>CP129447.1:10040000-11240000 GCA_030445155.1 Quercus variabilis
TTCACCTAACATGGGCGGTGGTGATGATATTTTGCCAGAAAAAATGGGCTTTTGCCCATAATTTTTAAACTATGTAGCAATTTATTCCTATTTTGAAACTATATAGCAATGTGTCTCTTTTTTGAAATTTAATTCCTCTTATAATTTGGCTTTACCATTTTCAAATTATTTTCTGCACCTGTCTGGTATTTTGGCTATAACTTTTTTGCTCACAATTCCAATTGATTTGAGATTGGTGTCTTTTGAAAAGAAATTTAATTCTCTACAACTTTCTAGAAATCGAGAAAACTAAATTTTAATGTTTGTAGGGCCAAAAATGTAATTCAAGTCACTACTGAAAAATCAAGCATTTTATAAAGGGAAATCATATTAATATCGATTGGTATTAATCAAATTTCAATTAGTACCGAACGATACTAATAATTTCCCAATTAATACCATTCGACACTAATAAGAAAACTCAAAATATTGATTAGTGATAATTGGATCGATAGAAAAGCTCGAAATACTTTCCATACTCAATTCTTTTTGTGATATTAAAATAATTAGACATGGAATAACATAATAGTATTTAAGAAATGGATGTTACGATATTAGACATGAATTTAATCTCTTATTTAATGTAACACAAAGAAGCCCTTCTTTTTTAGAGAGTTTCAACCTATAGCATCTACTCCTGATGATAGGTCTTTATTATCAGACTAAAACACTAATTACTTTTTTATGTCAGCAGAGATTGACTTTCGAATGTGCAATGCACGATATCTTACTTCAAGCACGATTTAGTTCAACTAGTTCATGTATATCATTTTTCTTTTTTCTTTTTGAGAAACATGCATATATCCTTATAATAGCATTCCACCATAGGAAAAAAAAATTCTTATAATAGCACGGATAATGTCACAAGTGTCATTCAAATTTTGTGAATAAAGTTTTTTTTTTAATAGATAATTTTAATATACTGCTAATCCCACAGTTTGATCTTTTTCCCCTCAAAACTCCCATTTATTTTATTAGGTGATAATTCAATTACAAAGCCCTTGACTTATGTATGAAATTTGTTATGGAATAATTTCTAACATTTTCTTTTCAACGTGGACCGTAGCTTCACCATGCTCATTGCACTGTATATGTCAAAATATAATTGGGAGGGAGCTACAATCACAAGAACGGATTCGGGTGACTAATTTATGTTTTGATTTTTTTGGGACTAATTTTTAATTTTTGGGGACCAAATTAACTTTCTGACCCAAAATTTAAATAAGTTAAAAATACATTTGTTTTTTTACAGATAAGCTGAAGTTAAAGATTAAAAGGTTATAAAGTTTTTCTCAAAAATAAAAACAGAGTTATAAAGTAATTAAAAAAAAAATTATGTATTTTTTCGTGGAGTACCTCAGACCCATGACTTTCTGATTGACATATATATGCAGAGAGTCCTGAGGGATTTTCTTGTTGGGTGATGAATTAGGGTACAATTATAGACTTTGAGTTCTTTCTTTCTTTCTTTCTTTTTCTTCTTTTTTTTTTTTTTTTTTTTTCTTATTATAAATTGTCCCGTGAAACTGAGTAGTCATTCAAAACAAAAGTGGTAAGGCAAAGTGACTGACAAGTCACAAGACATAAAGAAGCAAAACGTGTGAAGGTGAAAAAAAAAAAAAAAAAAAAAAAACCTTTAAGGACAGATATATGAGCTACATAATTAACTGGGTAGGTAAACATTCAAACTTTCAATTCTAAAGATTTTTCTTTTCGGGTAAATATGATTGTTTTTGTCATAAGTGGGATTTGAACACACGCCGTCATTAGGGACCAAAACTTGAGTCGGGCGCCTTAGACCGCTCGGCCATCTTGACTTGTGTTTCAATTCTAAAATTAATTGTATTTAAGATGACTTTTTAAGTACAGAATTTATTAAAATATAAATTTAAAGTATATATCAATAAATTTTTTTTTAATTTTTTATAAAAAAATAATTTACTGTTTTAACATAAAAAGAATTTTACTAATTAAGCTATTTTTAAAATATTTTATGAAATAATATTAAAATAATGTTAAAAAATACAAATTATTTTATAAAAAAATTTACAAAAAACAAATAATTATTGATAAATAAAAATATAATATTATTGGTGGGTTTAAATAAAAATCAGTAAAAAAATTTCATGTTAACATTTTTCAAAAATATTATAAAATAATTTGACATAACCAAAAATTAACATTTAGATAAAGACTTTTTTTGTTCCTAAAAAAAAAAGATAAAGACTTTTTTTTGGAAAGAAAAATAAATAAATAAAAAATTTAAAGTACAAACTACAGAATGATTGTACTCAATTCTGTCAAGAAAGCCAAGTTGAACCTTGATTCAAAACTTTAAGTATAGAGTCCACTAGAGCATGATGATGACTACTCAATTCTGTCAGCAAAGTTGCTTCTGATTGATCAATCTGCTATGGTAAGATTCTTAGGCGATTTTCCTTGTGTTGCTTTATTAAATTAAACCCTTTTTGTTTTTATTTGTGTACCTACTTGAAAGTATTGTAGAACGTGTGTCCATAGAGGTATGGTGGGACCCTTGGCTTTTACTCTTGTTTATTTATTTATTTTATTTAATGAACAAAATAGGTGAGTGGGAGTGACTATTGTGACAGACCTAAAAGGATTCACTATTCTTGTTTCTTCACCTTACTTGGCTTGTCAAGAGATCAGGGCTAACCCTTTTTGACTAGAGCATAATGGTGACTACTCAGTTCTGTCAGCAGAGGTGCTTCTGATTGATCAATCTGCTATGGTAAGATTCTTAGGCGATTTTCCTTATGTTGCTTTATTAAATTAAACCCTTTTTGTTTTTATTTGTGTACTTACCTGAAAGCATTGCAGAGCGTGTGTCCATAAAGCTATGGTGGGAGCCTTGACTTTTACTCTTGTTTATTTGTTTATTTATTTTTTATAAACAAAATAGGTGAGTGGGAGTAACTATTATGACAGACCTAAAGGCTTCACTATTCTTGTTTCTTCACCTTACTTGGCTTGTCAAGAGATCAGGGCTAACCCTTTTTTACGAGAGAATGACTGAACAGTCTGTATAATATTATGTGTGTAACAATGTACAAAAGAGAGCCTTTATATAGGCTAGGTATGTGTGCAGTACAAGCAATAGAAGTATAGTACAAGTAATATACTAGGCTAAGCCCAATGGGCTAATCTATACACTAACATCCCCCCTCAAACTCCAGTTGGCTTCCTCCTTGCCACCTCGAGTTTGAGGGGGGATGTTAGTGTATAGATTAGCCCATTGGGCTTAGCCTAGTATAGTACAAGTAATATACTAGGCTAAGCCCAATGGGCTAATCTATACACTAACATCCCCCCTCAAACTCGAGGTGGCAAGGAGGAAGCCAACTGGAGTTTGGATAAAAGATCTCGAAGACGACCAGGTGAGTGAGACTTGGTGAAGATATCAGCAGGCTGGTCAGCAGATGAGATGGAGAATAACTTGAGATTGCCTTTCTTGAGATGCTGGCGAGGAATGTGACAGTCGATCTCAATGTGCTTGGTGCGTTCGTGGAAGACATCATTATGAGCAATGTAGATAGCACTACGATTGTCACAATAAAGAGGAGTAGCAGTGGGCTGTGGAGCATCCATGTCAGCCAAGAGCCAGCGAAGCTAGACAAGCTCGCAGGTGGTGTCGGCAAGGGCACGATACTCAGCCTCAGTACTGGAACGGGAAACAACATCCTGCTTTTTACTACGCCATGAGACAAGAGAAGTACCCAACAGAAAACAGAAACCTGTGATAGAGCATCGATCAGTCGGATCACCGGCCCAATCCGCATCTGAATAAGCATGAAGTTCAAGAGAAGACCGAGAGAAGTAGTGTAGACCATGATAAAGTGTACCCTTGACATATCGGAGAATCCGAAGAACAGCAGCATAGTGGACAGAACGAGGGGCATCCATGAATTTACTAACCATACCCACGGCATGTGAAATATCTGGACGAGTAACAGTGAGATAGATCAGACTACCAACCAACTGACGATAGTGAGTAGCATCAGATATAGGTTCACCATCCAAGGGTGTGAGCTTAGCATTGTATTCCAAAGGAGTGGAAACAGTCTTGTTGTCAGTGATACCGGCTTTGGAGAGAAGATCAGAAGCATATTTAGATTGGGAAAGATAGTATCCATCAGAGGATGAGGTAACCTCAAGCCCAAGAAAATAGCTGAGAGTGCCCAAATCTTTCATCTCAAAATGCTGACTAAGGAAGTGTTGGAGAGAGCGGATACCTGCAGAATCATCTCCAGTAATAATCATATCATCAACATAGAGAAGAATAAGAGTGATACCAGCAGAGGATCTTCGGACGAAGAGAGCAGTGTCATGAGGACTCGAAGTGAAACCCTACTGAGCAACAACTGAGCTGAACTTTTCAAACCAAGCTCGAGGAGCTTGCTTGAGGCCATAAAGAGCACGGCGAAGGCGACAAACTTGACTGCCTGAATGTGGATAGCCAGGGGGTGGTTGCATGTACACTTCTTCTTGAAGGTCACCATTGAGGAAAGCATTCTTCACATCCATTTAATAAAGAGGCCAATGGCGAACAGCAGCCACAGCAATGAGACATCTGACAGATGTAAGGCGAGCAACAGGAGCAAATGTTTCCTCATAATCAATGCCATACTCTTGGGTAAAGCCCTTGGCAATTAGGCGAGCCTTGTATCGTTCAACAGATCCATCAGCCTTGGTCTTGATCTTGTAAACCCACCTACAACCTACTACAGACTGACCAGGAGGCAAATCAACCATATCCCAAGTGTGATTTTTATGAAGGGCATCTAGTTCATCATTCATAGCTTGCTGCCAAAGAGGGTCAGTATGGGCCTCACGATAGGTGTGAGGTTCATAGAGGGTGGCAAGGGCAAAAGAGCAGTGATAATCAGAGAGATAAGGGGGAGGAATGCTTACCCGAGTGGAACGACGAAGTTCAGGACTATGAGGAGACTCAGGAGAGGGTGGTGCCACAGGATCCAAGACAGGCAGGTCATATGCCGGGGACAGAACCGGAGATGAGTCGTCTGGAGAGGCAGCCAATGTTGAAGAATCCTCCACAAGTTCAGGATAGAGAGGGAGGAAAAGATCAGTAAAAATAGGAGACTCAGAGGAAGAGGATGTAGGAAACTGCTGAAGACTCGTAAAAGGACGATGTTCCCAAAACTCAACATGACGGGAGACACGAAGACAATGAGAAATGGGATCATAGCAGCGAAACCCCTTTTGAGATACACCATAACCAAGGAAACAACAGAGATGAGCACGAGGTTGGAGCTTTGTTTGTTCATGAGGAGGAAGAGAGACAAAGCAAGCACAACCAAAAACCCGAAGAGAGGAGTAGTCAGGGATTTGACCATAGAGAAGCTCAAATGGTGATTTGTTGTGTGTAGTTGGTGAAGGGATACGATTAATGGTGTATACAGCAGTAAGTGCAGCCTCACCCCAAAAGCGCTCAGGAAGAGAGGCAGAAATGAGAAGGGTGCGGACAACATCAAGAATGTGACGATGTTTTCGTTCTGCACGACCATTTTGTTGAGAGGTGTAAGGACAAGACCGCTGAGTAAGTGTACCATGATTGTCTAAAAAGGATAGGAAAGATTTATCATTATATTCTTGAGCATTATCTGATCGAAAAACTTTGACGGTGCGATTGAACTGTGTTTGAATCATTTTATGAAATGTTTGGTAAATAGACACAAGTTCAGACCTATGATGAAGTAGATAAATCCAAGTATATCGAGAAAAATCATCCACAAATACGACAAAATATCTAGATCCCCCCTCAGTAGGAACAGGTGCAGGACCCCAAATATCAGAATGTATAAGATCAAAGGGTGCAGAAGAAAATGAGTCACTATTATTAAAGGGTAATTTTGTTTGTTTGCCAAAATGACAGGAAGTAAAATCAAATTTTTGAAACTGAACTGAACCTAAATGATCTTGAGAAGCTAACAACTGAAGACGAGATAAGGATGGATGACCAAGACGAGTATGCCATAGATCAGGTGAGGAGGTGGTAGTGGTAGCAGCTGCAGAAACAACTTGTGAAGGAATCTTCAAGTCATGAACCTCAAACATGCGACCAACCTTACGGCCTGTCCCAAGCACTTGACCTGTCCGAGGATCCTGCACATCCACACCATGATTAGTAAAGAGAAGATCTACGCCTAATTCACAAAGTTGTCCAACAGAAAGCAAATTGAGGGATAACTTTGGAATATGAAAAGTGTCACTAAGGGATAAACAAGGAGAAGAGATTGTTCCTTTATGACTAACAGGCATAGGAGTTCCATCAGCAGTGTAAATGGTGATTGGATGTTCTAAGGGTGCCTTATCAGAAAATTGGGATTCATCAGGAGTCATATGGTTACAACATGCAGTATCAAAAAACCAAGGTTGTTTACCTGAGGTGACAGAAAGGGCAGTGGAAGTGCGGGATAAAACCTATTGAACAACTGCCTCAATATCAGCCGTAGTAAGTGAGGAAGTCAAAGATGGACCTGTAGGAACCGATAGATCTGAAGGACATACGGTAGCTGCCCGAGGAAGAGAAGCTTTATTCTGCTTTTGCATAAATTTCTGCAGTTTGCGACAAACTGAGATGTCATGGCCTTTAGCACGGCAAAACTCATAGCGAGTACCTTTGGAAGACTGAGAGGTGGGACGCCCAGAGTTTATCCGTGGAGGAGCAATGAATGCAGCAATGGGAGGTTGTGGAGATGGTGTAGCCAATACATGATCAGATGATGACATATGATAAGCAAGCCGACGGTTTTCCTCAGAGATGAGCTCCTTCACTGCAGCATCAAGAGAAGGAGTAGGAGACCGGCTAAGCAGAGAAGCCCTAGTAGGCTGAAAATCCTCACGCAAATCCATCATGAAGTGCATAAATTTACGGCGATCCCGATATTTGGCAAAGAGCTTAATGTCCTTAGAACACACTAGTGGAGGATCTGCAGCAGAGAGTTGTTCCCACATAGTAGAAGTCTGAGAATAAAAATCAGAAATGGACTGACCTGTCTCTTGTCGCATTTGATAAAGTTTTGATTCAATGTGGAACTCTAAGCTTGAATCATTAGTACAATTATAGCGATCGGCCAAAAATTTCCAAGCAACCTCAGCAGTCTCAAGATGAGGAAGAAGATTATGAATGGAGGGAATAGAGGTATTAATAAACCAAGACAAGATCTTACTCTGAATACTCTCCCATTCCTCTAGGCGATCTTCATAATCATCTGTTGTAACAGTAGTCGTGGAAGACTCTTCAGCAGCTATGACTTTGGACTTAGGATTTGGTACTGGCTTAGGAATTGAACCAGTCACATATCTCCACAGTTTACGACCCTTGAAAAAAACAGTCATATTCTGAGACCATGCATGATAGCTAGTAGGACCATCCAACATAATGGTGATAGGATGTATGATGTCGCGTTCACTTTGTTGAGCCATAATGAAGAAAATGACCAAAAAATGAGATTTAGAGACCTCAAATGCAGAAACGGAGCCCAAAATCGGAATCTACACGAAAAACTGAGCAAGACAAGTCCTGTTGAAAAATTTTGACCTTGGTCAAAGTCAACGGTCAACGGCTTGATCAACGGTTCAGGATGCTAACGTGGCAGGATGACGTCACCTAGGGCTGACGTTGGAGGATGACGTCACTAGGGCTGACGTGGCAGGATGACGTCACTAGGGCTGACGTGGCAGGGGCTGAAACGGAGCAGGCGCGTGGAAGCGCGTGGCCAGCGCGTGGGAGAGGTGTCTGGCGCGTGGGAGCGCGTGAAGGAGCGTGAAGGCGCGTGGGAGCGTGTGACACTTCGCGGAGGCGCGTGAGGCGCGTCTTCGTCTGCCAGAAACTTTTGGTGGTGCGTGAGAGCGCGTGGAGTCTCCTTTGGGACAGTTTCTGGCTGGGTTTTGCTCGGGGAAGTCTGATCTATCACGTCGTATCTGTGATTTGACGATTCAATTGATAAAAAGACTAGATCCGAGAGGTAGTGGTTGGATGTGACGACGGTAACTCGCTTCTAACGGTGGCTACCGGTGAAGGCGAGAGCAGCGGAAGGACGCCGGAAAATACCACTAGGTCAGAGCAATGGCTCTGATACCATGTTAACAAAATAAGGTGAGAGAGAATGACTGAACAGTCTGTATAATATTATGTGTGTAACAATGTACAAAAGAGAGCCTTTATATAGGCTAGGTATGTGTGCAGTACAAGCAATAGAAGTATAGTACAAGCAATAGAAGTATAGTACAAGTAATATACTAGGCTAAGCCCAATGGGCTAATCTATACACTAACAGTGACTACTCAGTTCTGTCAGCAGAGGTGCTTCTGATTGATCAATCTGCTATGGTAAGATTCTTAGGCAATTTTCCTTGCGTTGCTTTGTTAAATTAAACCCTTTTTGTTTTTATTTGTGTACCTACTTGAAAGTATTGTAGAGCCTATGTCAATAGAGGTATGGTGGGAGCCTTGGCTTTTACTGTTGTTTATTTATTTATTATGAACAACATAGGTGAGTGAGAGTGACAATTGTGACAGACCTAAAGGCTCAACTATTCTTGTTTCTTCACCTTACTTGGCTTGTCAAGAGATTCAGATTTGGTCCAATATTTAGAGTACTATAAATTATCTATAATAGCTCTCAATTGTTGAAAATGAAATTAGAAAAAAAAATTTAATTTCAAAACCGATGAATAAATAAAATGAAAATAAGTAAAAAAGTAAAAGTTTTGTAAATAAAAATATTTGTGAGTAAGATGGATAATTAGGCGGGTGAAATACCCTAGCAATCGTACCTAATCCCAATCCCTTTGTCAACCACATTTATGATATAGTGTGTGCATTGTTCAATTTTCACATTTAATCATCTATTTATCACAACATTTTTCACAATTTAATTTGTAAATGTGGTAAAATTCTGGTTGGCATTATATGATTTTCATATTGTCTTATCATTAATAGTAGTTATGTTATGTATTGATTGTAAGAGATTACTCTAATAAAAAGTTGCAAATTTGCTTCCATCTTTGTAAAGATTGAAATTTAGATTTAAAGCAAGATATATTATTATATTAAAATGACAACATTTTAAGCAAAAAAATATATATATTATATTCACAATATTTTCATAACATATTTGCAACAAATTTTAATGAAGTATGTAAAATAAAATTAAATATTTATGGATTCAAAAATTATGAGACATGCATTGAGGGTTTCAAAAATGAATATTTTAATGGTGATAAAAAAAAAAAATCATGTAATGTTTTAAGAGAGCATGTTTGGTACTCTATTGGAATCTCACCTATCCGATGTTTATCTTCTCTCGCTTATAGAAAAACCGAAGGACAATTGTTTATGAGAGCGTGTTTGGTACATAAAAAGTTAAAGGGTAAAATACAGTTAAATAGTACTACTGAGATTTGAGATAATACTAATTAAGTTCAAGACATTTTAAAAATACAACAATTCATTTTTAAGAACATATAATTTAGAGGCTAAATTAATTATTTTTGAAATATTTTAAACTTGGATTTAGCTTAAACTTTCAGGGTGTCAATTATAATTTAAGGAAAGTTAAAACATACCCAGTTCTTTTTCTTTAGTTTTTTGGTAAAAAAAAAGTCCGGATTAGATTAAGTGTCCAATGACACTGGACCATTGAGACTGTGACATACTATTTTTAGACACGTATCGTCATCCTTCCAACTCCAGTGCACTCGAAGGGATCCGGATCCTCTCCATTTCTATTTGAAATGGAGAGTGTCCAGTTAAGGGTTAGGATTTGCCTAAAAACAATCAAAGGCCAAGAACGTTCCACCTCATTTAAAAGCTTTAACCTAACCAAATAGCAAACTCAAATTTTGTATCCAGAGTTAACTCTTGTCCAAAAAAGCCACCCCAGGTTCCCAGCAAGGCAGCAACCATATCCTCATGTTCAGATCCTTTCAATCTCAACCTCGAGTGCCCATCAGCTACTAGCAACCGAAGTGACCAAACACTGATTTGGCTTGCTCTAAATTTTTAGTTTGATTATTCTTTTTCATTGATAGAATAATCACTACTTTTAATTCCATTTTTTGACAAAAAAAAAGGGCCCAATTATAGTTACTGGAATTTGAAAATATTGTTGGAAATTGAATGAACAAGACCATGATTTACACTTCATGTGGAGAAACAATGGCATGGGGTTTGGAAATATGAGTTTGTAAACCATTTTAGGAATCAAGACAGAGGAATAGCTTTAGTGCTCATAATTTTGGAAATTTGTTTCTGTGGAAAGTGGAACTTTTTGATAGATATTCTTTAGCTCATCTTGTTCATCAGTAACCTCTTTCAACAGGGAGAGCATTGCAATTTCATCCTTGACGTCTCTCTTTTCAGCCTTGGACTCAGAATCATCAAGGTAGTGCTGATAGAAATATGAAATAAAGCCCCAAATAGCCAACAAAATGGAAATCGCCTTTACCCCATTCATTTTTTCATGGAAGAAGATTACGGCTAGAACTGGAATAACAGGCAAACCCAACACACTTATGACATTGGAGAACGGGGAAGACACTCGTTGAGATTGAAAGGATCTGAACCTGAGGATATGGTTGCTACCTTGCTGGGAACCTGGGTTGGCTTTTTTGGGTTTTGGACAAGAGTTAACTCTGGTTACAAAATTTGAGTTTGCTATTTGGTTAGGTTAAAGCTTTTAAATGAGGTGGAACGTTCTTGGCCTTTGATTGTTTTTAGGCAAATCCTAACCCTTAACTGGACATTCTCCATTTCAATTTGAAATGGAGAGGATCCGGATCCCACTCGAAGCACTAATCCAAAACTCCCCAAGAGAAATACCCAATTCACCTGTCTTCACGCCTTTTCTTATGGATTTGGATGCACTGTTGTCTATTCTCTTTCCAAATTACTACGGAGTTTAGTATTTTTCCTCTAATGTCTTATTTCCCCTCTTAGCTTCTCTTTCATTTTCGTTTTCCTTTGCAGTGTTTTCTCTAATCCTCATCTTCTCCCTTTTAACTCCCAAGCCAGCCTTGTTCTCTGTGATCCATGGCCGAGACTCTTTCTCCATCAATCTCGCCCATTCTCTTGCTTGCTCGTTTCCGCCAATCTCATCAACTTAGATTTGTGAATATGTACGGGCAATACATGAGAAGAAGACGTAGAAAACGACACCATTCTGGTTGTGGCTTTGCTTGCGACATTCACGCACTTCTGCCAAGTGCTGTGGCAAAATGGTATTTTATTTTTTTATTTTTTCATACCATTGATATCCATTTCTGCCTCTAAGTTTTTTTTTTTTGTATATTTTTTTTATTTAAAACCATATCTTCTACTTCCTGTTTTTTTGGTATTCTCTAATAAGTGAGATCTTTTGCAGGAATTTGGAACAGAAGGATTTCGAAAGATTTACTAAGTAAGTTGCTTTTTTTTATTCAGTAAAAAAAATAAATGTATTTGTAAAAGAATTAAAATGGCTTTGCATTTTTTTTTTCTTTCTGTATGCTATATCTTGCTAGTTGCATTGCTTTTTATGCAGCAATTTTCCCTAATTTATAAATAAAATGCTTCTGTGTTAAAACTATTTAACAAAATATTTCTATTTTAAACTCAATTTTAACAGAATTGAGTTATATGTAAAACTTGATATCCTTTTAATTGAATTATATGTATATTTTTAAGTGAAACTTGACAGAATTTGATTTAAATCTTCAAAAAAATTTAAGTGGCAAAATATTAATAGGACTCAGCATTACTAATGTCGACTTCTAACTGTAACTTGATTTTGTTAAAATCAAGTTTAAAAAATGGAGCATTTTGTTAAATACTTTTAAAACAGTGAAATTTTGTTACATAGATTGTAAATTAGGGGCAAATGCCTATTTTTTCCTACTATCTATATATGCTTTTTCTACTTTGCTTTTTTCTTTTTTCTTTTGTATTTCTTCTATTTTATTAAATATTAAGAGTAAAAAGCTGAAAAGATGAGTAAAAGCACTGACAACCACAGAGAAAAAGGTAAAAATGTCATAAGACTGATAGAATTTAAAAATACATTAAGAGCAAAATAGTGTAGATTGAAATAAAAATATATATTATTTGAATTTTAAATAGAAATTAACTTTTTACCATGAAATTAGAACAAAATTAATCCCACAAATGTAAGGGGGAGAGATTGGAGAGTTTAGATGCATGGTCTATCCAATTTTTAACCTATGTAGTCTGATTCAACCCACATTATTAGTACTTTTAAAAAAATATGCGTAAAAATTTTTTAGTTTCATTTATCTATTTTTTAGTTTGATTTTTTTTTTTTAGAATAAGTAATTTGAGAGTTAGTTTTTGATAAAATTAGAATATTATGTCTAATTGAGTAAAATGCAATTTATATATTGAATAATGATATCAAATAACGTAATAAAAGCTCAATTTTGTATTTATGAACAAAATTACTGGTGAAGGATTTTTGATGTTGAGAAAATAGTAAAATACTGGTCATTTTGATGCTCTAAACATGTTTTTTTATAATTAAAAAAAAAAAAAACTATTTTTCATTTTACAAACGCCTATAGTTTATATTAAAAGAATCATCATATTTGATTGTGGGCGCAAGTGCCCACGACGGGCTTTAGGGTTTTCCTAAATCCGTGGGAAGTATGTCTTGACTTAGGGTGAACTATGGTAGAGGTTGCAAATGGAGTCATCACCTAAATTAGGTCTAGAAACCATTAGAGCCCATTTGGTTAATGATTCCAAACAACAGTTTTTAGTATTTAAACACTGAAAACTATTGTTAAAAAAAATAATAATAATATGTTTGGTAGGATTATATTTTTAGGGGTGTTTGAATTACGTTACTCATTTTAGGATGTTTAAACACAGAATACCTCTTTTCAGGTTTCAAACAATGTAACTTAACGGCACAATCGTAAATATTTCAAAAACTATGGGGCCCACTTGGATTGGACAACACCTCAATGGATTCCTTTCTCTCACGCATACTTGGGTGAAAATAGCTAAATACCACATTTTGGAAAATTTTTTAGCAATTTGGCATGTAGTTGTACTTACAATTTGCTTTGGAATGAATAAACATTTTTTATTTCGGAGTTAAACATTGTTGCCATGTATTGTTCTAATTATATTGTTAATATGGTTGTTTGCATACCGGTCGATGTCGATACTTCAACTGAACTTAACAAGATAACACTCTATGGCAAGCTAGATAGAAACTGGGTTGAAGTAAATGCCACGCATATTACCAGATGGGATGCGCACATTGCAATTGCCAATGCACCACCCTTTCATGGGGAGATGAGCTACAATGATGAGTATATGTTGTGGTTTTGTTCTCGCATTCTATGCCATATTAAAAAAGAGACCTCGTACTGGGACACTTTGGTAAGTTTACAAAGGTTGTTCTGTTATAAATGTACTTCATTTCGCATAGTTTAGTTCTACCTACTAACACTACTCTTGTATACTTGCGACAATTTGAATCACAATTGAAGATTATAACAAAGTGCAAACCAGAGTTTGAAATCTACACCGACTGTATTAAGGCCTTGAAAGCTGTTGAAATGATGGATTGGTTGACCTTGGACAATGCACGCGCTGCAGACAACGCAAGTGAACCAGTTGTAGGGCGTGGTCGGCAACAGGTGGATGTCAAGGACATGGAGGCCATCAATCTAGTCAGTGCCATACATCTGGTCGGCGTCACACATTTGGTTGGCGTCACACACCCGTGCATGACCACACCATAGAGGAGGCATGTCAGACAGCAGATGAGATGTGTTTGGACACTGGTTATGACATGAGCTCCATGGCACATGATGATGCGGGTCCATCCCATACGTTTGCCCATGGGGACACATAGCGGTCCCCATCAATGGTTCGTGATGATACTTGCCCACCCACATCTTCTACTACATCTCCATTGCCCACCATCCGTACGTCTCCCCCACCGACTACCGGCACTGCCCCCGCAAATGTATGTGGTAGAGATGAGTTAAGATTCATGCCCACCTCTGGGTGACCCACCCTTGGTGCTGTCCCCCTTAAGTTTGTGCATAATGAGTTCATCCAGATAGAGATACCCACCCACTCTACTAGAGCCTTCACACATTGAGGATCGGCCACGAAGGCTGCAACGGACACGGACACATCCTCCTGATTGTGGGACTGGACATGGTACTATACTTCGATTCAATACTTATTACATATACATCTCTTTATAGTTAAATGATTTGCATATTAGCATTTGCTTGTGTTCTTTTCAGGCTAGGTGAGACCAGTCAAGGAACCAGTGAGGAGAAGAAAACAGGGATGATTTTTTATTGTCAATTGGCATGGGTGGAACTAAAAATGGTGCCATCCAAGTGGTGTGTTTCTCTTAATAATACTATTTTGAATTCAATTGTGCGCATTTCTTAAAGGGCTAGAAAAACCATCTTGAGAATATATTGCTGTCCTTTAGTCATATCTATGCAAAGTTGAGATGATGTTACCCATATGGGTGAAATTAAGTGATAAGTTTGATTATTAACTCAATTAGATTATGTTTTGCCAATTGTTTTTCTTTTCTTTTTTTGAAAAGTACTCTACTAATACCAATTCTTGTGGTTGGTCTTTTGGTGGCTGCTTTAGCAACCGGCCATGGAATTTTCAATTGGGGCTTTATAAAATGACGTTGTGGAGAGTACTGGTAAGCCATTAGACATTTTGAATTAGTGTTTCTTCACATGTTTTGTTCTAGAGCATAACAAATATAGGATTTAGTTTGATGTGTTCATTTTTCATGTTGCAGCTCAACAAGTTCAAGAATCAGTGTTGCTTTAGGCTTGCAATAGTATAGGATCTTTTTGCGATGTATAGGATCTTTTTATCCTTTGGTGATATATTTTTCGTAGCACATATATTTTGGCAATGAACTGGAAGATTTGGGCTTATAAGTTGATATATTTTTTGTTGATAACTTGCAAAATTCTAGTAATGAACTTCAGAAATTTCCATTTCAAACCTATAGATACCTTACAGCTGCGTTTCTAAAACGCAACCAAAACATGGTCTATAGCTGTGTTTTTAAAAACGCAACTATAGGTCTTGGCCTACAGTTTTTAAAAAACGTAGCTATAGGTCTCATAGCCATGTTTAAAAAAACGCGGTTATAGACCTATTGGACCTATAGTCGCGGTGAATAGGCAACATGTGTAAACGTGCCTATAGAAAACGCGGCTATAGACCAAATGGGGCTATATGATGGTGAGATGCATGATTGTATGTTTAATGAGTTGAAAATTTTGTTGCTTGGAGTTCTGGAGTATTCTATCCACCGGCAACTTGAAGAAATCCTAATCAAAGAAATGCTTTCATCAACTTAAATTTTTAGATTTTTTAACTTGAACCTTCCATAAATTAGTTGAGGTTTTCTTTTTAATGTCTGTTTTGACCAACTGATTTTCATTTCTTGTTCTTCTTCTATAATGCTAACTGCATCTGTAATGTTGCTAGCTATTGCTGATGTCCTGACTGATGCAGCATCAGTTTTAGGCGGTGATGCAACGCTACCTCAGTTCTCAAATAGTATTTTCCATCTTTATGACAGAAGATCTAAATTTTGTAAACTTGGTTCCTGATTTTATAAGTAAGTTTTTATTTATCAACTTCTAAGGTATCAAAAATTGGCAATGATGAACTGTTCTGCAATTTATCAACTTCTAAGGATCTAAGTTTAAATTTTTTTTTTCTGCAATTTGGTGTTTTACTATTACTAAGTTTTTTTTTTTTTGGGTGTCATCATAAATTATTCTGGATGCTGAAAACCTGAATTGCTAGTACTTCTCTGATAATAGATTTTATGATATATAAAAGGGTTGTGGCCTATCAAATAAATAAAGGGGTTGTGTCAAACTTATTGAGAAGACATGTTTTTAAAAAAGATGGAGAAATAGAATAAGAATTTCAAAATTTTGTGACCATTCGTCCTTCATTCGGTCTCTGAGAAGAGGGAAAAAGAGCGTAACTCGCTGTTGAAATGGTATATTCACTATCTATTGTATTATTTAAGGCTGTAGCTTGCTGTTGAAATGGTGAAAATAATGAATGGCGCCCAGTGGAGGCTGCTCTATTTTGCGTTCGGGCTATATCAAATTATGTTTCAGTTGTTGAAGTTGAAGTAATGCCTCAGGTATAATGTCAATCAACTTCCTCATGTTCTTTGTTCTTAACTATTTGCTGTGTCATACTAATTACTCCCTGCTGGTGAGAATATGGACATAAATCTACAATAATATCTTCCTGCCAAAGTTCTTGTTGTTCATGTGGCCTGTGCTTAACTATTGTGCATGTGGAATTCATTAAAAAAATAATTTTCTAATTGAAGAGTGCCAGCATTTGATGATGCTGTCCAAAGTGCTTTAATCGTTGGAGATTACAAGGGGGCAGTTGCACAGTGCATATCTACAAATATAATGGCTGGCGCTTTAGTTATTGCTCATGTTGGTGGTGCATCCTTGTGGGAGAGCACACGGAATCAATACTTTAAGATTAGCCGATCACCTTACCTAAACGGAGTTTATTTATCTTGAAGAGCTTCATTTTACTTTGATGAACATATGAAGCTATGTAAAATGATTGGAGATAAAAAAAAAAATTTATCTTATCAATCGATTATTAACAAGATAGAGTTCTTTTTGTGACATTCTAGTGCATTGTTTACGATTTAGATGCATGGACAGTTGAATCAATTTTTTTATCGAATCCAAATAAATGGTATTTTGTTGCTGAATTTCTTTCCCTGTTTCATGCTTGTTCCATTAATATATATATATATATATATATATATATATTTCCCCTTTTGGTTTGCTGAATGGTTTATTATGATCTTGAATGTTGTGGAATGGTTATCTGTTACCTGCATTTATATAGTATCTCTTCCTTTGTGGAACTGGGAAAAGAAGAGTTGGTTGTCCCTCAAGTTCTCCTTATGGAGCATATGGAACTCCTACCCTGTGTCAGCCCCCAAATATATTCCTTCCATCACCGACACCGTCCCTGGTATTTTTTGTACTATGGTTCATCTAGTACTATTGGGTTTTTTTTTTTTTTTTGGTGTTTTGTATATAAAATTTCTTAGCAATGCTATAGACCTGCTAAATTATGCTTATTTGTAGTTTGTGTCGTATTTATATGCTGCCCAACTATTACATGGACCAATTATATCCAGTCTGTTCGAGCAGGTACTAATTCACTTATAAATCTTCTGAATCAAACTTAATCTCCCTTCCATGGACCAACTTTAATGTTTACAAAATTTGGCTTGTAATACATACTCCAGTCTTGTGAATGCTAGAGAATATTACCTCGAAATTTATTGTGTATGTTTGACATCATTATGACTGGACATGGTCTACGAAAAAATGTCCACTTCAATGCTTTATTGCAAAGGTGTTTGAAATTAGAATCTCTATTAACTGAAAATGTCCATAGGGTGATGTAGGACAACTTAGAAAATTTTGAAGATGTTTGCAATGGGTTTAGGATTAGGAAATAAAGAGAATTAGAGAGAAATTAGGGCTGTTCAGGGGCTGCATGAACAGCACCCTTGAACAGCAACTTCAGAAAGAGAAGAGAGGAGAAAGAACCAACAAAGGCCAACGTGCCTATTGTTCAAAACACTCACCAAGTGGATTTTGAATCCAGTCTTATCCTCCACCCATTCTTATGGGAGGAGAGACCACTGAGATAGAGATAGAATTTTGTTTGGTTTCCGAAACAGTGCTAGATTGCCACAGCTTGTATTATGAACACTGTCCAACTTGTCAAAAAAGGGGTCATCCCACAGGAGATGGCATGCTATTAAAAACAATGAATTGGTTTCTTGTTATAAGGTGTCTTGATGCAAACATTCCTGTTATTTAGAAATTTGTAGTGAGATTAAAATAATTAAGCATTAATGTCTAGACAAATTTATTGCCGTGGGCAGATGTAGTGTGAAGTTGTTTATAGTTTATAAATCCTATTACATCTGGTAGATACCTCCTGTGCTGCTTCGAAATTCATTCAGTAGGAACTTGAGGTCTTTATTCAATCAATGTGGTGTGGTGACCATGCAACTCCTAAATTAGGGAAGTGGAAGCTTTTGCCCCTTTCTCTAAATACGTTCTTGTAGTCTTGTCAGCTTTCTAGCCCGGCACCTGAAGGAATTCGTATTTGCAGAATAGTTGCAAAGGAAGGTGGTAATTAAGAAATCTTAGTTTCTGAAAAGATTGAGAATCAAATGAAATTTTAATAAGTTTTTTTGTAACCTTGAAATTTACTCATGCACTCCATGGGTATTGAATCCACTACTTACCTTCCACCTTACTTTACAGTGGGGGAAGGAGATGTGATTTTGAGGTTTTAAAAGCTTTCCATAACTTGAGGAATTTAGTTTACTTTTTGTTGCAATAAATAAATTAGAAATCCAGCCAAACAAAAGTGAAATGCCAGTAAGTGATGTAGTAATATATTTTCTCAGTTGATCATAAATTTTTTTCCCTGTATGTATAGCCGAATTTTCTGTGTATCTTATCCCGTTTGCTGCAATCTTACTCACAAAAATATTGAGTGAGGAAACTGTACTGACTAGAGTAGGATTAGTTTGCATGTACTGGGGATGCATTTCTTTTAAGTTTTAACTACTAGCAAAAGTATATGTAAATATCTTTTTCAAAATCTTTTTGGCAGGTTCGTCCTACTCCTGGACATAAGTTGGGTTGCATTACTTATGTTACAGGGGATGGGCCTGATCAGCCTCAGCCAAGGATGGCTTTCACTGGGGATGCCTTACTGATTTGTGGATGTGGGAGAACTGATTTTCAGGTGTATTGTCCTAAATTTCTAAACTGCTTATTGTTTACTTCTCTTTTTGTAAAAGAAATTTTTTTTTTTTTCATGATTTAAAATGGAAGAAAATATCATTTTAGAACAGTCACACCTGCGTGTGAAGAAATTGAATTCATTTTAAAGAGGGCATTTATAGGAAATATAAAAAATCATTGATATCATTAATTTACCTAACAGGGTGGAAGCTTGCTTCAACTCTACAAGTCAGTGCACTCACAGGCAAGGACATTTAGCATGCTACATTTTCCATAGAAAAGAAACGGTGTATATCTTGACCTTCACAACACTGTTGGCAAAGACTTATTATTATTTTTCTTGTGGACCCAGATTTTCATGTTGCCCAAGGCAATGCTGATCTATCCTGCCCATGATTATTGGGGCTTCACTGTATGAACCGTCTACTGTGTCCTGTTTCCTGACTATTTAATTTATTGAAACTGCTGCTTATGCCACACCTTTGTGTGACATCCAGGTTAGCACAGTAGGGGAGGAGATGCTTTATAATCCTAGGCTCACAAAGGATGAGGTGATTCTTTGCCTTAACATCATGTTCTTGTTTTGTAGATTCAATTTTTCTAAGAAAATATGGTTATGACATATCTACCCCCCCCCCCCCCCCCCCTCCCCCTTTTAACAATTTGAAATAATTTAAGTTTTTAATATTATTCACTAAGAGTCCGTTTGGATATAGCTGAAAACTAAAAACACTGTAGTAAAATAATTTTTAAATGTGTGAATAGTGCTGTGAAACCCATTTTTAATGAAAAAATTACTGAAAAGTGAAATTTGTGGGTCTATAAACAGTGCACAGGTGCACTGTTCATAGACAAAAAGTCAACAAATGCGGCTACTGTTCATGAATAGTAACTGCACAGTAGCCGCGTTACTCCCTCAAGCGCCTTGAAAAATTAAAAAAAAAAGTCCAAAACGTGAAATGAAAATGCAGCCACAACTTTCATTAGTATCCAAACGCTCACTAGGTATGCTTTCTCCTATAGTAGTTACATGAACTTCACCACCGGCATTTAATTTACTAATTTTGTTTGAAAACAAGGTGGATTCTGGTTTAGTCTTTGGTTGTGAAAGAACGCTTTCGAAGTTTATTACTATAAAGACTAAAGTAATAGACTATTATTATTATTATTACTAGTCTTATGAGAAAGAAGATTTCTGACTTTCAAAGTCAATTGACTGAATGCATTGGTTTTGGTGTAGGGAATATTGTCGTGGTTTCTAATATTTACATACAATCATTTTTGTTTCTCCATTATCAATATATTTGGCTTTCAGTTAGTCTCTGAAGGTCTCTCTGCCATTAAGAGATTAGGGTTCTTTCCCTTTTCTTTAGGCAATAGTAGTTTTTGTCCCTTTTGAGAAGGAGATTTATTTTTTTTTCTTGCTTTGTTTTTGTTTGTATGGTCTGATTTCTCTATCCTCTCGAGCCTCCAAAGGGGTATCTCGAGACTAGTGGGGTACTCTGCTTTGTGGGGTTTGGGAAACACTATTACCTTTTTCTTATCTAATCTCTGTTCCTCCTTCTCATCGGTCTTCTTCTCAAGGGTTTTTTTCCTCATGGAAGATCTAACGAAAGATTGGAGTAAGTTTTTGCTCTCGGAGAAGGAAAATACTGGCTTTACTCTGCCACGGATCCAAAAGTCTAGAGCATTTGTTGTGGTGGCAAAATTTCTCACCTCCCGTTTTCTAGTAATGGAGGCTGTGGTACGCACCTTCAAGCAGTTATGGAGGTCACAAAATGGCTTCAAGATTCGCAATTTGGGCAACCATATAGTCCTATTTGAGGTTGATAATGCCCATGATGTGGAAAGGATCCTTCAAAACCAACCTTGGACTTTTGACAAACACCTTGTGGTCTTGAAAAGATATGAGGAAGGTTCACAGGTTAAAGATCTGATCTTTGATAAAGCCTGGTTTTAGGTTCAAGTGCATGATATCCCTCTCAGCTTCATGTCTAGAATGGTGGCGAAAAGTCTATGTGACACAGTTGGGGAGGTCCGCAGGTCCCTTAAGTCCACAGAGGATGATGGTGGAAATTTTTTCGAGTTCGAGTAAATATTGACGTATCTCTCCCTTTGTGTAGGGGGAGGGTAATCACACTTGAGAATGGTGAAAAATCGTGGGTTCGCTTTCAATACGAGAGGCTCCCTAACATGTGTTACTGGTGTGGTCGCCTAGACCACGATGATAAACAATGCAAATGTGGTTTCAGAGTAAGGGATCACTATCTCATGAAAAACAACAGTTTGGTTCGTTCCTAAGAGTTGCTCCTTATCAAAGAGGGAGTAAAAATGTCTTTTATGTACCTGGGTGGTTTGAACTAGAGATCTCAGGGAAGGAAAATGGGGAGGCAGTGGCCTCAAGTGCAGGGGAGGATGGCAAGCCAAAGGGAGACTCGGCGATGCCCTAGCCCATTTTGGTAACAGAATTGGGAGCTGAGATTGATGAGGGTATTAGGAAGTTTGATTCGGTTAATAATGTGGAGGGGGCTACGTCCTTACCTGAGGCAACTTCCCCTACTAACTATAGTTGTTCCCAAAGCCTTATGAGCACTCGTAACTCAGTGCTTCCTTCTGAACCTATTACGATAATTCAAAAGGAAAATCTAGCTCCCTAGATTTTATGTGACATCACCAATATCAAAGCTTCTGGATGACAGTAGAGTTCTCTCGGAATCACTAGGCAAAAGGCGTCAAGTTTCCAAGGGGGATGGTCCTCAAACTAAGATATTGGCGGAAGCTGGTCACCAGCTCCGCCAGATGTAATGAATCTCCTAATTTGGAACTGTCGTGGGCTTGGGAACCTACGTATAGAGAAAGAGCTTGTAAGTATATTACGGGCAAAAGACCCCTTTGTCGTGTTTATAGCCGAGACATGAGGAGATGAAGCAAGACTAGACCGTACACTTAGTTACATTAATTTCGATCAAAAGTGGGTGGTACCAAGAACTACCAAAGGGGGTGACTTGGTTCTGTTTTGGAAAAAATTCAGTAAACATGAAGGTAGTTGGCTCCCACAGATACTACATTGATGCTATTATTAATAAAAATGAGAGAGACGAATGGAGGTTCACAGGCTTTTATGGTGAACCTGATGCAGCAAAAAGTAATGAAGCTTGGGCCAAGCTTAGAAGTCTAAACAGTAACCAAAACATTCCTTGGTTGTGTGCCGGCAACTACAATGAAATTACCATACAAGAAGAAAAAAGGGGAGGAGCTTTAAGAAGTTTTAATCAGATGCAACTTTTCAAAGACGTAATTAATGAGTGTGGGCTTATGGATTTGGGATTTGTGGGTCCAAAGTACACGTGGAGTAAACATTTTGAGACTGGTTAGTCTATATGTGAACGCTTGGATAGGGGTTTGGCAACAAACAAGGGGTTTACCTTTATTTATTAACTTGTCTGGCTTGGAGATTCCGGGGAAAAGGAAAGTGTTTAGATTCGAAGAAATGTAGCTCTCAGATGATAGGTGTAGGGAAACTGTTGAAGCTGCCTGGACAAGTACTGAAAGCCCGGATCCTAGTAGTGCAATTCTAAAGAAGGTAGCTAAGTGTGAACAGGACTTAACTAGGTGGAATAATAACGGCTTCGAAAATGTGAGAAGGACATTGGCAGATAAAAAGAAGTTGTTGGCTACTGCAGAAGTGGAAGCGATGAGAACGGGGAACAACTCACAGGTTCATCTATTAAAAGCCGAGGTTAATGTTTTGATCGATAAAGAATCTAGATTGTGGAGCCAAAGATCTAGAGTTTTATGGTTGAGTAAAGGAGATAGCAACTCAAACCACTGAGAGACTTTGGAAAAATTCAATCCTAGGTATTCGAGACCCTACTAGGAGGTGGCTGAATCAGTCAGAGCATATTGCTCAGGCCATTATCAATTATTTCACCAAGCTCTTCTCTTCCTCTTGTCTGGCTAGCCAGTGTGGAGCTCTAGACAAAATTCCCCAAGTAGTAACTGAAGAAATGAATGCTGATCTGGTTGGTGTTTTTCATGAATGGGAAATCTTGGATGCAATTAAACCAATGGTGCCATTAAAAGCCCCTGGCTAGACGAGATGCCTCCGTTGTTTTATCAACACTTTTGGCCTTTGGTGGATAAGAATGTGACTAGTTCTGTCCTTATGTGGTTGAATTAAGGTATTTTGCCCTCTCCCATTAACCACACTTTCATAACTTTTGCCCCTAAGGTTGATAGTCCTGAGTTGGTAACTGAATTTCGTCCTATAAGTTTGTGTAATGTTCTGTACAAAATCTTTTCAAAAGTCCTAGCAAATAGGCTTAAGAAGTTTCTGCTCAACCTTATTACTGAGCACCAATCAGCATTTGCAAAAGATCGGCTTATTATAAACAACATCCTATTGGCTTTTAAAACATTACATTGCATGAAAAATCAAACTTTTGGTAAAACAGGTTTTATGGCCCTCAAGTTAGATATAAGTAAGGCCTACGATAGGGTTAAATGGACTTACTTGGAAATTCTCATGTTAAAAATGGGTTTTTGTGCAAAATGGATTACTCTGATTATGGCTTGTGTGAGATCGGTCACTTACTTGATTTTGATTAATGGAGACCCCCAAGGTCTCATTGCACCATCTAGAGGGATTAGACAAGGTGATCCCTTCTCTCCCTTCCTTTTCCTCTTATGCACGGAGGGGCTGCATGGTTTGATTGAAGATGCTGCTTGTTTGGGTGAGCTTCGGGGCTTCTCTCTATGCAAAAGAGGCCCTAAACTAACACATCTATTTTTTGCATACAATAGTTTGTTATTTTGTAGAGCTAATTTTGAGGAATGCAGCAATATTCTAAAGCTCCTTGGGGAATATGAACAATCATCAGCCGAAAGATCAATAAGGAAAAAAACAACACTTTTCTTTAGCAAGTCTACCCGTCAAGCAACTAAAGATACTATCAAAGGACTTTTAGGAGTTCAAGAAATCAGGTTCTATGAAAACTACCTTGGGCTTCCATCTCTGGTGGGAAGAGGTAAGAAGGCTAGTTTCAATTACATCAAGGAGCGAGTTTGGAGAAAGTTGTAAGGTTAGGAAGGTAAGCTTTTATCACAAGCTGGGAGAAAAGTTTTAATCAAGACAGTAATCCAAACCATTCTGACCTTTGCTATGGGGTGTTTTAAGCTCCCCTTGGGCCTTTGTCATGAGATCGAAGCTATGGTCAAAAGTTTTGGTGGGGGCAGTGTGTGATAGAAGAAAAGTCCATTGGATGTGATGGGATGTTCTTACCAAATCAAAGCTAGTAGGTGGCTTGTGCTTTAGAGATCTAATTCATTTTAATGATGCACTTTTGGTGAAGCAAGCTTGGAGACTGTTGAATAATAGGGAATCACTTTTCTATAAGGTTTTCAAGGCCAAATTCTTTCCCCATTGCTCCATTTTAGATGCTCAGGACTCGACTTTGGGTTCTTACGCTTGGCGAAGCATTCTTAGAGGAAGGGATGTCATCTTAGAGGGAGCGTGCTAGAGGGTTGGCAATGGTAGATCCATTAAGATTTGGCAGCACCATTAGCTGCTAATTAAACATCCAACTAGAGTTTCTTCTCCAGTGTTGGAGTCTATGGAGGAGGCGACTGTTGATTGCCTGATTAATGCTGATACTAGAAGCTGGAATGAAGAGATGATTGATGGTATATTTATCCCTCAGGAGGCTAAACTTATTAAAAAGATCTCTCTGTCCCGGTTTGAGGCTGATGATTCTCTTTTTTGGCCTCTGTCTCCAAATGGGCAGTACTCATGCAAATTGGGGTATCGATTTCTGAGAGAAGAGGTGGACTTCAATTGGCTTGAAGAACCCCCAGATTATGAAAAAGGCTTGTGGAAGGCAGTCTGGTCTCTTGATGTCTCAAACAAAGTAAAACACCTTATTTGGAGAGCTTGCAAAAATTCCCTCCCCACTAAAAGGAATTTAGTCCGTCGGCGTATTATTAATGACCATTCCTGTGATAGATGTTCAGGTGGCATTGAAGATATTCTTCACGTGGTGTGGAGCTGCTTTGAGCTTGATGGGGTTTGGGATGCTATGGTGATGTGGGGGTTTCGAGCTCATACTTCTTTCTAGTGATTTGGTGAGCTTATGGCCTGGATCTTGAATAATGACAGAGCTCCGGAATTGTTTGCAATGTTTGTTTGGTCCATTTGGACACAACGGAATCTTGTGAGAACCCAACAATCTTGTTGTCCCACAACCCAGTTGGCTCAGTTTGCAAAGGACAGGTTCAATGAGTTCAAAGCAATTAAACCAGCAGCTCATCCTCAACAGAGACAGCAGCGGACATCTTGGTCTCCCCCTGCCCAAAATGTCTTCAAGATTAACTATGATGGAGCACTCTGTTCAGACGCTAACAAGTCGGGTATTGGTGTGGTTATTCGTAATGGAACGGCCTAGTGATCGCATCTTTGGCCCAACAGCTGAACCAAGCTTTCAAAGCAGTGGAGATTGAGGCTCTGGCTGCTTCCCGTGCTCTTGAGTTTGCCACTAACATTGGTCTTGATAATGTTATAGTGGAAGGTGACTCATTAGTTGTGACGCAAGCTCTGAAAACAAAAATTGTGGGACTGGCTACTTATGGTTTGTTGATCAGGGATGCTTGTTCCTTGGTAAGAAATTTCTTAGAAGTGTCCTACTCTCACATAAAGAGAGAGGGCGACAAACTGGCACATGGTTTAGCTAAGTTAGCTGTAAATTTAGCAGTGTGTAATTTGGATGGAAGAAGTTCCTCCTACCATTTATCATCTCGTTCAGGCTGATTTGGCCCCTCTAGTTCAATAAAGTCTGATGTCTTCTTTCTCAAAAAATATATATATATATATATTTGGCTTTCCTTTTGTCAATACTTTTCCCCCATATAACAATGCAAATTTTTTTGATATCATTGAAGATTAATATTATATTTTACATTTAGGCATTTATCATTTGAATATATTCTGATGAATTGTTTTACAGATCTTAACCTTTCTTATCCAAAAACGATTGACACTGCGGTCCCTGCAAATATGGTTTGTGGGTTGCAAGATTTGTCTGCGAAGCCAGTTGAGGCCATGTCAAACTAGATCTGGTCAGGTATGATTTTCAGAGGAGAAATGGGGTTGAGGGGTTTGTTTTTAATAGTATATTGGCTGTTTCCATGTTTCTGACTCTAAGCCAGTAGCAGATTGTATGGCTGCAAAACTTTATCAGACAGCAAGTGGAATGGAAGTTGAGCACAAAAAGAGAAAAATTCAGGGAGATCCTCTATGCAGTAGCATGAAAATGTGCACTGTATGTGGAAAAGCACCCACTAATAACTCAAAATTTTCTCTACATCAAAAACAAAGATAAATATAAAATCCCTAATATGAGACTTAAAAGTGAACTAGGCCATCTTGTTTTGGATTGGTCCCACAACAACAGCTTACTGTAAGACCTGGGCTTTTGAAGTAAAAACAGGCTCTCCAGTTTAGCTATTTGGAAGTGGGTAGTTTTATAGACATCACAGGGTTTACCATTTTATTTTCAACACTGGATGTTAGGGGAGATGTCTTGATAGCTGGAACTCCATCTTCCTTACCAGGCATTAAGGGGGAAAAAAAATTGACATGCTTAGTTGTGATGGTAACTCTTCAACATCTTTTTATTGAATGCTTGAAAGATCTTTTTTCCCTGCAGAGTTTCATGGTTATCATCCTGTTGGCTAAAAGCCACGGCTATGTTTTTTGGATAAATTGCCCATTATTTAATGCCAGATTAATAGTGATATTGTCTTTGTAATATGTTCCATTTTTGTGACAATGGCAATGCTTTTAGTAAAATTCTATCTCTATATGGGAAGTGATTAAGCATGAGTGTGTGAACAATGATGTGGTCATTCATAATGGACCTCACCAATTGAAATATTTTCTTCCAATTTTAGCAACTCTTGTTAGTTAATATAATACTTGTCTACTTTTATTTTTTGTATTTCAGTCTCCATCATGACTGATCTCTGTTGTTCATCTGATTGTTCATGATAGAACTCGTCACGCATCTATTACCACTGAATTGATTGAGATTATATCTGGAGCACCAGCACTTAAGGGCTAATTCATTATTTGGTCCAATTTGCAGGCTCTGGGGACTGCTGAAATGGTTGCTGATATAGTGTTGGGAAATCCTGGGACAATTGATCATGCACCCTTTGTCGTGAAGAGGACAGGAATAAAAGTTTTTAATTACATTGAGATATGAACTGTTAAATCTGATTTTGTTTTGGTTGATCTTTGTAGTCTTAGAGATCTGGGTTTTATCTTATTGCCTTTGAGTTTTCTGTTTTAACGGTTTATGTCAAGTTTTTTCTACCAAGAAGGGCAAATTGTGATGTTGACCCTATAAGCTTATAACATTTTTTACTTACTGCGTAGTTTAAATACAGATGAAAGAGTGCAAATATATTTACATAAAAGGGAAAAGAATGTATTTACATGTGCATCTCATACACACCTATGTTGCTATAGAGGACCTGAAACCATTTGATTCTATCTTTAAAATATGGATACAATTTTTTTCCCCTTATTGGGTTACACTCTATGTCTTCACAGTGTATATCTGCAAATAAAATGGCCGATGCTTTAGTTGTTGCTCACGTTGGTGGTGCATCCTTGTGGGAGAGCACACGAGATCAATACCTTAAGATTAGCCGATCACCTTACCTAAAGGCAGTTTATTTATCTTGAAGAGCCTCAATTTACTTTGATGAATCAATGTGTGGACCGATCCTTGGTTTCTTTTTCTTATATTCTTTTGAATATGCTGATTTTAAAGGGGCCAGCTCTATGATATAGCTTTTGTTGCCTCAGTATGTGGTTTCAGTTGATGGAGTTGTTTGTTGCAGAGAAAGAAGCCAGGGCTATGCCTCTCGAAAATTCTCAAACACAAAGTGCAGCTGTGTATGGTGCTGACCAATCCAATTATGGCCACGATACCTCTCAAACATATTATCAGGTGTTTATTTGTGACTCTTTTCCGATGACCACATTTTCAAGATCTTGACCGATCAAACTGAGATTTCTTTCACTATTTTTTAAATATTGATCTAGCTAATTGATGATGCTATTAAAAATTATACTAGTTCAGTCACAATATTTTATAATAAATGATCGTTGGCGTGCCATTGATTTCTTTGGTTGAATAAAGATTACAAAGATAATCTTCTTTGGAATATGAACACTGCATTAACTGCTTAAGATAGCTGAGATACTGTCAGTTTATAAATGAATAAATTATCTAAGCGTATACGTAATAGAAATATTCCGTCAATGGTTGCAGTTGTAGATATGCTCTATGTTGTATAATGTTTAGCCACAGATATAATTTCCCTTGGAATGCAATTCAATTCCACCATGTCATTGACTTTTGTTGTAATGCAGCTTTTTTTATGGCTAAACCTAGCTTTTGTTATAATGCAATTCAACTCCATCATGTCTGGACTATTATAGCTTTCTCATGAATTCCTAGATGACTTGGGTTTTATTTTTTTTTTTTTTTTTTTTTTTTTTTTTTTTTTTTTTTTTTTGTGGTGACTGAAAATTTTATCCACTTTGCTATATCAGCTTGTGTGTTCATTTATGAAACAAACTGTTTATCATTCTTGTGCAACATGGCCGCTACGAATGCTAACGAGATTGAGGCTACGCAGCCTGGACCTATTGATGACTCAGTGTTGACTCTACAAGCCCAACATCGGTTAGATGCTATTTGGAATGGGCAGGTAAAACACAACACTAAAACCAGTTGTTATGTTCTGAATTCCATCCTTCATATGGTACCCCATTTCATTCATAGAATGTTGACACACATTATGTCGTATAACTTTCCGTAGTATAACTTTTATGTATATTCTATATTAATCCATGAACAATTTACCAATCTCGAGCCAATGGTAGATGACCGTGTGGTTGACATAATTTAAGGAGTTGGTTTGGAGGGACTCCTTAGGACCCCAAGTAGACAGATTGACCATAGGTTGATAACGGCCTTTGTGGAGCGATGACAGCCCAAGACTCGCACCTTCCACATGTCACATTGTGAGGTGACTGTCACATCACATTGCAGGATATAGAGGTTCTTCTCGAGCTTCCTTTTGATGGCTAGGCTGTAACTGGGAGCACTGAGAAAATTTGGAAGCAGGGTTCAACTTCAATTCTTCCATAATTTTTATCTGCAAATCATTTAATGTCTTCAACTTACGACGTATCATCATATAATAACACTAGATATATTTATATCAATCACCTTCAATTGTGATTATGAACCTATTAGAGTCACGTATATTATGTTAGTGACATATTTTATTTCTTTAATTTAGCATCAATTACAAAACCTTTTATCTACTCACAAAGCAAAAAATTTACAACTTGTTACATCATATGCATTTACAAGCACACCTTACATTTGCATATACTCACCCCACATTACATATAAACCCATTCGATCATTATCATTTCATACTCAAAAAAAAAAAAAAAAAAAAAAAAAAAAAACTAAGGACAAAACTTGCCTCCATTACAAAATTTCAAATCATTCTATCAAAAAAATAAAGAAAAACTATCAAAAAAAAAAAAAGTCATGATAATAAAAACCTAACAATACAAATATATCTTAAATATTTTTTACTTTTTATAAAAACCTAGCAAATATATATACACTAACTTGGGGGATTCTAGCCTTTTTCCCATATTTTTTAAAATATTTGGTAATATGCCCCTGTTTTGAAACTATTTAGGTCTGTGCCCCTATTTCGAAACTTGATTTTATTAAAATCGAGTTTCAATCAAAAAACTCGATTGATAGAAAATCGAGTATGGGGCGATCAAACTTAAAAAAAAAAAAAAAAAATGCATGGAACTCGAGTTCATGGAGCTCGAGTTCCATACCTATAGTTGCGTTCAGGAAGACCTATAACGATGTTTTAAATGAAACTCGAGCTCCATGAACTCAAGTTCCATGAAATTTTTTTTTTTTTTTTTTAGTTTGATTAGCCCAAACCTATAGCTGTGTTTAGGAAGACCTATAGCAGCGTTTTAAATGGAACTTGAGCTCTATGAACTCCAATTCCATGCAAACTTTTTTTTTTTAAGTTTGGTCAGCCCAAACCTATAGTTGCGTTCAGATTGTGCTATAGTGGCGTTTTAAAGGGCACTTGAGTTTCATGCAAGTTCTTTTTTCTCTTTTTTTTTTTTTTTTTTTTTTTTTTTTTTAAGTTTGATCGGGCATAACTCGATTTTGAGAAAATTGAGTTTCAAAATAAGGGCATGGACCTAAATAGTTTGGAAATAGGGGCATATTGTCAAATATTTAAAAAAAAAAAAGGGTTAAAAGGCTAGAATCCCCCACTAACTTGTTGCATCATATGCATATACAAACACACCCCACATTTGCATATACTCACCCCACATCACATACAAACATACTCAATCATTATCATTTCATACTCAAACACAAAACTCTCCCCCATTACAAAATTTCAAATCATTCTAACAAAACAATAAAGAAAAATATCAAACCATCATGATACATACCCATGATAAAAACCTAACAATACAAATGTTTTTTTACTTTTTATAAAAACCTTGCAAATATATATACACTAACAACTAGAGATAGTGAGTGTTATTGAAACCTTACCTGACATAAGGATGTTAAGATTATATGAGAGTGAGAGAGAGTGAGAGAGGGAGAGTACAAAAGTGAAGAGAGGTTTTCTTCACTAAGTGCTCGAGAGACCCACAACAGCGAGATAGTTGGGATCTGAATGTGATTTATGAGGACTAGGGACCAAGCAAAGAAAACCACGTAGATTAATATCCACACAGCTTACACATCGAGTCTCTAAGACTCGATTTTGCTTTTTGAAAACCAAGTCTCTAAGAGTCGATATATAGGTCGATTCCACATGATTTAACCACGTAATTTTCACAACACAAAAATCGAGGCTCTAAGGGTCAAGATGGATCTCGACTCTTAGAGGCTCGAGTTCCAGGTGGACGCCATGTAGAAAACAAATAACTCAGAACACGGAAATCGAGCCTCTGGGGCTCAAGTTTTTAGGGGTAAATTGAGTCCCTGAATAGTTTGGTATATAGTTTCAAAACATTGCCTACTAACTATATAGTCTGGGGGTTGGTGTCAGGTGCCAATTTTCCCCCTCTTTTATATATATATATATATATATATATATAGGTTTGCTTAAGTCTTTTGGCTAAATATTGCAAAAAATGGAGTTTATTGTTGTTATAAGCACTGTTCAAAGTTATTTAGCAAAATAAGGAGAGAGATTGAATTTCAGCAACACCGTTGCCGAAATTATAAGAAAAAGTATGAGAGAGAAGAAAGTTGAGTGATGCGATTGGGAGGGAAAAAAAAAAGAATTTCGGTAATGATATTACCAAAATTCATTCCACTGCCCAAGCTCTGCCCGTGAAGTGCCCACCAGTGGGAGTGCCCGAATGATTTACCAATTGTGGCAACCAAGTTGCCGAAATTGTAGGGAATTAAGGAGAGAGAAAATATGAAGTGTGGCAACCAAGTTGCCGAAAATGGGAGGAAAAAAAAAAACAAAAAGAATTGTGGTTGCCAAAATTTGGGAAGGAATTAAAAAAAAAAGTGCTACGTCCACAATATTTTTACAATATTTTCACAACAAATTATAGGTGATTAGTTGTTATTAGTTCAAATTTGAATTTAACACTGAAGTTACTTTTTTAATCCAACAATAATAACTCGTAACAACCTGCCATTTAGAATTTGTTGTAAAAATATTGTAAAAATGGTGTGCACATATCATTTCTCCCAAAAAAAAAAAAAAGGTGGCAATTGATTTGTGGCAATGGCATTGCCGAAATAAAGGGGAAAATTTTGTGGAAATGGTATTGTCGAAATAGAAGGGGGAAAAATTGTTGCAATTGATTTGTGGCAATGACATTGTCGAAATAGAGGGGGAAAAAATTGTTGCAATTGATTTGTGGCAATGACATTGCTGAAATAGAGGGGGAAAAAATTGTGGGAATGAATTTGTGGCAATGACATTGCCGAAATAGGAAATTGGAGGAGAGAGAGAGAGAGAGAGTTGCCTGAATAAAAAAAATATAGTACAAATATTCATATCCTTCAATAGTTTTTTTGAACTGTTTTGTTTGTATGTCATGTTCCTTCCTTATATTGTAAGTGAAGAGTCAATCAACAAATCACCTCACTTCCTGATTCTTATTCTCTGCTTGGAATATATTCATTGATCATTCCCAATAAAACCACCTATTGATATCACGCCTAAATCTATCTCAGAGATTCTTTTTTGTCTTTTTATTTCTTAAAAAAAGGCAAGTACCCTTGATCGAAGCAGTTTGGTTTGTGTGTATGTCATGTTCTTTCATTTTGTACTGTAAAAGTACCTTATGAAACAAATAATGATAGATTCAAGTACAATGAGTACATTGATTCTTATTCTAAAAAAAGTACATAGATTCTTACAATACGAAATGGAAGAAAAAAATTATTGATGTGCACACTGTAGACAAAAACAAAAAAAGTACATATATTCTTATAGAAAAAAAAGAAGAAGAAATGATTGATATGCCTGTAAACAAAAAAAAAAAAAACAAAAAAAAAAAAAAACCAAAGAAAGTATATAGATTTTTACAATAGGGAAGAAAAAAATGATTGATGTGCACACTGTAAACCAAAAAAAGTAAATAAAGTACATAAATTCTTACAATATGGAAGAAAAAATGATTGATGTGCACACTGTAAACAAAAAAAAATAATGAAAGTACATAGATTCTTACAATACGAAAGAAAAAAATGATTGATATGCACGCTATAAACAAAAAAGCAAAGAAAGTACATAGATTTATAATATGAAAGAAAAAAATGATTGATGTGCACGCTATGAACAAAAAAACAAACAAACAAAGAAAACATAGATTCTTAAAATAGGGAAGAAAAAAATGATTGATGTACACGCTGTAAACAAAAAAAGCAAAGAAAGTATATAGATTTACAATACAAAAGAAAAAAATAATTGATGTCTACGCTGTAAACAAAAAAAAAAAAAAAAAGTAAAGAAAGTACATAGATTTTTACGTGCACGATGTAAACAAAAAAACAAAGAAAGTACATAGATTCTTACAATACGGAAGAAAAAAATGATTTATGTGCACGCTGTAAACAAAAAAAAAAATAAAGAAAGTACATAGATTCTTATAATACGGAAGAAAAAAAATAATTGATGTGCACACTGTAAACCAAAAAAAAAACAAAGAAATTGAGATTTTTGCAGAAATTCTTTGTAGTGAATATATTTTTATAGTTAAGTAATTTATTTGTATTTGAGTGTCCCATCTGTGTTGTGTTGTATTTGGTCAATTGTGTATCTAATTATACAATTTAAAATCTAAGAATTTAACTTATATGAAACTTGTATTCTATTTAAACAACACTAATGTTACTGAAATTTCCACGGTTATTATTTTATACTCTTTTTTCCCTATAAATTCCATCAACCTTCTTCTCCACTCTTATTCCCCTCATAATTCTACCAACCATTTTCAATTCATGCGTGCCATACATTCAACAAACAATTATAAGGAACAACACTTGCAAATATCTATTTATTCTTTATCTCTTACAAGGTGAGTTACATCTCTTAAGTAGTTACTTTTCTTTTAATAAGATTCATGTTGATACGTTTTAGGAGCATAGCTAAGCATGAAAATCTTGTTTTTGTTAAATTATTTGTTTATGCAAATCTTGTTTTTGTGTTATGTGTTTTGCAACATAAACTGATTTGTATGATATGTTTTAAATTATTTGTTCATGAATTCTTACCTAAAATTTCACATAGCAAAAATATATTTCAAAATTGACATATATTTCCTTAAAGAAATACTTAGTTTGTTAGCCTATAATATACACGTATGCTATAAGAATACCCCAAAAAGAAGAAGGTTAGTATATGCTCATAAACCTTAATATCTAAGTTTTAGTTATAATAATAATAAAGAAAATTGTATGATATTAGAAATTTGTTTGATAATTATCGTATGGATGCATGAGAACATTATATAATCTGTCTTGTTTTAGAAGAAGCAAATGAAGAGCTACATAAAATAATTAATGTTACCATAACAGATCCTTTTAAATGTTAATGTTTTGGTAAGTTACTTAAGAAAAGGGAAACAAAAAATAATTTTAACTACTATGATGGACAATAATAAATTATCAGTGAACCAATCCGGTGAAATAATTAAACATGGCGAAAATGGGGTTTATTACGAAGGGCCACCTCCTTCTATATTTCCATTAAGCCAAGGTGTTACATTTGAAGATCTATGTGATGGAGTAGTATCCACACTTCATATAAACAGAGAAAATTCAAAACTGACTATTTGGTATAGATTTCCTTTTCAATGTCGTCCACATCCTTTGACTTACCAGCAAGTTTTGGTAGAAGATGATAATGGTGTCAATGCAATATTCGATATGTTAGACCGCCAATATGGATTTGTAGGTGCAGAGTTATACATGGGTGTAGAGCCCATAAGAAGCCACCGAGGTGTTTTTCCCATTCGATATGCCAACAAATGACCGAGTGCATCATTTAGTTATTCACATGGTTGGCACTTCTATGATCCATATGCCACTCATACTGGTCATTATTCTAAAGATGCGGCTCATTCCCCAATCAACATTGGTGGTGTTGACTATCATGCTTCATATACCCATGTTGCAACTGAGGACCAACATGTTCCTTATCGACCAATGAACACCAGTGATGCTGACTATGATAATTCAACTAAGCATGTCACACAAGAGGCTACTTGTTTTGAGTTTGAAGCTCAGTATGACCAAACCGCCATTCAGAGAGCTGCTAATGATCCCAATGATACACATCGCATAGCTGCTACTACTGAGAATGCGGTCCATACATTATTAGAAATGATGCGAGCCATGGATAATGATGACCAACTTGATGACAATGAGGTCCTTGATGATGTTAGAGATGAACAGGAGCCTCTCAATGAACCTAATCATGAAAGCAGTCCAACTATGGCATTCCATCAACCTTCATCACTAAGCTTTTCACAAAACACGTGGGATAATATGATTGATCCAACCCCACCATTTGAAAAGCCCACTCATAGTATTTGGGACCCTACCCAAGGGTTTTATGTGGGCTTGCTTTTTGTCGATAAGGATGAACTACAAGCTGCTGTTAAACATTATCACATCAAAGGAACCAAACATTTTGTGTAAAAGAGTCATATCCAGCATGTTGGTCTATAAGGTACAAACATTGTTCTTGGCGTCTTCGAGCATGCTTCTGGGCTACACATGGGTTGTTTGAGGTTAGGAAATACAATGGTCCACACACATGTACAGAGTCCACACTCACGCAAGATCACGAGCAATTAGACACTCATGTCATTGAGAAAGAGTAGAGGGATGTTGTCAAAAGTGATCCAACCATAAAGATTTCTTTACTTCAACAGACTCTTTACAATAAGTACCAATACTGGCCTTCTTATTTTAAGGTGTGGGAGGCAAAAGAAAAGACAATTGGTAGAGTGTTTGGTGATTGTGACAAATCTTACTAATTATTGCCAAAATAGTTAAAAGCTTTGACTAATTCAAACCCGGGCAATAGAGTTATTTGGAGAACAATACCTGCTACTATGCTAGGATGTGCGATATTCGAGAGAGTGCTCTGGGCTTTTGGTCCATCAATTGAAGGTTTTCAACATTGTAGGCCAGTGATTAGTATAGATGGAACTTTCCTATATGGTAAGTACAAAGGTACATTACTGATTGCATCAACGTGGGATGGTGACAACAGACTTTTTCCACTTGCCTTTGCCATTGTGGAGAAGGAAAATCATGATAGCTGGTATTGGTTTTTGCATTGTATTCAAATTAATGTCACTAATCGAGAAGGGTTATGTGTCATATTTGATCGTCACCCTAGTATAATGGCATCGATACGAACTATATGTCAATCGACACGTTGGTATCATCGTTTTTGTCTTTGCCATGTGGCTAGTAATTTCAATCAACAAATTAGGAATAAAAACTTGAAGGTTATGGTAATGTGGGCAGGCATGGAGAATTAGTTACGAAAGTATCAAATAATCAGGGATAAAATTACTCAATTTAAGTGCAGATGGTGAGAAGTATTTAATGAACATACCGGTGAAGAAGTGGACGTTAGCACATGATGGTGGACATCGCTATGGGGCAATGACCACAAACTTGTCTGAAAGTTTCAACGGAATTATAAAGAGTGCTAGAAATCTGCCTAAAACTGCGTTAGTTGAACTTACATACTACCATTGTGTAGCCTACTTTGCCAATCGGTATACTAAGGCACATGCAGAGGTTACTATCGGTGAACTCATTACAGCCTTTGCAAAGAATAAATTCAATAAATGGGGGGGGGGGGGGGGAAGGCACCAAAGCATTCAATTACTGTGTTCAGTCATGAAGATGGTCTATTTGAAGTCAGAACGCCAATAAATCCTAACTTCGCATATAAGGGTAATCATTGTCATGCGGTAAATTTAAGGCTGAGCACTTGTAGTTGTTAAAAATGGCAGATTTATAAGATTTCGTGCTCACATGTCATTGCCATGTGTAAATATCAAGACATCTCTGCAATGCGATATATCGACCATTGCTACCATTTGGAAGAACAAGTTGCTTGTTATGCACCTAGATTTCGCATGGTTCCAGACAGTGTACATTGGAATGAGCCTAATTTACCTAATGTCAAGCTGCGCCATGAAAAAGGTCGACCAAGAACAACTCCGCTTCAAAATGAAATGGATGAAGGGGCAGAGCATCAACCAAGGCCATTGTGCAGTCTCTGTAGGCAAGAAGGCCATAATAAAAGAACATGCCCCACTCGAATTGTGGTTGGCTCCATTAGTGGCCAAACTGAATGACCCAACATAAGTATTCATTCTACTTTAGTGGATTGGTTGTACTATTTTTTTTTTTTTTTAGGAGTTAGACCATATTGTTAGTTTGTATTATTTGAAAGAACAAGTTGGTACTAATTCCATATGCTATGATGTTTTCTATCACTGCAAGTTGGATTGGGGTGTACATTTATTTATTTTGTGTTTGTGTGAATGTGTTTATATATATATATATATATTGTGTATTATAGTTTAGGGTTTCGATAACACCTTAAAATGTATACTTTTTATAGAGTGCTTGGGTCATTTACCATGTTTGAAAGCGTCAAATAAGGAAAGAAATCAAAGAGCCACATCTGAAGAGGAAAAATCAGATTTAAGCACTAATTAGTATTTTAGATGTATCTCTCCCCTCAAAAATCCAATTGACTCAAGGCTGGATGGGCTGGAATCATGACTTAAATATCTACAATTTTTCTGTTTTGAGTGTTTTGAAATTCACAAATTTTGAAAGCTGAAATTAACTCACAAGTTGTTGCTGTAAATTTGGATGAAAATTAGATGGTGAAAGTTTTATTTTTCTTTGACACTTTTACAAGGGTTTGGAAGAGAGGCTGTGGAGAACAAAAATAGAAATGTACACCACAGTAGCCATCATGCAAAGGAAAAAAGATCAACTATAAAAATAGAAGTTTGGCTACACATATAGATTCTATGTTGGATTTGTAGGAATGGACAATTATATTAAATACATGTATGATTAGATTAATTGGGCACTAATTTCAAATGCCAAAAAATGTGTACACATTTCTTATTTTTGCAAAGGTCTTACGGTTGGTAGTATAATGTGCTATGTATACTGTCTAGGCATAATATTTTTTGCTACAATGATGCAAAAACAATGATAATACTTTAATATATTCTTAATAAACAGTCATTTTATATTCATTAGTGATTGCCACGATGTGGTACATGAAGTTTTTGTTGTGTTCCACAACATGGAGGATGCCTATTTATTCGTTGATGGTACCTTTGTGCTTGCACAGAACTTTTCCCCATGCGCCTTGGCATGGTTCTAATATCAACATCTGTTTAATAATTACCACCTTCATCACTTTCATTATCTAATGACACCTCCATATTTTCTGCATCCTTTGCATCTTCCCCACTGTCCTCATTTGAGGCATCTTCCCCAGAGTCTGTTATAGAGACCTCTTTCTCAGAGTTTGGAGCACATGCCCATGTATTTGGTGGTGTGCAAAAATCACCAACATGAGGGGATGGTTGGGAAGGTTGTGGTGTGCAAAAATCATAGTTGTATTGGCTATCTTGGCCATAATTGTATTGCCCAGAATAGGATGGAGGTGGCGATGGGTGATAAAAGGAAGGTATTGAACTAGGTTGGGGATAATGGTCGTAGCTAAACAAACCCTCAAATCCTTGTCCTATGGAAGTGGATAATCCAATTTGTTGATATAAATTCATGCAGTACTCGTTGACATTAATTGGATTATACTCACTGAAGGTGGTCGGCTCATTACCGGCAAATGTTGATGGCCCAGCTTGGGTAGAGCTGTACATATTGTGTTGTGTAGAGGTGGATGGTCCAGCTTCATCATTTCCGCGTTGTCCACATTGTGTAGAGGTGGACGAGCGGGTTTCAGTAGAGGTTTGTGGCTATCTTCCTTGGTGCCTTTGTCGTCGCCCAAAGTGTGTCACCCTCTCAGTAAGGATGGAGGAAATATTTGCCTCCATCGATAACTTCACTCGACTAAGGTCTCTACTATTAGTGGAAGGACTTATTGTGCAGTGAAATCATTCCTCTGTTAGTTTGCAACAGCCAAATTTAACATATTATTGATCTCAGTTTGCTACCACAGAAAAAGAAAAAGAAAAACATTTATTAGTGCAGTATTATTGAAAAAGCTAAAATAATAATTTGTTATCAATATTAGTGCAGTATTTTGTTTGTGTAAATAATTTGTTATCAATATTAGTGCAGTATTATTGAAAAAGCTAAAATAACAACCTGGTACATATGGGCAGCCGCCTCTGGTGTCGTGAATAGGTGACTATGTTGTGTAGTCCACACCTAAATGGAAATTGTCATCCCTAACTACATGTTTAGCTTGCTCGTTCCAAAGCCAGTAGTATAGAGCATGCTTCCTAAGCCAATTGACACCGGACTTTCCTGCCAGCTTTACACAATGCACAGATTTATCGAAATTGTCAGTAGGCTACTTTAGACCATTGTTATTGATTTCGTTCCGTTCCGTTCCAACTGGAACAGCCAGAATTTTTTGTACTGGTATGAAAACCGGTACCAGAATATCCTATGTTCTACCTCGGATCAAATTTCGGGCCGTTTCGGGTCATTCCGGCCAATTTCGGGCGAGATGCAAATTTTGGCCGGTACATGATTTGGCCTGTAATTAATTAAAAAAAAAAAATTTTGAAGGTCCAAACTACAAAGACTCCAAAATGACGCCGTTTTGGACTTTACTAAAAAGGCGAAAAGCACATTTTAGTCTCTACATTTTTAGGCGATTCCCATTTTAGTCCCTACGTTTTATTTTTACCGCTTTTAGTCTCTATCCTGAAAAATGCTTCCCGTTTTGGTCCCTGCCGTTACTTATTTAACAGAAATATCCTACGTGGCAAACGGTCCAACAGTAAATGCTAACGTGTCTATTAAAATAATTTAAAAAAAAAAACCACGTCAGATAAAAATAATATTAAAAAATGCCACTTTAGCAATTTAATTTTTGAAAAAAGCCACCTCAAATAAAAATAATATAAAAAGCTATAACCTAATTATTATTTTTTTTAAAGAAAAGAAATTAGTTAAATTAATTTTTTTTTCCTTTTTTTTGGAAGAACATGAAGAACGTGTCCTTCATTTTTCTTCCCCACAAACCCAGAAAATCATACACCGAAGAACATGAAGAATCCACAAACCCAGAAAATCATACACCGAAGAACATGAAGAACGTGTTCTTCATTTTTCTTCCCCACAAACCCATAAAATCATACACCACAAACCCAGAAACCCAGAAATCAAACCACAAACCTAGACACCACAAACCCACAAACCCAGAAACAAAATCACCAAACACCCACTGCCGAGAAACCCACAAACCCAGAAATCAAACCACCCATTGACGAGCAATTCATACCCAAACCCAATACCTAACTCACCAAACACCTAAACAAAAAATCACCAAACACCCAAACAAAACCCAAAGGCATGACCACCACCACCTCAAATAGAACCCAGCCACCACCAAAACCCAGCTACCAACGGAACCCAACTACTGAAATGCCAGCCAAACTGATCTAGCAAGCACCAATGAAACCCAACTAACGAAACCCAGCCACCAAACAGACCCAACTAGCAACAAATCTAACCACCAAATTGATCCAACAAGTACCGAAACCCACCACCAAATGGATCCAGCAAACACCAAAAAAAACCCACCACCAAAGCCGGCCACCAATTCAACTCCACAACCGAAACCCACCACCAAAACGCCACCACTAAAACCCAGCAACCACCGATTCGATCCAGCCAAAACTTAATTAGATGAGAAGAGATAGATGAGCGAAACATGCTGTGAATAGAGAAAGAGGAATGGGAAACGTAGAAGAGAGATATAAAGGGAGAGATGGAGAACTATGAATAGAGAAAGAGGAATGGACCACATGCTTTTTATTTTGTAAATCTGAGTGATTTTATGGTTTTGGTTGCTAAGAAAATGTAAGAAAAGAAAAGTAAATTTTTAATTTTCTGGGCAAGCTTAGTTGGGGAAGAAAAATGAAGAACACGTTCTTCATGTTCTTCCAAAAAAAAGGAAAAAAAAATTAATTTAACTAATTTCTATTCTTTTAAAAAAAGTAATTAGGTTAGAAATTTTTATATTATTTTTATCTGATGTGGCTTTTTTCAAAAATTAAATTGCTGATGTAGCATTTTTAAATATTATTTTTATCTGACATGGCTTTTTTTAATATTGTTTTAATAGACACATCAGCATTTACTATTGGACCGTTTGCCATGTAGGATATTTCTATTAAATGAGTAACGGCAGGGACCAAAACGGGAAGCGTTTTTCAGGATAGGGACTAAAAGCGGTAAAAATAAAATGTAGGGACTAAAATGGGAATCGCCTGAAAATATAGGGACTAAAATGTGCTTTTCGCCTACTAAAAACCCTAATCCTATATTCCTTTTTTATTCTTCGATTCTTTTAGTCTCAATCTCTCTCTCACTCATTGTCGTCTCTGTGCTGTGCTCTCTGGTCATCAATCTCTCACTCTCTCGTGACTCTTTCTATCTCTAACTCTCTCACTCTCTTGGATTGAAGTTTCGGCCAAATCAGGTATTCTTTCTCTACTCTCACTCTCTCGGATTGAAGCTTCAGCCAAATCATAAATTATTTTTCTTATGATTTGTTAAGAATCTTAAGATTAAGTGTTAAGAACTTAAGATATGTGTGATTAAGTGTTAAGAACTTAAGCTTTAGTCTTTTGTTTGTTCATTTTCTCTTAGATTGTCATAAATTTTTTTTCTTATGATTTATTTTGTGATTAAGAACTTAGGAGGTAAGATTAAGACTTAAGAGTTAAGAGTTTAAGATATGTGATTTGTTTGTTCATTCACTTCATGCAAATTAAATTAAATTTTAGCTACTGCATTTGATTGAATTTCATTTCATTTCATTGAACAATAAAGTGAGTAAACTATGGTTGATCACCGTACTCATCATAGTTCAACTGGTACTTCTTCTGCTTTTGTGGCCTCTGCCCCTGCAAGATCAGAGGATCCTGCATGGGCTCATGCCCATGCAATGCCTAACGCAAAAAAATAACACTATATGTTTGCATTGTAATAAGTTGATTAAAGGGGGTGGTATTACTAGACTTAAGTATCATCTTGCTAGGATTAGAGGTCAAGTTGAATCATGTAAAGTTGTTTCATCTTATATTAGGTTTCAAATGAAACAAATGATTGAAGACTTGAAAAAAATCTAAACAAACTAAAAAGAGGATTCAATCAGAAATTGGGAACCCATATGGTGATCCATTTGATGTTGATGATGATGATGAGGAGGAGGATGAGGAGGAGGAGGTTAGGGTTGTTGAAAAGACTCAAAAGAGTCCGCCTCAAACATTAGGTAAACGAAAATCTAGGGGAAAGGATGTTGACACTAATATGGGTCAAATAAGAGGAAAGAAGAAAATTAAGAGTTATTTTGCTCCTAGAACAACCCCCGGTGCCCAACCCTCTATAAGAAGTGTTTTGGCTACAAAAGTAATGATTGATAATGCAAAAATGAATGTGGCAAGATGGTGGTATCATTCGAATATACCCTTTTAAGGGGCCTTCTTTTTATGAGTTGAGGGGACCCCTTTTGAAAAATTTTGTGCATGAAGTTAATGATTTTTTGTTAGATATAAAAAATGATTGGAAAGTATATGGCTGTTCAGTGATGTCTGATGGGTGGAAAAATCAAAAACAAAAACCATTAATGAATTTTTTGGTGTATTGTCTAAGGGGTGCCATGTTCTTGAAATCTATTGACACTTCAAGCCTTACAAAGGATGCTGAAATGTTGTTCAACATATTTGATTCTGTTGTTTAAGAAATTGGTGTGGAATATATTGTGCAATTGATTACAGATAATGCTTCTGCTTATAAAAAAGCTGGAAAAAAAATTACAGCGAAGTATGGTACTTTATTTTGGTCTCCTTGTGTAGCTCATTGCATAGACTTTATGTTGGAGAATATTGCTAATCCTAAGTGGTTCCCTCTTGTTGATGAAGTAATTAAGAAGGCTAAAAAGATAACAAAGTTCATTTACAACCATGGAGCTGTTTTAGACTTGATGAGGCAAGATTTTACAAATGGAAGAGAGTTATGTCGTCCTGCAATTACAAGGTTTGCCACTAACTTCTTAAGTCTACAAAGCATGCTAAGGTTCAAAAAAGAGCTTAGACAAATGTTCACTTGTGATAAATGGCTTTCATGCCCCCATGCTAAGACCCGTTGGGAAGGAGATAAGTAAAATTGTTTTGGAATATTATTCGTTTGGTCTCAATGCAATAACATAATGAAAGTTAGTGAGCCTTTAGTTAGAGTGCTTCGTCTTATTGATGGGGATGAGAAACCTGCTATGGGATACTTGTATGAAGCAATGGACAAAGTAAAAGAGGAAAAAAAAAAAAAAAAAAAGGATGAAGAACAAAGTTTCTTTGTATGGAAATTATATTAGAGTTATTAATGCTAGATGGGACAAACAACTTCATAGTCCTTTGCATGCAGCAGGTTGCTTTCTTAACCCTGCAATTTACTTTAGGCCCTCATTTAAAAGGCAAAATGAAGTTCAAAGAGGGTTGCTAAGCACTCTAATGAGGTTGATTCCCGATCCTGACATTCAAGACAAAATAAGTTCACAACTTGATGAGTACAAAAAGTCAATTGGTGACTTTGGCACATCACTAGCAATATGCCAACAAGAGAGACTAAATCCAGGTAAACATTAATAATTTAATAGTATTTCCTTTCAATATGTCTATTTATCCTTTATAGTTGTTATTGTAAGATTACAAGGGCAATGCTTATTTTACATTCTTATTTGTTATTGTAGTTTCATGGTGGGAGCAATTTGGACTTGGAGCTCTAGATTTACAATCATTTGCCATTCATGTGCTAAGTCAATGTTGTAGTGCAACTGGTTGTGAGAGAAATTGGAGCACATTTGAATATGTTCACTCAAAGAAGAAAAATAGATTAGAACATAAACGAGTAAATGATTTGGTCTTTGTCCATTATAATTTGAGGCTTCAAGAAAGGTAAATTTATCATCGTTACTCATGTGTAAATGAAATATACTTTCAAATAATTATAATTTATAAAATGTTACTAATGTTTAACATTCTCATTGATAGGAACATTCAAAGGAATAAGTATGCATTGGATCCTATAAGCTTGGATAACATTGACTTGATGGGAGATTAGGTGGTTGAAGAACCTGCACTTCTTAATCCAGATGACATAAATTAGGATTGTCTTAATGAAACAGAAGCCCTAGTGAATGTGGAACAGGATGTTGAACTTGAAACTATTGATGTTGATGACGATGATGATGATGACAACAACAATGAACATGGTTTGACAAATCTTGCAATGGGTGCTGGTAGTTCTTGTGGGAGTTCTTTTGATGATGAATTTGATCCTTCTCTCATAGATGATGATGATGAGGAGGAGTAAATCTTGTATTATTTGATATTTAGTTATTGTCTTGTTAATCTTTTTATTGTGTGATGTTAAATTGATGTTTAAGACTTAAGAGTTAAGACCAAATGATTTGTATTATTTGATATTTAGTTATTTATTTATTAGAATTGATAATTTTATGTTCTACAAGAAAATTATAAATTATTTTTTTTAAACCCCGAAACACCTTGAAACGATATACCAAAATTAGCCGATATCGAAATATTCTATTCCACTAGACAAACCGAAACGGTATTAATAACAATGCTTTGGACATCTTTGCAACAACCCAAACTGTCGCATGACTCTTTCTGAATGGTAATACTCCACAATTTGGAAGCATAGCAATAGCACTGTTGTAGTCCATATATGTTTTTCTGCAAGACACCATGGATACAAATAATTATCGTACAGTGTCCAAACGACCTGCAATTCTAATTACAATAACTATGTTATAATCAATCAAGACAATAATATAACTAGTAAATTAACCATTAATGCATTGTAATATATTACCTGTTCATTATTATGTGTGTCATGATCAGAACGGTACGCACGCAGAACACGTGTTAGTGTATGAATAAATGTTCTCTTGGTATCCCACCTATACATAATTAATGATTGCCATTAATTTTAGGATTTGGAAGTATCAAGGATAAATGCTACAGTATACAATATTGTATAAAAATAAAAAGTAAATATTATACCTGCAACCGTATGGGTCGTCACCATTAAAAATTGTTGGATTTATTGGAATTGGGGTCAGATATGGAAGATGCTCCCATGCCTATAATTGTAATATGAAAACAGGACCTGCAACCTCCGTGCTTTTTTTAATAGTAGCAGTACACAACTCTTTATAAAGGAAAGCAAGTGTGGCACTACCCCAGCTACACCAAAGTCCTCTAACAGCTGGAGAAAGTAGCAATGTAATCTACTTTGGCTCTTATTTCCAAATAGTAAAGCCAAAACCTGGAACATGTATGCCTTAGCATACCGTTGGGTTGTTATAGCATTTGCACTCTCTGGTAGGTTTGAGAATGTATTACTTACCCATGTTATTTTAAGGCCATTATATGCCAATGCTGTTGCAAGTGGTGTCACCTCAAGTAAATCATCACAAAATTTTCCCCAGTCCAAATTAGTGGGCCCGCACACTATTTTGCCATCAATAGGCAATCTTGTAATGATTATTATATCCTATAGAGTGATCAACATTTCACAAATAGGTAGGTGAAATATATGGGTTTCAGATCACCACCACTCCACCAAAGAAGTGATAAAACCCTAGTCAATATCTATATGTGGTAGGCGGGTAACATGATATAGTCTACGTTGATGCAAATATGGGGTGATAAGATTGTCTAACTGCGCACGCAAGGGGGGGCGGGGGGGGCGGGGTGCAAATGGTTGGGGCCGCACTTGTAAGGTGGAAACCTAAATTTTTTTTAAAATGTACAATGCTATATTGCTAATGTTGAAATTATTTTCATATAAATTGAATAATTGTAGATATTATTAAGACATTAATAAATTTTGATCTCGCAACGTACATTGCCTTCCATTTCATCATTAAAGATGTGATATTGTTGTTGGGTTAGCAGAGAATGATCAAATGGCCCAGACTCCATTTCAAATATATCCTACATTAAATGCTACAATGAGTTAAACCATGCAAGGTATATTTTTTACAAACCATCTATATAAAAAATTACAAACTAAGAAAATAATTTCCAATTAAATTAGAGGCCGAGAAGTTTACTACAATTGCAATATGAAGTGAAGGAATATAGGAATTATATAGTGATACTTGCAAGAAAAGAAAGAAAGAACAAAAAAAAAAAAAAACACAATAAGATAATCATAAATATCTTCTAAAAAATATAATCCTTAATAAAAAAAAAGAACAATAATAAAAAATAATAAAATTAATATATAGCGATTACTACAGTTTTTTATGCTAAATATTAAATATAACTTACAATGCTTGTAGTTCATAATAAAATTGAAAGAAACTCAAATAAAGGATTTATGAAGCAAACTTTTTAATGCAATAACAATAATAGTTTTAGCAAAAAGAATCATACACACAATAATTAGTATTAACTATAATAAAACCATATATAATATTTACAATATATTAGCGTATAATATTTATAAAGCATATAATTAATTTTCATTTCCCAACCTATAACCACCCTAAAAAGTAAAGATTCAAGAAACTTAATAAATTTTTATACCAACTAAACTTTAAAGAAAAAGAAACACAAATGTACGATTTATTGTACTAAATAAAAATAATAATACACATACATATCTTTATTATAAACCAACAAACATATTATGCAATATATTTTTTCCAAGTAATAGATGTAATAATTGATAATAACAAAGTAAAATTGATTATAACAAGATCACGATAATACAGTTTATTACAATTTTTGTGGTCATATACTAATAATAACAATTAATAATATTAAATAATTTCAAAGTTAACAAAACACATACATAAATTTAATTAGAGAGTTGAGATGCTTACCACAATTGTGATACCAACTGAAAGAGTGAGACTTATAGAGTGATACTTGCAAAAAACAAAAAAAAAAAAAAAAAAAAAAAAAAAAAACAGATAACCATAAAAAATTCATTAATCTAAAATTTGAATAATAACAACAACAACGTATACTAATAATAAAAATAAATAATATTAAATAATTTCAAAATTAACAAAATACATACATAAATTTAATTAGAGAATTGAGATACTTACCACAATTGTGATACCAACTGAAAGAATAAGAATTATAGAGTGATACTTGCAAAAAAGAAAAAAAAAAAAAAACACAATCAGATAATCATTAAAAATTCATTAATCTAAAATTTGAATAACAACAACAACAACAACAACAACAATCATAATCAGCATACAAATAATATTAACTACAACAATACATAATATTTTACAATGTATTAGTTTCTAATATTTACAAAACATATGTTTATATAATAATAATAAATCTGTTAATTTCTAGAGCGGTAAGTTAATAAGTAAAGCAAAAAAACTTACATTAACCAAAAACTTACAATCTTTAGTTGTGCACACTGAAGTAAAGCAGAAGAGTATGCTAAAGAATCGGAGAATGTAACTTTGTGAGGAGATTCAGCGAGGGAGAAGAAATAAAAAGACAAGGGTACTTGCCTTTTATGAGGAAGAGGAGAAATAAAAAGACAAAAAAGAATCTCTAAGATAGATTTAGGCGTGATATCAATAGGTGGTTTTATTGAGAATGGTAAATGAATATATTCCAAACAGAGAATAAGAATCAAGAGGGGAGGTGATTGGTTGATTGACTCCTCACTTACAATACAAAGAAGGAACATGACATACACAAAAAACAGGTCAAAAAAAAAAAAAAAAACTGCAGAACAAGAATATTTGTACTATATATATTTTTTTATTCAGACAGCTCTCTCTCTCTCTCTCTCTCTCTCTCTCTCTCTCTCTCTCTCTCTCTCTCTCTCTCTCCAATTTCCTATTTCGACAATGCCATTGCCAAAAATCAAACAATTTTTTTTTTCTTTTTCCTTATATTTTGACAATCTTATTGCCACAAACCAATTGCAACAATTTTTTTCCCTCCTATTTCAGCAATGCCATTGCCACAAATTTATTCCCACAATTTTTTCCCCCTCTATTTCGGTAATGCCATTGCCACAAATTCATTCCCACAATTTTTTCCCCCTCTATTTCGGTAATGCCATTGCCATAAACCAATTGCAAAAACTTTTTTCCCTCTCCTATTTCGGCAATGCCATTGCCACAAATTCATTGCCACAATTTTTTTCCCCTCTATTTCGGCAATGCCATTGCCACAAACCAATTGCAACATTTTTTTTCCCTCCTATTTCGGCAATGCCATTGCCATAAATCAATTGCCACCTTTTTTTTTTAGAAATGATATGTGCACACCATTTTTACAACAAATCCTAAATAGTAGGTTGTTACTAGTTGTTATTATTGGATTAAAAAAATAATATCAGTGTTAAATTCAAATTTGAACTAATAATAACTAATTACCTGTGATTTGTTGTAAAAATATTGTGGATATAACACTTTTTTTTTTAAATTCCTCCCCAGATTTCGGCAACCACAATTCTTTTTTTTTTTTTTTTCCTCCCATTTTCGACAACTTGGTTGCCACAATTCATATTTTCACTCTCCTCAATTCCCTACAATTTCGGCAACTTGGTTGCCACAATTGGTAAATCATCAGGCACTCCCACTAGGCCACTTCACGGGCAGCTTGGGTAGTGGAATGAATTTCAGTAATATCATTACCGAAATTCATTTTTTCTCCCTCCCAATCACATCACTCAACTTTCTTCTCTCTCATATTTTTTCTTACAATTTCGGCAAAGGTGTTGCCGAAATTCAGTCTATCTCCTCATTTTGCTAAATAACTTTGAACAGTGTCTATTACAACAATAAACTCCGTTTTTTGCAATATCTAGCCAAAAAACTTGGTTTACTTTGTTACCTTTAATCTTTTAACACAAACATTTACAAAATTTTTCAATTTCTATCTTGTTAAACTGGCTTTGTAGAAGCTGGGCCACCAAAAAAATTTCCATATTAGTAAGCAATTTTACTTCATAATGGAAAGATTAGCTTGTTCTTTTAAAACAACTAATGACATCCTTAATTAGCACAAACAAAGGCACAATATAGCTCACAAACACAATTAACAATATCACAAGCCACCGACAAACACCCAATCCTCAAAAACTAAAGAACAATTGACGACTTAAATACGAGCGCAAGCCAAGGGAATATGCTTCTAAGAAACTGAAGCTATATAGTACATGTGTTATTTGCATAAAAATCATTAATCAATAAAAAATTTTATGTTTCATATATATTACTAAATAAAATCGTTTATTTAATTATTAGAGGGAAAAATACGATAATTAAAAAATAAAAAATAAAAATATTTAAATATATTTTTTTTCTGATATAAACAATTATATGTTTTTGTTTTTTATTAAATAATAATATGCCAACTTACTTGTAAATCTTTCCTAAGCCTTCCATTCCAAATTCCTGCAAAAATCTCACTGATTAGAACAATCAAATAGAGGAGAAAAAAAAAAAAAGAAAAAAAAACAGAATATGGGTTTAAATAAAAGACTTGAAGGAAGAGATAAATATCAATGTCATGGAAAAATACCAATTTGGCAATGGTGTCTTTTTTTACGTCTTCTTCTCATGCATTTCCAGTACATTTTCACAACTCTAAATTCACAAGACTGGCAGAGACGAGTAAGCAAGAGAATGAACAAGATTGGAGGAGCGATAATCTCGGCCATGGAGCACAGAGAATAGGGCTGGCTTGGGAGTTAGTAAGGAGAAGACGAGGGTCAGAGAAAACACAACAAAGGAAAACAAGAGTAAATGAGCAGTTAAGTGAAGGTATACAAGAGTCCAGTCCTGCCAATATATAATAATAATAATAATAATAATAATAGCCAGCATCATCCAACTAAGATTTTTTTTAATAAGTTTGTTTCAAAAACATGAATTAATAAAAGAATGTCTTATTATAGGCATTTTAAGTCGAATTTGAGATATTTTTATGATTTTCTTCAAGTTTTTTCCATGTTAAACGTAAAGTTTAGGGATATTTTTAAACTACATAAAAATTCAGTCCAAAAAATGAAATAATTTTATAAATAATATAGATAATAATAATAAGAAGAGGGAAAAAAAACATTTGCCACTGAGGAAGTTCACATTTTCTTACTTATTTTTGAAATCAACTAATTTTTTTCTATATGTTTGGAAAATGGGCAAATGCCTCTAATTTGTCACTTTCTTAGTTAAATGTAATTAAAATTTTTAAAAGTAATTATTAGTTGTACATCACAAGAAAAAGAAAAAGTTGAAGATTGCATTGTTATTTTCTTAGATTGCATTTGCAATCATCCTAATTTCAATGAATTTAATTGAAAAAGTAATAGGTTAGAGATATTTGCTTATTTCCTAAACATAAAAGGGGAAATTAGTTTGTTACAAAGATAATAGGGTAAATTGTGAACTACCCAAAACATAAAGGGCAAAAATGTTTTTTTTTTTTTCCAATAATAATAATATTAAAGGGTAAACTATGTATTTGGTCACTATACAACATATTTCAATTTGCTATTTAACATTTTAATTGTGTTAATTTGGTCTCTAACATATTTCAATATCTTTTTAGATGGAAATTGTTGACATGATAAATGTTCAAAATAAAAAATTAATTTATTGCCATTGATATTACTTTTTTATTTTAACCGTTTATCTTGCCAGCAATTTTCATCTAAAAGATAACAAAATGGAGTAAATTAACACGATACTTAAAAGTTAGAGATCAAATTGAAATATGGTGTAAATAATAAAGATCATATATATATATATATATATATAGTTTACTCAATAATGCTGTGAAGTATATAACTAGTTTTGAAACTATTTTTAAAAATTTGTTATGAAGAAGAAAATTATTACTTTTTTTTTTTCATAAAAATAATATTAAAATTTTTTCAAAATAATTTGTTAACAAACGCAGACAGCTATTAACTGGATACTTGTAAAAAACAATAAATGTTGATATAATATCAATTTAAAAATATATGATACTGTAGCTAACATAAAAATAAAATAAAATAAAGTAAGATTTAGGTATAGTACTTAAATGTTGTTTTTTAGGTTTTCATTTTAAAATTCTGTCATGTGAATTTTTTCTCATAAAAAAAAAAGTATATTTTTAATTAATTAGTTAAATGACTGAATCTTAAGAGAAAAAAAAAAAAAAGCACCTAAAATATTGTATCTAAATTTGATAAAAAAAGAAGAAGATGATATTATATATTTTATTCTCCATCCTCTAGTCTACCAGTACTCAGCACCACACGTGAGCGTACTGTTCATAATTAGTTTTTCAACTTGGTAGAAATTGCAAATGGGAGGTGTGTCACGTGAAACTGAATAGGATTGACCAAAGGCTTACATGTGTTTTGAATACGATTGACCAATTTGTGATTGTGTCGGGATATGTAGGGTTGGATCATCATTCATCCCTAACAAAGTAACCAAGTCACTCAGCTTTCACGTGAACGTCTGGGAAGAAAGTCATGGTTGATGCAAGAAGAAGCGTGTTGCAGGTGCAAAAGCTTCATACATAGGCATTAAGTTTTGTTAGTGTGGCGTGCATGCATAACTGAGCAGCATTATCATTGCCTTTGTTATCGATTTTGTCACTGTCTCAGTGCCTGATCCTTTCAGTAGTTCCATATTCAGTGATTAGACTATTCACCATTTTAGATTCGTTTTATAGCGAGTCTTTTGGCTAAATATTGTTAAATTGAAAACATATTTGTATTATAAGTACTCTTTCAAGTTATTTAGGAAAATAAAGAGAGAGATTGAATTTCGGCAACACTGTTACCAAAATTCAACAAAAAGTAAAAGAGAGAATGAGAAAAATGAGAAAAGAGAAAATCTTAATTTCGGCAATAGTAAACCTTGAATTTCAGCAACAGTGTTATCGAAATTCATCTGCCCAATTTTCCTATGCTTGCCCGAATGTGTGAGTGTGAGAAGTGCAATAATGAGTGAGTGCCCACAAAAAAAAAGTAATTGTAGCAATGGTATTGCCCAAAAAAAAAAAAAAAAGTGAATGCCAAAATCTCCCAAAATCTAGGGAAGAATTAAAGAAAAATATAATGTGCTATGTACACAATATTTTTACAATATTTTCACAATAAATCACAGGTAACTAGTTATTATTAGTTCAAATTTAAATTTGACATTGAGATTACTATTTTAATTTAACAATAACAACAAGTAACAACCTGATACTTAAAATTTGTTGTAAAAATATTATAAAAATTGTGTGCACTTATTATTTCTTAAAAAAAAAAAAGTGTAATGGATTTGCCGAAAATTGTGGCAATTATGGCTTGCCGAAAATGGGAGGAAAAAAAAAAGTTTCAATGGGTTTGTGGCAATTTTTTTTGGCAATTGAGGCAATGTCATTGCCGAAAATGGAAAAAAAAAAATGAAAACTTTTTTTTCCTAATTGTGGCAATGGTATTGCCGAAATAGTAGGGAAATTTTTCCCCCACAATTTTGGCAATGCCATTGCCATAATTGGGAAAAAATTACCGAAATTCGGCAATGCCATTACCATAGTTGGGAATTTTTTTTTTTTTTTTTTTACTAATTGTGGCAATGGCATTACCGAATTTCGGCAATACCAGTTGAAAAAAAAAGTTTTTATTTTTATTTTTTCCCAATTTTGGCAATGGCATTGCCGAAATTGTGTGGAAAATTTTTCCTCCACAATTTCGGCAATACCATTGTCACAATTAGGAAAAAAAAAGTTTTTTTTTCCCCATTTTTGGCAATGACATTGCCACAATTGCCAAAATAAAATTGCCACAAACCCATTGAAACTTTTTTTTTTCCTCCCATTTTCGGCAAGCCACAATTGCCACAAAATTTTCGGCAAATCCATTACATTTTTTTTTTTTTAAAGAAATAATAAGTGCACACAATTTTTACAATATTTTTACAACAAATTCTAAGTATCAGGCTGTTACTTGTTGTTATTGTTAAATTAAAATAGTAATCTCAATGTCAAATTTAAATTTGAACTAATAATAACTAGTTACTTGTGATTTATTGTGAAAATATTGTAAAAATATTGTGTACGTAGCACATTATATTTTTCTTTAATTCTTCCACAGATTTTGGCATTCACTTTTTTTTTTTTCCAGGCAATACTATTGCCACAATTACTTTTTTTTTTTGGCACTCACTCATTATTGCACTTCTCACCCTCACACATTCGGGCAGGCACAGGAAAATTAGGCAGATGAATTTCGGCAACACTGTTGCCGAAATTCAAGATTTACTGTTGCCGAAATTAAAATTTTCTCTTTCCTCCTTTTTCTCATTCTCTCTCATACTTTTTGTTGAATTTCGACAACAGTGTTACCAAAATTCAATCTCTCTCCTCATTTCCCTAAATAACTTGGAATAGTACCTATAACACAAATATGTTTTAAATTTAGCAATATTTAGCTAAAAGGCTCTTTTATAGCTTTAGGTTTATGGTTTTTTTTTTTTAATACAGTTTATTCAACTTTTTTTTGTCTGGTTGTGTGAACTAGATTTCTTCTTTTAACTTATTGATTTGTGTTCGTTCCTATATATATTTTGTAGGGGTGTGATAGGATTTTTTTGCAGGAAAGGATCACATCTATAGATTGACTCGATTAAAAATACCAAACCACAATTGAATACGGGGGAAAGCTATCATCTTTCACTGTTTAAACTTTAAATCCATTATTCCATACAAATATTTATAATTCGTACAGAAATGTCCATATTTTTAAAAAATGTTTTATTATAAAAAACATAATGGTAGATGTAAAACTAAAAAGAGTAGATTTGAGAGTATTATTACTTTGAAAAATTCATGATGTGTGTTTATTTGGCTAGACAAGCCAAGTTTTTGAATGTATGTAATATCTGGGTAGAGGAGACTCCGCCCATGATAGCTGACCAAATTCAATCTGATGTATCTCACTGTAGTTTGAGTTCAAGTTAATGAAAAGGTTGACCATGATGTTTATCAAAAAAAAAAAAAACTTATAAACCTAGCTGATTCTCAAAAAAAAAAAAAAAAAAAAGCTTGTAAACCTAGCTTTTAACTTTTAAATATATCTTTTTAAAATCTCTTTTTTTTTTTCCTGTAATTTTTCACTTCTTTAAAAATTAAAAAATACAAATATTTTTTAACACACTTTTAGCCAAAAAAAAAAAAAAAAAAAAAAACAAAAAACTAAATAAGTTGTTTCCAAACCAACATCTACATGTTTTCTTTGTTCAATATTATAGCAAAATATTGGTGCCCAAAATATTAAAATAACTTTGGGATGCAATATAAAACTTGTCCAGCTAAAAGTATTGATTCTCCTCATATTACTCAAGCCCTAGATTATACCTCAATATCTTATCATATTATTTTAATATATATGTTACATAATATATGTTAAGAGTTTTATAACTTAATTTGGATATTTTTAATAAAAAGGTAAAAATCCACTCTTCTCCAATTTTTGATTTATGTAAATGAAAAAATTGTTACATAAAATATTGTCACTTTTATAAGAATAATAAAGTTGTTCATTCTTTAGCTCGATATGCTTTAAGAGTTTTGAATTTTATAGTGTGGATGAAAGACGTTCCACCACCTTTGTTTTCTGTTGTCCAAAGTGACATTTTTGGTTTACATTAATAAAAATTTTGAAGTTTGTTTCCTCAAAAAAAAAAAAAAAAAAAAGGAGGTTGTCATGCATAGACATCGCAAAACGGGCGGGTCGGGTTGGATTTGGGCCGGGTCAAACAGGTTGTAGGTCAAACAAGTCACAGGTCAAAAACGGGTCATTTTAAGAGGGTTAAAATCAGGTTCGGGTCAATCGGGTTGCGGGTTGAGTCAGATCGGGTTGACCCGTATTTTTCATATGAATTTTTTTTTTAATATATAAAGAAAACAACATGTATATGCCATTTGGAAAGTTATGCAACAAATTACTTGATGTAAAATGTATAATTTTGAATTCACCACTTATATCAAGAATGAACTTAGTTAAACTTATTAATACTTATTCAATAATTTTAAAATTATACAAATCCTAACATTGCTATCTAAAACAAAATAACACAAAGATAAGTAAAACAAATACACAAGTTTTATTTCTACACAATATCAACATTCCAAATATAAAACAAAATTACAAACGACTTATTGGATAACTCATTTGATAAAGAATAAAAACATATAAGAAATTTACAATCTTAACAATTAATTTTATAATCTATTATCAATTGTGATTGACACTCTATTTCAATTTGAAATATACTTTAAAATTTGATTGCTTACTAATTTATACATAGTATCTTTTATGAATATTATATCATTGTTAAGTAACACACATTTTAGAAAATATCATAATTTATTTTGAAAAGCTGTTTATTTTGGACATAAATTATTAAAACATAGGTTTAAGTATTCATAATTTATGTTAATTTGATACTTTAGCTTCACTATTTTCACACTTGTGAATGTTTCTCACACATGTCTACAATTTTAAATCTATATTTTTAACTCTACTGTAACCAGATTATCTTGGCGTATACTTTGCTATTTAATATTTAAAAATCTTTACTCATTATAGAATGTTCAACCATTTATCTTTCAATTAATTTGTATGCAATTATATAAATGTATCAATTGTTTCTTTGAAGTTCACAATAAACAATTAAATCAATATTGTCTTAGTTTTACTATTTTTTTTACCCAAAAAAAAAAAAAAGGTTTTAAAAAATAGTTTGGGTTCGGGTCGGGTCGGGTTGACCCGCAAAAAATACGAGTCGGGTCACGGGTCAACCCGTTTTGCTTTGAGTAAAAAAAATCGAGTTCGGATCGAGTATTTTTCGGGTCAGGTCAGAAAATTTTGACCCGTTTTGCCATGTCTAGTCATGCATCCTTTAAGAGTTCCCAATTAATACCATTTCAAAGGTACTAGCAATTAATAAGACGGTTGGATTTAAACCACTAGCAACCATATAAATTCCAATACACAAAAGAATGATATGATAGATACTTTATAGATAATGAATAGAGTTCTTCTCTTTTATTTTATCTTACTAGATCACTGATACTAGAAAAATCAGTTTTTTTCTTTTGTCCCAATATAGAAGTAATTCCTAATCGGCTGGTTAGGATATATCTAAACCAATTCATTATGTATATAAGTCAACATCCCAACTATTAAATAACTTATTAGAAAGACAAGATAGCCAATAAAAAATGTTACAAAATCTCAAGCCTAGCTTTAGCATTAGGTGTGTCAAATACTAAACACTAAAAAACTTTTGACATCAAATGTTCTAAATGCTAAAAATTTTAGTATGGATAAACATTACCGTTCTAAATTGAAAATGACACAAACACAAATGCTAAAAAAAATTATTTTATTTCTCTCTCCTCTCTCTCCTTTGATTGCCTCTCTCTTTCTTCTCTATCACTCTCATTGTCTTCTTTCAACTCTCTCTCTCTCTCTCTCTCTCTCTCTCTCTCTCTCTCTCTCTCTCTCTCTCTCTCTCTCTCTCTCTCTCTCTCTCTCTCTCTCTCTCTCTCTCTCTCTCTGGGTGTCCCACAAAGGAGAAGGCAACCCATGACGGCAACTTGATGGTTGTGGCTGTGAGTTTGTTATGAGTATTGACTGAATCTGATTGGGTTTGTGGCGATTGTGGCTATGAATTTGTGGCATTAGCAATTGTGGGCTTGTTGTGGGTATTTGGCTAAATTTATTTATGTTTGTTTTGAGTTTTGTTTTGGTATTGTGCGGTGATTGTGTGGTGGATGTGACTGTGATTGTGGGGTGGATGTGTATTATAAAATGATAAGTTAAAATAATAAAATAGCTTTTTAATATGTTAAAATAACAAATTTTGGCAAATGCTGGTGCTTTTACGACGTTGACATTGAAAGATAGCTAGCAAAAGAGGGCAGAGAGAGGGAAGAAAGAGTCAAATGGATTTTTTTTTTTTTTTTTGGAAAAGAATATGCTAAGAAAGGGCATAACTGATATATACGCATGTTTCCATTCTAACGTCTCCTTGGACCTTGAGTCATGCAAACCCATTTTGATTCTTTCACAAATATAGCCTTTTTATTTTATTTTATTTAATATATAAGAAAACTTTCATCCAAACAAAACAAACAATCAATATATAGCAGATCCATCCTCATTTAGAGTGGAACTAAGAAAAAAAGGGTCTTCTTTAATCCAAGATCGGAACTTAGTTAGTCCTTTAGCGTGTTGAGCTAGTAAGTGGGTCGCCTTGTTGCCATTCCTTCTAGTGTGTGAGATTGCAAACCTGCACCTCAAAATCTCAATTCACTAAAGGATATTGAGGGCCCGTTTGGTAGAGAAATTTGAGTTATGTTGTTTGTACTTTTTTTAAATACGTGTGGATGAAAGAGTGTGTAAAAATGTGAGTAATATTGTTTAAAAACTAAAAATGAGTTATTTAACAACTCTACTAAACAGGGCCTGAATATGCTTGCTGGACAATTTCCACCACCTAATAAAGCGTTGACAACTATTTGCGAATCACTTTCCAAAATAATATCTTGTATAAGGGCAATTACATCAGACTGTGCATAAGATTTCGCTTATTTTACACTTAAAACCTACTTTTTCTATTTTACACCATCACTTTTACCAAACATTCACATCAGTTTATCTATTTTACAAAATATTTCAATAAAATATTCATTCTTCTTAATTTTTTTATTATTTCTCTCAATTACCTTTACATACGCTCTCTCTCTCTCTCTCTCTCTCTACCCATTTTTTTTGATTTGTTACTTTCTCTCTACACCCATCTCTCTACCCATCTCATCCTTTATTTCTGACTCTTTTCACAGAGACCCTTTTGAATAGGCTGGTTGCTGCAAATCGCAAAACCAACCGACCATGCATATCTACGTGAAGACCCTAACGGGCAAGACCATCACCCTCGAGGTCAAGTCCTCCGACATTATTGACAATGTGAAGGCCAAGATCCAAGACAAGGAAGGAATTTCGCTAGACTAGCAGCTCTCTACCCATCTCTATACCAACATAGATCAACTCTCCCTCTCGGTCTAATCCACACCCTTTTGGTCAGATCTCCCTAGCTTCGATCAAGCAAGACCCACGAGCTTCGATCAAGCAAGACCCATAATCACTGATCAAACAAGACCCACAAACACCAATCGTTCCATTCAAGCACCGATCATTCCACAAGCACTGATTTGTCTTTCTGTTGGTTTGTCTGTGTGGGTTTGTTTGTGTATGGGTGTGTTTGTGTATCTCTGTGTTGATTTGTCTATGTGGATGTGTTTGTGCGTGGGTGTGTTTGTGTGCATCTAAGGAAAAAGAAGATGAGGAGAGGAGAAGCCACTAAGTTCGTTGTGCATGGAGAAGAGAGAGAGAGAAAAAAAAAAAAAAGGAGCGAATGTGAAATTAATAAAATAATAAATACACATGCTACAGTAACCGTGCATATATGCACGGTTACTATAGCAGTTGTATATTTATACACAAATTTACACCCACTGATGTGGGTGATTTTTTACTCAAATTGTGTAAAAGTAGTTAGTTTTTCCATTTTGCACATTTATGCACAAGCTGATGTAATTTCTCTAACAGTGTCTCTCACAAAAAAGACTGCATCCTCCATAACTTTTGCCTCAATTCTAAAAGGTCCCAATGGGGCTTCGATTTTCTTACTGAAGGCAACAATCACTCTACCCTCGTTCATCCCTAATAATCACTCCCATACCAACCACTTTTTCATAAGAGAACACTGCACCATCTATATTAATCTTGTACCATCCTTGTGGTGGTGGTCTCCATTTTTGTTATGAACAGAGTATTTAGGTAGTTTTATTTGAGGTTAACTAGGCCTCCAAATCATAGACAGAAATTAGAGATTAGAAATAGAGAAGAAGACAGAGGAAAAAGAAGTATTTAATTCACAAAATGGTTCAATCCTCCATTACAATCTGTTATCCAATTATATACTTGTAATCCCTCCAATCATAACTGTGTAACTACCTTTAACTACCATGACAACTCACAATCTAACTAACTCTTGCATCAGCTAACACACTCACCCAACTCCTTACACGTGTTACTAGTTATAACAGATATGCATACAACACAGGAAGCCTTCCCATGATCAGCTGTGTACGCATGCTGCATCAGCAATTCTTGCCCTTTCCATCAGCAACTTAGGCACCCTCTGTAGTACCCTCTCATGCAGCCCACATGCATTGGCCATCAGCAGCACATACACTCGTGCTAACCTTATCTTTAACTGAATTCCTAACAATACCCCTTCCTTTAAAACACCTTGCCCACAAGGTGTGGGAACTTGGTTTGCAACTCAAACAAATTTTCCCATGTAGCATCAGTTGTGCTCTCATCCTTCCATTACACAAGTACCTGAGTGATAAGTTTGCTCCTCAATTGATGGGTTCTGGTATCCAAAACAGCCACAGGCTTAGGAGCAAGGATATGTTCTGCAGATACCACTGGTAAAGTAGGTCTAGGACTGACATTGGCACCCAACTTAGCCTTAAGGTTTGAGACGTGGAATACAGGATGAATCAGGGACACTTCAGGTAAATCAAGTTTGTAAGACACCTGACCAATCTTCTGCACAACCTGGAAAGGACCATAAAAACGAGGGGCAAGCTTTCCAAACTTTGTGGGCTGCACTGAGGCTTGCTTGTAAGGTTGGAGCCTGAGATAAACCCAATCTCCTACCTCAAAGGACCTGTCCACCCTCTTCTTATCAACAAACCACTTCATTCTCTCCTGAGCTAACTTCAAATTGCTTTTCAACAAGGAAAAGAGCTGCTGCCTATCATGCAAATAAGAATCCACAGCTGCAACCCTTGTTACACCTTGCACATACTCTACAACCTTAGGAGAGGGATAGCCATAAAGGGCCTCAAATGGAGTGAGTTTAATGGAAGTGTGGAAGTTAGTATTGAACCAAAACTCTGCCATGGGCAACCAGTCCACCCAAGAATTAGGTCTGTCAGCAGCAAAGGCTCGCAAGTAGTGCTCTAAACTCTTATTTACCACCTCAGTCTGCCCATCGGATTGAGGATGATAAGAAGAAGACATAGCCAAGTTAATTCCCTGTAATCTCATCAATTCTGACCAGAATTTGGAAGTGAACACTGGATCTCTATCACTCACAATTGTAGAAGGCATACCATGCAACATGAAAACATGTTGCATGAACACTTGGGCAACCTTAACAGCTATGTAAGGATGAGACAGTGGAAGGAAATGCACATATTTGGTAAACCTATCCACCACCACAAAGATCACTAACTTCTTTTGGGATTTAGGCAACCCTTCCACAAAATCCATGCTAATGTCTAACCAAGGTCTCTCAGGGATAGTCAATGGCTGCAGCAACCTAGCAGGTAAGCAAGTATCATTCTTCAACCTTTGGCATGTATCACATTCCCTCACAAATTTTTTTAAATCTCCCACAATACCAGTCCAGTAAAAGTCTTTCTTAAGCCTCTGAAAAGACTTTAGATAGCTAGAATGACCCCTTAGAGGGCTAACATGTATCTGGTTTAACACCTGTGCCTTTAATTCCTGGGTTGCACTCCCCACAAACAGCCTTCCTTTATAAAACAACAAGTCATTATGAAAAGTAAACCCAGCTGGAATGTTACTACCAGACTTAATGGCAAGGATTATTTTTTGAACAGCAGCATCAGATGTATAAGTCAGCTTAAGTGCCTCTAACCAAGTAGGGTTGGGAAATGAAATCATACACAGGGTGCCCACCTTTGTACTCTTAAATTCCCCATCCTTCATAACTTCTTTCCTTGACAGTGCATCAGCTACCAAATTTTCTTTGCCATGTTTATATTCCACCTAGAATGCATAGCCAAGGAGTTTAGATATCCATTTCTCCTGCACAGGGGTCCCAATCTTCTGTTCCAACAAGTACTTAAGGCTTTGATGGTCTGTCTTAATCACAAAGGATCTGCCAAGGAGATAGAGTCTCCATTTCTTCACTGCAACTACCAAAGCCAGCAACTCCTTCTCATATGTTGAGAGAGCAAGGTTCTTACCCTTCAAGGCTTGACTGTGGTAAGCAATTGGTCTTTGATCTTGCATAAGGACAGGCCCCACACCCACACTAGATGCATCACATTCCATCACAAATGACTTAGTAAAATCAGGTAAGGCTAGAACAGGTGGGTTTGACATTGCATCTTTAAGAGTGTTAAGAACAGAGTTTATGGTAGTTGAATTCGAGGTCAACTAGGCCTCCTTGAACAAAGATGAAGAGAATTGAGTTTGGAGATAGAGAGAAGATACAGAAGAAGAATTATCAATTAACAAAATGGTTCAATGCCTCCCTTACAATTGGTTATTCCCTTATATACTTGTAACCCCCCAATCATAACTGTGTAACTCCTTCTAACTACCATGACAGCTCATAGTGTAACTACCTTCTAACTACCATAACAGCTCACAGTCTAACTAACTCTTACATCTACTAACACACTCACATAACTCCTTACACGTGTTTACTAATTACACAGATGTGCATAACAACACTGGCGGCCCTCCTAATCAGCTGTGCATGCATGTTGCATCAGCAACTTCTGCCCTTCCCATCAGTAACTTAGGCACCCTCTGTTAGTACCCTTTCATGCAGCCCCACCTGCATTAGTCATCAGCATCACATGTACTTGGCCATTCAACTTCACACACACCTGTGCCAACCTTACCTTCACTGCATTCCTAACAATACCCCTTCCTTTAAAACACCTTGCCCACAAGGTGTGGGAACTTGGTTTGCAACTCAAACAAATTCTCCCAGGTAGCATCAACTGTGCTCTCATCCTGCCACTGCACAAGTACCTGAGTGATAAGTCTGCTCCTCAATTGATGGGTTCTGGTATCCAAAACAGCCACAGGTTCAGGAGCAATGATATTTTCTACAGACACCTTTGGTAAGGCAAGCCTAGGACTGACATTGGCACCCAACTTAGCCTTAAGGTTTGAGACATGGAATACAGGATGAATCAGGGACCCTTCAGGCAAATCAAGTTTGTAAGACACCTGACCAATCTTCTGCATAACCTGGAAAGGACCATAAAAACGAGGAGCAAGCTTTCCAAATTTTCTGGGCTACACTGAGGCTTGCTTGTAAGGTTGAAGCTTGAGATAAACCCAATCTCCTACCTCAAAGGACCTGTCCACCCTCTTCTTATCAGCAAAGCACTTCATTCTCTCTTGAGCTAACTTCAAATTGCTTTTCAACAAGGAAAAGAGCTGCTGCCTATCATGCAAATAAGAATCCACAGCTGCAACCCTTGTTACACCTTGCACATACTCTACAACCTTAGGAGAGGGATAGCCATAAAGGGCCTCAAATGGAGTGAGTTTAATGGAAGTGTGGAAGTTAGTATTGAACCAAAACTCTGCCATGGGCAACCAGTCCACCCAAGAATTAGGTCTGTCAGCAGCAAAGGCTCGCAAGTAATGCTCTAGACTCTTATTTACCACCTCAGTCTGCCCATCTGATTGAGGATGATAAGAAGAAGACATTGCCAAGTTAGTTCCCTGTAATCTCATCAATTCTGACCAGAATTTGGAGGTGAAAACTGGATCTCTATCACTCACAATTGTAGAAGTCATACCATGTAACTTGAAAACATATTACATGAACACTTGGGCAACCTTAGTAGCTATGTAAGGATGAGCTAATGGGATGAAATGCACATATTTAGTCAACCTATCTACCACTACAAAGATCACTGACTTCTTTTGGGACTTAGGCAACCCTTCCACAAAATCCATGCTAATGTCTAACCAAGGTCTCTCAGGGATGGCCAATGGCTGCAGTAACCCAGCAGGTAAGCAAGTTTCATTCTTCAACCTTTGGCATGTATCACATTTCCTCATAAATTTTTTTAAATCTCCCACCATACCAGTCTAGTAAAAGTCTTTCTTAAGCCTCTGAAAAGACTTTAGATAGCTAGAATGACCCCCTAGAGGGCTAGCATGTATCTGGTTTAACACCTGTGCCTTCAATTCCTGGGTTGCACTCCCCACAAACAGCCTTCCTTTATAAAACAACAAGTCATTATGAAAAGTAAACCCAGCTGGAATGTTACTACCAGACTTAATGGCAAGGATTATTTTTTGAACAGCAACATCAGATGTATAAGTCAGCTTAAGTGCCTCTAACCAAGTGGGGTTGGGAAATGAAATCATACACAGGGTGCCCACCTTTGTACTCTTAAATTCCCCATCCTTCATAACTTCTTTCCTTGACAGTGCATCAGCTACCATATTTTCTTTGCCATGTTTATATTCCACCTAGAATGCATAGCCAAGGAGTTTAGATATCCATTTCTCCTGCGCAGGGGTCCCAATCTTCTGTTCCAACAAGTACTTAAGGCTTTGATGGTCTGTCTGAATCACAAAGGATCTGCTAAGGAGATAGGGTCTCCATTTCTTCACAGCAACTACCAAAGCCAGCAACTCTTTCTCATATGTTAAGAGGGCAAGGCTCTTACCCTTCAAGGCTTGACTGTGGTAAGCAATTGGTCTTTGATCTTGCATAAGGACAACCCCCACACCCACACCAGATGCATCATATTCCATCACAAATGACTTAGTAAAATCAGGTAAGGCTAGAAAAGGTGGGTTTGACATTGCATCTTTAAGAGATTGAAAGGCTTGTGAGGCTTCAGGGTTCCAATGGAATGAATCTTTCCTCAACAAAGCTGTTAGAGGTGCAGCAATCAATCCATATGCCTTAACAAGCTTCCTATAATAGCCTGTCAACCCCAAGAACCCCCTTAAGGCCTTCACATCCTTAGGAATTGGCCATTGCTGCATAGCAGCAGTCTTCCTTGGATCAGTCCTCACTCCCTTACCAGATATAAGGTGTCCTAGATACTCCACCTCCTTACAAGCAAACACACACTTTGAATGTTTTTCATACAATTGATGTTTCACCAGAACTTCCAAGACCAGATGAAGATGATGCACATGTTCACTGACATTCTTACTATATACCAGAATATCATCAAAAGATACTAACACAAATCTCCTTAAGTAAGGTTCAAAAACAGAATTCATGAGGGATTGGAAGGTAGAAGGTGCATTGGTTAGGCCAAAAGGCATGACCAAGAACTCATAATGCCCTCCATGAGTCCTAAAAGCAGTTTTTGGAATGTCCTTCTCCCTCATTCTAATTTGATGGTACTCGGACCTTAAATCTAGTTTAGAAAAAACTGTTGCACCAAACAACTCATCTAGCAGCTCCTCTATGACAGGTATAGGGTATTTATCCTTAATGGTTTCTTGATTTAAAGCCCTATAATCTATGCACATTCTCCATGAACCATCTGCCTTCCTAACTAAGAGGACTGGTAAAGCAAAAGGGCTGCTACTATTTCTAATCAAACCAGCAGATAATAATTCCTTAACAATCTTCTCAATTTCATTTTTTTGATAGTAAGGGTACCTGTAAGGCCTTTGACAGATAGTTCGTGCTCCCTCCTTCAGGTTGATTTGGTGTTCATGATCCCTTAATGGTGGCAGCCCTTCTGGTGTAGCAAAGACTGATTGGAACTCCTTCAACAGAGCAGCCACTTCTTCAGGTAGCAATTCTGTTTCTTCTGCAGTGAACAAGTGAGGTTGAAATGTGATGTGAAGGACCAACCCCTTGTTTACAGATTGCTTCAAAAAGTTATTCCCATCTTGCACTTGAGACCTTGTACTCCTCAGCCCTTGTAGCAGCACCTGCTTATGGTTATAACCAATGTTCATTGTAAGCATCTTGAAATCCCACTGAATTACTCCCAAGGTACCCAGCCATTGAGTTCCCAACACTAAGTCACAACCCCCTATTGCCAACACATGCAATTGCACCACAAACTCATGCCCTTGTAACCAAACTGGTACCTCCTTACACACACCTTGAGTCTTGATCACCTCCCCATTGGAAACTTTGACCTCCAAGACTTGAGAAGTATCAATGTTCATGTGCAATTGTGAGACCAGTGCAGCATCAATGAAGTTGTGAGTACTCCTTGAATCAATAAGGATAACAAGGGACTTATGCTTGATCTTTCCTCTAACCCTCATCGTGCCTGAAATGGGAGTGCCACTTAAAGCATACAAAGTAATCTCCACATCTTCTTGGTCCTTTTCAACCTGATCTGTATAACCACTCTCCTCTAATTCACTGATACAAACCTCAGAATTGGCATTTCCTTGAGATACTTCTACATGATCCAACAGAAATAGCATTGCATTCTTGCACTTATGGCCAGGAGCCCACTTATCATCACAATTGTAACACAATCCCTTCTTCCTTCTTTCTTCCATTTGAACAGGAGATATCCTCTTAAGAGGCAGCCTTGGTTTAGTCTCTAATAGTGGAGGATTTTTTGGAGGAACCCTCAAAATGGAAGGTTTGCTTTGATCCCCTGGTACCTTAGTAACCCTCTTGCAACTCCAATTATACTCTTCCTGAATTTTTGCCAACCCAAAGGTCTCATTCAATGTTTTAGGACTAAGCATTGTCACTGGCAGCCTTATTTCATCCCTTAAACCGCTTAAGAAACAACTTAGCTTGTGATTGGCAGCTAAACCCTTAATCCTATTAGACAGCATCTCAAACTGAGCCTTATACAAAGATACTGAAGTAGTTTGCCTCAACCTAGTCAATGTTTCCATGGGATTGTCATAAGCTGTAGCCCCAAATCGAATATGCAAGGCTTGAACTAATGATTCCCAATCCACAAAAAGACCTACCTCTTCACTATCTTGGAACCAGATTAGAGTCTCACCATCCATATGGAATAAAGCTAACATCAATTTCTCAGCAGGCAGAGTATTATAATACCTGAAGTATTGGTTGGTCTTGTAAACCCAACCTGCAAGGTCTTCCCCAAAAAACCTTGGAAATTCCAATCTCATGATACGTGTCATAGCCATTGTTGATGAATTAGCATTCCTAGTTTCACCAATTGTTGGCGATCGAGAAACTCCACCTTGATCTGGACTACTCCTCTGCACCAGAATAGCTAATTGTTGGTTCATTTCATTCATAGCACGTGTATGCACTCCCTAGATAGTTCAAATTTCTTGAATTTCTTTATCATGGTGGCTAAGCATTTCTTGAATTTCTTTCGCCTGATGATCACTTGCAATCCTCAGTGAAGCTAAAACCTCTTGAGTTGCAGCAGTGGTTGCACGTGTTTCAGCCATTGCCGAGGAAGGCCTTGCTCTGATACCAAATGTTAAGAACAGAGTTTATGGTAGTTGAATTCGAGGTCAACTAGGCCTCCTTGAACAAAGATGAAGAGAATTGAGTTTGGAGATAGAGAGAAGAATTATCAATTAACAAAATGGTTCAATGCCTCCCTTACAATTGGTTATTCCCTTATATACTTGTAACCCCCCAATCATAACTGTGTAACTCCTTCTAACTACCATGACAGCTCACAGTGTAACTACCTTCTAACTACCATAACAGCTCACAGTCTAACTAACTCTTACATCTACTAACACACTCACACAACTCCTTACACGTGTTTACTAATTACACAGATGTGCATAACAACACTGGCAACCCTCCTAATTAGCAGTGCATGCATGCTGCATCAGCAACTCCTGCCCTTTCCATCAGCAACTTAAGCACCCTCTATTAGTACCCTCTCATGCAGCCCCACCTGCATTAGTCATCAGCATCACATGTACTTGGCCATTCAGCTTCACACACATCTGGGCCAACCTTACGTTCACTGCATTCCTAACAAAGAGATTGAAAGGCTTGTGAAGCTTCAGAGTTCCAATGGAATGAATCTTTCCTCAACAAAGCTGTTAGAGGTGCAGCAATCAATCCATATCCCTTAACAAACTTCCGGTAATAGCCTGTCAACCCCAAGAACCCCCTTAAGGCCTTCACATCCTTAGGAATTGGCCATTGCTGCATAGCAGCAGTCTTCCTTGAATCAGTCCTCACTCCCTTACCAGATATAAGGTGTCCTAGATACTCCACCTCCTTACAAGCAAACACACACTTTGAATGTTTGGCATACAATTGATGTTTCACCAGAACTTCCAAGACCGGATGAAGATGATGCACATGTTCACTGACATTCTTACTATATACCAGAATATCATCAAAAAATACCAACACAAATCTCCTTAAGTAAGGTTTAAAAACAAAATTCATGAGGGATTGGAAGGTGGAAGGTGCATTGGTTAAGCCAAATGGCATGACCAAGAACTCATAATGTCCTTCATGAGTTCTAAAAGCAGTTTTTGGAATGTCCTCCTCCCTCATTCTAATTTGATGGTACACGGACCTTAAATCTAGTTTAGAAAAAACTGTTGTACCAAACAACTCATCCAGCAGCTCATCTATGACAGGTATAGGGTATTTATCCTTAATGGTTTCTTGATTTAAAGCTCTATAATCTATGCACATTCTCCATGAACCATCTGCCTTCCTAACTAAGAGGACTGGTGAAGTAAAGGGGCTGCTACTATTTCTAATCAAACCAGCAGATAATAACTCCTTAACAATCTTCTCAATTTCATTTTTTTGATAGTAAGGGTACCTGTAAGGCCTTTCACAAATAGCTTATGCTCCCTCCTTCAGGTTGATTTGGTGTTCATGATCCCTTAATGGTGGCAGCCCTTCTGGTGTAGCAAAGATTGACTGGAACTCCTTCAACAGAGTAGCCACTTCTTCAGGTAGCAATTCTGTTCCTTCTGCAGTGAACAAGTGAGGTTGAAATGTAATGTGAAGGACCAACCCCTTGTTTATAGATTGCTTCAAAAAGTTATTCCCATCTTGCACTTGAGACCTTGTACTCCTCAGCCCTTGTAGCAGCACCTACTTATGGTTATAACCAAAGCTCATTGTAAGCATCTTGAAATCCCACTGAATTACTCCCAAGGTACCCAGCCATTGAGTTCCCAACACTAAGTCACAACCCCTTATTGCCAACACATGCAATTGCACCACAAACTCATGCCCTTGTAACCAAACTGGTACCTCCTTACACACACCTTGAGTCTTGATCACCTCCCCATTGGCAACCTTGACCTCTAAGACTTGAGAAGTATCAATGTTCACGTGCAATTGTGAGACCAGTGTAGCATCAATGAAGTTGTGAGTACTCCCTGAATCAATAAGGATAACAAGGGACTTATGCTTGATCTTTCCTCTAACCCTCATCGTGCCTGAAGTGGGAGTGCCACTTAAAGCATATAAAGTAATCTCCACATCTTCTTGAACCTGTTCAACTTGATCTGCATAACCACTCTCCTCTAATTCACTGATATGAACCTCAGAATTGGCATTTCCCTGAGATACTTCTACATGATCCAACAGAAATAGCATTGCATTCTTGCACTTATGGCCAGGAGCCCACTTATCATTACAATTGTAACACAATCCCTTCTTCCTTCTTTCTTCCATTTGAACAGGAGATATCCTCTTGAGAGGCAGCCTTGGTTTAGTCTCTAATAGTGGAGGATTTTTCGGAGGAACCCCCAAAATGGAAGGTTTGGTTTGATGCCCTGGTACCTTAATAACCCTCTTGCAAATCCAATTATACTCTTCCTGAATTTTTGCCAACCCAAAGGCCTCATTCAATGTTTTAGGACTAAGCATTCTCACTGGCAGCCTTATTTCATCCCTTAAACCACTTAAGAAACAGCTTAGCTTGTGATTGGCAGCTAGACCCTTAATCCTATTAGACAACATCTCAAACTGAGCCTTATACAAAGATACTGAAGTAGTTTGTCTCAACCTAGTCAATGTTTCCATGGGATCGTCATAAGCTGTAGCCCCAAATCGAATATACAATGCTTGAACTAATGATTCCCAATCCACAAAAAGACCTACTTCTTCACTATCTTGGAACCAGATTAGAGCCTCACCATCCATATGGAATGAAGCTAACATCAATTTCTCATCAGGTGGAGTATTATAATACCTAAAGTATTGGTTGGTCTTGTAAACCCAACCTGCAGGGTCTTCTCCAAAAAACCTTGGAAATTCCAGTCTCACGGTACGAGTCATAGCCATTGTTGATGAATTAGCATTCCTAGTTTCACCAATTGTTGGAGATCGAGAGACTCCACCTTGATCTGGACTACTCCTCTGCACCAGAATAGCTAATTGTTGGTTCATTTCATTCATAGCACGTGTACGCACTCCCTGGATAGTTCGAATTTCTTGAATTTCTTTATCATGGTGGCTACGCATTTCTTGAATTTCTTTCGCCTGATGATCACTTGCAATCCTCAGTGAAGCTAGAACCTCCTGAGTTGCAGCAGTGGTTGCACGTGTTTCAGCCATGGCCAAGGAAGGCCTTGCTCTGATACCAAATGTTATGAACAGAGTATTTAGGTAGTTGAATTCGAGGTCAACTAGGCCTCCAAATCATAGACAGAAATTAGAGATTAGAAATAGAGAATAAGACAGAGGAAAAAGAAGTATTCAATTCACAAAATGGTTCAAATCCTCCATTACAATCTGTTATCCAATTATATACTTGTAACCCCTCCAATCATAACTATGTAACTACCTCTAACTACCATGACAACTCACAATCTAACTAACTCTTGCATCAGCTAACACACTCACCCAACTCCTTACACGTGTTACTAGTTATAACAGATATGCATACAACACTGGAAGCCTTCCCATGATCAGCTGTGTATGCATGCTGCATCAGCAATTCTTGCCCTTTCCATCAGCAACTTAGGCACCCTTTGTAGTACCCTCTCATGCAGCCCACATGCATTGGCCATCAGCAGCACATACACTCGTGCCAACCTTATCTTTAACTAAATTCCTAACAATTTTACTTCTGCATTGGTTGATGGGGTAAGCTTTCTAGGACTTGCAATCTTGAATTCCTCCAAAAGATCAACAACACCGTTCACTAAGTCTGAGCCAGTTTTTCATGGTTCTCTATGCCTCACCTCATTTTTGTGCAAATTTAGAAAAGTTCTATTCACCAATCTTTGGTTCCACTAACCACTTTCCACATCAATTAATTCGAAAACCTCTGCATCTAGGTCAAGGATGGATTGGGGGGAAATCACTTTAAAGGTGGACGGGTTTGGGATTCATTTGTCCTTCTTTGATTCTCCTTCCATTCCCCACCATCCATCTCACAACGACTCTCAATATTGATTAAGCATTCCACAGACTCCTCCAAGCATAAGATGGGTTAGACCCCAATTTTGCATTTATAAAATCACCTTCAGGGAAGTATTTCGCCTTGAAAACTTTGTAAAATAGGGACTTATGGTTTTGTTGGAGACGCCATTCTTGTTTTGCAAGCAGTGCCATGTTGAAAGCATGGATATCCCTAAAGCCCATACCCCATCAATTTTTGAAGAGCAAATCTTATCCCAACTCAACCAAACCATTCTTTTCTCATCTTTTTTCTAACCCCACCAAAAACGACTAACCATCCTATTTATTTCATTGCTAAAAACCTTGAGAATAAAGAGGAAGAAACTTATGGTATAGGCCAGTATATCTTCTTTTCTTTTGGTCATTAGTTGGTGATTTTCCTGTTTTTATAGAAATTTGCTGTTAGAAAAATATTACGTGTTCCTATAAACCCACACATGGGCCACATACTATAATTACTTCTTTTTTTTTACAGTAAATAACATTATTTTTTCACGTTGTTATCTATCAACTATATTATGTAATATCTAAAATATATATATATATATATATATATATATATATATATATATTTGTAATGTGTTTAATTTGTTCTTTTCATTTAGATTTAAAATTTTTTTATTAGAGGGAAATTTTTTTTTGATAAGTTGCAATTGGTAAAGCATAAAATAGAATATATTAAGGAAGAGATATAAAAATTTTATTTCAAAAATCATTTTGCTTCATAGTGTTTAAAGGTTGCTAGGTACAATAAAGAACTACTACTGAGAAAATCGCCCAATTGTGATGATGCTAGTTTTATCATTTTTACTATAATTTTGTCGTCATGCACGACATGTAAACTTGTGAATAGTTTGAAGAAAACATTTCAACAGCTGTCAGTAGTGCTTGATGGAATTCCATTTTTAAAAAAATAAATAAATTATAATGGTTAGAAATATTGGAGACCCTACTCACCCCTAGGTATTCACCATTTAGGTTGCCATTAGACCATAAACACCTTGATGGAATTCGACTTAGCAACCTAATAAAAAGACATTTTCACCACATTTGTCCTACTCACCAGCTTCTGTCCTTTGAAACCCCTCAAAATTCAAAAGATATGAAATGCATTACAAAAAGTAATTCCCTATGCAATATTTTCACGCAATTTACCTACGGTCTCTTAAACTTATTTGTAAGAGAAAAAAAAATTATAATAATAGTTTTTCTATAAATGGAAAAGTAGCTCGTGAATAAACTCAAGCTTGTACTTAAAAAAAAAAAAAGTAAGATCAAATAGAGTCTTTTGGCTAAATATTGTATAAAATAAAGTTTATTTGTAATTAGCTACTATTTAAACTTATTTAGTAAAATGAGGGGAGATGCAAATTTCGATAATGTCATTGCCAAAATTTTGAGAAAATAGTAAGAGAGAGAAGAGACACATGATGTGACAAAATGGAGAAAAAAAAAAGAAAAAAAAAAGAATTGTGGCAATACCATGGTCGAAACTAGGAAAAAGAAAAAAATTGCAAATATGAAAGGAATAGGGAAAGGAAATTCCGTAACATGGTTGCCAAAATTAAGAAAATTTTGGGGCCCAAAAGGAGAGTGAGAATTAGTGGAGAGAGAAGAGAAAACTTGGTAAAAATTGGTTGAGTGTCTTTGGCAAGAAAAGAACCTCTTCAGGTGGGTGAGTTAAGTTAAGTATCAACCACTTGGCTATGCCTTGTTAGAGCATTGGCATTGGAAGATGCTAATGCTACTCTATTTTACCATTTCAAAACCTCACTTTATCATTATACCATCTAATTTTACAATACCTCATACATCTCAAACTTCTATTTCACTCTTTTACTCATTAAAATATTATTTTTTAACATTTCTTTATTATTTATTTTCAACCGTTTTTTTCTGGGCTTTTCAATAGTCACACACTCATAGCCACAAACAGAGCAAACCCACACACAGAGCCACACACAGAGCAAATCCATTCAAACCCACACACACAGCCACACACACACACAGCATCCCATCACCACACACACACACCGATCAAAAAAATCATCACCGGAGCAAACCCATTCAAAAAAAATCATCCCCAAAGCCACCGGAGCAAACCCATTCAAAAAAAAATCATCACCAGAGCAAACCCATTCAAATCCATTAAAAAAAAAAATCATCACCAGAGCCACCGGAGCAAACCCATTCAAAAAAAAATCCACAAAGCCACCGGAGCAAACCCATTCAAATACATTAAAAAAGAATCATCGCTGGAGCCACCGAAGCAAACCCATTAAAAAAAAATCATCATCGGAGCCACCATCGGAGCTCGCCATCAACTGATCCTAGCCCATCGATCCAAACCCAGCTTGCTGATCCACACTGATCTAACCTCCAACCTCAAAAATCCAAAACCTAGAACTGATGCAATGAGAGAGAGGCCGTGCGATGAGAGATGAGAGAGAGGCCGTGTGAGATGGGTGAGAAATTTCAGAGATCCGAGTGAGAAATTTCGGCAATGAAGCTTCAGAGATGAGAGAGTAGATGGAGAAACAAAGAAGGAAGAGAGAGAAGAGAACAGAAAAAATGAAAGGGATCAAAGAGAAATTTCAGGGGAAAATGAGTAAAATATATATATATATATATATTTTTTTTTGCAATACTATGAATAGTACAATTCTATGTTTAGAATTGTACTGTAGCAGTATTGCAAAAAAATTTGCAATACTGCTGTTTACATTTCTCTGATGCAAGGGTTTTTGAGGCTTAAAATGCTAAATTGTCCTTAGATTTGGCATTAGCATTCACCAATGCTAATGCTCTTAGTAATAAAAGCTAAAACTACTATTCCAAATGTTGATAGTAGTTACAGTTTCTTTTCTAAGATTTGTAGCTTTAAAAAAAAAAAAAAAAAATTGGATGTGGCTGTACAATACCACATACCAAAATTATTTATTCTTAAATTAATTAAATATTTCAATAAAATTATTTAAAGGATTATTACGACAAAAAACAGATATGTTCGAAGTTTAGAGGTTAAACCCTATTTAATATTAAATTAATACAAAAAATATAATAAGTTTACATTTTAAACGTTAGTAACCTTAATTTAATTTAAATAATTTTCAAAAATACTACACAAGTTAGAAAAAAGGAGATAATATAATTAATACTTCAAGTACGTGGCATAATTGCTAAACAAACACATAATTTCAATTTTATAGAAAAATGTATCTTCTATTTTGAGAGAAGACTAATTACCATAAAATTTTACAATAGAAAACTATAAATTATTAATTATAATAAAAATTTAAAAAAAATTATATATCTTATTGATATATGCAACCACATCCGATTTTTTTAAAAGCTACATATAGCTACTATCAACATTTAGAATAAATATTTGTAGCTTTCATTACTAACAACAAAGCTTGGCCTAGCCAGGTGGTTCATATGAAGAGCTTCTATTTTTTGCCAAAAACACCCACAACCAATTTTTACCAAATTTTCTCTCCTCCCTCCACTAATTCTCTCCTTGTGGGCCCTAAAATTTTCTAAATTTTGATAACCATGTTGCTGAATTTCTTTTCACTATTTCTTTCATGTTTCAGCAACTGAATTGTCACAATTGCAAATTTTTTTCTCTCTCCTAATTTCAACAATGGTATTGACACAATTCTTTTTTTTTTTTCTCTCTCTCTCTCCCTCCCTTCGGTCACATCATGTCTCTCTCCCCTCTCTTACTTTTTCTCGAAATTTTGACAATGACATTACCGAAATTCGCATCTCTCCTCATTTTACCAAATAAGTTTGAATATTACCCATATCACAAATAAACTTCATTTTATACAATATTCAACCATAAGACTCGATTAAATATGTAATTTTTTTTGTTATAAACTCAAACTCAACTTGTAATCAAAATAAAATTAAATGAATAAGATTGATATTTTAATACAACTTAACTTGGCTCATTTATAATTTTACCTACAATAACAGTTATACAAGAAATAAGAGAGGTTAGGGCATTTAGTGGTAACAAAGGTTAATCCCAGGAATGTAGTAGACATAGAGAAATTAGAAGACAACGAATTAGATTGCTTTTGGGTCAAAATGGAAAAGTATCTTCACATATGATGATATGAAGAACAAAAACATTCAATGGGGAAAAAGGAAAAAAAAAATTGAGGACTTAAAATGGGCTTTGGAACATACATAAGACACAAGCCCAATACTATTAGAAAGGAGGTGAAGTTGAAACCCTTCTTGGCCCCTTAGGAGAAATAATAAGCCCAATAATATCCAATGTTTAGTTATTTTGGACTAGCTGACTGGACCAACAAAGTGAGGTGAATAACTACAATAGTATGCTAGAATCAGACTAATCTATATATCTATATATATATATATATATATATATAATAATAATAATAATAATAATAGGTGAAGCAGAGAGAAAATCCAATTAGATTTCAATTGGATTCTCAATTTTGCACCACTTGTCCTAACCAAAACTCAAAAAAAAAAAAAAAAAAAAAAAATCTAATTAGATTATAAATTTGACTCCAATTTTGTGTCATGTATCTTATTTAAATTTTCTAATTTTTGTGCCCAAATAAATGATGCATTAACATTTAACACGGAATCCAAGAAAACCACAATGATAATGCTTATTAGTCTAAGCAAAAACATCTTACCTGTACACTTTTATGGATATTATAAATTGGACTCCAATTTTGTGTCATGTATCTTATCTAAATTTTCTAATTTTTGTGCCCAAATTAATGATGCATTAACATTTAACACGAAAGCCAAGAAAACCACAATGATAATACTCATTAGCCTAAGCAAGAACATCTCACCTGCACACTTTTATAGGTGATCTCAATAGAGTCTAAAACTCTTCTAATCCCACAACCAGAACCAAGGAATCCAACGAGAAAGACTATAAAAGTAAAACATCATCTCCTCTTAATTTCATATCGTCATCCCATGTCTCCTCCTCTCTCAACCTCTATCAATTAGATCCGCACACTACCCTTTCCTCCTCCTTACGGACTTCTCAGAGCAAGGCTGGGTTCAAACACAATGTTCAATCCTACTCTTCCTTGCTTCACACTCTCATACATCAGTGCTTCATTGCTATCTCCAAGAAGCTTCCAAGCTCAATTATCAGTTTTTATTTTTTAATGTCCCTTTATATATTTTAAATAATAAAATGCAATATTCTTTTTTTTTTTTCACTATAGCATCACTTAAATAATAAAATGCAATATTCTCTTTTTTTTATTCGTTGTTTTATCTAATGCTATCCTATGTATGATAAACCAAAAAAAAAAAAAAAAAAAGACCAATAGCATTACTTAAATAATAAAATGCAATATATATTTTTCATTGTTTGATTTAATTCTATCATCCGTATGATAAAACCAACAAAAAAAAAAAAAAAATTGGCCAATAGCATCATTACAATTAACCAGTCCTGTGCGGTAGCACGGGGTTACATACTAGTTTAGGATAAAAGAAGATGAACATTTCTGTTCAATTGACAAGTAAATTAATTTCCCAATTTGCTTTTTCTGTTAGCTTTGGAAGTAGAAGCTTCAAACTTTAAAGTCTTGAATAATTTTGACATAATTATCAAATTAGTATGGGATTGAAAGAGAAAATCAAAATACTGTGAAAATTTTTAGGAAGTCAATAGGCCCATCTCCAATAAACAAAAAATTTTATTATGTCTCTAATCATGAGCTCACTCTCAATCCCATACTTTTTAATTTTTTAAAATAAATACTGTAAAATTTTAAATGCAAAGAGATGATAATATATAAGAAATATTGTTGGAGAAAATTTTCTAGAGACTGTAGAGCATGTGACAATCTTAAAATACTAAAGTTACTGGTTAAACTACATGTGCTTTCATGGTCAAAGCATGGGCTGCTCTTTTGTTTTGTTTTTTTGATTTTTAAACAATGATCACACCACACAATCCCTCTCAGACCAACAACATTTTTTAAGGATGGTCATTCTATACCCATAAGGTATAAAATGATTCAGAATTTAGGTAAGGTAGAAAGTGTGCCCGGAAACTTCGATTATAATCCTAAAAAGTTATCATGCTGTGAGCTTGTGACCTACATAGAGAAGAAAACCATTAAACAAATCCATTAAATAATTACAATTGTTCGCTTTCTAAAATACAATTTTAAGCATCGTACTTGCACCCTCCATTGTTGGCAGTTGACACAAATAGTCCTTAAGTATTAGAGTTTAGATAAAAAGTAATTGAAATCCATAATTCTCCTTCAAATTGGAAAGAGTGATGATAAAAAGAATTCAAAATCAAAAAGCATGATCTCTCAAATGGCGTTATCTCTCGGATACGAACTAAATTTGAGATAGTAAACAGAGTATAAACTAGATCATGATGTCTCCATAAGTTTTTACAAAGTCAACTGGTCCATCTAAAACAAATAGAATTTTTTTTTAGTCTCTAACCAAGATTTCAATCTCAAAATTTCTCAAATCTATTGATCCTAAATTAATAATAGATTAATAAGAGAATAACTTGTCCATTTGACACAGGAGAAACTCGGAAAAAAGCCACCACCAGTCATCGCCACTGGAGAGAGCCCAAGAATTCACTAGGGAGAAGGAACGACTACCGGTAGACAAAGATTTGGGTTAGAGGATTAAATGAAACCACTTGACCGAAATAATTACACGGTGAGTTTTAATGGGGTAATCTTTCAGGAAACAAATGAATCCAGAATCGGAGTCATAATGGGGATGAGGATGGTTAGGTAATAGCGGAAATAAGCTAGAAGATTCCACTCCAAGTAGCAGCAAAAACAAGATTAGCAATGACAATGTGGAGTTTGGATGAGTTCGGAAGGTGGTAAACAAAGCTCTTTATAGCTTCGATGAGGTTGCAAGGTGGTAAACAAAGCTATTTATAACATGGAAAATTAAGCAGTTAAAAACAATTAGAAATTCAGCACACTATGTCATTCTTCCAAAACATTTCACATGCAACTCATAAATTTTGTTTAATCGGATAGACAAAAAATTCTTAATGTTCCAATACTTTACAAGAAATATTTTGAAATAACTTTGCATCAGATTAATTTAGCAAGGTTAGACAAGACAGCACTCGCGCACAACATAATTGCGAGGAAATACAACAAAAGACAATGCCCAAATGCGTCGAACACCTTCTAAAACCAGGAGTGACATGAGAGCAAATATATCCAAAGCTTACAAATTGACCTTTTTTTTAATTTTATAATAACTAAATAATTTCATTAAAAAAATGATGCTATTTGAATACACTATATATCTACGCAAGTACACATGAAGGATTACAAACTTAAGCACAAAGAGTATAAAATCTAAAAGATGACAAGAAGGAATATTGCAAATAGCAAACGTCCATCGTACAAACCTGTCAGCAAATTTTTTTTATGAAATCATTAGGATGCTCTTCACCTTTAAACGTTCTATTATGATGCTATTCTCTGATATAGTTGCTTCCAGAATCGGGTTTATATTCCCCATCCCAAATTTGAGAGAAACTAAAAGTAAATCAACAATAAAAAGTAAGACTATTCCATTTGGAACATGTGCACGGGAGGTCACAACTTCAGCATATACATTTCCCACTACAGATTTTGAAAATCTAATACCAACCTTACAAGAATAATAACACCACAAAATGACAAAATACACACCCTGCTGAAGAAATGGATTTTTATTTAATTGAAGGATACACTAAATACTCTTTGTCGGTAAACTTGTTTGGCTGTTTGATATAAAAATAAATAAATAAATAAAATAAAAATATTGATAATGATATTCAAATATATATATATATATATATAAATTGCTATACTAACGACCATCAAATGAACAAAGGTCTCAGCGCACTAGTAACCCTCTTAAAACGGCAACTGGATGAACAATGAAGTTGGACACAAAACACATCCTAGGTTTTGAATGAAGCCAATCAGAACATATGAAACAGATTGTAGCTTGACTAGTCAACATTTCAAATGTCTAACATCACAATCCAACATTTTTTTTTTTTTTTTTTTTGAGAATAATCCAACATTTGTCTTAAACATTCACCAAATTAAAAATTGTTCAAAAAGGCATGTAAGCCAAGCAATACCATCCAACTCTCACGATAGAAAAACTTTCATAAATATATATAAAGGCAGCTAAATGTCTAAATCATTCGAAAACCCCAAATTTTGGACCCAATACACTCCAAGGAAATTTCTTGGACTGAATACCTGAATGTCTGCCTCTAAAAGATTTGCTTTGCATCCACTATATTAAAAACTTTCATAAATATATAAACCTAACTAAATGTCTAAATCATTCGAAAACCCTGAATCTTGGACTCAAACGCTCCGAGAAAGTTTTTGATACTGAATACCTAAATGTTTGCTTTCGAAAGATTTGACATCCACATTCTTGCCATTTGCCATCACATGGCCGCCATCTGCCCCCTTCAGAGCTAAACAACAACAACAGAAACAACAAAACAATTAAGTGTTCCAATCAACAGAAACAACAAAAACAAAATAGTTGAACCAATTAAAAAAAAGAAGTAACATAGTCAATCAAAGACCTAAAATCATATATCATTTGAGATAGTAGTAATGTAGTTAATTTACTAAAAAAATATTAAGGCTGTGTTTAGTTCATGTAAAATATTTTCCAAAAAATAAATATTTTCTAGAAATGCTATTTTCGAGAAAGGAAAATGTATTCAGACTGTTTGGCTGCCTCAGAATTCATTTTACGGAAAATCAATTTCGATATTTGGTTCGTTCAAACATTTTACGAAAAATACTTTCCGTTTTATGGAAAATCAATTCCCATGTTTGGTTTGGTCAAACATTTTACTTAGAATGGAATTCATTTTTTACGAAAAATCAATTCCCATGTTTTGTTTGTGGATCATTTTACGAAAAATATGAAATGCCTTACAAATTCAAGTACCTACATTACCTAGATAAACCTGTAACAGTACAAAACTAATCATCCACTTCAATATAAAAAATAATCATCCAAATTCAAGCACCAGAATTGCCTAGACATATATGTAACAGTACAAAAATAATTATCCACTTCAACATAAAAAATAATCATTTGAATATACCCATAATATTTATATAAAAACAGCCACATCAATCGTTCACCATTGGCATTACACGTCCATGGTGTACAAAAATAATACCTACTCGTGGTATCTAAATAGTACAAATACATAATTTAAACAATTGTATCGTCCCAATAATACAAAAGACTACATATATAATAGAATGGTAGGTCAATACTAGTACTACAATAAAAGTTAATTCCTAAAGTTACCGTCACAGTCAACATGAAACAGACAAGTCAAAGTTATGAGAACAAAAAACCATCCAACTACAGATTTCTCAGCCTAGCATTCTTGGCTAGAAATCCCCGTGCTGCCTTCTCATTTTCACAAAGATGGTCAAACGCAATTGTGAGTATGTCTTCGCTATACCCATCCGCCATCATAGTCATGACCTCATTGTAAAGAGCTGTGTAATCCACAGCCTCGGTTGATTTCTTTCAGAGCCATAGCTATTTCCTTCAGCTGATCAGATAGATTAGTCAACACACTATCATCAGCATTAGAAGGTGCATGCCCTCTTTTGCGAGACTTGAAAATTCCCGACCTAGTGGTGGATGACTCAATTGCATTCTTCCCTTTTTCGACCACACCTTCCTCCACATTGTCTGCAACAAACTCAGCACTGTTCCTATTGTCTGGCTCATTCTCAATATCCACAAAGGACTTAGAAAAGCCACCCGTGGCTGTGTCCTTCCCCACAATAATAGCTAATTCATCATACATCTCAATTTTTTTGTTTAGATACTCCACATGCTTTTGATGCGCCTGTAAGGGAGAAATGAATGTATAATAACAATGCAATAATCACTTCACTCATAAATTCAATATTCAATTCAATATAGATGCCATTAAATGATTTAGGTCAATGATAAACAAAAAAATCTATTAGGGAACAGGAGACATAACCCATGATTTTGAAGATAAGTACAATAGAAAATACAATGTACAAATGCTAAGACCAGATTTTACAATAAATTTGCACATGATAGTTATATTTGAAAAACCTTATAAAAGCAATGGAATCCTAAAAAGAATAACACTATAAATTTCATATAAAGAGGGTACTTGAGCAGCCTAGTCTTGTTCTCAATTCATAGATTATAAAAGGCAAAAACATATATTATCATTTATATTAAGAAAATATAGTTGGAAGCCAACCATGACTTCTTCTTGGTATGTCTTCGCGTCACATGTTATCATTTTTAGGTTATCATCTCAGTCAAAGCCACTCTTCTTTCTAATAGTCTGAATAATGGACCACATGGTGCTTAGAGTCCACATCCGATTTTCAACATAAGAGGGGTGGCAGTTAACCCCAAATTGGGCAGTTATCTCCTTCGCTACAAGAGCAAAGGAGCCTGCCTTGAAAGTGCTAGATGGCTTATTGCCCTTTGCAGCCTCCTACGCAAGTATCCTAAGCATCGTTAAGTGCATGGGCAGCAGCCACCTAAATAGCTTGCTGCTGCTGCTCACCTTCTCTTTGCCCTTTGACATTACTACATATGAAAATTGTATGGTGAGAGTAGCATTTAGTAATTACACTCGGAATATGAACAACAAATCAAACACACATACAACCACCCTTATAGATGTGCACAACATAATTAAACAAGCTAACACTGGAAATAACAATGTAATACCATCAAATAACAATGTAATGCTGAAAATACTTTTTCATTACACCACTAGAAGTCTATAGTAAGTACATTGTCTTTACAAAAAAAAAAAAAAAAAAAAAAAAAAAAAAAAAAAAAAGACATATTACAATCATAGAAATCTAAATCAAGTACTACTCTCCTGATGTAGAACAGACAGCACATGCCTTCTTGGAGTAACAAGGGCGCAGGAAGTCACAACACAAGATCAAAGGGGGGTGCCAGTAGGGGCCATTAGAGGTAACAGTGTCAGAATTGCATGAAATTTGGCAGGCTAAAGAGAAACGGTGTTCTGATCCAAATTCATTGCTATGAATGTCGCCAAATTTTAGGCAAATTCCTTCGTTAAGGCCCTGAAAACAATGTTTTTGCTATTTATAGTAATATTTGTTTTTCCTTAATAACTTTTAGTTTAAAAGTCAGAATAAGGTCCCGTCTGTTTTGGGACGACCCTTAAGGTCAGTAGTTTATGATTCTGCGTTTAACTCAATTTTTCCATTTTTGGTAAAATTCGGTAATTTTGTCACCTAATCGCTTAATTAGTGCGAATTAGGGTTTTAAACGTTTTTGCTCAATATTTATATGTTTTGTAGCCGTCAGAGGCAAAACAGACTATTATCAATAAACACAGACATTTTGTCAATTTTTTCTACTGGTGGATTCCAGTTTTTATCTCCTTGTGGATTCAGGGAAACCCCTCGTGGATTCGAGGTTTACTACTAGAGACTAACAGTTTAGTTTCTGTTTCACTAAGAGAGCATCGTGTGTGCTCTTCTTCAGGCTTCCGCGACATCATCTCCACTCCTGGTATAATCAAACCACATAGCTTGGCATATCTTATTTCTCTTAGCATTCCACAGTCTACTGTCTTTAATGGACTCCCGACGTGACTGTGTTTCTTGTTGGGGGTCATTAGACTCTACTTTGTTCATTGCATCTTTCATAATATGGTCATTTGGTTCAACCCCCATAATGTGATTATGAACCATACAACATGCTAACACTACTTTCGCTTGGGTTTCAAAAGACCAAAATGGTTCTGCATCCAATACTCGAAAACATTTCTTCAACACTCCAAACCCTCGCTCAATGGTAATTCTCAATGATGAGTGTTGAAGGTTGAACAATTCCTGCTCATTCTGAAGAGGAAGATCACTAAACTCTTTCAAGTGATATCGCACACTCTGATAAGGTGACAATATTCCATTTTTATTACTAAACAAAGCATCACCAAGATAATATTTACCTATATATATTCAAAAATAAAACCAAATCGCTATTATGCTTAGGAAAACGCACAATATTTATTAAACTAATAAACCAAAAAGGTGAACTAATCGTATAATACCTTCGGGAATTGAAAATCCTCCTGGCCTAGCAAATGCATCATTTAACACACGTGAATCATGTGCACTGCCTTCCCATCTAGTCAATACATAAGTGAACTTTAAGTCAAAACTAATGGCAGCTAACACATTTTGCTTGGTTCCATCTTTGCGACCATGAAATCTTCCTTGTATTTCAGGTGGCACAGATGCACGAACATGTGTACCATCTATTGCTCCAATACAATCCTAATTTTCGACAGACATATTGGCTTAAAATTACACAAATCTTCACAATTTACAAAAATAATCAAGTCACAATATGTACCTTAAAATATGGGTAGAACCTTCTGCTATTCATTATCTCTAGGGGTGTATCTTTGCTACGCAGTCTTATTAGAGCTTTATATAATTTCAGGACCCCCCTAAGAACGACCTTGAAGTATCTATGAACAATCTCAGTTGATTTATAGATCCAACTACCTATTACACGGAACCTCACATTATGACCAATAATGTGTAAGAAAATGAATACTTGCTCCATAACAGACATGTAAATAGTCAAGCATATGTGCTTCCCCTCAGTGAGGATGTGACATTAGTGGTGGAAAGCTATAGGCTTCATCCTAATTTGATTCACACAATATCTCTCACTTCCATGCAAAATACTATTTATGTATTCCTCTCTCTTGGCTACATAATTAACATAAGGCGCCCTAAGCAATCATCTACGTCTATGCCACAATTTCCTTAACAATGCAACCCTTACAATGAGGACATATACAACTGAGGCAAGAATTGCGACTTTGGTTTTTTTCTTCATCTAACAAAATCACAAATACTGTGGTCTAAGATGTATATAAACAAGCATGCTATTGATTACACAGTATATAAAAATAGCCACAAACCGAAAACATCCAAACCACATTGATAACGAGTACCAAAATAGCTACGCACATATATTTTTGTATATAATTGTAACATCAACAACGTACACCACATAATACAACTTTACACAATCAATATTTACATCAACAAATCACATTGCATTCTATTTCTATATAACTATAACATCAACAATGTTCACAACATAATACAACTTTACACAATCAATATTGACACCAACAAATCACATTGCATTTCTGTATAATTGTAACACCAGCAGAAATTAAATTCTTAAATCAATAATTAAATAAAAATGGATAATTAAAAAAAGTAAATAAATAATTACCCAATCTAAATAATTATTTAAATAAATAATTATATAAATAAATAAACAAATATATATATATATATATATATAGATCGGATCCGAAAGGGTGGGTCGAAGGATGGGTTGTTTCTGGGTTTGAGGGAGTGTGGATCGGCGAGGGTGGGTCGGATGTGAGGTGAGGTGAGGTTGTCGGGGTAAAATGGAGGGTGGATTGGAGCTCGGATCGGAGATAAAGGGTGGATCGAACTGATATGGAAGGTGGATCAAAGTGAAATAGGGGTGGATAGGAGTGTAGGGTGAATCGGAGTGTAGATTACTCACCGTGGGTGGATCGGAGCTCGGGCTGTGGTGGTCAGATTGTTGAGGCTTGGTCTGTGGTCGTCGAACTGGAGCTCTATCTATGGTGGTGGATCGAAGCTCGGTTTGGTTCGTTCACCGTCTCTCTCTCTCTCTCTCTCTCTCTCTCTCTCTCTGTGCATATGAGGCTCAGTCCGAAAATGATTTGAAGTGAAAATGGAAATGTAAAATCATGTCTGGGTCAAAGCCATCTTTTTACAGTCAAAGGTAATGGTTTTTCGGAAAATGCAATTTTTCATGCACAACCAAACACACAGCTTAGGTGTAAAATCATTTCTTGAAATAGTTTAAAGCCAAAACAAATGAAGCCTAAGTGTTACATTCACTTCAAAATACACATTCATCTCCATAAAATACACATTCATTGTTCACAAAATACACTTCAAGTTGCTTCATAATATGCATTTAATTGGCTTGATTGTGCATAGATGAATTGGATTACGGGGTGATGGGTTCAATTTTCACAGTTGTGATGTGTATTCCCGAATGGAATGCTCATATAAACTATTCATAATTAAACTTGACTATATCTTTCAATTTGAATAACCATACCATCCACATATAAAAACTATTACATAGAAATAAAATGTATCATTCCATTAAAAAAAACTCATCATTTGCACATATGCTTAGTGTTTAAGTAAGAGGCAGCTCAAACATACACAGAATCCATCATGTTTGAGCAATTTCATTAGTTACAAAAAAATTTCTAAAGAGTTTCTACAAAGTTGTGTAATCAATTGTCCAAATTGTCAGCTATGCTGTTAAAGAAAATGTCCAAATCAAATATGATATACCCAAAAATACTAGTCTAGCTATCCAAAATTCTATCCAAAATGTTGTCCGCTAACTATGCAACATACTGTCCAAAAAATGCACATACTATCCAAAAAGGTATTCATCATAGCTCATAATCTTGTAGTAGGGTCGTAAAAAGGTTAACCACAATCTTATGGGAAGAAAAACAATAAACAAAAGTATACGTTAAGGTTATTTTCTTTCTTTCTTTTTTCTCCTCTAAAGGTTATAAAGTATACTTAACTCATCAACTGCACTCCATATTTAATTTTATCACATTTTCCTAAAGTTGCATTCTCATGATTTCCATTTTATTATTGTCTCCAAGCATATTTTAGGGGATACATAACTAGTCTAACAGTATCACAAGCTACCTACAAACACAATTAACAGCATCACAAGCTAACTACAAACGCCCAATCCTCAAAAACTAAAGAACAATTGACTACTTAAATACAAGCACAAGCCAAGGGAATATGCTTCTAAGAAACCGAAGCTATATGGAACATGTGTTATTGGCATAAAAATCATTAAATCAATAAAATTGTTTATGCTTCATATTACGAAATGAAATTGTTGATTTAATTATTAGAGGGCATAATACAATAATTAAAAATTAAAAAATATTTATGTGGGAGGGTTTTTTGTCTTAGCCTCCAATTAGCTGGTATTGTCCTCTTTGACGCTGGGTCTCAAGGTTTTGCTCAATCCCACATCAGAGAGAGACGCCTCTCACATGTGCCATATAAGCTTGAGCTCAAGACACGTGTACCACTAGAACACTCTGCCTTTTAATGTGAGATGGTTTCTTGTCTTAGCCCCCATTAGCAGGTATTGTTCTCTTTGGCGTTGAGCCTCAAGGTTTTGCTCAATCCCACATCGGGGAGAGACACTTCCCACATGTGCCTTATAAGCTTGAGCTCAAGACACATGTGTACCACTAGAACACTCAGTGGGAGGGTTTCTTGTTTCAACCTCCAATTAGCAGGAGGTTTTGTTCAATCCCACGTCAGAGAGAGACGCCTCCCACATGTGCCTCATAAACTTAAGCTCAAGACACAATTTAAATATGTTTTTTTCCGATATAAACAATTAGTCAATTACATTTTTTTTATTAAATAATAATATGTCAACTTACTTGTAAATCTTTCCTAAACCTTCCATTCCAAATTCCTGCAAAAGATCACACTGATTAGAACGAACAAATAGAGAGAAAATTATTATAAAAAAAAATAATTAAAAAAAAAAAAAAAACAGAATATGGCTTCAAATAAAACACTTGAAGGAAGAGATGAATATCAATGTCATGGAAAAATACCATTTTAGCAATGTTGTCTTTTTCTACGTCTTCTTCTCATGTATTTCCAGTACATCTTCACAAATCTAAGTTCACAAGACTGCCGGAGATGAGCAAGCAAGAGAATGCGCGAGATAGGATGAGAGAGAATAGGGCTGGCTTGAGAGTTAGAGAAAGGAGAAGACGAGGGTTAGAGAAAACACAGCAAAGAAAAACAAAAGTTAATGAGCAGGTAAGGTACAATATTGGCGTAGGTGGGAGTCGAATGAAATCAAGTGGCGTAGGTGGGAGTGGCCGAGTGAGAGACAGTGAAATGAAGTTGGAGGTCCAGTGGTTTATATAATAATAATAAATTAATAATAATACAAATGTTGTGAAGATTCATCCCTTAAATAATGGATGATAGTTTAGAAATTATTTTTAAAATTTTGTTATGAAAAAAATTATTTAATTATTAAATATTTTCTATATATTTCATAAAAATAGTATTAAGTTTTTTTAAAATAATTTATTAACAAATATTTTAAAGCAACTGCATCCTTGTAAAAAGACAATAAATATTAATATAATATCATTTTTAAAATAGATAATTTTGTAGTTAACATGACAAAAATAAAATCATATATTTTATTCTCTCTCAAGTCTGTCAGTACCACATCTGTGTGAACTGTTCATAATAAATTTTTCATTTTGGAAGAGATTGCAAATGAGAGGCGTGTCACGTGAAACTGAAACACTATACAGTAAAAAGTAAAAACATGGACAATTATGACTTTCTTCACGCTTTTATTATCTCTGCCTCTTTGGCGTGGGCTTACATGTGTTTTGAACCAATTTGTGATTGTGCTGGGGTTGGGCCATCATTCATCCGTAACAAGTCACTCTTACACTGTTACACGTGAACACATCTGCAAAGAAAGTCATGGCCGACGCAAAAGACGAGGCGTGTCGCAGTTGCAAAAGATTCCTAGGCATCGTGTAGCTTCACAGGCATTAAAGTTTTCTCAGTGTGGCGTGCATGCATGACTGAGCAATATCTATGCCTTTGTTGGATTCACATCCCATGCAATATCTAGGGTATTGCACGGGGTGCAATAGTTCTAATATCAAACATTGATTTAATCCAATGGTTGTAAAGGGCTGCCACGTCATCGATCCGTGTCTCATTACTTTTTTTTTCTCCACTTTCTCCCACTTCACTTTTCTTTCTCTTTCTCTTTCACTTTCAAGATTCACCAAATTTCAAAAAATTTCTCTCTTCCACCAAACCTTGCCGTACGTGGGACATCGGCGTCAAATCTTCATGATCATGGCTACAAATGGAAGCTTCTGAGGCCCACACGACCACCACCAACGGTGCTTGCCGGCTTGACCTTCTCCTCTCCCAACGTCTCCCTGTTTTCTCGTTCTCTCAAGTCCAGCTGTGGCCAAGCTTCTGGTTGCCCCTTCTCTTGTTGGTTGTTTAATGTATGTATAACTGCTTTAGAAAGTTTTTCTTGTATTGAATTTGTCATGACATTTCCTAATAAAAATATTTGTTCGTAGTAACCAGTTAAATATATATATATATATATATATATATATATGTAGCACTTTAAATGTATAATCGATTTTTTTTTTTTTTTTGGTAATGTCTAATGAACCCCTCTGCTCTATGTTATTTCATTAATACAAAAATATTTTAACTTAACTAAAATTCAATACTTTTTATAAATAGTATAAGTATTTGTTTATTTTAGTCAAACGTTATAATAACAACTAATCTAGCAATGAAATTATTAAAAATAATATTTGCTATGTCAAACGTTATAATATGTTTTGTTTATTACTAATTTACTAAAAAAAAAATTATCCAAATATCCATTTTAATACTTTAAAGACAAAAAAATATCCCTCTAAGATTCAATTAATTGGTCAATTATTATTATTTTTTTTTTTGGATCTTTTTCAAATGTTTTCATAGCTATATGAATACCTTTGTAGTAGATATTTATAATTAAAAACACATTTATGAATAAATTAGAATTGAGATCCTAAACATGATCTATTAAACATTATCTATATGAATATGTTTCTAGTAGATATTTGTAATTTACAAGTAAAACCAAGGTTATTAAAATTGAGATCCTAAATAGGACCTATAAGAGGTCCTCATAGAGTAAATCATAGAATCGAATCGATAATCATAAGATTTTACTTTATGTGAAAAATAAAGTAAAAAATATTAGTAATAATGATATATTTTAAATAATTATTAAGTTGATCAAAGGAAAATGGACATAATGCAACTTTCATGTCCTATTTGTAATAAGTAAAAAAAAAATATATTACATTTCTTTAACAACTAAATAATCATTAACTTGTTCATTTGGGCAGATTTGATGGAAGGGGCAAGAGTTGTATTTTTCTTGGACCCAATTAGAATTAGACTCTAATATACCTAAAAATTGAAATTATATATGGAATAATGATGTTACATAATTGCAATCATTCATTTGCACATCCTCATTACTTTTGTTGTTTGGTTTGATATTTTTATTTATATTTTTGTTAGAGCTTAGTTAAAATTTTGTAATAGGGGTGAGTTTTGTCTTTAACTTTTTCATTGTTTAAGTACGAAATGATAATGATTGCGCCAGTAGAATTGTATGTGATGTGGGGTGAGTGTATGCAATTGTGGCGTGAGAAGTTGTAATTTTTGTATTTTGAGTAGATAGAAAAAGTTTTGTAATTGATGTTAAATGAAAGAGATAAAATATGTCACTAACATACTATACTTGACTCTTTAATAGGTTCACAATCTTTGAAGAATATTGATATAAATGTATACTTCGGTGGACCCCTTGATAATCCTGATGAGATTGACGGAATCCCGTTTAGAGGGCCTGGTATCCAATGCTACTACATGATGGTACGTCGTAAGTTGAAGACGTTGAATGATTTGAAGAGCAAAATCATGGGCGAATTGAATTTGAATCGTGCTTGGTATGATATCAAGATTATTTATCGTTACCCACAAGAAGTCCTTCATGAACGGATAAATTACAGGTATATGGCGATCAAAGAAGACAAACATGTAAAGATGATGTTTAATAGGATACAGAAAATGCCCCAAGTAAATGCTGCTGAGTTGTACGTAAGTTTGGAGGCAAGTGCAGAAGTTGATAATGAGGTGGTGCAAGAAACAACTACGTCTTTACAATTTACAACCCTAGATGATGGATGCACTACAATGGGAGGGTATACAATGGGTGGGTATACAATGGATTCTTCAATGAGAGGGTATACAATGAATTCTTCAATGGGAGGTTATATGCTCCCATTTCAAGATCATGTTGGCAATACTGGTGAAACCCTCCATCCTCAAGAGACACATTTAGAGGAGGAAGACGAAGACAAAGATCATGTTGTGGGCGGTTATATGCTCCCATTTCAAGGTAATGTTGCCAATATTGGTGAAACCCTCCATCCTCAAGAAACACATTTAGAAGAGGAAGACGAAGACGAAGACGAAAATCCTGCTGTGAATGATGGTGAAAATAGTGATGGTGTAGATGAGTTCGAAGAGATGGTTGAGCGAGGCGACTTTGAGAATGATGTAGATGACCACGAAGTCGTTCCGAATTTTGAAGAGGAAAAAATGGAGTACCACGATAAAGGTGCTGCAGACGATGATATTGGCATCCACCATGATACAAATACAACCACAACTTACAGACCTCCTGCTGACTCATTCTACGAAAATACTTGGGAAAATATGGTTGATCCTTCACGTCTTCAGATACCATTTGTTTCTACTTGGGAAGATGGGATGAATTTTTGTAAAGGATTGACTTTTGCAAATAAACAGGCGGTGAAGCGTGCATTGACAATATACGCAGCAAGTCATAATAGAAATTTTAGAATCCGAACGTTGACCCCAAATAAATTGTGCGCGGCATGTGTTGACGACAATTGCAAGTGGTATGTTGGGGCATATATGAAGGCTAAACTTAATGGTCTGTGGATGGTCACGTCTTATGTGGGTCCACACACTTGTATACCCTTTGGCTTGTGTAGAGACGGTAGAATGATGGATTCTAATTTTGTCGCATCAGAAATTATGGAAAAATTGTGAAAAAAGCACACTGCTCGTATTGATGAGCTCTGGGAGATCATACATACTAAGTATAATCATGAGCTTTCTTACTATAAAGTATGGGACGCAAAACAAAAGGCAATTGCTAAGATATTTGGGGATTGGGAGGAGTCTTACCAAAGGTTGCGAAAGTTGTTATTGGCATACTTGGATCAGGATTCGGGTACCCGGTACAACTATCACACCATACCTGGGCCAGTCGATGGTGCTGCATTACTGCGCTATGTATATTGGGCATTCGCTCCATGCATTGCTGCATTCCAATATTGCAGGCCGGTGATTAGTATTGATGGGACTCATTTGTATGGTAAATACAAAGGGGTATTGATGATTGCAATGACAACCGATGCTAACCAAAAGGTTTTACCTCTTGCCTTCGCTGTTGTGGACAAAGAGTCAGGGGCTAGTTGGGGGTGGTTTTTAGAGTGTCTAAGGACTTCGATAGAGCATGTCATACCTAACCAGGGCATTTGCATTATTTCTGATCGACATAAAGGTATCAAATGTGCCATTCGAGAGTGGCCTAGAGGTCAGGATGGAACAGAACGGGTATTTCATCGATATTGCCTTCGACATGTTGCTAGCAATTTCAACACACACTTTGATGACCCGATTCTAAAGGCATTGGCCCTGAAAGCTGGATATGCGACTCATGCAGCTAAATTTGAGTCCATAATGCAAACCATTAAGGAGGTCGAGATTAATTTACTGAGGGGTGTAGACCCTACTGATCGCCATGTTGCACGCTATATGCCATACACATATCTAATGAGTGAGGATGTGGAAAAATGGACCCAGTCACATGATGGTGGAAGACGTTACGGGGCAATGACAACCAATATCTCTGAGTGCTTTAACGGGGTACTTAAAGGTGCCCGCGGTTTGCCCATTGCTGCAATGGCTGAGTTCACTTGGGCCAAACTTGTTGCATATTTCCATGATCGAAATAAACAAATTTCTTTTGATCTCTCTAGAGGTAAGTTATGGAGTGATTATGCAATGGAAATCTATAACAAAAATGAGCAGAAAATCGTAGGACACACTCTGAGGCATTTTAATCATGAAACTGGTGTATATCAAGTGGTTACCCCATACAACGACCATAGAGGTGGAGGGGGAAACCACAGTCATGAAGTGCACGTATTTGCTATGAAATGTGGCTGCGAAAAATGGCAAAACTTGAAGATCCCTTGTTCACATGCAATTACAGTTCTGAAAGCTTTGCACCGCGATGCGACAAGCTATATTGACCCATGTTACAGTTTGAGCAACGCGATCCATACATATTCACATCATTTTGTGGTGCCCAAGTCAGAGTCCTTGTGGAGGGACGTTCGCAGAGCACGGTGGGTGCCTGACCCACAGCTGTTGTGGGCCAAAGGTCGTCCTGTGAAGTCTAGATTAAGGAATGAAATGGATAGGGTACAGCGAGAATAGGGAAGCCGGAGGGAAGATCCGGACTTGAGGGAGATTGATGTAGGACACAATTTACTATTTAATTATTGTAATTTATTATTTTTGGTGTTTTTATGTAAAAAACGTTATTTTAGATTTAGGTGAATTTATTTCCTTGTTTTTAGGTGCATTTAATGCTTTTTAGGTCAAATTTGATTCTTGTTATGGTTAGGTATCAATTAAGAGTTATTTTAGATTATATTTTCTTGTCTGTCAAGTTTTACGGAGCCCTTAAAAAGGCCCCTAATTCTGTAAACGTTTTTCATAGTTTATTATTAATAAAAATTCAGACTTGTGTCTTTTGTGTTCTCTGGTGGATTCTAGACCTATCACCTTGTGGATTCAAGGAACCCCTCGTGGATTCGAGGTTTACTACCTAGGAACTAACAGTTTAGTTTCTGTCCATCAAAGAGAGCATCGTGTGTGCTTCTCTTCAGGCTTCCGCGACATCAGTTGGTATCAGAGCCTTGACTTACCCTGGTCTGATTGCTAACCGGCGAGACGGTAACCACCACCACAACAACGACGAATAACTTAGCGAGTATTACGTGAAGTACAACAAGCACTCACAAATATCTATGCTAGGATGGCGCCGTTGAAGAATGGAACCAATAGGGATAACTGCAACGAAGACATAACTCACGGGCAACCTATTGGTAAGCAAATTTCATATAGACCTTATAAGAGAATTGCAAGTTTTAATGGTTATTTTTTAAAAGAAGATTTTCTTGATTGGTTACTTGATCTAGAGGATTTATTTGACTATGAGAATATTTGTTATGAGAGAAAAGTTGGACTTGCTTTGTATAAACTTAGTAAGTATGCCTTATGTTGGTGGGAACGAGTACAATCTGATAGAATTTGACAAGGTAAAGACAAAATTCGATCATGGCCAAGGATGACAAAGATGCTTGCTATCAAATTTTATCCTTTAGATTGTGAAGAAATCTTGTCGTATACAATACAAGATTATTATTGGCCAAGGAGTTCATATTTGAATTATGTTGAAGAGCCAAATATTCCACCATTAAAGGAAGAATTACATGTTAAAGAAAATATTGTTCTTGAAGAATATGGAGACGTCAAAGAAGAGAATATCGAGATTTTTGAGGAAATTAATGAAGGCCTTGTTATAGAAAAAGAACCTAAAATCAAGATTGTGGAGGAGATTAATGAAAACCCTATTATGGAGAAAGATCTTGAAGTTGAGATAGTAGAGACCATTAAAGAAGAAATTATAGAGGAAGTTGTCAACAATCTCGATGAAATCAAGTTAGATGGTTGCAACATTCAAACTCCTATTATTTTATTGGGCGACACCGAAACACAGTTTATTGATTTTATTGGGGTGGAAAGATTTGATTTTATCATTGACTCTTATTTGGTGAATATTTTCAATTACACGAAGATCAAGGGAGAAGAAGTTCAAGTTGTCCAATTAATGACTTTCAAGTTTGGTAAGAAGACAAAGAAGATGAAGTATTCAACGTATTTGTTCTCTTGGCATGGGAGATTCCAGATTTCAAAGGTGAACTCGAGGACGAGTTTGTTTCAAGTGGAGGGGTCTGATGTAGGACACAATTTACTATTTAATTATTGTAATTTATTATTTTTGGTGTTTTTATGTAAAAAACGTTATTTTAGATTTAGGTGAATTTATTTCCTTGTTTTTAGGTGCATTTAATGCTTTTTAGGTCAAATTTGATTCTTGTTATGGTTAGGTATCAATTAAGAGTTATTTTAGATTATATTTTCTTGTCTGTCAAGTTTTACGGAGCCCTTAAAAAGGCCCCTAATTCTGTAAACGTTTTTCATAGTTTATTATTAATAAAAATTCAGACTTGTGTCTTTTGTGTTCTCTGGTGGATTCCAGACCTATCACCTTGTGGATTCAAGGAACCCCTCGTGGATTCGAGGTTTACTACCTAGGAACTAACAGTTTAGTTTCTGTCCATCAAAGAGAGCATCGTGTGTGCTTCTCTTTAGGCTTCCGCGACATCAGAGATTCAACCGAGGTAGCGATGCAGACTATGTCATCAAGAGGGGCATAACCGCAGAAGCTGTCCCATTTCTCGTGGGGCTTCAACAAGTGGTAGTGTTATGAATTAAGCAAGTGCCCTCCCTCTTTTTATATAATATGCTAACAATTTCATTTGGTTTTTGTTCTTCGCATTTGGAAACTAACAACCGTATTTTAATGTTTGTCAGGCGAGCAGAGACTCAATTTTCGGATGGCATTGTAGACTATGTTGTATTGACATACTTAGTTGTTATTTTGTTTATTGCTGAATGTTGTTGTAATTGAACTATTTGCTATCCATTGTACTCATTACATTTGTTGCGTTGTGCACCTTTTGCCTATAATGCCAGCAATGATATTACTTCAACATTAGTAGCTACTACTTTGGCAAAATCAACAACAGCAGGCTTCTTTGAAGTGATGATAGCTAGTATTTGTTATGTTTTTGTGTGCTAAGAGGGCAACTATAAATTCTATGAATTTGACTAGTATCAAATGCTTGTATCTAGTTGTTTATCGTTGGCCATTGCTAAACAGCTCACTGAGAATAAAGAAATTCAGTACGTAAAGCAGATTGTTGGACTTTAGCAGCATAAAGAATACACCAATGTAAAATCTTTGAGATATGGTCATTTGACGATAATGACTAATCAGGTGCGCCTTAAAATTCTCTTATTTTTTTGTTCTTGTTTTATGCTTACAATTCTCTCTACAAGGCCCATGGACAGCCTTCAACCAATTTAAAATTGTAACTATAATTCTTGTACAGGATCGTGATGATTCCCACATCAAAGGGCAACAGGATCAATTTTATTCTTTCTTATTGGCCATTACTGTTAAAAGTTCCAGGTTTATACTTTAATTGAGTTTACCACTCCTATTGTGAAGGTTGGTCATTTCAGTTAACTATTTCAAATATTAGCACAACTTCACTATAAGTGGAATGTTTATTCAGGGAAAATAATCATTTATCATCTTTGTAGGCAACTCACAAAAATGGGATACAATTATCATTTTATACCATGCCTGAGTACGAGTCATGGAAGCACAATTTGACGGGCAATGCAAGTGGGTGGTCTATCAAGTACTATACGGTTTATTAGAAATTTAAATTTGTTACATGTGAACCACTTACAGAACCTTTTATTCTATTATATGTTTCTTGTCTTTTGCATATTGGGTGTGTGATGAGTTATACATCGTGGGTTTGACTTGGATACAGGCAGAATACATCAAATTTAAAGTGGTATGGTATTATTCAGAGAGGTTCTGGTCTGTGCTTGGAATTTTTTTGATGCTGTGTTTGTTCGGGATGTTGTAATAGGTGGTGACATTCAGTGGCGGCTCCAGGAATTTTGTTTAGAGGGTTCATTAAAAACTTTTATTAAAAAAAGAACTTGAATATATTGAGTTACCGACCAAAAAAAAAATAATAATAATAATACACGAAGTTTTACAATTTTCTTTTACAAGTATTCAAATTTTGAATTGTTATATGATAGTTCATTACAAGTATTTATTGCCAATACAGGTAGTTATGAGCCTATAATCATTCTATTTTATTAAGTTTATATAACATTTTTATTTTTATGCAGTTTTTATTATCTATTTGTTATTGTTTTTATAAAAATATTTTAAACTAAATGACTAAACTAAACTCATTGGCTTTGTATTAATTATTGACGCACACAACCACACTTATTCCTACATAAAATTATACAATACTGTCTACTTAACTAATCAAATGCTTGGACAATCACTAACTTTACAATTTTTTTTTCCAATTTTACTACGTTTATAACAAAAAGTTATTATAACATGATAACAATATACACAAACGTAACAAACCACATCTATTTCCTAATTATTAGATTATATATATTTATATTATAATGTACATACAAACATCCACACACATCATAATTCACACAAATAATATTATAATAAAAGTAATGCATACAATCAATATTAGACACACTCACACACATAATATAAATTTATAAAAAAATAATGACACTTACAATTTACAAACACTTACATGTCATTCTTAGAGTTGGAAATACTTGTAATAAGGGTGTGTAAAATTTAAGTCAGAGTGTGCAAATATATTTTTAAGAAAAAATAATAGTATTAAACTAAAAAAAATATTTTTTATATATAATTTTATTTTTATTTTTTTGAAAGTCAGGGGGTGCATTTGAATCCCCTGAGAATAGTGTAGAGCCGCCCATGGTGAAATTGCTATCTTAGGCCAAAACATACAAGATGATGATGTTAATAGCAATTCACAACCCCATGATATGACTTGACTTTGATATTGTAATGTGTATTTTTCTACATCCATTTGCAATTTCCAAAATTGTAATAAATCATTGCTTCATAGATTGTAAACTTGTCAGGAAATTGCTTTACCTGTGTCTTGCCTTGTTTGATATAATTCTTATGTAGTCATGTGTTTTGTCAAGTTTTGTTTTCAAAACTAGTTGTTCATCCACATGATATATGAGAATAAATTATTATTTTGTATTCTCTTCAAAAAAAATTATTATTTTGTATTGTAATATAATTTATAATTTTTTTTAAGATAATTTGTTCTGTCTAAAAATGAAATAATTTTAATTTGGTCCAATTAGGTCTATTTCGGTCCACTCAGTCAAGTTCAGTCCTCCTTTAGTCCATTTTAGACTAATTGGGCCTTAAATTGATTATTTTGTTAGTTTTCTTTTCATGTTTAGCTCAAAAAACTTTTTTTTTCCCTCTTAATTTTTGAGTTAAAACGTATGAAATTTTATTAAATTTGGGCTAAACTCTTTAGTTTTCAGTTTTTTTTTTTTAAAAAAAAAAAAAAGCAAACAAAAAAAAAAACTAAAATAGACATTAGAAATTAGAAATATGAGCCCTAAAAATGCAATAAAAAAGATAAATATTGAAAAGTCTTATTCAGTCCATGTTGGTACTATTTGGTCCATTTTGTCATCTTCAGTCCAATTTGGTCCAATTCGGGTCATTCGGTCTTATTTAATCAACTTCTGTTTAATTTGGTCCTTTCAGTTCACATTGGGCCTAATTCTATCTACTTCGGACTAATTTGGTCCATTCAGTCCACATTGGCTCTATTCGGTCCACATTGGTCCTATGTTGTCCTCTTCAGTCAATTCTATCCACTTTGGTCCTATTCAGTCTAGTATGTGTAGTTTGGTCCTATTTCGTCCTATTCGATCCAATCTATTTACTTTGATCCACTTTAGTCATATTTAGACCATTTGGTCTTATTCGGTACATTTTGCCCATTATGTCTTATTCAGTCTACATTGGTCCTATTCATACCAATTTGTCCACTTCAGTCCTATTCGGTCAGAAATTGTTCCTATTATGACTTCTTCTCTCCATTGGGTCCACTTTTTTCCAGTTGACCCAATTTAGTCTATTCAAACCCACAATAGAATCATAAAATTTAGAAATAATGCCTATACTTTAATCAAATACCAACTTTTTCCTACATTGAGGCTCCCACATAGGTGCTTATAGTACTAAAAGATAGAATAAACTGTTACAATTAACATTTCAGCAAAGAAAACAAAAAAATTGTTACAATTTAACACCTTTAAACTCAACAATTTCACAACGAAATAGAATAAGACTCAATGAGATGCACCACTGACATAAGTTACAACAAATTACAAAAATGATTCACCTATTGCAGCAGCAGCCAGCCCAGTAGTTATTTTCCTCATTCTGCTGAGCCACATACCATTTACTCAAGTCCCTCTGTCTCATTCCAGCCAGCCCAGTCCCTGCAAAAATGCAGACCACAACTTGTTTAAAGGCCATGGATTACAATGATGCAGAATTAATAAACCATTAACAACTTCTGAAGCAACACAGCTGTGTAATTCTACATGGCTGACGAATAAATATTCAGCAGCCACAAACCTGTTGCACAATGTGCAGTGACAAGCGGAAACAGAAATTATGCAAAGCATCTACTCTTTTGCTATAAGCGTAAGTGAGCTCACCTTTCTTTCCTCATAAAATTGAAGTCCTAAATGGGGAGAAAGATATCTTCAAGAACTACAGGAGGAAATTCACAAACAGTAAGTGCGTTATCATGGAAATTATATTGGAAAATAAATGAAAAGAACTCAAGTTTAGTCCAGAATTACAAATTGTCCTTTTCCAATCCACTGGCTGATCCTTGGGCTACAATCTACAACCAATAAGAAGAGGCGTTAGTATGTTTCTAGACCACAAAATTTGTTTCACATTTGCCATAGATGTGTCTGAATTTGTTGTAAATAATATGATATATATATGGACTTACTACTTGGTCCTCAGAGTCTTCAATAGACTTGATTGATGATACAATTATAGCTACACGTTCTTCATCTTCTCCCTTGAGAAGTTGAGTAGCTAGGTCAGCACTTAAATCATTATTAGGTGTCTTTGAGATCTTCTCAGTTGCTTGTAGTGCTTTGAATTGTATTGGACGAGGTTCGTATCAGCTGGTAAGTATAGGTCCAGCTGAAGAAACCACCCAGCTGCAATAGAAAAGACAAACAGGAACGATCTCTTCGCATGAAAATTGAACCTAAAAGCAAGGATTCATGTTGATTCAAGCATGGGTGATTGTAGATTAGGAATAGTAAGGTTGCATTACCGCCATGGAGAAAGATGCATATGATAGTCCAAGAGAGCTACAAGTACTACGTTCACCAAATGGACTCCCATCCTCATTACAGATTACATGGACAATGATAAGGAGAAAGTTTCCCAAGTTTCCTAATCAACAAGCTAATTATGAGGACTTGATTTCACATACATGGATTCTGAGAAGAGTTGAAAGCTGTCAATAGTGACCAAATACCTGATGAACATGTAGCAATGATAAGGCCTTCCAGATGAGGCTTAGGCCTCAATATTTTTACAACTACCCATCCAAGAATTCCTCCAAATCAAAAGGTAAGCCCGATGTTTACTGGCATAAACCACTTGAAAAAGATGAGACAAGATTTAAGAAAATCAATGGTCCAACTAAATTGTGTAGGCTTCTACCAAAAAACTTGCTTCTTGAGTAGGGTTCTGAAACAAAAACTAATACATATAATAAACATACAAATGTTTGACACTTACCAATCCACCAATGCAGCCATAGATGACGAGACAGCTTCTGCAACAGGTTCTGCATTATTTGCCTTCTTATTGTTGTTCTTCCGTGGGTTGTAAGCACATGCTTGTCTAGTAGAGACCATAGCAAATTCACCCCTTGCTTTGCCTCTCATTTTCTTTCTACACTTCTATTTCTTTTGTATCATCAGGTGCAGCAGCAACTTCTGGCTCAACAGCTTTAGCTTTCTTTGGAAAAGGAGTGAAACCTTTTGTTTGCAGCTCAACATACAGATCAGCTCTTTTCCTATTACTTACAATGATCTCTCCCTTCAAAACTGCAAGGATAAAGCTAACATTGTTTTCCAACTTCAACAACTCCATTTCACATTTGTTCTATGTGAATTTCTGCACAAAATACAAAAATTGCAATTAATAATTGTTTCCCTAAGAAATGGCTTCTTTTAATTATTGACTATCAATTCTACTCTTTTGCTATAAGCGTAAGTGAGCTCACCTTTCTTTTCTCATAAAATTGAAGTCCTAAATGGGGAGAAAGATATCTTCAATAACTGCAGGAGGAAAATCACAAACAGTAAGTGTGTTATCATGGAAATTATATTCGAAAATCAATAAAAAGAACTCCAATTTCTGTCACATACTTTGCTCCGGGTTGTCATACTTCTTAATCATGCCTCTTGGGTCAAATAGGTGCATATTAGTTGCGCTACTTGTAGTGGTTAGTTTAAATTTCTTCAGAAAACCCTCTGCAATGACCCTAATCAAGTTCTTAGGGGTCAAGAAGACGTCAAATTCTACTGTTACATCATCACAAATCATATCAACATCCTGCAGCCAGCATTACTTTTCATGAGAAACTGGGTACAGTCTAATTCACATTGTGGTAGATAACATAATTCTCAAGGACTTGAGGAAATTTACCTCAATGAAGGGATCTTTGCATTCTCAATAGTTCCTTTAAAGCATTTATACCATGAATCCATAGGCTTCATAGCATCACCATTCAAGAAGCGCCTAACATTTGCTATTATGTCTCTTTGGGTTGTAATAATTGTAAGAGCTCCAACCAGTCCCAATTCCTTCACTACCATTGACAAGATCCGTTGGTATAATTAGCATGTACCTAAAATAACCAAAAAAGTAACAATGATAATTGTGTCCCAATGAAGGGAGGTTGTACACGGTCAATGTGCTTAGGCATAACGTCAAAAATCATACGAACTGAAACCCAATAAGGACAAGAAAGCATTTAACAATTGTACAAGCAAGCTATTTAAATAACAAAAATAAGGACAAGAAAGTACAATATCTTTCTTTGTGGCAGCTGTAATACATTGGTCAAAGAGCTTCCGAGAGGCCTACCCAAATGAGTGACTTCAGAGAGGCCTACCCAGAGAGCTTCCTTTCTGGTCTGCCTGCAAAATCAACAGCCACCTTCAATGTACGGTTACCGAAAAAGTGTTCCCATGTAAAGTAGGACAAAAAGAATTGACACATACCAAAATGAATAATGTAATATGGAGGTAGGTTCTAAAGTTCCACTTCAGTAGCAGCAAGACAACCCTAGCTTTAATGATTCTTTGCTGACGACATTCCCTTGCATCCACAACTCTTCCATTTCTTTATATTTTCCCCTCGGACCCCGAGGGAAAAATATAAAGAAATGGAAGACTTGAGGAAGCAAGAAGAATCTCGTTAGCAAAGAATCATTAAAGATAGGGTTGACTTTTGCTGATGCTGAAGCAGTAGTTGAAAACCTGCCCACATAATAAGCAGGTCCAACACCGAGTCACCAAGATATTCAAGCCTCTGTCAAAAAATTCAAGAAGTTAAGAAGAGAGATTATATAGAGCTCTTGCTTATTGTGTGTTCAATTTCTTGCCATTTTCAAAATTTACAAAGACTTATTCAACAGACATTTAAAAAGGATATTTTAGGAAAAGGAAGAGGGGGTGAAGGGGCAGAAAGAGAAAAATTCAATCAAGTGATTCAAGTCTGCTGAGAATGTCCATTGATACCTAGTAACAATAGCCAACTCCCAGTTCTTGCTGGGATGCATGTGTTATGGCCTCCTGTAAAAGACCCTTAACAGAAAATTCATAACCAAGCTTTGACTCTAGGGTTGCAATCTTATTATCTTTTGGGACATAGGACCATAAAGAGGCAGTAGTAATTGCTTTAACAACTAACACGGGATCAAGTTCAGCATCAATTCCAAGCCACTTCATCAGATGGAGTGCAGCAATTATTCCATCACCCACATAGTATGCTCCTATGAGGGCTTCAACACAATCAGCTATGGTTTTTGAACTCATCCATCGATGACCTTTATCACAGGTATTTCCAATCAAAACTTTTGGGTCTTCAGTATGGAATTTTGCATCCAAAGGCACTTCTGGAGTATCCACCCCGCATTTACAAGGAACAGGCCGAATGGAATGCTGTCCTGGAGCAACCCAATGACGAGGATCAAATGCACTGTCACGTATATATCCCTGTCAAAGGAAAAATGCAAAGCATCATAAAGCAATGAACTCATAGACTCATTAATGTACTAAAGCCTGTTAAAAGTTAGACTTGTACCCAAATTACGGTCTCCTAAATGAGTGCAGGCAGGAATTGCAAAGCAGTGTAAAAAAAAAAAAAAAAAAGGGATAACCTATGTTCACATATTGTGGCATGTTCACAAAACATTAATGTCATTTTTCTTATGTACATAACAAGATACCAGTGATCATTAATCCAGTTCCGGTGCCTGAGTTTTATTTATCTGTCAAAGAAAGAAATTTATACACCAACATGCTGCTAATTATTACATGTTCATAATGACTTATTGGATACTAAAACTATTTTATCCAGGATGCCATTTCAATGTGCCCATCTTGTATTGTAGCTAAATCCAAATTTACAACTCTACTTGGTATCAAAGCGTCCTGATCCAACCCTAGAACTTACTAAAGCACATTGGAGGCTATGTTCCAATGATAGGGGTGTGCTAACATCAGCACCAACAAGGTCACCAAAATCCGAAGAACACACCATCCGACTTGCTGGAATCTTCCCCAACTCTGGTTGCCATTTCTACCTTCCTCAAACTGTGGTCATCACCCCACAGCCAAACTCAAAAAGAGCAAAGCTTCCAGACTACAATAAAAAAGATTAGCTTTGATCAATCAAGAACAAAGAAAAAGAAAATGGGTTGCAGTTGCTCTAAAGGGTAAAATTTTTCATATCTTGAATCTAAGATTCTAAATGCAGTGGGTTTTTTATTTGCTGTGGGGAAATTTTTTTTAATTGTTGTGAGAAAAATCCTTGTAATTTTTGGGTTACTCTCACTCTGATGGTTATGCATTTTTTGGAGCTTTCGAAACAGTATAGAATTTTTTTTCCCCTCTTTTTCTTGCTAGTAGTCGGCATCCGACTACAGCACCAATAGAAATGGCTGCCAATGAAGTCCGAATTTTGATCCCTACTGTGTGGTAGCGGTTTGAAGTTTAAGAAAACTGGTCCATGCAGTGCAGCTCAGAAAATCTGTCCCAAAATCTGCCACACCAAACCATGTACACCCCTTATGAGAAGCACCACCAGCTTGGATTTTCCCTGGAACTGGAAGGCTATCAGAAAGTAGAAGGCTCCAACAAGAATAGCTTTTCTATATATGGACTGAATAGGGAAATTTCTCACCGTACATAATCCTATCAAGCAAATGATGATCATTGTAAATCAATGTTGTTGTATGTGTAAGAGGAGTGGTGAGAATACGGATCATTTGTAGATTCAACGACAACATAGAATGACTGAATCCATGATGTTTTGTGTTTTCATGATGTTTTGTGTTAGATGGATAATGACGGAATCCATGCACATATTGCTCCAATGTTGGCAAAGGAAACCAACTTCTTTATCATTATGTTTAATGTGGACATGGAGGGACAATGTTAGAAATTAGCTCAAATTTATAATTTAACAAAATTACCTTTTTTGGATTTTTTATTTTTGGATATTCTTTATATGGAAGGAAAGTCTCTTCCTCATCAAGGAAGTAATTAGAAAATGTTGTAAACTTTGTTCACCAAGGAAGAGAAGTTGGACTCTTATATATAAGTAGTGTTGTAAAGGTTTGGTGGTTTTGGTCCCAAATAGATAGAGAAGAAGACTTTCAAAAGAACATTGAAAGGTTTTCTCCTTAGAGTAGCCTAATAGTTCCTTTGAGGTTGAAAAGATACCTATGTGTCCAATGCAAGTTGTGTGGCTGATAGAAAACAGCGAATTCTTGCTCCTAGGCATGAGCATAACTTCTTAGCCCATCAAGAGTGAATGCCCCCGGATTACCAGGAACAGATTGTGTAATACAATTTGTGTAATACAATTAATAAATCAGATTCAAGAACTTTATAAAAAGAACTAGAAACAAACATCCATCTAATAATTGTACAATAACAATTTGTGTAATACACCCAACTGGTAGGGGAAAACCCTCATCTAAGATGATAAAATGTGTGCAATTTTTATATGCCGACACATGCTCATGGAAATTTCCCTTTTCCCCCTCCTTACTGGGCATGCTTCTAAGCTGGATTTCTATTACACTATAGAAATAGGGACTAATAGTTGACTGCTACCTGCTTTCTAAAACATGCCAATCAATTATGAAGATCCTTAAATTAAGAGAGAAGTGCTTAGCAATGCCAAACCTGACTCTCTTTTCGCTTCCTTTTTTCAATTGAACACGGTGTACCATATAGAGAGATCTCCATCTACTCCATCTGTAACTATCTTATCCAACTAAAAACTCTTCCCTACCCCAACCCCAATTCTCTCCCATCTGGTCTACGCTATGAGAACTGGGAATCATAGTAGTAGTAGACAAAGCTGAAAGCCATGACATAGTTGAGGGGTGTTGATAAAGGAAGATTAGGGTGACAATATGCATTGTTCAGCTAAATTGTTTCAATTAGATTATCAAAGTTGGAAAAATGAAATAAAATCATCTTTCTTTACAAAGGCTAAATATTATGAAAGCATAAGTAGCACATAAATTTGCCAAAAGGACAGGAAAAAAAGACCTGAATACCAATATACAGAACATGTGCACTACATATAAGACATTATACGTTGCACCAAAGCTCAAGCATTCAAATTAACAAACCTTCCTCATCGAAGTTTACAAGAAGGTTGTGTGGGTTATGACTTTGCTTTAACCGCAGCAAAGGCTGTCCTGGATACATCAGTGTTATCCCATACCTGATCAAGACAAGCGTTATCTATGGAACTATATGGAGGAATCCAAAGGGGAAAATAAACAATAAGCATAGAAAGTCATTCAAGATAAGAAATCACCTACTTTTTGTTGAAGTACTCTGAAAATGTCATATATTTTGATGAGGCATTATTAGTGTTTCCATCAAAAAGACTCTCAGCAGAGGTATTATTCACAACCTCAACAACAGAGTAGATTTTTCCAGTGTGAATTGCCAAAACTACCATATCTTTGAGATTGTTTGTGTCAGCCATACTATAAGCAAAGTGGATAACATTAGTGCTGCATGAACCATTCCTATAAGGTGATAAATTTCCTGTCTCACCATTACAATGTTCAGCACCCAACAAAGAGCTTTTTTTCATGCTTTCAACCGCAGAAATGCAAGAATTGATGCCTATCCAATTTATTTGGCAAGGCTTAGGACTTGAAGTGTTCAATGTTTCGAGAGGTAGAAGCAAATACATGTTTGATGGGCTCCATAGTGATCTAGTTTCATTCTTAAGTAAAAATTCTCTGCATGTTCCAGCTGATTTAGATCCAAAAAACAATCTCCCAAACAAACCATTAAAGAAAAATTCTTGAAAGCACTTTGCTTTTGTCATCTGATAAGGAATAATGGACAGCATGGAATTAGAAGAAATATTCCCAAAAAAGAAAAAGAATGATAAATGAATTAACAAGCTGATGTGTGCACCTGTTCTGCATCCAAATGCACTTGCCCGCAAAAAGATACAGAAGACTTAACCTTCTTTGAGACCAAGTAAAGCTCCAATTCAATATTCCCCACATCATCATCAAGCTTTGACTCAAGCAAAAGAACAAATCCAGAATAAAGCTATCCGGGAATATTACATAAACATTCAAATTTATAGGCCTGAAAAATGGCTCCATTGACTTTTTCTCCCCAAGTTCCGGATAGTGCACGAATGCAAGTAGTCCCATGTAACTCCTTCCTCTTTGTTGTTCCTTCGAACACCAGAATAATAGGTATAAGGAAAATAAAAGGAGAAAAATAAAATGCCTTGGCACATGCCAGATATGATACAAAAACAAGATGCACAACATAAAAACTCAGACACCTAATGTATATTTTTCTGCAGTTGAATTCAAAAGTAACTCAAAAATAAACCATGAAGTCATCCAATGCATCAGACCGAAATATATTTTTAACATCAGGATCAAAAGTATTCTCTCATGAAAGTATCAACATTGCTAATTTTTTTTTTTTTTTTTTTGCACATACAAAGGCAAAATAAGAAAACAAAGAATTTATCAACAAGTAATTTTTTATAAAAATAACATCACAAGTTGACAATTGACTTGTAAATGAGTATTTTACCAAGGCTTGTTTTATTGTTCCAATGTATTCTAGATTGGGTCAGATTCAAATAGAAATGCATGTCTTTCAATATATCAACTACCCCAATGAACCTTAAATAGGGACTACAGAACCATTTTGTGAACACTACATCTAACAACCAAAAATCAATTGGTCACATATACATACCTGCAGGTGAAGCTGATTCTTTGCTTTTTACAATGAGATTTTTCTCTGAAAGCTCTTTGATGGATGGGAGAAGATGATCATCCAAAGCACCCATTTGATGCAACTTCTTACATGCTTCCAAGCAAACAAGCTGTTTCGCTAAATGAGAATTTCTACTTGTTGCTGCTTTTATTTTGTTGCTGCTTTTATTGTGCTGAAAGCTTATTTTGTTGCTGCTTCCAGCCTTTTCGTAGCATCATCATCTTCATGAAAGTAACAAGTGAAAATGAATTAGAGCGACATTACTTTAAGATCCTTTGTTATAGATTTCAAAATTTACTGGTGTGGTTTGTACTTAAACCAATTTTAAAGTATGACCATTCGTAATTCGTAAAAGGTTATTTTGAAACTGCATTTCATCAAGGAACTAAGTTTTTGTCCCATAGAACAAAATGGAATAAATGATATGTTTCAATGACGTGTTTCCCCACAGACCCACAACACATTAATTGAAGATATATTAGTTCACTTGATCAAAGGGAAACATGTTTGATAAGAGAATATAATGAACTAACCATCAGAACAAAGAATGCTTTTTAGTTGCTCATAAATTTTCAAATAAACTTTGCAAAAGGTAGCAATGGAGTTACCTTTTTTGGACCTTAGGTTGTCTCGTATAACGAGGAGGAGGTCTTGCATGCTCTTCGTCAGATGCCTCGGGCCCAGCCTTGTGTCCATGTTTGTGCCCCCCTGTCCCACAAGGAGGTGGCTTTGATATGCGTTTCGGCCGACCTTCTGCCATTGCAGGTAACCCAACAGCCTGCTCAGCCTGAATATGGGGTGGGTCGATGGCTAAAGAAGGGGCAATAGACGTACTGTGGAAGGGTGGCTCCTGCTGCATCTCAGGTGGGGTTGGATGAAAACCCAGGTGAAAAGATGGAATGGGTGACAGCTCAAGAAATGATTGTGGGAGGGGTGGACGAATGTCAGAACCATGACAAGGATGTGGCGCGAGTGGAGGGATGGTGGGGCGAGGAGCTGGATGTGGGATGGTGGGGCTAGGGGATGGATGTGGGGTGGATGAAGGGATGGTAAGGGTAGGGGATGGATGTGAGGTGAATGCAGGGATGGTAAACCTAGGGAATGGATGTGAGGTGAATGCAGGGATGGTAAGGCTAGGGGATGGATGTGAGGTGAATGCAGGGATGGTATGGCTGGGGGATGCATGTGGGGTGTATAGAGAGGAATCGGGAGTAGGGACAACCTGAGGGGTAGCAACAGGTGGACGAGAGGGACATCCCGTCGGAGTTGTGCTCGTGCTTGTGCCCTCAGTACTACTTGGGCCCGCAGGAGTAGCTGCGTCCTTATTCGGGGCCTCAGGGATGGGAGGTTGTACAGGGTCAATACGATGCACTGCTGTCAGCACATCAGTAATGTCCTCGTGCTCCTCCGTGCCCACTAGGTGATGCCTCGACAAACGGTTGACAAGTGAAACCTGCACATGAAAAACCCACATTAGTAATGCGTAAATCATTAACAATGCCAATCGATAATAAAATAAATGTTGGTTTTCAATTGGATCTGGTAGTAATGATTGCAAATTATAAGGAGAGCAAGTGCTAAGCAGAAAATGTAATAACATATATCATGTGTTGTAAACAGTGGTTTCGTGCTAACAAGTATAGTAAGATGTAAAAAACATGGAGAACTTACCAGCATAGTCAACTTAGCACCAGGCCTATCAATGAACCTCCGAGTTACCCTGTCGAACCAGCCAAAGTAATCATGCTGTGGAGGCATCTCACCAAGCACTACTTGAAAATGCCGTTGAAGGCGATTACGCCAGTGGACTATATGCACAGCATGTCTCCGCATCCAATCCACACCGACCTTCCCCCTTAAGTCAATTTTATGTAGGACTGTATCAGTGTCAATAAAACGGGGAATTTGTTGGATCATCTCAAATTGACGAACGACACGATCCGGTGTATGTTTCTCTATTAGGTGGAAACACACAAGCGGCACTGTTGCCGTCCACACAGCCCTCCCGGCAACGCACCACGGCGGAAGGTGGTCGAACTCAGCTTCATATGGCTGCCACACCACCTAGAACAGCCAAAAAACAAGTACAGAAGACATCAGACTTTATATTTCAAAATTAACCAAACCTATAAAATTGTTCCTAAACGTGTAAAACAAGGCATTTTCATACCTGGCTTGGCAACATTGAAGCTAGTTGGTCGCAATACCTGTCCCTGAAGATGTGGGCGGGCCTATTTTTCTTGTTTGGGACCCACAACCACCTAGCACAATCAAGAACAATGGATCAATATCTACAACTTTCCTACGAAGATAATGTTATGATTAAATCTATAATGTAATCACATATATCAACTAAGATAATGTTCAATTAATAATATCACTAGAACTTCAACAGTCCCTATAAAAAACAAAGCACATACAACGCACATGACAGTGACAAAGCTGTAGAAGTTATTAGTTATCACGACACAATATTAAAAATACTATTTTTTCACACCCAAGCACATTTTCACAACAATAATGGACTCTCTAAAAAATTTCCAATTCATCAAGGGTTGCCCAAAACTGCCTTTATAAAAAACAATTAGTTGCCCAGTCCACCCAAAAAAAATAAATAAATAAATAATTCACCGAAAAATAATAATTACTTAAAAAGAAGGTGTAGTGGGTGTTGGAAGGGAGAATGCACTATGTCCAAAATAAAGGGAGTGGGGATGGGATTCAAGAAAGACTTACTTCAGGGCCAGTGGAGCACGCACTGGAGGACCGTAAGCACCCACTGGCGGGCCACGCTCAACTGCCGGGCACAAATAGGGGAACCTGGCCCATGCCCAATACTGGACCAATAGTAAGCACCCACCGATATGACTGGTGCCCCTATCGCTTGCCTTGCATAACTCTCGGTACAACCATGCAAGGCAAGCACTTCCCCAACTGTACATATGTGGGTTGCGAAGATCCTCCAACTGCTGTACCCACATTAGATGCACCCTATCGCCGAATTTGTCCGCAAATATTGTGTCCCCCAGTAGCGCTAGGATGTAGCATCGTGCGTACTTATGCACGTCATCCTCTACAGCATTAGCCAGCAATGGACCAGCAACTTGCTCCAAAAGTCGGCTTATGAGAATCCTCTGCCCATCTAATTGCTTATGCTGGTCTTGATTTATAGGTTGAAACCCAAGGAACTCCCGGCACACCGCTGGCCAGGTTTTCTGCGTGCTCCCTGTTATAGCGTCACCATCAACAGGAAGCCCGAGAAGAACCTCCACATCCTGCAATGTGATACTAATCTCATCATGTTGCATGTGGAAGGTGTGCGTCTCGAGTCGCCATCGCTCCACTCAGGCCGTTATTAAGCCATGGTCAATCTCTCTGCCCGGGATCCAGAGAAGTCCCTCCAAACCAAGTGCCTTCATAATGTTAACGACTCGGTCGTCCACCATTGGCTCCCGATTGGAGAACTCTGAACTACGGCTGGGCAGGTAAGGGTCCCTAGATCCTGCACAAAACAGAACCATGGATTAATATTTGACAGGTGCAGCGTATACATTGTATGAATTAAATGCATGTACATAATGCATAAAGATTTAGTGTTGCATTTTACCTGCCCATTCCAAATAGCTTCAGACCAATGGTTGGGCTGCTATGTCAACAACGTCGTGTCAATGGGTCCAAGCTCTGCATGGTTAATCCGTGCAACATTTGCACCAGCCATACTGCACAAAAAAGGTAAGTAGTTAGCAACAGTTACAGCAGCCATACTGCACAAAAAAGGTAAGCAATGCAAATACAAGTACACAATCAATGACTACTAAATCAAACTCAACAAAGCACTACTCCATTCACAAAACAAACCAATTCAATCCAGTGCCACAAAACAATAAGCATTAATATGTCCAAGCAAACCAAAGATCACTAACAAAGTATCATTATAACTAACTAAATCAATGCCAATACAAGTAAAGTACAATCAAATTCTTAGATTTTGCTAATAATTGTTTATTTGATAATATGTTTTGGGTGGTTGAAATTATGATATCTACAAAGAAAATAACCTTAATAGATTATCAAAAACAAAATTTTATCCTAATATTGGTTCAATTAATCATTGTTAAGTTTTATTAATTTTTTTTAGTTTACATTTTTTTGGTGTTTTGGATTGTTTCTATATTAAATTTATGATTGTTCCTATAATAAATAAAAATATAATTACCAAATGCATTACCCATTATTAGATTAGTTTAAATTGTAATTTTTTTTAATAAGACTACCATAAAAATAATTATAACGCGCAACACGCGGGTTCACGGCTAGTGACATTAAAGACTTTATGCAATCTGGTAAAATCCCTAAGCCACCCATCAACTTCCCAAACATCAAGACTAATTGTCTCCCCAACTACCACAGCACCCCACATTCTTGAAATCCCTTTAGATGAACCATCAACAAAGCCTCTAATTTTGAAACAATTAACCACAGTTTTCCTTATCTTGCCTTCTCTGTTTAGATAAAAAAAAAGACACTCTAAAAGACATCTTTGTTTAAATAAAAATACATCTTTTCTCTCACATCAACTGTCGTACCAATGTTTACACACATAAAGCAAAGATTTTATTTATACACGAGTACTCTGACAACAGTAATAGTTTCATAAAAGGTTTTTTTTTTTTTTTTTGGTTGAGAAGAAGATCATGAAAGAGCTAACCAAATTTTATGAAGTCCTGAATTAGCATAATATATATATATATATATATATATATTTTTTTTTTTTTTTCAAATAAAGAATTAACATAATAAGGTTTCTCATATCTTATACAAAAAATTTAATAATTTACTTCGTATTTTTGCTTAAACTTGTAGTTGACTTTTTGTTAATGATATATATATATATATAATGGTTATTTAGCTCATAAAATTTCTCATTCTCAAAAAAAAAAAAAAAAAGCACATAAAATTTCTATATTTACTTTTGAATATATTTAGAACAAGTAGTCAACGAAATACGAGGCCACAGAATCCAGTGGTGAAGGAAGGAACTAATTAGCAGGACCAATAAGAAGACGAGTTTGACCAACACCTTCCCACCAAGCCATGGAAATACAACACACTAAAGTGCCTCTCTCCTATTATACTGGCATTCTTGGTAAGCTGATTTCCTTTCCCTTTTGATATACTTGAGAGACAAAATAAACAGCTTTATGAAACTAATAAAGTATGTATATGAGGCAAATCATTGTGTGTTAAGTTCACCTAAATGATTATAGTTATGGTGATATGTACAAGGGATTTTCTTGATGTTGAATTTTGATCTTCATTAAAACAGCATAATGATGACTGCTCTTGTTAAGTTCCGCTTATGAGACAATGGGTGCTATATGTGACTGGTGAGACACACCTTTTTCTTGCTTGATCTCCCTTCATGAGATAATCTTGTAAAATCCTATTATTTGAAGTAGGCTACCCACAATAGCTTTCAAAATTCTTAGTACAATTAAAACAAGAATACAAAATTTTATAATCCTTAGTACTTCTTTATACATTATAATCAAGTGGTTAGTTTTATATCCAAAAGAAAGCTTAATTACTATTGATTCTTGTAGCAAGCTGCAAGTGGGACATTATATACAAAATTTTCTAAGCCTTACTACCTATTTATACATTATAATCAAACGGGACAAATTCTTTTTAACTGCCAGTAGTAAGAATTTTTCATACATAATTCCCCATGTCCGTATGCAGCCAAAACTTAAAAATAAAACATAAGGAAAAAAAAACTCTTGGCATGTTTCACAAAAGTAATCAGGACACTTTTGTTTAGTCAACTCTAAAACTCATTTTTCTTGTAGAAATTCTATTTTCTTTATCACATCTGCTGGTCTGAATCTACTGTGAATGCTATAATGTTTTTCCAGGTACTTTTCGGAAGGAATTGACATTTACTTTGAGAATGTTGGGGGAAAGATGCTTGATGCAGTGCTACTCAACATGAGAGCCCATGGTCGCATTGCTGCTTGTGACCTGATCTCACAGTACAACCGTGACAAGCCTGAAAGAGTGCACAATTTAATGCATCTGATATACAAACGGGTTCGAATGGAAGGATTTGTTGTTACTGATTACTTTCACCTCTACCCAAAGTTTTTGGAGTTTATTCTGCCTCACATTGCTGAAGGGAAGATTGTGTATGTGGAAGACATAGCTGAAGGCCTCAAGAGTGGCCCATCAGCACTTATTGGGCTCTTTTCTGGCCTCAATGTTGGTAAACAGGTAGTTGTGGCTGCTCAGGAATGATTCACTTCATGTCAAAAACCTACAGGTCCCTTGGATTCTACTCCAAATAAACCTTGTACTTATATACCTTTTAAGAAGTGTTCATCAGGAAGTGTGTTTCCTAAATAGATGTTTTGTTCTTGAGGTCAAGGATTTCTTTTCCTAAAATAGATGTTTGTGATTGTGTTTCTTAAATATATTCTTTGTCATTCAGGTCACGAACTAGCAGATGCTATTGATCTTGCAAGCACAAATACACATTCATGTGGATTGTGTTTTGATTTAAATGATCTAGGATTTTGATGAAATTTATACTTGTTATCTATACACTATATAAAGGGCCTAGGATTTGATATATCCTCTTCTTTATTTATTTATTTTTTAAAATCATCACTGAATTGTAAAAAAAATAAAATAAAATAAGAAAAAAGGTAGCAGACTTAAAGCACAAAATATGATTTTAAGACTAAAATTACGTTTCTAATGTGGTTCAAGCAATAGTCCTGGGTACATTAATCAAAAGTAATAGCTCAGTAGTAATGACATTCTTTGTAATGTTTTATACTAATAGTTTTCAAATCTCACCTCTCCCTCCTCCACTATTTATCCTAAAAAAATAGCTTTGCAGATAGGACAGCACATTAGGCATTTGAGTGAAGTGTGATAGTAAGAGATGAACAGGGACAGACCATTGCCGCTTTGAGCAAGAAAATCCAAGGATTTCTCCTAGCAGCGGTGGCAGAAGCCATGACAATGGAGTAGGCTGCCTGCTTTGCATGGGAAGTACGGGTAGGTGATATCCAACTAGAGGAGATGCGTGATAGATGTTCATTGCCACTTGGAGAAGTCCTCTGATTTTCTTGCTCATGGAGGCAATGGTATGTCCCCATTCATCTCTTATTGACAGACCAATCCAAAGAATAGTGATAAAGTTATGACTTTCAATTGGCATAGCTTTAAGGGTACTAGTATCAGAGCTTTAATTTGCTAATTGAGTTTGGGAGAAAGAGCGGGGGAGTGTTTGGTAAGTTTGTAACTAGGATCTACCCCACTCCACTCCTTGGCCATGTTTGTGTATCCACTGTCCCCCCTTCTACTTGTAAGGTTCTAATGTGGTGTATGCTTTTCTGGCAGCCATCTAAAAAGATGCAAGAAGATAAGTCTTCTTTGTTTCTCATCTTTAAGAACTCACAAGAGGCACATCAAGCATATGAAAAAGTCAAAGGCAGCCAAGAAAAGGTATATACTGTGATCTTTTTCAACTTACTATAGTTTACCTGCCTGGCATCCCTATCATATGTTTTTATTTTATTTTGTATAAATGATAAGTAATGGGATTTTATTGAAAAAATAGATTACTTCATGCTCGCAATGATGAACACAAAGTAAACTGAAATGATAACAATTGAATTATGCATAGAAGTCTAAAGATTCTTTGAAATCTAAAAGGGAATTGCTATTTGTAAGACCCCACACCCGAGACCACAGAACAACGTTGACTCCCATAGAGCCTTTGATCTTTCTGTATCTTAAAAATGCAACTATTTCACTCTGTCCACAACCGCTACATCACACATAACGGGTCAAGGTTCCAAATCTATGATGAGTGCTTCCCAAACCAATTCCTCCTCTCAAATAAAAGATCTTTGAACCTCCTTGGTAACTACCCAATCCCAAAAGTTCGAAAGACTCTGCTTCATAAAACATATGCAACATCACAATGGATCAACAAATGATCCATTGTTTCTCCATCGCACCAACACATGCAACACCAACCAGCTGACAAGAAACCTCTCTTGATAAGATTATCACACGTAAAAACTCTTTAAGCTGCTGTCCAATCAAAGTAAAAACTCTAGAACTAACAATTTAATAACCTGAAATACAGTATAAACATTAAAAAAAAAAAAAAATCTTACAAGATATGAATAGGCATAGATGCACTATCAAAGTTAAATTCATTTAATTTTAATGAATGGACATAAATTTGGGTTAAGATCGGTTTAGTTTAGCCAGGGTTGGGGTGAAATTTTGCATTGAACCTAACATATTGGTTTTGTTTGCATTTCCAATTAGATCTACAAGGCCAAATATATGTGTATATATATATATAGTTATATACACACATTTTCAATTAGATCAATATAATATATATACTTGGGCCCAACAAAAGAAAAGAAAAGAAACTAGGTATACAAGCCATAATCAAACTAGATCTGATTATCAAAAAAATCAAACTAGATCTATACAAATATCACATTTTAAAATGCCTAGAAAATCCAAGCAAAACAATAAGAAGGCCAACTGCAAATTGTAACCTTTAAGTTTAGGGTCATTTTGATTTTGTTCTCATGTTTAAACAATTGAATTTTTGTTGCTAACCTATATAGTGTTTTGATTTGAGTTCTTCCGTTCAAGTCTGTTACTTAAGTGATTGTTAAATGACATCTTAGCTCAGAATGATGTATTTTATTGACAACTACCCAATTAAAATCTCAATCATCACTCAAAGCCCCCAAAACTCTACACCCTCTAGGTTGAAAAAATCCACACCCAAATCTCAACATGAGCTGGTCATGAGAGAGAGAGAGAGAGAAGAAATATTGGAGAATCAATTTTTTTTTTTTTATAAATATTAATAATTCTTTTATTTGTTGACTTGTACTTAAAAATGATTTGACATGTTTTAATTGGACTAGTTAAAATTTTTGTAAACTTATAGCACTTACATCTAGCTCGAATTAATGTCCTATTTACATTAGAAATCAAATTCACTAATCCAGTCTTCCCTAAGATGAAGATGGGTCCTCTTCTTCTTTCTCCTTTATCAATAAAACATCATTATTTAGCCACAAAAAAAAAAAAAAACAAAACAAAACAAAACAAAAAAAAACAAAACAAAAACAAAAAAGGAAGAAGTTGAAACTATTTTTATAGAAAATTGTAGCAACTACAAGCATACTATTCTAATTCTAACCAGAGAGAGGGTGTGGTGTCTTTGTTAACTGTCCAGAGATCTTTAATAAAATTTAGTTACTTTTTCAGCAAGTTCTTTAAGTAATTTGAAGAATGAGAGTACAACAAGAAGAAAAAGAACTTATAAGTGAAAGTCATACAAGCACCCTAAAAACGTCCAAGATAAAAAAAAAATAAAAAAAAAAAACAAAAACAATACAAGGGTAAGTACATTTTTGTACTAAAGTACAAATTCTATTGTCGTCAAATGAAGTATAATTAAAATTAATCTATGGTGTATTTGTTCTTGTTTTACCGTCATGTGATATAAGATAAATAAGTCTATATTAAAAACTTCTTTTTTATTTAGCTAAAAAAAAAAATCCTCTAACCTCACTTTGGACCTGGATCCATGCACTTGTCAGCAACCATAAGGACAAGTGCTCGGATCTTGCCCCCTTTTTTACATCCAGCCAATTGATCTTTTTTTAATAAATGACAATGAGGCCACATTTAGCCAGCAAGGGTACAGACTTGGCCTCTTGTCAATTTTTTAATTTCTTCTTCCAAAAAAAAAAAATTGTTTAATTTAGGACAAGTTAAAATTAATGTAGAACTTAGTTCGTGCCAATACTCTCGACGACAATGGCATACGTGATTCAGTCTTTTCCTTGTTATAGGTGAAATTCATTGAACTTTGGACTAAAGAACCAGAATTAGAAACTGAGGGCATATGATTTTCTCCATTGACCAGTTAACAACTGCGTATATTTGGCATGCGGTTATGTATCAGAATTGGATCCGAAGGAATGCAAGAGTGCATACAGGCCAAATAATATCATCTAATAGAAAATTTGGCATATTTATTTTTAACTTCAAAAAAAAATGATTAAATGACTTCATTTGTTAGAATGTTTGAGCAAAAGGATCAAATTAGCTCATTTTGACAAAAGTGAGGAACAAAATTGATTATAGTTAAATCTTAAGGATTAATTTGATAATGGAAGTAAAATTAAGGGATTAAATTGAATTTTAACTTCAAAGTAACAACTATCCCTATCATATGTTTTCTAGGGTACAACCATCATTTAACCAACTTACAGCAAATGAGTGATAAAAAAAAACTGCATCCAAATGCATACATAGTTTGTATAAAACTTAGTTTTACTTTTACTGCTTTGGTTCTAGTTAAAAATGGATTCCTGTATTTTGTTATGTGTTTATGCGTTAAGCCCGAGTTTCGGGAAAAATTGGGAAGATAGAATAGAATCCAACTTTTGATATGTGTCAAGTCAAAAATGAAAAATATATTTTCGTGGATTATTTTTTTCTATTAAGTGGAAAGAAACTGAAGGTACTGATCATCACCTACTGCACATTTTTAGTTTGCTATCTTGACTTACTAACACTTGAATGAACTAATGAACTTTGGTTCAAATGGCACTTCCTCCTCCCATAAGAATATGGGAAGGGTGAGATCATGGTTCAAACCCCATTGGGTGTGTCCATTACTTACCAATAAAAAAAAAGAGCTTACTAACACATGAATGCTATGGACAAAACAAGAAAACATGAAGTGTGCATGACTATATGTTTTTTACCTTCTCCCCCCCCCCCCCCCCCTTTTCTTTTAACTGTCTTGAAGTAATTTAAGTATATCTATTTGTTTATTTTATAGTTCAGACAAATGCAGGCTCATGCAAGCCAAGAAAGTTCAGGCAGAAGGAAAACTAGCAAGTATTTTGTTAGTTTGCTATCTTGACTTACTAACACTTGAATGAACTAATGAGCTTTGGTTCAAATGGCACTTCCTCCTCCCATAAGAATATGGGAAGGGTGAGATCATGGTTCAAACCCCATTGGGTGTGTCCATTACTTACCAATAAAAAAAAGAGCTTACTAACATATGAATGCTATGGACAAAACAAGAAAACATGAAGTGTGCATGACTATATGTTTTTTACCTTCTCTCTCCCCCCCCCCCCCTTTTCTTTTAACTGTCTTGAAGTAATTTAAGTATATCTATTTGTTTATTTTATAGTTCAGACAAATGCAGGCTCATGCAAGCCAAGAAAGTTCAGGCAGAAGGAAAACTAGCAAGTATTTTGTTACTGACAAACAAAAGCCAAAGGATACCTCCAACTAGCAAGTATTTTGTCCAAGAATACCTCCGACTATGCTCAAAGCATACCTAGATTTGATATACTTGTTGTCATTGCAATATAAAGAATACTTTTTTTTAGATAGCAAAACAAGACCAAAACTTCAATTACCAGACTCATTAACAAGAAGAACAAGATAAATTTTCACAACAAAGGACCAAAGGACCAAAAGGGGAAGAATGAACACAAATAATTGATGGGTACCTTTCGCCGGAATAGCACTGATCTCTATCTCTGAATCTGAAAACGTCTGGGACGTTTGATCGTTGTTGGCTCTAACGGAAGCCGGTTGTGATGGGCTAAGTCCGGAAGGGTATGGTGGTGTCCAGCCGTACGATGTAGCCCATGACAGCCACTCTATCGTCACTTTTTTGCCATGAAAAATAATGGAAGAAACAGAGAAATAAATGAGATTTTTTTTGAATAAATTCCACAACAACATCAATGTGGAGATGCAACAGATGTAATTGATGAAAAACAAGCTTCCTAAATAAAACAAGGTTTCAAGAAAATGAGCCACTTCCTAAATAACCAAAAACATGTAATTGATGTGACATGTGGCGTTTAAGTACACATTGGGGTTGTGTAATTGACAACTAGGTTAATTGAGTTTGTGATCATGTGCATAATGCAAAATAAGGAAGATGGGGTCTAAACTAACCCATTCCCAAGCTATCTTGAAGTAAAATTAGCAATAATATATATGGCATGCTGAGATTTTCAAATGGTTGTATAAATTAATATCCAGTTGCAAATAAGCTTAACATATGTGCAAGATACAAAGTGCAATAAACTTCAGAACAAAGCCCAATAAGCTTAACCAAGAGCATTATTATCCCCAATGCAATAAACTTCAGAACACAGCGCAAAAACAAAACCCACAAAAAAAAAAAAACAAAAATCATCAAACCCACAAACCAATTCAAACTAAAAAAAGAATAAAGCTTCATATCTTTTTTAACACTTCTATTACAAATTCAATATAGAAACCACAATAGGAAAAAATTTTGTCAACCATAGTTTATTTGATTTTCCCCACGGTTCCTCGGCAACCAAATAGTAAAGATTCAGTGAAGAGAGAAACATACACAAAGGTTGAGGAAAAAAAAAACTGTTTGATCATATGAAATAATTAAGGACGCACCAATAGTTCCTAAGAGAAAGTTTTGGTATAGCTATTGACAAGAATGTACTGAAAACCCATTGAAGCATTTCAACATACAGGTTGTACGGAATAGTAAAAACCCACATTAAGCAAAGAAAATCACTAACCTCGATAGAGACAAAAGATTGAAAAGGCTGAAGACAACGCAGATCGGCACTGGAAGTGAGGTCACCGGCGAGAGAGAACGTTGAGGGAGATTAAAGACGCTGCGTCAAACTGGGGCCAGAGAGGTTGGGCTGTGTGAGTGAGCGAGAGAGAGAGAGAGAGGCTGAGGTGCGACTGAGAGAGGCTGAGGTGAGGTGCGACGGAGAGAGGCTGAGGTGAGGCTGGGTGTGCGACTGAGAGAGGGTGAGTGAGAGAAGATGAGAGTGGAGAGTGGAGAGTGACTGTGAGAGAGGCGTTTAATTTGAAAATGCCCTATTAAAACTCGACTTTCAGATAGTCGAGGTCCATGTGGACCAGCCAGGTGGCGTTAATTTCCACGTGAACGACCACGTCAACGCCAGATGGCGTCTACGTGGACCTCGAGTTTTAGAAACTCGAGTTTCATGTGGATGCCACGTGGAATCACGCCACGTCAAACAGCAGAAACCGAGCCTCAAAATGTCGAGGTCTGAGCACAAAATTCGAGTCTCTAAGACTCGAGGTGTTACTAATTTATATTGTTTGCAAACCGGGCCAACTAACTATATAGTTGGCTTATTATGGGTAATTACCCATTTCGTCCTAAACATGACTGAAACCCTTTTTTTTTTTTTTTTTTTGGTTTTTTTTTTTTAATTTTTTTTTTTAGTTTTGATTAGTTTGATAGTGGGTTTTCTTGGTGCATGTAAAGTCTGGTGATTTTTCTTGGGTTGGATTTTTCGGGTATGGCAGAATGTTCAATTGGCAATACCCCCTTGTTCTATTTTATTTTAACGTTGATCTTGGAAATGCGTAGAAGATGTTTGTGAAAATGTCTATTAGAAACTTTGAAGTAATGTTAAGCTCACTGATGATAAAAATAATTGGGGGTTTTTGTCAATTTCTGTTGTTTTGGTATGTAGGTTTTTTTTTTCCTCTTGTTTGCTTACCGATTTTGGGGTAAAAGGGAAGAGATTTTTTTTTTTTTTTTGATGGGAAAAGGGATGAGATTTAGTCTTCTAATAATGTGACTTCATTTGTTTATTAGATATTCATATCTCTGTTGGATATGTGCATACTTGTTTATTTTCTTTTATAGAGTTCTATTATCTTCTATTGGTCTTTTTCTGTCTGAATTCCCCTGTTATTAGCTAGTATTTTTTCTTTTTTTGGTTAGTAATGTGCACAAATTTTGTCTTTACATTCTTGCATTTGGGTTTCCTTTAGTTGCAGAGAAAAGTTAAAGATGACTAGCACCTTATGCACGGTCAAATGTTAGACACTTTTTTACCACTCAATGATTCAATAGCTCATAAAAATTATTTCAATGTTCAGGTGTTTGAAATTTTGTCTATTTTTTCTGTATTGCGCAACAGTGAGAGCAACAAGAACATTTCACTAATACCTCTGTCTTGTTCTTGTTTCCTTTGTTTTCTTTGGATTTTAAACTTTTCATAACTGCATAGCCTAGGAAATGAAATAAAAACTTCTTTTCAATTAGCTTACTGCTACGTATATGGCCATTTTTTATTTTTTATTTTCTCTTGAACATGTAGTATAGGTCAAAGAGTTTCTAGATAATTTTTGCGAAATGCACCCACAAAGAGATGGAAATCAAAATTTTGGTTTTTGTGTTAAAAGGATTTTCCAATGGTTAAAATAAAGTTGTTGGTCACATTGTGATTTTTATTTCCCTAAATTCTTGTATATACAAATGAACAACATGCTTGTTGAAATTCCATTTTGACTACATGGGTGGAAGTAAAAGGTCCTCTTTGTCAATGGTAGAACAACAAATCTCTTTAAGAACTGGAAATATTTATGCTAGCAAAACCTATGGAGGGGTGGGGGAAGTTGTAATTCCAAGATTTGTTAAATATATGTAAAAGTTAAAAATAAATAAATAATTCTTTTAGATTGGAACATTGAAAGCCACTGAGGTTATGTAGGCTTCTTTAAATTTAAAAGGTTTACTTTGCTTATGTTTATGCATGTGATGTGTGACTTAGTTATAAACTTATAATTACATTCATAATGTACAGTCAAGAAGCAGGAGGCACACTAGCTGAAACTTAATGAGCAGGCAGGAGGCACACTAGCTGGAACTTAATGAGCAGGTCATGCCGCTTACGGTTGTCAAAGAACTTGATCTTGAAGCTTACAAGACCTTCTTCTTCTTTTTTTCTTTTGTGGGAATTGTGTATTATGAATTTATGATGATGGGAAGATTTGTTTCTTGTTAACAAAGTGTATATTTCAACAAAACTGTTATTATATGGCCTTGTGGTCAAAGTGTACATTCTAATAAAGTTCTGTTCATTTTTAGATCAAATTCATTTCTTGTCTACTCTCTTGAATTGAATTTTGATTGTAAAATTGGCCAAGCATCCTTTGAAGACTCTTGATATGTATTCCTTGTTTTCAAAAGAATAAAGAGTCAAGTAAACTCTTCAATATAATTTGTGTTTTTGAGTCATCGGCAATATTAGTACTTGCTCTAAGCAGATTCACACACAAATAACAACTCCATTCAGTCTAGATAAAAATTCGAAATGCATTAAGAAAGCTTTTAACACAAATAAAATTGTATACATTACATATATTTGTCAACACAAAATCAACTTACCAGCACAAAATCAGCTATAATATGAAGATGCAAAAACTTGTTCAGCTATTCAATTCCGTAGCAACAACAAAAGGCAAAAACACAACACCCTGGCCAGAACAAGTCCATTTCATTCTATTTTTTTTTCCCGTTTGCAGAAGATACATGGTGATAAATACAAGATACATTATTGTTGACAAATCCATTAGTTGATTCTTGGATTCCCCATAGTCAAGATTGGAAATGGAATTGGCCAATTGAAATTGAAAAAACAAGAACTTGACAGTCTTCTTGGTGTAGGAAGTGAAACGAATCAACCGTGAACTCTGTTCCTCACCTTAGCTAGAGCCTAGATCCCTCTCTTGTTAGCTACGAAATGAAAAGAATCAACCTATTGGGGGAGCATCCTGGTGCATTTCACGATCTAATGACCTCCCTCAAGACTGCACAATATGCATATAAATTAGCTTAACTTCAAAGTTTCAAATAGATTTTTTGACAAACATCTTCCGCGCATTTCCAAATCAACTTTAAAATAAAATAAACATGATAGTAACAAACTAAGACAATGAGAGAAAACCATAAAATATAACAAACTAAGACAATGAGAAAAAACTGATACACCATGATAAATTCCAATTTCAAAAATTATTATTAAGCTAAGAAGCATAGTAATGTTTCAATGAAAGAAACTAAGAAATTTGAGATAAATGGGTCAAGCTTCAGCCAAGAAACATTACTTCAAAGTTTCTAATAGACATTTTCACAAACATCTTCTACGCATTTCCAAGATCAACATTAAAATAAAATAGAACATGGGGGTATTGCCAATTGAACATTCTGCCATACCCAAAAAATCCAACCCAAGAAAAAACACCAGACTTTACATGCATCAAGAAAACCCAATATCGAACTAATCAAAACTAAAAAAAAAAAACAAAAACATGGGTTTCAGTCATGTTTAAAAGCAAACATAAAGAGAGAAAATAAATAGAAGAGAAAATAAATTAAGGAGAAAATGAGGATCCAACGGCCACCAACGCTGGTGATGCCGCTGAGAAGCATTGCCAGAGAAGGGGCAACCAGAAGCTTGGCCACAGCTGGACTTGAGAGAACGAGAAAACAGGGAGACGTTGGGAGAGGAAAAGGTCAGGCTGGCAAGCACCGCTGGTGGTGGTCGTGTGGGCCTCAGAAGCTTGCATTTGTAGCCATGATCATGAAGATTCGACGCCGGTGTCCCACGTACGGCAAGGTTTGGTGGAAGAGAAATTTTTTTAAATTTGGTGAATCTGAAAGTGAAAGAGAAAGAGAAGTGAAGTGGGAAAAAGTGGAGGAAAAAAATAATAAGACACGGATCGATGACGTGGCAGCCCTTTACAACCATTGGATTAAATCAATGGTTGATATTAGAACTATTGCACCCCGTGCAATACCTAAGTATGCATGGGATGTGAATCCGCCTTTGTTATAGCAGTTCAGTAAAGCTAAATAATTATACAGTTATTTTAACTCTACCAAAACATCAAAATACTTGCTACAAACAGTGAAGGCATACGTAAGTTTTTTTTTGCTTCTTGTTACAATGCACATCCATAAATAAATATGCACTATAGCAAGAAGCTAAAAAAAATAATAATATTTTATTAAATTTCTCTCTCTTCTCTCATTAAATTTTTCTCTTTTTCTTTCTTTCTCTCTCTCTCTCTCTGGCTTCTCTTTTTTCTTCTGTTTTTTCTTCTCATTTTTTCCCTCTAGTGCCTCCCTCATCTCCTCTCTGCTCGCCGATCGCGATGGTGCTTGGGTCAATCGGCCTTCAGTTCTGGAGGCCATAGGTCGAGCAGTTTTGGCGAGTGCGGGTTGAGTGATTCTAGCAAGCCGAGACCCCATCTCCCTAAGCCCCATCACCACCGAGTTTGTGCTAGATTTGTGTATGTGTGCTTAGTTTGTGTTTGTGTTCATGTTTGTGTTGGGTTTGTGCTATGGGTGTGGTCTGATTGGATTGTGGCCTGTGTGATTTTTTTTCATGGTGTGATTGTTGCTGTGGTGTGGTGGTTTGCTTGCTCTGTATCAAAGAAGAGAGAGATGAAGAGGAAGAGAGAGAAAAAGATAGAGATGATGATGCTGTGTATGATGAATATTTTATTGTGGTGTATATATTATTTCATTGTGTTGAAAGCTAAAATAGATCTACTGTTGTAGGATGTTTTGTAAAATGAATAGGTAAAATAAATAAAGTAACTTTTTGTGGTGCTAAATAACTAAAAAAAAAGTTCCACTGCTGTCGATTTCGTTGTTGTCTACCTGGTCCCATTAGTAGTTTCATTGATTAGATTATTCACCATTTTAAATTTACTAGTTAAGGCAGTGCGTGCAATGTAAGCTTGCCGTGAAAAAAAAAGGTGATTAAAATCAATTTTAGATTTTATTTATATCACAAAACAAATATATAAATCATTTTATTTTTAAAATATATAGAAGTTTACATTAATTAAAAGATACATTAATTTTAAGAATTTTGATCAATCACAAAGTTAGGATAGTTATTTAACATATAAATACCTATTTTACTATAATAGTTTTTTATTACTTATTTGTTAAAATCAATATATCTACTTACTAAAAACTTCTAAGGATATTAACGAATATAATCATCTTCCAATAATAGACAACTAAGTTTTGCTAAGAAAAAAAAAGGATAACAAAAGGCATGTGTTATCGAATTTTCCATTAGATAAATTATAAGTTTCGGAAATTTAAACCTAAAAAATCAATGTTCTTTAGATAACAAATAAAACACCTTATATCATCATTCCAACTTTCCAAGAATTACTACCTTATAAAACTCAAAATACGTGAAGAAATTTTTTGGGATGTTAAAATTTAGTCGAAATATTTTAGACATTACACAATAAAATATTTTAAGAATTATAAACTTTCATTACGGTTTAATTGAGAGAATAACAATAAAACAAATTTTAGTTACAAAATTGATTGTAACTTTAAGCTACAACCTTACTCAATATCTTTTTATTGGAGGTGAATTTTGACAAATTCACCATTGGCTTATATATTCTTCTTATATCCTTCATGCTTACAAAATTTTGAGAACATTAAAGATCAATAACTATGTCATCAATAAATTATTTAAATTGCAAGTTTTTGTAATTTAAAATTATCCATAAAATATTAGCTTATAAATCATATAGAATAATATCCAATTGATATAAAATTTGACATGCATATTAAGAGAGTAAAAAACGTGCAATTTAATGGTTATATTTTCAAAATATGTAGTAATGTTTATTTTATTGAATAAGGTTGTAGGTTAAGGTTACAACCATTTCTGTAGCTAAAATTTACTCTTTGCTCCCAATCCTAGTTATCTACTCACTCTCAAGAATATTTGCACCCTCTGAATATTGCAACAACCAAAGCCTTAGCCTTAGATTATGATGTAAATTGGAAGATGTACGTCCCTAAAACCTTTTAAAGAAATTGAGAGGCACCTTGATGTCCTTTTACATAATTATACTGTGTTTCTATTATTATTGTTATGGATAACTTCAATGAGAATGAGTGAGGGACATAATAAGTCCAACCGTTGAACAAATGAATCAATCCACAAAGGTATCTAATTAGTATAGTCACTTAAATGGAAATTTTATGAACGGTACAAATGCTCAACGTAGACCCCCCCAAAAAAAAATGCTACTACAATAACAAAATGACTTACTCTAAAAGACTTTGTATGCTCCAGAAGCTCTGATATACACAATAACCATTTATAAAATATTCATCATAAAGTTTCTATACCCCTTTAAAAATCAAATTAATGAAAATCTCTTTTGGGGAGTGGGAGATTTTCATGCACAAAATCTACTTTAAAGGGGGTAATTCTTTTGGTCTTGCGCTACAACTCAAATTACTGATAAAATTGAAATTCCTGATAAACTTTCTATTTGTTAGACATGATGCAACATATACCTTCCATGTTCTATAGAGATGGCCAAACATGAGATAATCTATAGCAATTAGCATCTCATAACTTTGTTATTAGATCAAGCAAAGCGTAAGGGAGGTTTGACCGTGGCCTCATCACTATTGTTGAACATAGTTTTCTTTTTACTGTTACTACCCTCTTGCAATTACATTCCTAACTTCACACAAATGGCAAACATAGACTAGATCAATATACATCATACATGTGACTAAATAACATAAAATAATTTTGGATTCATAATAGTGACTTGTATTTTATCCACTTTTCCTCATCACATGCTTGTGCAATACTTCTAAACTTAATTTATCATGCAATATATGGTGCCAACTCCTATCCTGAAGATGTCAATCAGTTCGAGCAATTAAGACGACATTCTCAGAACCTAAATCAGCCAAAATTTATTCTTGGGACATTTAAATTTAATTATCATCAAATTAATACTTAAATCCTTAAAAGCAGGAATGAAGGAAGAATGCATCTAGAGTAGCAAACCATGACTATTGAACTCTCATCGTTTAGTTTGAATTTCAAACCAATAGTCACACTTGAATTTCACAAAGCTAGATACATCACTCTATTTGACAACTACTTAATGTTATAGATTCGAGGTTAATGCATACGAATAATTTCCCCAAAACACTTTCACAAAGATTAACTTCTTTTGTAATGGAACTACGTAAGGAAGTATAAATGAAGACGAAACTTCAGGCAAAAATCAATACCATCGACTCATCAATTCGCAGAAAAACACTAATAAATTCAAACATAGGTGGTTGAAAGAAGGATAACAAAAACAAGAATGAAAAACCATAGAAAAATTTCGGAGAATTGGGTAATGGTGAAATTTCCGAGCATGAAACAAACATTTCATCAAACATGTAAAAGGCTCACCACCAGATTTGTGAAATGAGTTTGAGTATCAATACTAAACAGAGAGATATAAGGATCAATCAAACCGTAGAGAAATTTAGAGAGAGAACACGAAAGCCACCCTCACTGCTTTTTCTATTTCCCTTTCTCAATCTATTGCAAAGAAGGTGAAATATCCTTTGCTCTCATTATCTCAAACCTCAATCATCGATTTCCCTTACAAATCCCCAGTCCTCTCCCTCTGTCTCAGTGCCAATCCTCTATAAAAATCCCCGTCATATGCATTCATCTCGCTAAATCACTCTCTTTTTCTCTCTTAGGTCTATCTTTTCAATTTTGTCTCACCCATTTACTGGCTCACCCACTCTCTTTACTACGCAGAGATATTTTCTCACCGACTTGCTAGCCTTTGCTTGCTTGCTTCTTGTTATTTAAATTTATGGAAACAATACCCTTTTTGGCTCACCAAAATTGAATAAACCAAAACATAGAGCCATTGGCTCACAGTGTAGAAGTTGAAACTAAAGCACGTAGTTATAGTGCCAATTGAACAAACCAAATTGACATTGTAGCAATCGCTCAAACACACACACACACACACACACAAAACTCAATAAACCAAATGTGTACTGTGGGGGCATTGGTGCTTTTTATATAGCTAATAGATACAAATATAATATTTTTACAATCAATTATAATTATAAGATATTTTTGATTCTGTAACTTAAATTACTTTTTTAACTCATTAATAACAACTCACATTTATTGTGAAAATGTTGTAACTATAACATATTTCTCTTAGGTTTAAGGATTTTTTTTTAATACAGTTTATTTAACTTTTTTTTTTTTGTCTTGTTGTTTGAGCTAGATTTCTTTTTTTTAACAAATCAATTTGTATTCGTTCCAATTTTTTTTTAAGGGTGTGCTAGGATTTTTTTTTTTTTTTTTTTGGGGGGGGGGGGGGGGTGGGGGGGGAAGGATCACTTCTATAGATTGACTCAATTAAAAATACCAAACCACTTTAAATCCATTTTCCATACAAATATTCATAATTGGACATTATAAGTATTTATTAAAAAAAAGTTTATTTATAAAATAAAAAACATAATGGTAAAAAGAGTAGATTTGAGAGTATCATTACCTTGAAAAAATTCATAGTGTGTTTATTTGGCATTAGTTTATAAGCCTAGTTTTTAGCTTTTAGCTTTTATCTTTTATATAAAGTTTTTTAAAATTTCATTTTTTTTTCAAAAATTTTATAAATCTAGTTTTTAGCTTTTAACTTTTATATAAAATTTTTTAAAATCTCACTTTTTTCCGCATTTTTTCACTTTTTCAAAAATTTTCTAAGTACAAGTATTCTTTATCACACTTTTTACAACAAAAAAAAAAAAAAAATCAATAAAATACTAGATAAGTTATTTTCAAAGGGATGTCCACATATTTTCTTTGTTTCAGAAAAATATTGATGCCCAAAATATTAAAATAACCTTAGGATGCAATATAAGACTTGTTCAGCTAAAAATATTGTTCTCCTCGTATTACTCAAGCCCTATATTATACTCAATATCTTATCATATTATTTTAATATATATGATACATGATATATGTTAAGAGTTTTATAACGTAATTTTGATATTTCTAATGAAATGGTAAAAATCCACTCTTCCCCAACTTTTGATTTATGTAAATGAAAAAAGTGTTACGAAATAATAAGCCCAAAAATATAAAGTGTTTAAATATTTTGGAGTAGTGGACTGAACCCATAAAGTGAGGTGAATAGCAGCAGTAGTGTGCTAGACTCAGACTATTTTGGTATAAAAGAAAATGAATATTTCTGTTCAATTGACAAGTAAATTAATTTCCCTATTGGTTTTTCTGTGAGCTTTGGAAGTAGAAGCTTCAGACTTTAGTCTTGTAGAATTTTGGCAAAATTATTTAATTAGTAGGGGGATTGAAAGAAAAAAAAATCAAGATGCTGTGAAAATTTTTCAGAAGTCAACCGGTCCATCTCAAATAAACAAAAAAATTTATTATGTCTCTAATCAAGAGCTCACTCTCAATCCCATACTTTTTTATTTTTTAAAATAAATATTGTAAAATTTTAAATACAAAGACATGATAATAAATAAGAAATATGATTGGAGAAAATTTTTTAGAAACTGTAAAGCATGTTCTAAAAGAAGAAGTGGACAATTTTAAAATCCTAAAGTGACTACGTAAACTAGTGCTTTAATTCACGGTCAAAGCATGGGATGTTCTTTTTTTCTTTTCTTTTTTTCTTTTTTTTTTTCTTTTTTTTTTTTTGGTTTTTAAACAATGATCACACCACATAACCCCTCTCACACCCAAAAGATTTTTTAAGGATGGTCATTTTAAACCAACAAGGTACAAAATGATTTAAAGTTTAGGAAAGCCTGGAAACTTTTATTATAATCCAAAAAAGTCTTCATGCTGTAAGCTTGTGACCAGCATAGAGAAGAAAACCACTAAATAAATCCATTAAATCATTGCAATTGATCGCTTTCTAAAATACAATTACAAGCCTCGTACTTGCACCCTCCATTAGGTGTTGGCTGTTGGCACAAATGGAGTCCTAAGGTATTAGAGTTTAGAGTTTAGATATAAAGTAATAGAAATTCATAATTCTCCTTCAAATTGGAAAGAGTGATGAGAAAAAAGAATTCAAAATTAAAAAGCGTGATCTCTTAAATGACGTTATCTTTCAAATACGAGCTAAATTTGGGATGGTAAATAGAGTATAACTTTGATCTTGATATCTTCATAAGTTTTTAGGAAGTCAACTGGTCCATCTGAAACAAACGGATATATATATATATATATATATTTTTTTTTTTTTAATGTGTAGATCCTAGATTAATAACAGATTAATAATGGAACAACTTGGTCCATTTGACACAGGAGAAGCTTGAAAAGAAAAACAGCCACCAGTCATCGCCACTAGAGAGAGCCCAAGAATTCACTAAGGAGAAAGAACGACAACCAGTAGACAAAGATTTGGGTCATAGGGATTAAATGAAACCACTTGACCGAAATAATTACAAGGTGAATTTCAATGAGGTAATCTTTCAGGAAACAAATGAATTCAAAATTGAAGTCATAATAGGGATGAGGATGGTTAGGTAATAGCGGCAATAAGCCAAAAAATTCCACTCCAGTTGGCAGCAAAAACAAGATGGCATTGACGATGTGGAGTTTGCATCAGGTCGCGAGGTGGTAAACAAAGCTCTTTATAGTGTGGAAAATTAAAGCAGTTAAGCACACAGAAATTCAGCACACTAGATCAAAGACTAGAACCTTACTTTGAGCATAATATCTTTATCATTCTTCCAAAACATTTCACATGCAACTCATAAATTTTATTTAATCGGATAGGCATAAAATTATGAATGTTCTAATACTTTACAAGAAATATTTTGAAATAACTTTGCATTAGATTAATTTAGCAAGGTAAGACAACACTCGCGCACAACATAATTGCAAGAAAATATAACGAAAGACTATGCCCAAATGCGTCGAACACCTTCTAAAACCATGAGTAACATGACAGCAATATATCCAAAGCTTACAAATTGATCCCTTTTTTACTTATTTTTATAACAACTAAATAATTTTATTTAAAAAATGATACTGTTTGAATACACTATATGTCTACCTAAGTACAACTGATGGATTACAGACTTAAGCTCAAAGAGTATAAAATCTACATGATGACAAGAAGGAACATTGCCAATAGCAAACATCCATCGTTCAAACCTGTCAGCAAAATTTTTTTTTTTTTTTGATGAAATGATTAGGGTGCCCTTCATCTTCAAACGTTCTATGTTATGCTATTCTCTGATATTGTTGCTTCCAGAATTGGGTTTATATTCCCATCCCAAATTTGAGAGAAACTAAAAGTGTGTTTGTTTGGAGGTGAAATGTTTGGAGGTGAAATAGAGTGAATGGAAAACTTTAGAAAGAAAACAGAAAATAAAACTTTTTTGGAATGTGTTTGGTTGGGTAAGGAGGAAGGAAAATAAATGGTAAGGCTCACACCTGGGCCAACCAAAATGTTTTCTCCCCAAAATGGAGAAAAAACTGAGTGGGAATATTTTTTTTTTTATTGACAAAAATGCCCATGTTTTCTTCAAGTTACTTTTTTTATTATTTTTTTTTTCTCTCTCCCCTGGGTAGTAACATTGCCCCATTTTTTTTTTCTTTTTTCTTTTTTCTAGGCAACAATGTTGCCAGTAACATTGCCCTTTTTTTTTTTCTTTTTTTCTTTTTCTGGGCAATCACAATGCCAATTGCTACTTTTTTTTTTCTTGGGCATTAATGTTGCCTCTTTTTTTTTTTCTTTTGATTTTCTAGGGCTTGGGCGTGATAGGTTTTTTTTTTTTAATTTTTTTTTTTACTAGATGTGATTTTTTTTTGGGGACATGATTTTTATTTTTATAATAAATTTGGGTGATTTCTCTTTTTTGTACGGTTATTTGTCACTATTTTGTTTTAATTGGGCATCATTCTTTAACAATGGTATATGAGGAAATTTATTCAAACTCATTTTTTTCAGCCCTTTACATTTCTACTCCCAATAAAAAAAAATGGAGAAAATAAATTTTTTTTCTATGCTCCCACCCCTCCAACCAAACGGATCCTAAAAGTAAATCAACAATAAAAAGTAAGACTATTCCATTTGTAACATGCGGACGGAGGTCACAACATTGGTTTAAACTTTTCCCACTGCAAATTTTAAAAATCTAATACCTATCTTACAAGAATAATAACACCACAAAATGACAAAATACACACCTTGCTGAAGAAATGGATTTTTATTAAATTGAAGGGTACACTAAAAACTCATTGTTGGCCAACATTGGAATCTAATTTCATTTTCCAAATAATATAGTTAGTAGGCAATATTTTCAAACTATATTTTTTACTAGCATCTCGAGTCTAACAGGCTCGATTTTGGGCTATAAATCGAGTCTTTGCGGGTCGGTTTTCATGTTTTGATCTGGTTTGAGTTGGCACACTTTTTCCACATGGCGTCCACCTAGAAATCGAGTCTCTAATACTCGATTTAGTGGAGTAATCATTTTCAAATTTTGTAACTTTATGTGGGACCTACTCTACTGACTAACTCAAACAACCCGGTTCTCTCTCCACTTCATTTTTTTCTCCAAAAATTTCCTTCCTCTTTCTTCGCCCCTTTTCTCTCTTCCACTTACTCTGCCATTGACGAAACTTGTTCTTCGTTTTTCTGCATCTCACTCAGGTAGATCGATGTCTTCAATTGGAGAAGCCAACTCAGAACACAACCCAAGAAGATCGGTGTTCTCTCTCTCTCTCTCTCTCTCTCTCTCTCTCTCTCGGTGAAGCCTCTATGGCCGATCGGCCTCCATAGCAGTGGGCTTTTGGGTTTTTTTTTTTTTTTTTTTTGGGTTTTGTGGCCGGCGGTGGTTTTCTGTGGTGGTGGTGGTAGGCTATGATGTGGTGGGTTTGTTTTCGGTTTTTTTTTTTTCTTTGGTGTTTGTGGCTAGCGGCGGTTTTCGGTGGTAGTGGTGGACTCTGATGTGGTTGGTTTGTTTTCGTTTTTTTTTTTTTCTTTGGGTTTTGTGGCCTACGGTGGTTTTCGGTGGTGGTGGTGGGCTCTAACGTGGTTGATTTGTTTTGCGTTTTTTTTTTCTTTGGGATTTGTGGCTGGCAGCGGTTTTTGGTGGTGGTGGTGGGCTCTGATGTGGTTGGTTTGTTTTGGGTTTGGGGGTTTTTTTTTTCTTTGGGTTTTGTTGCCGGTGGTGATTTTCAGTGGTGGTGGTGGTTTCTGGTATGGGGTGGATTTGCAATGGAGATGCTATGGTTTTTTGGATTTGCAATGGAGGATGCTATGGTTTCTTGGATTTGGGTCTCTTGATGCCTAACACCCAGGAAAAAGAAAAAAAAAATCATCATTACACCCATCTAGGCTTATAAATCGAGTCTTAAAGACTCAATTTTCAAGTATGCGCCACGTGGAAAAGACGCTACATCAGACTTGATCAGAACGTAAAAATCGACCCTCAAAGACTCGATTTATAGCCCAAAAATCAAGCCTCTTAGACTCGAGATGTTAGTAAAAAATATGGTTTGAAAATATTGCCTGCTAACTATATTATTTGGAAAATGAAATTAGATTCCAATTTTGGCCCTCATTGTTGGTAAACTTGTTTGGCTATGTGATGCAGAAAAAATATAATAAAAATATTGATAATAATAACAATATATAATATAATAAAAATTTCTATCCTAAAGATCATCAAAAGGCCTCAGCTTCACTAGTAACCCTCTTAGAGCACTAACAATAGTGGTGCTAAATAGCTATATTGCTATTTTTAGCACAACTAATACTTAAAATACATGCTGCAACAATGGTGCTATAGCTAAAAATTTTAGCTACTTGTTACAGTGCACAGTCATAAATAGCGATGCACTGTAGCTCAAAGCTAAAAGCAAATAATATTTTTTATTCCCAACTTTCATTAAAATAATATTTCTTTCTTTTTTTTCTATATCTTTGTTTCCTCCTCCGTTTCACTCATTCTCTCTTTTTCAAAAACAAAACTCTCACCTCTCTCTCACCCCTCATCCTTCTCTTCAAACTCTCACCCTTGATTCATCCATTATCCTCACCATTTCGGCCGACATGAAGCTTAGTTTTTCTTTTTCTTTTTCTTTTTCCTTCTTTCTTTCAGTGATGGAAAAGAGAGAGCAAATTGAGGGAGGAAAGTGAAAGAACTTTTACAAAATGCAGAATATAGACTCACCTATTTGTACTCTCTAAGTGTTGCATAAGCTTGTAAACTGAAGGAAAGAAAAAGAAGAATGAAAAAGAAGAGAAGAAAGTATATTATATTATTATGGAGTGGAGATTTTTTTAAGGTCTTGTGGTGCAAATTAATCATTGGAAAGTGAAGCGTTATATTTTAAAAGTGGATGAGATAAAACATGAGAGTGACAATTGGCATGTGAATTAAGAGAAAAATAAAAGAAAAGAAAAAGAAAAAGAATTTAAAATTTTAAAATTTTTGTTGAGTTAATATTTTATATAATAAATGTTACTTTTACAATAATTTCGTAATAAGTTTAGTTGTTAAGATATTAGAAATTGTTTTAGGCCCCAAAAAAAAAAAAAAAATGTTATATGTGTGTGTGTATACATATAATTTGGGATTTAAAAATCATTGTTACATTAGATGATTATTTGCAATTAGGTGGCAGTGGCGGTGGCGGTGGCAGTGTTAAAGGCGGTGGTAGTGGCGGGGGCGGTTGCAGAGGCGGTGGTGGGGGTGGTCATGGTTGCGGTGGTTGTGATTGTTGTTTATTGTAATGGATATATTATTTTATTGTAATAGATATATTACTTTATTGTAGTATATATATTATTTTATTATGTCGTTTATTTTATTTTATTGTGTTAAAAGCTAAAATAAAACCATTAATGTTGGATGTTTTGTAAAGTGAGAAGGTAAAATAGATAAATTAACTTTTTGTGGTGCTAAATAGCTAAAATTATAACTCCACTACTGTGGATACTCTTAAAATGGCAATTGGGTGAACAATGAAGGTTGGACACAAAAAAAAATGAAGCCAATCAGAACATACGAAACAAATTGTAGTTCAGATTGGTTAACTTTTCAAATGCCTAACATCACAATCCAATATTTGTATTAAACATTCACCAAATTAAAAAATTGTTCAAAATGGCATGTAAGCCAGGTGTACCATCCAACTCTCATAAAAATATATATACCCAACTAAATGCCTAAATTATTCTAAAACCCTGAATCTTTGACCCAATACACTCTAAGAAAATTTCTAGAATCGAATACCTAAGAGCTTGTTTGGTTTAGAGCAGTTTTGGATCATATCACTCAAAACTCATAACTGAGTTATCAAAACATGTGGAACCCACACAAATTTTTTTGTTTGGCTTGATTTTCACATTGTGTTTCCATCACTCAAAACTCAAAAATTCTGAGTTAGAGTGATGGAAATAGAAAACAAGAAATCAGTGTTTTCAAAAACTGAGATACATAACTCAGTGGCACCTTTGTAAATTTTCAAACTCTATGGAGCCCACAGCTTCTGTGTTGTCAACTCCACCGGCTTCCCATTTTCTTTTCTTTTTTTTTTCTTTTTTTTTTTCTTTTCTCTACTTCTCTTTCTTCTTCATACACACTCCACCACCAACAACTTTTTTGTCTTCTTCTTCTTCATTCTTTGTTTCTTTCTTCTTCTACTGAGTTCCACCGGCTTCCTTTTTTTTTTTGCTTTTGCTTTTGCTTTTTCTCTACTTCTTCTTTCTTTCTTCTTCATACCCACTTCACCACCAACAACATTTTTTTTCTTCTTCTTCTTCATCAGACCCACTCCACCACCAACGGTTTTTTTTTCTCTCCTCTTCTTCCTGGTTTTGTCTTTCTTTCTTTTCTTCCTCTTCTTTCTTTCTTTCTTCTTCAAACCCACTCACCATGTTCATCCACGCATAAATATATACCCAAAAACAGCAACCCACTCCTCATTTTCATGATTTTGGTCTTTGATCTAAGGATTCCTAGGTTTGGATTTGGATTTTCTATGTTTATGGATTTGAGTTGGCAATTTTGGATCACAAATCCAGCTTCTTTCTCATTTCTTTGTTCCTTCTAAAGAAGATTTGTATATGTGGTTTTCAGTCTGTGGGTAAGAGAAAAAATTTTTTGAAATTTGGAATAGGGAAGAGGGAAAATATGTGCTATGAGTAAGAGAAAAAATTCATGGAGAAATGGTGCCGGAAGTGGGAGGGAACCAATCTCTTGCTGAGCTATGTGAAATGGGTTTTGTGGTGTACAGAGGCATGAAAGCAATTGCTAGGTTTTGTGATGGGAAGGAAGAGTAGTAAAATGAAGAGAGAGAATGTCACACGTGGGTACCCATATGACCGTTTTGTGTAGTGACAATGGGTGGGCTCCACAATTTTGCCAAAAAATGGAGTTAAGAGAGTGAGAGATATAACTTAGATTTGGAACCAAACACAAATTTTAGAGATATTTGAGTTATGGTGGGAATAGAGATATGTGTAATGAGTTATGAGTTTAAGTTATGAGTTTTGAGATATGGGTTATGAGCAAACCAAACAGGCCCTAAATGTCTACTTCTAAAAGATTTGCTCTGTATCCTTTCTATTTCACCCGCTTGTTCAAGAAAATGTCTAAATCATTCAAAAACCCCATATCTTGGACCCAATACGCTCCAAAGAAATTTCTTGGACTGAATACCTATCTACTTCTAAAAGATTTGCTCTGCATGCTCTCTATTTCACCCATTTGCTCAATCGTGAAACTATGTCTATATTTTAATACTCCATATAATCAATGGAATGAAGTTCAAAACGGCTACTCTAGTCAAGCCAACCATCGGGATGGATGACATGTCCAATGTAGCTGTCAATAGTTGCTGTCACAGCTGTGTCACTCCACGGTCGTCCCCCTTCACAGCTGAACAACAAAACAATTTTAAGTGTACCAATCAACAAAAACAACAAAAATAAAATAGTTGAACCAAATAACAAAGAGAAGTAACATATCAATTAAAGACGTAAAATCATAAATCATTTCAGATAGTAGTCATGTAGTTAATTTACTAAAACAAATTATGTGTGACATTCACTTCAAAATACACATTCATTGTTCACAAAATACGCTTCAAGTTGTTTCAAAATATGCATTTAATTGGCTTGATTTTGCATAGATGGATTGGATTTTGGGGTGATGGGTTTTCACAATGGTGATGTGTACTCCTGAATGGAATGCTCTTATAACATTGGTAGAAGGAAATGGATATTGCTGAACAAGTTGACCATATAAACTATTCATAATTAAACTTGACCGTATCTTTCAAAACTATCTTTCAATATGACTAACCATACCATCAACCAGTGGCGGCGCCACGTCCAACCCAAGGTGTTCCCAAGAACACCCTGACCTGGAAAAAAAATTATATATAATAATTTAAATTTTTTTTATTTGTTTGCCCTTTAAAAAAAATTAAGAACACCCTCAAGCAAAATTAGGAACACCCTCAAATAAAAAATTTTAAAAAAAATTATTTGTTCTACTTTCAAGCAAAAAAAAAAAAATTTTGAACTAAAATCTGAAAAAAATAATAATAATAATAATAATAATTGTAATAGAGCAAGCCCACAAAAAAGCCCAACATCAATCCTAAATAACAAATGGTAAAGCAAACCCAAACAAGAGAGAGAGGAAAAAAAAAAAAAACCCAACAAATGGTAAACAGGTAAAGCAAATCCTTGGATTCTCAAAAAAAAAAAAAAAAAAAGACCAAAACCAAAACCCAATATACACCGCGCGTCTACTGATTCATCAAATGGTAAAGCTAAAGCAAAAGCTAAAATCTCAAATCACTAAATCAGAAACCTAACCTAAAGACAAAAACATCATCAGTCAACAGAGCAACGCCGTCGTTGCAACACAACAGCCAACATAGCACAACTCGAGCTCTAGTCCAGAGCACATCGTATCGGGCATCACCACATTGGAGATCGGTCTGATCGGATCCTTTCGAAATGCTACCCGACAGCGCCACCCCTCAAGCCTCGCTACTCCCTCAAGGTATTTCATCTTTATTTTTGATACTTCTCTCTCTTTTTCTCTCTTACGCGATCGAGTTAATGGGTTTAGGGGTTTGCTCACTCAGTTTGCTCCTTTTGGCTTTTGATGTGGAGTCTCTGAGACTCTCTATCTCTTTCTCGCTCTCTTTTTATCTAAAGTCTGAAGACTGAAAAATGAAAATGAATTAATGAAATGACTCTCTCCCTCTCTCTTTCTTTATATGATTCTCTCTCTTTCTCTTTGATGTTTGAACTATAATTGGTTAGCTTTACTTTAGTCTTTATAACTTTATTAATATTTGCCCCTATTGTTTTGGCTTTATCTGTTGGTGTTGGTGTTGAGTTACTGAGTTTGCCTTTTAAGTACTGTGATTTGTGAATATCTGATTAGCTCTTGTGATTGGGGCCATGGGGCTTGTCTGTTGAGTAAGGGATGGATGGAGGCATGGGGCCGGGTGAGATATTTAAGAATGGAGGGAAGTAAAGGCATCTAGAATAGAGGCAATAACTTACCAATAAAAGACAAAATTAAATTATGAGGAGTGTGCTAACAGTTAGTAAAGAAAAATTATGTAGCAACTAATAAACAATAATCTAATTAACCAATACATTATAAAAGACAAACAAATTAAATTATGTTAGGTTAAATTACAATTAATAATTTTATAATTAATGAAACAACAATATAACAAATTATAGTTTATAAAAGACAAACAAATTAATGAAACAACTAAATAATATTAATTAATAATTTTATTAATACTTCAAATAAACTTATAATTTATTGTTTACTCTTTTGCTAGAATTGTAGACAAATATTTGATAAGAAACCCACGTACCCAAGATTCATTTCCTGTGCAAGATTCATCTTCATCTTCTAAACGAATTCGTATTGACTTTAACTTAGAAAATCTTCCTTCAGATTCTAGGCTACAAGAAAAGATATCATCTTATCATCTTAATAATCATGATGAAATAAGAAGATATTATTTACAAAAAGGCCCTTGTCAACCTGTTTTCCAAAACCATGATGATTACGCTCTATCATATTTTTCTATAAAGCCCCGTCGATTTAGATCTGAATGGTATGTAAGTAGAAAGTGGTTGGAACATAGTCTTAGACAAGGATGTAGTATTTTGTTTATATTGTTACCTCTTTGGGCAAGATGTTGGTAATAGAAGGAGGTGAGACTTTTGTAACAAATGGATTCAAACTTTGGAATCATAAAGGGAAGTTAAATTCCCATGTTGGAGGAGTTAATAATGCTCATAACCAAGCTATCAAGAAGAGTGAAGATCTAATGAACAAAAAGCAACACATTCAAAGTGTTTTGGTTAAGCAATCAAATCAAGATAAAATTGAATACCGGGTTCAATTAAATGCAATAGTTGATTGTATAAGATTCCTTTTATGTTGGGATTAGCTTTTTGTGGCCACGATGAATCTCAAGGTTCAAATGATAAAAGAAATTTTCTTGAGTATCTACAATTTTTGGGGGATCACAATGAATCTATCAATGAAGTGTTGCAAAAAGCTCCGAAAAAATTGCAAGCTTACCCACCATGAAATTCAAAGACATTGTGAATGCAATTGCACGTGAAACATCCAAAACTATCATCAAGGATCTTGACAATGAGTTCTTTTCAATATTAGTTGATGAGTCACGTGATATCTCAGTGAAAGAGCAAATTACTCTCATTCTTCGTTATGTGAATAAAAAAAGAATTATTATAGAGCGGTCCTTGATATTGTACATGTAGCAAGTACCACCGCTTTGTCACTTAAATATGCTATTGAATGTTTACTTTGTGAACATAATTTGAGTTTATCGAAACTACATGGGCAAGGTTATGACGGGACTAGTAATATGCAAAGTGATATCAATAGTCTCAAAACTTTAATTTTGAAAGAGAATAAGTCAGCATTTTATGTCCATTGTTTTACTCATCAACTTCAATTGACACTTGTTGCCGTTGCTAAAAATTACATTAACATTGCCCATTTTTTTTATGTGATTAGTAATTTAGTAATTGTTGTTGGAGGCACTTGTAAAAGATGAGATGCTCTTTAAGATGCACAATTTGCCAAAATCAAAAAAGAATTAGAGAATGGTGTACGTAGAAGCAGGCAAAGTTTGAATCAAAAGACAAATCTTAAACGTCCTCGTGATACACGTTAAGATCATATTCTGAGACTATTCTCAACTTGACTTTGATGTTCTCTATTATTGTTGATGTACTTGAGATTATTGAAGAAGATGGCCTCTCAGATCAAAAAGTTGAAGCTCGATCTATTATGAGCTCAATTCTATCTTTTGAATTTGTCTTTACTCTACACTTGATGAAAAACATTTTAGGGATCATAAATGAGTTGTTAATAGTATTGCCAAAAAAAATCAAGATATAGTAAAGGCATCAAACCAATTTCCGTCTCTACATTTTCACGCGTTTCTCACTTTGGTTCCTAACTTTGTTTTTCACCGCTTTTAGTCTCTATCCTAGAAAACACATCTCGTTTTTGTCCATGCCATTACATCAGAGACAGAAATTGCACGGGTGGCAAACGACATAAGTTAAGAACATTAAAATAATGTCCACTTAAGCCACGTGGCTTTCCTGCCCTTCAATTAGCCCCATTCCCACTTGTAAGAGATCACGTGCCCCTCGCGTGACTTTATAAACTATATAATCAACTCAGCTCCTCAAATTCAGAAACTAAAACCCTCAAATTTATAAATCCCAACTCAACTCCTCGCTCACAACTGCTCTCATGGAATCAAGCTCAATGTCACCGAGTGGAAGATTAAGGAAAAAGGGCCCAACCCAATGCTTCTACTCTGAGAAACTGGTTTTGGTTGTTTCGTGGACACCGGACAACCTTGGAAGAAGGTTTTACGGGTGTCCAAATTACTGGGTAGATTAGTATCTATATAATACACTATCTCTTTGTACACTTTTTAAATTTCTATTGATTTTCTTGGTGGGGAAAAAAACAGAGTGAGATTCTGTTCAGTTATAAGGGGTTTTCTTTAAGTATAAAAAGGGGTTTTCTTTAATTCATTATAAGTGGTAAGCAAAATACTAGAAAACCTGTTCAATTTTTATCCCAATTGATTAAACTTGAAAAAATTTAAAGCAATTGAGTCTAATTCTCTTTGAATGTTTTAGGAAGCTTTTTTGTTTTTTAAATGAAATGTCGTTGGAAACTTTGGTTCTACATGATTTGTGCGATCTAGTACTTTAATAAGGGATTCAATTAAAAATTTACATAAGTAGCATAAATATGATTAGGAGTTGACTGATCAAAAATGGAAAATAAAAAGGGATTGGTTGGGTTGAATTTTGTTATTGGGTTCTTATTTTATAGTTATTTTCTTTAGTGGGTCTTTTTTAGTTTCAAGGATTTTAGTATTTTGCTAATACAAGTGTTGGATTGACTGTGACCAAATTTTGCTAATACTATTCATTGTTGTTTTTTATGATTTTGGTTGAATATATAATGGGTTTTGTCTGGCTCCTGGGTGTCAAGTTGGACGCAAGTGTAAATTTTTTCAATGGCGTGATGATGAAATCTGCGAACGTGGCAATGTGCTGATTCCGGAGCAGAGGCAACGGATTTTAACCCTTAAAGCTGACATTGCAGACTACAGGAAGAGAGAAAAGAGGCTGGTCATCTGCCTAGGGCTATCTCTGGTGATAAGTGGGATGCTACTCTACTTGATGCTTCTTTTGGTTGGCCAAATAGGTGGGGGCAAAATGGGTCATTAGGTGGGTAGGTATTAGTGTAAAAATGCCATAATTTTGGTGTATTTTGGTAAGTGTTGGCAGAATTTTTGCGTTAGTATGTGTTGGATTGAATTTGTGTTGGTATATATTAGTGGAAAAATGCCTGTATTTTGGTGTAATTCTCTTTGTAATCTGAAAATTTAGCAATGGAACATCACTTTTTAATTAATGTATAAACTGTATATTAATTTATTGCATTGTTGTGAACTGTTTATGCCTTGTATGCACTCAATATTACTTTGCATAAGAAGCTGAAAACCAAAAAAAACAGAGCCATATCTAATAGACCAAATAAACAATGTAGGCTTCATGATTTTAATCTTTAAGAACTTTTATATATGATTTGGCATATAAAGAAAAAGGAAATGGTCAACTCATAAAGCTCATGATATTGAATGCCTAATATTTATCAAAGAATTGTAAATACTAATCAATCTTTCAATATGATAAGAACCTGCTAACTGATAGACCAAATAAACAGTGTAGGCTTCATGATTTCAATCTTCAAGAACTTTTATATATGATTAGGCATATAAAGAAAAAGGAAAGTGTTAACTCATAAAGCTTATGATATTAAATGCCTAATATTTATCAAAGAATTGCATATACAATTGGAATGAAGAACACTTTGGTAGTTTATTCATTTCTCAAATATCTCATACAATCCATTTCCCAATCCTTTTATACAATTTGATTCCCTCATTAACTAACTTCTTAACACTGATCACACACAATCCCATATATCCCATAACATCTTTAAATTGTTTAGGTGAGAGGAACAACATATCCTTCTCAAACCTAAGGTTCTCAGCTTTGGCTACTGGCCTAAAGATTGGGTATGTACTCCTCCTAATAGAATTGTCAACCTCAGCAGTAAGGGTTTCACCATCACTTGAAACTTCACAATGCTCACTACTTGATGAACACTCATCAAGGCTAAGCAACTCCTTACTCTCATAGTCAGAATTCATGACACCACCACCCATTTATCTTGGTTCAATCTCATCATCTTTAGCTTGATTGTCCCAACTTTCAATACTATATTCACCAATGTCTATTGGTTGCATTTGTGGCTCTTCTTCTAAGTCACTCCCCTTAGCCTCACTTCTCTGCTCAACTTGGTCATCAACAACTGGTGCTTGGCCAGCCCTCCTAGCCCAAACCAGCTCAACATCTTCCTCATATGGCTCATCATGGTCAACATTAGTAGTTTCAGCATTATCATGGCTTCCAAATTGTGAAAAATCAAGTCTGTACTCTTCATCAACATTATCATGTGGCTCACCATGGTCAACATTATTTGTTTCAGCATTATCATGGCTTCCAAATTGTGAAAAATCAGCTCTGTACTCTCCATCATCATTCTCATTATCCTCTCCATACTCAATATACTCATAAAAGTTATCACTCTGAAGCTCACTATCATTGCTAATACAATAAACCACATCTTCACTTTGTTGATCACCACCAAAAACCTCTAGACATTTACCCCTTTTGGTTCACTATCAGGTGGTCTAACAACTAAAGGCTCTAAATCCTCCACTGGTAACTCAACTGATTCATTCACTAGATGCTCCACAAAGACATGAATGTCTACATATCCCTTAACCAATTCAGTCATGAACACAGTAGCATCATCATCAACCACCTCATGGAAATGCACCTGCTCTAGGTTCACACTAGGCATTTTAAACTATAACTTATTTACTGCAGTATACCCAAAATCCCTACAAATACTCTCAATCTCTACTTTTGACCACTTATCTGGATCACAGTTTTCCACAATATCAACTGTCCATCCCACATAAGCTTGAGGGTTCCACGTAAAATGCCCACCATCGTGGACATGTAGAGTAAAACACTCATCTATCTTGCATGCAAGTCACGAAAAAAAAAAAAAAACAAAATGAAAATAGATACTCACCTTTTGAAATTAATAATACTTTGTTAAGCTAATAAACTAATAAACAAATTAAAAAACATACAATACGACAAAGGGAACACATGGACCCAATCACTTCTCGAAAAGCAAGACACAATACCGACAAACAATGCAAATATCAACAAAAACTTTCCATTGTTTATCATAGTCAATATTGGGGCTCCTGATAAACAAAAGTAAAACAAACACAGCTACAAATACCAAAAGCTATAAATAAAAGTAACACACAACAAACAGCCGAACAATGCAAATCCTAAAAATATTCTATTATCCCAGTCATTATTATGTCCACTACAAAAGCTATAAAGGAAGACAGGAAGAGAGAGAGAGTGAGTGAGAAAGAGAAATAGAAACCCAGACCGATTACCCAGAGCAAGAACAAAACACTACATCTCAAAATTCCCAAATCCTCAAAATCCAAAAACTAAGATTGAGACCCAGACCGATTATCCAACACTTAAAGAGCATTCATATAAGAGAGAGATAGAGTGATACATAACGAGAGAGACAGAGTGAAACAGAGCTGCTACAATCACTCTAAAGCTATCTGGGTAAGAAGTTAGGAATCATGTTTGCTGATTTGAGATTTTTTGTGCTTTCTAATTTGGGGGGTTTTTTGTGGTCTATGGTATTTTAGGCAAGGTTATGATAAAGTTTTTAGTTTTATGTTTTTTAGTTAGTTTGTTAGGTTTATGGTGTTTTTTGTTAGTTTTAGTTTTAGTTGCTTCAGGATTTGAGTGCCACGTGACTTACTGAAGGGCAGGAAAGCCACATGGCTTAAGTGGACATTATTTTAATGTTCTTAATTTATGCCGTTTGCCACCTATGCAGTTTCTGTCTCAGATGTAGCCATAGGAACTAAAATGAGATGCGTTTTTTAGCATAGACTAAAAACGGTAAAAAAAAAAAAAAAAAAAAAAATTATGAACAAAAGTAAAAATTGCGTAAAAATGTAAAGACAAAAATGAATTTTATGCCTCTAGTAAATGTTATAGGTCTTGTTAAAGTGTCTAAACAACAATTGCAAATGGTAAGAGATGATGAATGAATTTCTTTATTGACTGAAGTGTCCTCATTTTGTACCACATAATATTCCTAACTTGAACATGGATGAAATATTTGTAGTTAGTTAAAAGCCGCAACACAACACCTAACAAAATACAAATTTACATCATTATCGTGTTGAGCTATTCTACACAGTCACAGATATACAACTTCAAGAGCTTAACAATTGTTTTTTAGAAGCGAATACCGATTTGCTTGTGAAGTTAGCTTTAACCATTCCTGTCGCTACTATAACAGTAAAAAGAAATTTTTCAACAATGAAATATATATAAAATGAACTACACAATCAAATAGAAGATCAATATATGAATAATTACTTGGTTGTATATAATGAAAGAAATGCAGTTTGTAATATTAATAAAGAGACTATCATTTAATGAAAACTTGTAAAAAACAATTATAAATTTTTAAGTATTTGTGTGTTTTTTAATTGTTGTCGTCAATATATGAATTTTTTTTTTATTAGATTATGTAATTTATGCTTCTTAAAAAAGAGCATGAGAAAAATTCCTAGATACGCCACTACCATCAACATAAATGCAAGCACAAATCCTTCTCTTGCCCTTGAAAGATCATCCAACACAATCTAGGGAACCAAACATAAGCATTGAATCAATTTCAACAACAAATTTTTTCCCAGAAATCAACATTACTTATTGCACAAAGAGTAAATCAATAGTAAGGAAATTAAATAAAAAAGGAAAATAATGAAAATAGAAGATGCAAATTTTTACAAGTGATTCTTCTGGGCAAAGAGAACTGCCCAAAGCTGCTCGTCCAAGTGGTGTGGTGCTTTATAACTTAGTATCATCATTCCATTCAAGAAATTTTCTGTGGCACAACCACCGAAGAGATTTCTGAGCTGATTTCACCACAACTTGAAATGGTTTGGTGGAATTCAGAAGAGTACACCGAACATATCGATGAATATCATTAGCAGTTTGAACAATCCCGCCAGCCACAACTTCTAAAATGGCATGAGTCATTCCATTCATATCTACAGATAGACGAGAATGCAATGGTGGACAGTTTTCATTAAGAAGTCCAATCATTCTTTTTATTTCTTCCGGTTTGCATATTAGTACCTTGTAAGGTAAAATCATTAGGGGAAAAAATCAGCATCTTAATATAAAAGCAGTGAATTACGTCCTCACTGAAATACACCAAAAAAGTAAGTCAAATATGATATATATATATATATATATATATATATAAATTAAAAAAAAAAAAAAAAAAAAAAAAAAAAAGGTAATAAAACAATAACAAGCACCAATCAATTTGACATTTAAAAAGACAGTCAAAAATAATATAAGCAACCAGCAATCATCCCAGATAACAATAAAAAATAAGAGGTGCCTGGACTAAAATGAAACATAAAACAGGAACTAAAAAATCAGACATACACTTTCCCCCTTTGTATCTATCCCAGTCCGACCAGCCCGACCAACCATCTGTTTGTACCTTGTCCATCAATAAAATCACGACCAATCCTAGGTTGTCAAAAAATGACCCTCCTAGCTAGTAAATTAACCCCAGCAGCTAAGGTAGATGTAGCAGTTAAGACACGTAAAAGGTCTCTGCGGTAGCAGGTTTCAACAATCTCTCTCTCCTCAACCTACAGAAAAGATAAATAAACATCCAAACCTTTAAAAGTAAGGAAATCCCACAACTGTCAACGACCAAGGAATTCCCATTAAAAATTATTTTAAGACAATCAAAAGACAAAGAAATCAAGTATATACCATAAAAAATAATGAAAGATACAACCCCAACAAAATAAATAAATACCGTGAGGCCAGCGTGGTGATAGGCAACACCAGAAGGGAGAGTTTCTTCCAATGTAGGATTCAGTCCTGTTGGACTCCTTCGCAAGGCATCAATAGCTGAAGTAATATCCAAGAACTCACTTTCATCATTACGAACATTAATAGAAAATCTTTTGAGGAACTTTGAAACATGCCTTGTAGTTGATTCACATCCCTTTCGACTAGAGCAAAATATTAACACTGAATGACCCTCTTGAACAACCTGAAATATGTTCCTTGGTACATAAATTTTCAACTTCTGGAATAATGCCCCAAAACAGCTTTACCACGAACAGTGCATAACATGCCCGTTTAAAAAAAAAAAAAAGAAGAAGCCAAAAACGTGAGATAGGTCCAGACGCAAACGCAAACATTCGAATCCAAACGGAGCTCTATTGTTTAAGTAAGAGGCAGCTTAAACAGACTGAATCTATCATGTTTGAGCAATTTCATTGGTTACAAAATTTTTCTAAAAATTTGCTACAAAATTGTGTGATCAGTTGTCCAAATTGTCATCTATGCTGTCAGAGAATGTCCAAATCAACTCTGCTGTACCCAAAAATACTAGTCCAGCTATCCAAAATGTTGTTCACTAGCTATACAATTTACTGTCCAAAAAATGCATATTCTGTCCAGAAAAGCTACTGATCATAGAACAACATAATCTCGTTGTAGGGTCTGAAAAAATAAACCACAATCTTATGGGAGGAAAAAAAAAAAAAAGAGTATACGTTAAGGTTGTTTTCTTTCCTTTTTTTTTTCTCCTCTAAAGTTTATAGAGTGTACTTAAATCACTTGCACTTCATATTTAATTTTATCACATATTCCTATAGTTACATTCTCATGATTTCCATTTTATTATTGTCCCCAACCACATTAAAAGCATATTTTTAAGAATACATAACTACTCTAACCAAATCATGAAATAAAAATAAAAAACAACTTGAAAAGATGCTATTTTGATTCTTTTACAAATACATATTTTTTTTATTAAATAAAAACAAGCAACTTACTTAATAAATCTTTCGAGATCCTTCTGTTCCCAATGCCTGCTAAAGATCTCATTTATCAGAGAATACCAAAAAATAATACGAAGAAAAAAATATGGATTTATATAAATAAATAATTAAAAAAGAGCTTGAAGGCAGAGATGAATATCAATGGCATGAAAAATAAAATACCAGCAGTCCAGCCACAGCACGTGGCAGAAGTGCCTGACTGTAGCAAGCAAAGCCACAACCAGTGTCGTTTTCTACGTCTCCTCATGTATTCCTCGACTCTTTCTCTCTCTTCCTCTTCGTGTGTCTCTCTTCTCAGATACAAAGCAAGCCACCCAAAACAGCCACCACCACACGAACCAGCCACCCAAAACTCAAACTACCACCACACCACTACTACTTTACTTGAAACTTAACCACCATAGCCAAAATCCAAGAAACCCACACCCAAAATCAATCACCACCACCAAACCCACGGCCAAACCAACACCCAAAATCAGTCGCAGCACCAAACCCACCACCACCAAATCCAAGAAACCCACACCCAAAATCAATCACCACCACAGTCAAAATCCACCAAGCCCACGGAGATGGAGAGAGAGAAAATACGAAAGAGAAGTGAGAAAAAAAAAAAAAAAAAAAGAGAGAAAAGAAAGAACCGGTGAAGAAAGAAAAAGAAGAGAGAGAAGGGATGAATGGTGAAGAAAGAAAAAAAACGACAGAGAGAAGGAGTGGCGTCCAGACAAAAGGAGCCAGAGAAAGGAAGAGAAAAGAAAAAGTGCGAGAAGAAAGAGAAAGAGGGAAAAGTATGAAAGTTGAAAAGCAAAAAGATATTGCACCTAATAATAGAAGTGGGATCAGATTCAGTCACGGCGTGTGGGTTCGAAATGGTGAAAAAGGCGAATTAGAAAATTGCTGAAAAGTACAAATGCCTGTACTCAGAATCTCTGCTAAAATCAAAATAAATAAATAATGTTATTGCAAAGGTGTGATGTACAATCGTTTTGGCGTGTATTGATATTGATACTGATACGGATTCAGCTGCCTCTTCCGCCCTTTCTTCTTTTTTTTTTTTTTTTTTTTTTTTTTCTTTTTTAGAACACGCCAGTCAGTACAATAATGTGTAAAACTGAATATTAAATGACTTTTCATTTAATTTTTGTTATTATTTTTTTTTTTTCATATGAAGACGATAGTTTTTGGGGGGACTCGGGAGTTAGCTTGGATGATTGCGAAAAATAATACCAAGAGTTGAAAAAGATGACGCCTCTTTAATAATGTTGTTTTAGTAACGTTATTTGTATTTTTTAAAAATATGTAAAAATACATGTTATATTGTTTAAAACTGAAAACATATTATTAAACTACTATACTAAATGAGTAATTCTTAGGTACTCTCGGAACACGGAGGAACACGGAGAATGATGCTCTCTCCTCTCACATTCATAGTGGGATCTGCTGATTAAATTCATGGTATGGTCCATCATGAATGTGAGAGGAGGGAGTACCATTTCACTATACTCCGAGACTACCTAAGAATTTTCCATACTAAACAAAGCCTAGGACTCGGAGGAATTAAGAAGCTTCTTTTAAGGTCACCAATATATATATATATATATATATATATATATATATATATATATATAAAGTATAAACACTATTACAAACATATATTTTTTTTAAATGCTTTTTTTTATTTAGAAACCTTTAAACCATGCACTAAATTAACAATTTGAATATTTTAACTTTTTAATAATAATGATGATGATGATGATGATGATGATTTATTATTATTAGTTGTTGTAATTTGAAGAGTTTAGTTTACCTCAAGTACTTTTTTAACTGATTTAAAAAAAAAAAAAAAAAAAAAAAAAAGAAAAAGGAGAAACGGCCACATCACTCACTAATTAAATAAAATGTAGATATTAAACTCAATACCACTTGTATTGTAAATTTAAAACAAAAGAAGATGTTTAGTTAAAACAAATATTAGAAGTAAGTCAAACCCTAATTTGAAATAGTAAATTGAAATAGACAGGTATTAAAATATTAAAATAAATTAAGCTCATTTGTTAATTGAGTCCTCACTTAGGGAAAAACAATTGAAAGGAGTGCAATTGAATAAAGAGAAAGTGACTCTTTGTGATATGAAAATGGAAATAAGAAGACTTTCTTTCAAGAAAATTGAGAAATTGTAATCTTAAAAGATCATGTCAAACATAGCTCATTTGAAAAATGAACTCTTAATATACATATTTGTTTGGCATTAGACTTTTACCTACATTTTTTCACTTTTAAATTTTTTTTAAAGTACAAATATACTTTAAAACAATATAATAAAAAAAAACTAAATAAATTATTCCCAAAAAGTCTTTTTCCTTCAATACATTTTCTCTACACTAAATTGACCTAATAAAACTAATTTTACATCACTATTTCCATAAATATAGTATTTTAGAGATTTATTTTATGTTTGTTGTAACTTGTAAGAGCATCAGTATGTGACATGATAAAACTCTAAATATGCTAAAATTTAGCATCAAACCCCATAAAATCTTGCATTACCTGCACTTTCAATTCTAAATAGTTTTACATTAAGCTAGAGCATCATCATAAAAGTAGGATGGTACCGAGTAAGATGGTATTTTTTTAAAATAATATTTTATTGAGTTTTGGGTTTTTTATTTAAGTATTATGTTATATTATTTAATTGTGTAAATATCTTATTTTAATGTGTTATATAATAAAGTAAAAGTTGAGATCTTAAATATATTATAAAATAGTATGGTGTAATGAATAAAATAATTTTTAAGATGATAAAATGATATAAATTTTTAAATCTGAATGCTAATGCTCTGATTTGTAACTTGGAACCATAAAACTAGTACTATGGGTATGTTAAATGAAAACAAGTGGGAGGGAGTGGCCGAGCGAGACTGAGTAAAATGAAGGTATAAAATAAGAATGTTGTGATTTGTGAAGATTCATCCCTTAAATAGATAAAAGTTTAGAAATTCTTTTTAGAAATTTGTTATGAAAGAAAATTATTGTCATTTATCCCTAACATGTCCCTCTTTCACGTGAATGCATAAGTGGGAAAAAGAAGAACGCCATGGCGGATACTAGAAGAAGCTTTGAAAGGGATAATTACATTTTACCCACATGTGGTTTGCCTCTAATTTGACTTGCCTACCCGTAATTTCAATTTTAACACTTTGCCCACTTGTGATTCCTTCTGTTATTACTCTGTTACCCACCTCCATTGTAGATGTTACTCTAACACATAAACTCATCAAAAATATAACCTAAAATAGATCAAACACTCCTCACTCCTAAAACACACTCTCATCCAACGTGCTCACCAAACTAAGATCAGAATGCAATGTGCTTGAGATAATGGATTGAGAACCACATGGGTTTTGATCAGAAACTCCAAACAACCCATTTGCAACAAACCGTTAGAAAAATGCAATAGTAAAAATAATCACGTTGACCCAATTTTGCACCTCATGCTCCGTGTTTGTTTCTAGGGAAAAATCAAAGGGCAAAGAGAAAAAGGGAGAGTGAAGCAAAACGCAAGTGAAGGGCGTAAGTGTTTTGTTTCATTCGTGCATAAATCAAACATGCTTAGGATAACTTAAACAGTACGACTTCTGGATCAAGAACTCTGTTTGTTTCTTAAGAAATTGGCAAAATAAAGTGAAGGAAAATGGTTAAAAGTAAATATAATAACAACTAAACAATAATAGATAGCCTTCCAGAAACTACAACTAACCCATTTGGGAAAACTTCAAAAAAGAGCAATGGCGTAATAAAATCCCACTAACCCAATAAGGAAAGTTTGAATTTTTCCCAAATTTACGAGCTGGTGCTCTGCTTGTTTCTCGAGAAAAAAAAAATGCAAAGAGAGAAAAAGAGTGTGTGTAGCAAAATGCTAACTAGAAAAGGGTGTTGGCATTTCATTTCGTTTCATTAATGATGACCCACAAAAGTTTAGTGATTGATTAATTCCATGATGATATGGACCCATTTGAAGCTAACTTTCAAACCGGGAGAATATAAACAAAAAAAAATTAACGCGATGTGTTAGCTTGGGTCCTCATCATCCCAGGTTCAATGGTTATAACTTGGCCACATAAAAGTTGAAACAAAGAACACGAGCCATCTTAATTTCCCAATCCTCCACCTATCCCAGAGTTTGATCTGGAAGAACATCACATTCTGTGTAAAACCCAGAAGTTTTTTTGGCCTTTTCTTGCTTTGTATAGCACAATATGGCCAGCATGGAAGCACTAGGATCCAAGCAGCAAGCTGTTGAGTTTGAGATCATGGGTGAGCCAAATGGGTATAGCGAGGAGGAGATCTTAAAGCAAATTGATGCAATCCATGTTACTGGTGGTGGAGTTTTATGCTGAGTCTCTTTTCATTTTAGGGTCCGTTTGGTTCCCGTAAAATATTTTTCGAAAAATATCTATTTTCCAGAAATGCTATTTTCCAGGAAAGGAAAATATTTTCAAGTGTTTGGCAATATTATTCAAATTTTCCTAGAAAATGTTTTCATGTGTTTGGTTGCATTTGAAAATACTATTTTCCTACTACTTTCTCACATTTTCTCAACCATTTTCTCTGATTCCAAACAAATTTTATATCACAAAATTCACCACCACCCACACATCTGCACCCACAGAAAATCCACCACCACTACCCACACAAAACCCACCACCACACAACACAAAACCCACAGCAAATCCACCATCCACACCACCGCAACGAAAAAAAAAAAAATCAAAGGAGAACAACGAGATCAAGAGGGCGGCGCAATCGAGATGACGATGAGATCGAAGATGATGATTTGACCCAGAGGAGGACAGCGCGATCTCGACGCGATCTCGCAGGCACGAAATTAGCGTCGTGATCGCAATCTTGGCACGATCGAGAGGGCAGCGTGATCTTGGCGCAATCAGTGACGAAGGAGGCGTCGAGATCGGAGACGAAGAAGGCAACGAGATCAAGCACGAAGGAGGCGACGGCGACGACGACGAGGACGGCGATTTGACCAGCGAGGACATGCTTTAGGTGGAGTGTGCTTGGGCTCTCTCTCACTCTCTCTTCGGGTGTATTTTCCAGAAATGCTTTGAAGGTAAAATAAGAGTGTAAATTGGTTTCTGTTCAAAATGCCTTATTTTCCGATCAACGTGAATCATTTTTTCCGTTGACTGTATTTTCCATAAGAACCAAACACCGTATTTTCCAGAAAATCATATCCGAAATCAGTTTGAAGCCAAAACAAACGGAGCCTTAGTCGAAAATTTTGTTAAGCATGCCGCACCCATTGTTGATAGTTTTGTCGCAATTTTAGCATTGTAGCATCTAGGATCTCAGTTTGGTGAGCAAGTTGGATGGGAGTGAGTTTTGGGAGTGAGGGGTGTTTTGATCTATTTGGACTTTCATTTTTGACATATTATGTGTTAGAGTAATGGCTGAAAGAGAGGTAGGTTACAGATTAGTAATGGAGGGAATCACAGGTGGGTAAAGTGTCAAAATTGAAACCACAGGTAGGCAAGTCAAATTAAAAGCAAACCACATGTGGGTAAAGTGTAATTATCCCTAAAAAAATAGTGGATTACCAGTAGTCAGTGGACAATATTGAGTTATCAATTATGCGCACCATTTATTTCCTTTGCAAATTTTTTTTTATTTTTTAATTTTAACTTTTATCTTTTTTTAAAAAAATATTTTTTTTAATTTAATAGTTAAAATTAAAAATTATTTTTTTACCTCAATTATTTATTGCTATTGCGTGCAAACATTGCACCTAATCTCAACTTTGATTTTGTCATTATGTCAGTGCCTAGTCCCATCAGCAGTTCTATATTCAGTGACTAGCCAATTCACCATTATAGATTCATTTTATAGCTTTAGGTTTAGAGCATTTCTAACAGAGTATATATAGCCAAAATATAGATAATATATGTTACTATTCATGCTCTATATGCTACTGTTTATGCTCTAGCAGCTTCTCTATATCCGGAAATTCTTTTTGCTAATGAATAGTAGCCCATTCTTCAAATCATTTTTTTCTATTATAATAATTTGTTGTTGAATAAAAAAATGTTGGAAGATGTGTAATTGTTAAAAAATAATAAATAATGAATGAATAAATAATATTTAAATGAGATAAATCATATGATAGAGAATCTGTTGGAAAGTGTATTTGAAAAAGTTGGTGAATAAATAATACTTAAATGAGATAGAGAATGTGATAGAGAATCTGTTGGAAAGTGTATTTGAAAAGGTTGGTAGATAAAGGTAAAAGTCATTGTTTATTCTCCAAACAGTACAAAAATTTGATGAATCTGCTGAAGATGCTCTTAGGGATTTTTTTTAAGATTCTATTTATTCAAATATTTTTTTTGTCTAGTAGTGTGATTTAGGTTTCTCCTTCACAGGCTGATTTGTGATCAATCCTTTTTTTTTTTTTTCTTTCTTTATTATTATTATTATTATTATTATTATTTGGTTAATAGTGTGAATGTGTGATAGGATTTCTTTTTTTTAGCATGAAAGGATTACTTCTATGGATTAAATCAATTAAAAATACCAAACCACAATTGATTAAAGGGAAATTTATCACCTTTCATGGTTTAAATCCATTATTCCATACAAATATTCATAATTGGTAAAAAAAAAAAAGGGTAAAATTTTAAAAATTTGTTATGCTAAAATTTGATGCCGAACACACTCTAAATGTCTAATTAGAGCATCCACACTAGTGGATGCAAACTTCTCGTTTATTTTATACGAAAAAACTTACTTTTTCTATTTTACATACTTATTTTTACAAAACATCCACATTAGTTTATCTATTCCACACTTTTATTCAATAAAGTATTCATTATTTTACAATTTTTTATTATTCACTCCCTCACTACCCCTCTCTCTCACAGATCCACAATCCATTACTACCAACGATCACTCCACACCTAGCCACCATCACCACCACCCAAGCAGCATCATCAAGATAAACCAACCCACTAAATCCGAAACCCATTAATCACCCACCCAACCCGAAACCCAGTCAAGCCAAATCATCACCACCCAATCGGCAGTAAGATCATCAAAACCCACCAATGAACCAAAAAAAACAAGCAGTTCAAGATCAAAACCCACCGATCAAAATATTCAACCCACCAATCAAAATCCCAGCCACCATCAACCTAATCAATACCCACGAATCAATACTCATTAAAACCTACCATCAACCTAATCAATACCCCATGGATCAATACCCATCAAAACCCACACACCACATCCCTAAGAGCTCTAACACGATGTCATTTCTGGGCCTCGTGCGAGTGAGATCGTACCATCTAAACTCCGCCACGGTGTTTCTGAGCTTTGCCACGATGTCGTTTGCATGTTGAGATCGTATTGGTGATGAGTAAGATCAGTGGCCTGAGGTGAGATCGGTTGACTAAGGTGAGATCAGTGGACTGGGGGAGAGATGAAATGATAGAGAGGTGAGAGTGAGAAGACTATTCACAGTTGAAAGAGAAAGCTGTGAGCTTGAGAGAGTTAAGAGGAGAGAGAAACAAATACTAAAATAATGGATAAACGAGCTACAGTAACTGTGTAAATATACACAGTTACTGTAGCTCATGAAAATTTTTAAACAACTTTACACATTTTTACATCCACTGATGTGGGTGTTTTTTTGCTCAAAAAGTGTAAAATTTGTACTTTCTTCTATTTTAGAATGTTACGACATATGTAGTTCACTCATTAAGAACATATGTCATTCTTTTATGTAATTGGCTAATCCTTTTGACAAAACACACTCTACTTATAATTGGGTAGTTTTAGGTGTTTTTAATACTTCAAGAAACAAGGTTTTAAGATCAAGTATTAAAGTCATCAAGTCTGTCCAAGAAAACATCTGATAGTGCAATTTCATTAAATCTCGACAGCTGCATCTATCGAGCTTAAGAAAGTTGTTTAAGCCCGTAAGCTCGACACCTGATCGACAGCTTCTCGACACCTCCTATCTGTCGAGATTTAAGAAAATCAGAATTCTAATATGATTTCTTGGGATCCGTGAATATGTTTTTAGGCTTTCTTTTCTCCTAACCCTAGACATATAAAATGATTTATTTAGGGCCGTCAAACAGTTCACAAGTTGCACAAGCATTGAAAAAACTCTATTGGAGTAAACTGTGACCAAAGACGAAGTTCTTGCCCTAGTTCATCTCTTCTAAAGAAGTTGTTGTATATTTGCACCTTTAGGTTTTGTGACCAAGTATCTTCTTGATCTTCATCGTGTAGGATGAACAGAAGAATTTTGCAGCCAACCTCTCTTTCAGTTGGTGTCTGAAGTTACGTACTGGGATCCACACATTGGTTAGTCACGTACTTGGGAGCTGTGCATCAAAAGGGAAAACTGTCACTACAAAACAAGTCCAATTGGGTATTGGGGTAAGGGTTCAACTATAGGTTGGTAAGGTACTTAGAATTCCTTTACTTGTAATCGCTTGTTGTGATAATAGTGGAGTTTCAGGAGTGGTGACCTGAAAATCACCCGGTGGAGTTTTTGCTGTAAAGGTTTTCCCCATTCATAAACAAATCACCGTGTCATTTAATTTCCGCTACATATTTAGTTTATTAGTGATTTGTTTGTACTTCCACACGTTTGCATGATTAATTGATTAATTAATAACTTGGCTAATTAATTAATTGGTTTAATCACAATGGGTCATTCAGTTTGTGGCCTATCAAGTGGTATCAGAGCAGGTATACTTTGATTGGGTTTAATCTTTACTATGTTGATCTATTGACCCTTGTTTGTCATGGATAGAGGACAGTCATTAATCATACCTCCTTTATTTGATGGCACTAACTATGTATACTGGAAAGTACACATGAGAGTTTTCTTGCAGTCTTTAGATGAGAAGGTGTGGCAAGCTATAGAAATTGGCTGGACCAAGCCAAAGGAAGCGCCGGCCGAATGGGTAGAAGCCAAGATCAAGGCAGCAAACTTCAACTGCAGGGCATTGAATGCGTTGTTCAATGCAGTCACCAATAAGGAGTTCAAGAAGATATCCTCAATTGAAACTACTAAGAAGGCGTGGACCATCCTTCAGACAACCTATGAAGGAATAAAGGCTGTCAAAGATTCAAAGTTTCAGAGGCTCACTACAAGCTTTGAAGAGATTAAGATGGAGGAGGATATTGACAAGATTCCTTTGATTGAGCTGGTTGGAAACTTGTAGACCTATGAGCTAGGGTTATCTAGGATTGGCAAGTTAAGTAAAGGCAAGAGCATGGCCTTAAAGGCAAAGAGCAGTGATATAGATGAGTCTTTCGATGATGAAGATTCCAAGATGAAGTCCTACATTACAAGGCAGTTCCAGAAGTTTATAAAGAATGCCAATGGAAGGAGCTTCGATAAGGATCGCAGAAAATCTAGTTCCTTTCAGTCTAAGGGGCAAGGCAAAAGGAAAAAGGATGCTAAGAATAGCGGTTAGTACACTATTCCTGTAGGACCAAAGTGCTTTGGATGTCACGGATTTGGTCACATGAAGCATGAATGCCCCATATATCTCAAGAGCATTGGGAAGAGTAAAGCACTTGCTGCAACCTTAAGTGACACTAAGTCTAAAGATGATTCTGACAATGAGGATGACAGAATCTTAACTGCCTTCACTGCCACAGTCGATCCTACTGAAAAGATTGTTGATGAAGTGGAAGAAGAAGAAGAATTGGTGGATTCTAAGTGTAAGAAGATGGATGATCAAGATGATATCCATTTAGCCTATGAAAAACTACATAAGCTCTCTGACAAGCATGAGAAACTATATAGGCTGGCCACCAAGAAGCTCAGTGATGTGGAACTTGATCATGAAGAACTTTTCACAAAGTTTGATGAAGCAAATCAAACGATTGGTGCGCTGAGGTTTGAGAACAATTTCTTGGCTGAGAAGACCAGAAAGCTTGAAGCGGAGTTGTTTCAAGTTAGAGCTCAATTAGAGAGGACTTCAAGTGCAAAGCTTAATGAGATGCTCAGCAATCAAAAATCTGTTTCGAACCGAACAGGTTTAGGGTATGGTCTTTCTTCCTCTAATATTGCTTCTACTAGTACTGTTGTTTTTATTCCTCCTGCTAATAATTTTGAAATTAAAAACACTGAAGTTAAAACTGAATTAGCTAGTGAGAACCTAGACAAGAGTAAATCTATCTTAAGAGTACCCCTTAAGTAAGATAAGAAAGATGTTAAAAACCTGGGGCTAAGAAGGCTAACTCTCAGAAGCCAAAACAAAAAAAGCAGCATCTTTGTCATCATTGTGAAGTTGCCGGTCCTACACGACCAAATTGCTATAAGTGGTTAGCCACTTAACATAGCAACGACATAATAGCATCTGGAAGCCAAAATCAGCTTCAATCCTCTCTTACTCCTCTTAGAGATCTTTTGAAAGCCCTCATATTCCTTTCGAACTTGAACAGTTCCAATTCTTCCCCCTCACCGCGGGATCAAGGGTTCAATCAAAGGAAAAGTTCTTTCAAAGTGTGGAAGAAAAAGGACTCTAAGTGATTTTATCGCTTTCTTCTATCTTCTTGTTTTTGTTTGTTTATTTTCAGTTTTGTTTATTTTGTTTTTAATATAAAAATAATAAAACAAATGAAAAATACAAAAATAGTGTGTGTTTTGTGTACTTTGGTAATTGTGTACCTTGGATGGCCATTGAAACAAAGTTTTCTAAATTTTGTATCATTTGTAGATTAGATGAGCATCTCTATGCACAACTAAGCAAGTGAGCTTTATGGCTCTTGTTTGTGATGAGTAAGATTAATTTATCTCTTGAACTTAACACTCATATCACTCTTTTTGACGAGTATGACTAGAAAATTCTAAGAGAAATGTATAAATAACAATCTCACCACTGTTGCTCGCTAATCATAATATGACACATGTATGCTTCGACATAGCAAAAATGTAATGTCATAGACACCTGTATGCTTCAGCATAGCAAAAGTGCAGTATCAAAGATATTTGTATGCTTCGATATAGCAAAAGTGCAATGTCTATACTTAACATATTGGGTATTTCTTTTCTTTCTTATATATGCCCATGCATGATATGCTTAAAAGAAAATATGCAAAGAAAATAAAAAGCAAAAAAATTAAAATGCTTTAAATATGATTGCAAGCGTGTTTTCTAGGAGATGTGAGAGTTATAGGATGTACCTCAAAGGTGATAGTCCCCATCAAACAATTATGATTGTGTATGAGTTAAAGTTATTTTCTCATATCTCAAATCGTCATAACATGTATACACATATGCAATCTTGCGATTTTTTCACACACAACACGCAATATTCTTTACTACTCTTGATACATGTGAAGGTACAATGTGATTTGGCCATCACAAGTATTTACATGTGCTAATGTATGCTCACTAAACTGTCTTGACTTGTTTTTAAAAAATAAAATTGGTTAAACTTGTTTAGTGTGTGTGTGTGTGTGTTTCTGAGGATCCATATGCTTAAAATGTTTGATAAGAGATGATTATGAGAGCTTAATATGTTGATTGAATCATTGATTGAGGTTCATGTTGGATTGCATTCATATCTGTGTTTTGCTGTTCTCGAAATTTTTTTTCAAAAGCAAGCTCAACACCTCCTCGATACCTAGTTATCTGTCGAGCTTCTCAACTTTTTTTATCGCAATCTCGACACTTTCTCGACACCTGGTGGATCGACCGAGAAATCTCCTGTCTCCTCGATACCTTTTCAATACCCGGTCGATCGATCGAGCTTCTGTTTTTGGTCCTGGTGTTCATTCCTCGATACCTTCTAGACACCTGTAGCTGCCGATGTGCATTTTCTTGACACCTTCCTCGACAGATGTCTCGACATCTTTCGATACCTCATCTATCGAGATTTACTAAGGATGCTATATAAGCCCTGTTCACGATCCGGTTCTCATTCTTGTGATCTCTCTCGATCTGTCCGCGTCTGTTCATCTCCCAAACCCAATTTTCTCACTCAAAACCTTCAACCCACATGATTTTCGGCCCTTCCTTGCTTCAAATTACTTGGTATGATATCTTTTTCTCTTCATTTTTTCATGCGTTTCATGTTTTGAATCTTAGGTTTTGAGGTTTTTCAAAATTAATGAGCTTATCTTGAAATTTTGGGATGGGTTTTCATTTAAATGTTTCAAAGTCTCATGCATTGCATCACGTTTGCATTAGAATGATATTTTCATGCATTTAGATGTGTGTACTATGTTTATGTGCTGGTAGGTTTGGATTGGGCTAAGCCCAGGATGAAATTTCTTTTACATGTCATATGTTCATGCATCTCCATGCATACGTACTCTCTATTCAATATATTTGATATATTTGAATTGTTTGAGACTTTTCTGATTGTCTCATTCATTCTTTCTCTCTCTTTTTGTTTACGTTAATAGTGTCTATGGCACCTAAGCGTAAATCTACTCCCGCTCGAAACCCTCTGCATTCTGGAGCTTCTTCATCTTCTGATTCTGCTCCTCGTAATCTTTGGTTTCGTGATGATGATGCCCACAAGGCATTTTTGGAGAACTTTTCTAGACAAGGTGTTCATTCGGAATGCTAAGTCATTTTGCTTTCTGTAAGCACCCTTCGGAGTGGGGTGAGCGTCAATACACATCATGTCGGCCTTTTGCTAAAGGCCCTAAATTCTTAAACATGGAGATGGCTTTTGTACTCCATCCACTTTCTCACTACAACTCCATTACAGAGCCTCATGCTCGATTATTGTTATCTTTCCTTGAGCATCTTACCATAGATTTTCCTTCTCATCTCATTTTGTCTATTATAGGTGTTCATTTGGATGCGACGACCCGTGATAAGCTCATCTTTCCTTCTGCTATCATGAGGATTCTACGCCATTTTCCATTCCTTTTTCCGTGTCCAACCATTTCACTTTCATGTGTGCCATAGATGCCGCTACCGTCAAACGTAGTGAGGCTCAGTTTAGGTTGAGACAACAGGATTCCACTCCTCCCTCCCATTCAACTCCATCCCGATCTGCTCCATCTACATCAGCTCCTTCTTCCTCTATGAGTGATGTTTCACTTAGAGACATCACGGCACAGCTACAGCACATGGATGCTCGCCTTGATACACCCTTCACTGAGTTGTATCAGGTGAATATTCGAGTTGGTCGTATTGCACGATGGCAGGCGACCATGGGTGGTTTTGCTCCTAAGGCTACTCCTTCACCACCTCCTCTAGCGGCTTCTGATTTTGAGGATGATTATGACAAGGACGATGATGCTTCGGATGATGATGATGGAGATACTAGTTTTACTAATAAGATGTCTACTTGATACTCTATCCTTTGTCACTCGTGACAAAAAGAGGAAGTAGTTTTGGGATATGAGAGTAGTCTTCTTAGAGGGAGAGTTAGTATAGGACATTTTGTTAGGGGGAGTGTTGATACTTAAGGGATGTAGTGAGGATATGATATATCTTTTCTTTTCTTACTTTTTAGATACATTGTTCTTGTACATTAGGTCTTGTGACCAATTTTTACATATATTGTACTTATCTTCTTTATATGTGGATGTATGTTTCTTTCACCTATCTCTACATGTGTTGTTTCTTTTCTATCTTTATACACATGATTCTTATATTTGTATGCAATCTATTATTTCTGCTTCACACAAGATGCCTTGATGAGTTTAAAGTGTTTCAGAAATATAAGTTGTCAAAGTCTACTTGCCATAAACTCTTTTCTTGCAAAGTTTTTCAAGGGTTTGTGTTAGGATAGATTTTATTGTATTCAACAAGTAAATATGAGTTGAGTGATTTATGACTTCTCTCATATGTTCATTTGTTTGTTATGGTTTTGTTACGGATTGCCAAAAGGGGAGATTGTTAGGACATATGTAGTTCACTCATTAAGAACATATGTCATTCTTTTATGTAATTGGCTAATCCTTTTGACAAAACGCATTCTACTTATAATTGGGTAGTTCTAGATATTTTTAATACTTCAAGAAACAAGATTTCAAGATCAAGTGTTGAAGTCATCAAGTCTGTCCAAGAAAATAAAATGATAGTGCAATTTCATTAAATCTCGACAACTACATCTATCGAGCTTAAGAAAGCTGTTCAAGCTCGTAAGCTTGACACCTGTTCGACAGCTTCTCAATACCTCCTATCTATCGAGATTTAAGAAAATTAGAATTCTAATCTGATTTCTTGGGATATGTGAATATGTCTTTGGGCTTTCTTTTCTCCTAACCCTAGACATATAAAATGATTGTTTTTAGGGCAGTCAAACAGTTCACAAGTTTCACTAACATTGAGAAAACTCTATTGGAGCAAACTGTGACCAGAGACGAAGTTCTTACCCTAGTTCATCTCTTTTGAAGAAGTTGCTGTGCATTTACACCTTTGGGTTTTGTGACCAAGCACCTTCTTGATCTTCATCTTGTAGGATGAACTGAAGAACTTTGCAGCCAACCTCTCTTTCAGTTGGTATTTGAAGTCGCGTAATGGAATCCGCGCATTTGTTAGTCACGTACTTGGGAGCCGTGCATCAAAAGGGGAAACTGTCACTACAGAACAAGTCCAATTAGATATTGGGGTAAGGGTTCAACTGTAGGTTGGTAAGGTACTTGGGATTCCTTTACTTGTAACCGCTTATTGTGATAATAGTGGAGTTTCAAGAATGGTGACCTGAAAATCACCCGGTGGGGTTTTTGCCGTAAGGGTTTTCCCCATTCGTAAACAAATCACCGTGTCATTTAATTTCCACTGCATATTTAGTTTATTGGTGATTTGTTTGTACTTCCACATGTTTGCATGATTAATTGATTAATTAATAACTTGACTAATTAATTAATTAGTTTAATTACAAGAGGTCATTCAGGTTGTAGCCTATCATAGAAGACTATAAATAGACTGATGCAGTTGCTCTAAGTTATTTGAAAACCCGAATCTTGGACCCAAAACACTCCAAAGAAATTTCTGGGACAGGTACTTGAATGCCCGCTTCAAAAAGATTTGCTCTACATCCTTTTCATTTCGCCTACTTGCTCAACCTTGAACCTGCACCTAGGTAGCTATTAATGATTGTTATCACAGCTATGTCACTCCATGGTCGTCCCAAGTCGAATTTACCAAATTCTCAAGCCAAAGCTTATCGGTTGGCATAGCTCCAATCAGTGACTTGTGTATGACAATTCCCCTGTGATTCTCATTCCTGTCATTTGTCATCACACTACTGCCATTTGCAGTCAGAACATTAACTTGACTGGGCTTTGACTACTTCACCAAGATTAGACAATTCTGAGACACAATAGTTGCCTTGTCAAAGATAAAATCAACCGTCCCCTCAATGATACGATTGTGGAAGAACTATGATCCAACAGGAACATAGAGTGTATCTTGAAACCCGCTAAATCTACATTTATAAAACGCCACTTCAACGTTAATGATCGCGAGGGCTACAGCTTGATTAACTTGGCCATCAAAATTCTATTTCACATTAGTAGAAATTTTACCTCTTAATGGTAAGATTAACTTGATCATTTAAAACAACTAATAATATCTCTAATTAGCAAAAACGAAGGCACAATATAGCTCATAAACACAATTTACAATATCACAAGCTTCCTACAAACACCCAATCCTCACAAACTATAGAACAATTGACTACTTAAATATAAATACAAGACAAGATAGGGAATACGCTTCTCAGGAACCGAAGTTATATAGAACATGTGTTATTTGCCTAAAAAGAAACAATAAAATTGTTGATTATTTATATTACTTAATTAAATCACTAATTTAATTACTTATAATATGTTTGGTTCATTTACACAGAATACTGTTGAAAATGATTTCCTCAAGTGACGTTCTTCCTGATTTTAGCTAATATACAATTGTGTTTGATATTCTTTTCAGCGGTGAAGGGAGAGGGATTTACAAGGGATGATCTAACAATCAGATATAATGCCAGACCTGAAAAAGATCAAGCAGTGGCGCTCGCTGTAGCTGCTACTGATGTTGCATTCTATAGATGTAAGTTCAGCGAGTATAAAGATACTCTCTTCACCTACTGTGGCAAACAATTCTATAAGAACTATATTGTCGAAGGAACGATCTATTTCATCTTTGGTTTCGCACCTGTGGTGTTTCAAGATTGTTTAATTCTAGTGAAGTAGTCTGACCAAGTAAATGTTTTAACTGCAGAATGTAATTCTCAAATTCCGGCTAGGGGTATAATCATTCACAGATCAGTTATCAAAGCTGTACCAAGAGGATTCGGCCGTTTCTCAAAAAAGAAAAAGAAAAGAGGATTCGGCCAATTCTTTTGAGAATGTGTGAATGCATACATTTGGATCTTGAGAATATCTCTTGGTCTGAGAACAATACTTATTATATTATACAACTATTAGACATGTCAACTCATATTATATTGTGAAAAAACAGTATCATTAGACTTTATAGTTAAGCATGCCCCTTGTTAACCAAATCAAGCTAATCGAGCACTTTACTTCTAATTGGCCATGCCTTTGTGAAATTGATAATTTTTTTAAGACAAAAATATAAAATTGACCCTCTAACTTTCACATTTTTTTCATTTCAGTTTTCTAATTTTCACTTTTATCAATTCAGTCCTCTAACTTTCAATTTTTGTCAATGTAAGGCTACATTACAACTTAGTTAATGGCTACCGTTAAAACTCTTGAAACGATGCCGTTTTGCATGTTTGTTAGTTAGTTTGTTTATTTGGTTTTTTTTTTTTTTTTTTTTTATAATTTTTTAATAATTTTTTTAATTCAGAATTAAAAGAAAATAAGAAAAATATGAAGAAAAAAAAATTAAGGAGAATGACGTCGTCATTTCATTTTTCTTCCCCAGAATCAAAACAAAGGCCTGAAGAATACCTAAATCCCTAACCGTGTAAATTTTCCGAACAGCTCTTCTGGAAGAGGCACATAGTTGACAGTGAAGATAGCCAAAGGCGTAGTGTCGAGCACTGTGTCGATGATTCTCGACGAGTCTACTCCAATGTGAAGTGTGACCTCATCTTCAGCCATCATGACTTTCAGATTGTGCTTTTTGACACCGTTAGTCACCAAAGTGTTGATCGGATCCTTGGTGGTTTTCAAAGTTCCCTTAGGAGTGTAGCCAATGCGTGCATGATAGAGTAAGAGTGAGACTATTTCAGCATTGTCGTTCCTTAAATGTTTTTTTTTTTTTTTTTTTTTTTTTCCAGATTTTTCTTATTTTCTTTTAATTCCGAATAAAAAAAATGCAAAATTGTGTCATTTCAGAAGTTCTAACGGCAGCCACTAACTGAGTTGTAACGGAGCTCTGCATTGACAAATATTGAAAGTTAGATGACTGAATTGACAAAACTAAAAATTAGAGGACTAAAATAAAAAAAAATATGAAAATTAGAGAGTCAATTTTGTCTTTTTGCGTTTTTTTTAACCGCTAATTTGTTCACCCTGTTTTGAAGAATTTTGTAAACTTTGATCTTTCAAAAAAACTAATGATATCCCTAATTAGAACAAACAAAAGCTATGGCAATACAAAACATGTTTTATTTGCACAAAAATTAAAAACCAATAAAATTGTAGGTATTACTTTATAAAATCCCTAACACACACCCCCCACCCCCCACCCCCCACCCCCCCCCCCCCCCCCCTCTCCCCAACACACACACACACACATTGCGGAATTTCTTAACTATGCTAGTGCTGATTTTATTAATTTTTATGGCTAGCAAGCAAGAAAAAAAAATATAAGTTAAAAAGACAAGTAGAGTGTGTTTGAGAAGTGATGAAACTTAAAACTTATTAGAGTTTTTAGATAATTTTTATACTATTTCTAAGTTCTATTGCACTTTTTATACTTTTTATTAGTCTTATTGTACTATTAATTAGTTTTTAGGATTCTAAAAAAAAAAAAGTTTTTAGTTTTTTTTTACAATACTTTTAATAAAAAATTTCAATTTTAACTAAATAAATTGTTATCAAACAGACTTGTATAATACTCCAGCGCAAGAAGAGAGGACCATCCAACTACGCAGTCTACAAGACTACCCCTCTATTTTGTTCTTTGCAACAGTAGCCAATAGTTTAGCACAAAGTTCACGTAAAAATCAATTGAACCAGTATCAAATTAGAATCAATCTAGAATTATAATAAATAAGTAAGGTTAGAATGTGCTATAAGATTCTAATCTAATTAGATTTCTTTTTGAATATTAATAGTTATGTTCGAGAATATAGAGGGTGTTTGCTAAGGTATTTTAAACAATGGTTTTCAGTATTTAAATAACATTGCATGTATTTTCACACATTTTTTACCAACACGCATTTCTAAAAAATACAAACAATGTTGGTTTTCAGTATTTAAACAATATTACACATATTTTGACATATTTTTTTACCCACATGCATTTCCAAAAAAATACAAACAACGTTACTTGCATAACATTACCAAACACCCCATATTTATTCAAATATTTAATATTTATTTGAAATTCTATTCTATATTCATATAAACTATGTTATATTAATATTTCATATGAATTTTTTTATATGAATAAACAAAACTTGAGTGTACCTGAGTGTCCTCAAAATAAAACTTGTTTCTTACATTCTTGTTGCCCACATTGTAATGGCCCATCTCTCCAACTCCTTCTTTGTTGGTCTTGCCACAAGGGTACGTACCAACAAGAAAAAATTTAGAGTCTGTGCATGGCATTTTTGAACCTTTCCTCGAAATAGTGCCTACAAATTTGTCGCAAACGAACATTCCCAGAGTATATGGCTGACCATTTCCTCATGATGTCGGCATATTACGCAGTGAGCATCCACCTTCACCTTGCATCTCTATAGATTGGGTTGGGTAGGGAGAATATTTGCACAAGCTCTCCATAGAAAATTCCGAACCTTCGGTGGGGTATTAAGAGCCCAAATAGATCTCCACACTTTTTCGTCCTACCTCGCTAGGGAGTGGTCACCTGACGATGGGTGTTGAAGTCTCATTGCCACCTTGTACGCCGTTTTAATGAAGAAAGACCTATCTCTGTTTTCATTCCATGTCAAGGTGTCCTTTTCATGCATGTTGTTTAAGGGGATATGTAAAATATTCTTGCATGTGAGTGGCTCAAACTAGTGGGCAATCTTATCATGGTCCCATTGCTTAGTACCTTCATCCACCAACTCCTTCACTAAAAGTGGTCCAGCTCCCACTCTTCGAAAGCATGGGGTTCTTGGCAGCCAACGATGATTCTCAATTTCCACTATGGTTCTGTCTCTAATCTTCCACATCGACCCTTCTAGTATGACATCTCTGGCTTGTAGCAAGCTTCCCATACGTAAGACGGGTTATTCCCCAGGTTTGCCTCCAAGAAAGAGCATGTAGGGAAGTAGCGTGCTTTGTAAACCCTATACATCAGAGAGTGATGGTGATGAATCAAATGCCATGCCTATTTTGCAAGCATCGCCAAGTTAAAGGCAATAATATCTCGAAAGCCCACTCCACCCTTTGCCTTTGGCTCAAATAGTTTGCTCCACCTTATCCAGTGAACTTTTTTCTCATTACTCGATTGTCCCCACCAGTATTTGGCTAGGATAGAGTTTATATCATCACATATTCTTGTGATTCAAAACTTAAACCATGCAATTTGGGTTAATTGATTTTGAGTGGACCTTAAAAAATCAATTACATGTCAAAGTTGCTTTGGTTTAAACTTAAAGTTAATAATGTAATTAAAAGAATTGGATAAATCTTAGAGATAACTATGAGTTTTGAATTTTTATTAGTTATCTTGTAAGAAAGATGATTAGTTTAAATAAAGTCCTAAATTTGTGTTAAAGCCCATAATTATCCTCAAAATAATATAAAAATCAAGTAAAAATCACTCAAGATTCAAGGTTGAAGACAAGCAATCAAATGTTCAAAGTGCCTAATTGGCACTTTGTCATAGAAGAGTAAGTGTCCACTGGTACTTTTTCTTAGTAACTTTAGAATTTCAAATTTTAGCACTCATTTTCATATCAAAATTAAATTTAAACTTACAGAGAATAAACATGAGTTCAAAAATCCCTAGATGATAAATATGAGGAAATTCAAGTTCTCCAATTCATTCTCTTCTACAAATATAAGCATTCATCATACTTATATATATATATATATATATATATATATATATATATATATATATATATATATATTTATTTAACAACTTTTATAAGGTTGGGGACAAACTCCAATTTTGAAAATTCCATCATAAACAAATTATGCAAAAATTTTGAGGGAAACTTTTTGAGAGAAACTTTAAGTTGCTTATTGTGAGAGACTACGCCCTAGCCCAAACCTAAAAGAATTAGGGTTTTGGCCATATCCCACGCAAATGGGGCGGAGTCGTGTTATTACCTCTTGAGTGACAATGGAGAAGTGTTGTTAACATCCCGCCTAGGTCAAGAGTTTTACAATGTGTCACCACTTATTTAATTGGAAAAATAAGAAAACTAAATTGAAAAATGCATACTTCCTATTGATGAATTGAAAATATACATCTCTTCTATGATAACTAGAAAATTACATGACTTTTATCCTAGATACAATCTAAAACAAAAGTACATTATTTTGATTCCTAGTTACAATCTAGAAAGAGAAACTTACAAGGGTGAGTTTAATCTACTAATGTAAACACCGCATTTTGTACTCCTTATGACTCGAGGCCCCGTTCCCTAATGATGTTTGAACTTTAACGTCCAAGGTTGGTTTAGAGCCCAATCAGATGAAAATTGACTTGAGGAATGTGTTTGTGGAAAATATAACTTATTTTTGGAGGAAATAAACTATTTTTGGAAAAGAAAGGTCACGAAAACCCTAAGGGGTGCGTATGCATACACATATATGTGTATGCATCCTCGAGCTCTACATACGCATGCTAGGGTTTCAGAAACTATGAAAAACAAGTTTTTTGCATTTAAACTCGACTTGAAATGAATCTCATATCATCTGGAAGCCGCCCCAAACCCTTATTTTTCAATTATATATAGCCATAAAAGGTACTTTTTCAAAGAGGATGGATTCCGGTGGTAAAACACATAAGATTCACTAGAAAATAGTGAATCAAAGAGGGAGTTTTTCACAAAACATCCTCAAGTCAAATTTTTCTTGATTGGGACCTTTTCTGGTCTTGATCTTTGAGTTCTAATTTTATTAACTCATCTTTGATTTGGTTGTGAATAAATTGACAAAAGGGAACGATCAAAATCAAACTCTAGAGTTTTCTAGAACTTTGGCTTTTCACTTTTCTTTGCTTTACTTTTGTTTTTATGTTTATATATGTGTTTTTAATGCTTTAATATGTTTGTTTAGTTAGGGTTTATCTCGTGTTTATGTTAGAAGCATGCTAGGTTGTTAGTTTTCTTGTTTCTTTTGTGTTTTCTTTGCTTTCTATTCTGGTTTTCTAGGTTTAGGGTTTCAGTTGTATATGCGTATGCATACAACTTTCATGCATATGCATACTCAAAATATGCGTACGCATGCTCTATGTATGCACACGTACACTCTTGCCCTGGAACCTTAAATTCATTTTTGTTTGCCTTTCCTTTGTTTTATTCACATGCTTAGCCTCTATTTAACCTAGCCTTCATGTCTACATATATCTGTTTACTCTATTTTGTTTCACTTTGTTTTGTTTTATCTCTTTTATGCTTATTAGGGTTTTAATTTGTTTAAATGCCATGAACATACATTGATGCATAGATGCTGTGATGTAGTGAGGTAAGTCATGCATAATCACATGAACATGCATTTGTTCTTGTTTGATGAGTTTGGTGATTGATGAACATGATATGCTTGGTTTGAATCCCATGTTTTTTATGTTTAGATATCTTGACATGTTTATTTGAATATGTTTTGTGATGTTTCTGTCCTTAATGATATATGCTTAAATGCCATGATAGAAAAATGTTTGGTTTGGGGATGATTATGTCATATTTGTTTGCTTTAGATGCATGCTAGAGTGTGTATGAGTTAGAATAACATATTAAATTTACCTTTAATAAGATTAAGACTTGAAACACAATGAGTGGAAGCCGACTCACAAGTCGGACAGGGTTGGTTAAATGCCATGAACATGCAGTGATGCATAGATGCTGTGATGTAGTGAGGTAAGTCATGCATAATCACATGAACATGCATTTGTTCTTGTTTAATGAGTTTGGTGATTGATGGACATGATATGCTTGGTTTGAATCCTATGTTTTTTATGTTTAGATATCTTGACATGTTTGTTTGAATCTGTCTTGTGATGTTTCTGTCCTTAATGATATATGCTTAAATGCCATGATAGACAAATGTTTGGTTTGGGGATGATTATGTCATATTTGTTTGCTTTAGATGCATGCTGGAGTGTGTATGAGTTATAATAACATATTAAATTTACCTTTAATAAGATTAAGACTTGAAACACAATGAGTGGAAGCCGACTCACAAGTCGGACGGGGTTGGTTAAATGCCATGAACATGCAGTGATGCATAGATGCTGTGATGTAGTGAGGTAAGTCATGCATAATCACATGAACATGCATTTGTTCTTGTTTAATGAGTTTGGTGATTGATGGACATGATATGCTTGGTTTGAATCCCATGTTTTTTATGTTTAGATATCTTGACATGTTTGTTTGAATTTGTCTTGTGATGTTTCTGTCCTTAATGATATATGCTTAAATGCCATGATAGACAAATGTTTGGTTTGGGGATGATTATGTCATATTTGTTTGCTTTAGATGCATGCTGGAGTGTGTATGAGTTAGAATAACATATTAAATTTACCTTTAATAGGATTAAGACTTGGAACACAATGAGTGGAAGCTGACTCACAAGTCGGGCAGGGTTAGTTGCCTAACACCTTCACATCCCCATACCTAAACTTCGAACATGTGTTTTGGTAAAGATCAGTCATTACATGAAGGACACTATATTTATGGTTCCTAGACCTAAACTAAGTGGTGACTCCATTTACACCCTTCACCATGGTTCACCCTAAGCTAAGGCATACTCCCCCACAAAACGCGAGGATAACCCGTTGCAAGTGCTTGCACTCATAACTAACCCTTGATCTAAGTTTGAAAGCTAGTTTACAAGAAACTATGGTGATTATAGATATTGAAACAAGCATTGATAAGCATGGTTAATATGTGTATGATGTGTGTAGATACCACATTTTGTACCCCTTATTACTTAGGCTCCCATACCCCAATGATATTGGAATTCTAAAAGCCCAAGGTTGGTTCAGGGCTCGATCAGATTGAAATTGACTTAAGGAAAGTATTTTCGGGAAAATATAACTCTTTTGTGAACTAAATAAGCTGTTTTTTGGAAAAGAAATGCCACAAAAACCTTAGGGTATGCGTACACATACGCGCATATGCGCACGCATGCTCATACTCTACGTGCGCATGCTTCATGTATGCGTATGCATACACGAGCATGCGTATGCATGCTAGGGTCCCAGAAACTATGAAATGCAAGTTTTTAGCATTTAAAACTTGGTTTTAGAACGAATCCCACATTGTCTAGGAGCTGTTCGAAACCTCTATTTTTTGACTATAAAAGGCCATTCATTGTACCTTTTCAAAACATACAGAAAATTTTAAGGGAAAACACAAGATTCACTAGAAATAGTGAATCAAAGAGGGAGCTTTTCACTAAACACCCTCAAGTCAATTCTTTTCTAATTGAGGCCTTTTCTAGTCTTGATCTTCTAGTTTCAAGATTACTAATCACCTTTTATTTGATTGTGAATAGATTGACTGAGGGAAACGGTCAAAATCAAGCTAAGGAGCTTTGTGTTTTAAGGTATAATGTTCTAGTTCCTTTTCTTTTTCCTTTTCATTGTTTTGATCTTCATTTCCTTGTTTTTCTTGTTTGTTCATGTTATAATATGTCTGCTTAGTTAGGTTTTCTTTGTTTTCTATTTTTAAGCATGATAAGTTGTTAGTTTTAAGATTTCGTTCCACTATGTTCTTGTTTTTTGGGTTAAGGTCTAGAGTGTGTATGCATACACATGCTTTCTACATATGCACGCATACTCAAAGTAAGTGTATGCATACTGTACGACACCAAGCCCCCAAGACTGTCTGGGCCTTGGGCCTAAGCTCTACAGGATGGCCTATGGTTACTAACTCCCCTGTCAGAAGCTAGGATGAAGGCCCACTAGGGACATGGATGCGTGCCCCGTGACCTCGTGGTTAGCCCAAAACCAGTTGGTCGGTTGTTGAAAAACTGGTTCACGACTCCACAACAATGGAACATGACTGGCAAGTCTTATTGCCACCGAAGAACGACTGCACGGAAAAATCGTATCTTGAATGCCTGGTAAAGCCCTGAGAAACACCACTGCGGAGCATCCACCTCCAACGAGAACTAGTTCCAAAGCCACTCCCACCAAACATCCACCTAAGGAAAACAACATTAGACCCTTAAAACCACTAACTGCAAAAGAGTGATACAGAAAGCAAGGGAGTGAGAGAGTGAAAGAGAGAGAGACGGAGAGAGAACTTCATCGAGTCTCTAGGTCGAGAACGACCCAAAATAGGAAATCCAAAGCCCACGTTACAAGTAAGTTGTGAGCCCAGGTGAGTCTAGGCCCTACAGCCTCATCTAGGCGCGCACACATACAATTGGGTTGCACACGTAGGCCCTATGTATGCATGATAGATGTGTGCTAAGGTTTGGGATGATTGATGCCATGTTGTTTGCTAGATGTATTCTAGTGTGTGTGTGTGTGTTGAATGTGCCTTTAATGAGATTAAGACGTAAGACATAATAAGTGGAAGCCGACCCATGGGTTGGGTGGGGTTGGGTGCCTAAGCCTTCCTTTCCCCATACCTAAACTCCAGACACATGCTCTGATAATATATTAGTCATTCCACGAAGGGTGCTATATTTATCATTCCTAAACCTAATCTATGTGGCAACTCCATTTCTTTCTCTGTTTCAGTCCACTCGGCTAAGGCATACTCCCTCCGTTGCATCCACAATGTATGACAAACCCTAATCTAAGAGCATATGAACATGTTATTTAGAATGTCAGACCTTAATTCTAAGAGTATGCGAACATGTTATTGCAATTGACAAAACCCTAATTCTAAGAGTATGTGAACATGTTATTGAAATTGAAAAACTATAATTCATACAAGGTTATGAACATCCTAGATCCAACATGCTAACAAACAAGAACATGTGAAAAACCTAGAAACTAAACATGTTTGAATCTAAAAACCTAGGGCATAAAAATAAAGGGAATGTTTAGAAACCTTACCTTCATGTGCAACACTCCAAGCACTCCAAGCTAGGCAACATCTTAAGAGGGAGAGAAATCTTAGTTTTCTAGGAAGCTCTAAGATTTTGGGGTCCTTGAATAGTTTATGGATAGGGGTATTTATGCTAGATGTCGGAGGGTTTAAAACAAGTTTCAGTCGATGTGGTCTAAGGGAAATTCATATTTTCCGAAGGAAAATCAATCGGCACTTGATTTAGAGATCTCCAGATCTCTTTCTTTTTTAGTCTAGTTCTTTCCCAATTCAATTGACATTCAATTCCTTTCAAATTTTAACTTATTTTTTAGACTTCCTGGGTCCTCAAGCTCAGCAAATCAATTTCAAATATATCAAATTAATCAATAATTATTTAATTGATTGATTTTTGCCAATTTTTCAAGGATTCAACTAATGTATTGTCTTTGGATTAAATTTGGTGCATGCAACCTTACCATAAACCCTATCCTCAACCAATAGTGTTATGACATATCGTTTAATTTAAATTGGACTAAAATTAGTCCAATTAGAATTAAAAGTTCATAATTACATGTCATCAAGACTTAGTCCATTCAGGTTCACATTACCATTAAAACTTATTTTCAGGATATCTTTTAATTTGTTTGTCTGATTGAGAGCCATGAACTGTTGTTTTGATCGTTATGACCTCAAGATTTATTTCATAAAATGTATTTGAAGATCAAACAACCAAACTTTCAATTTTGCCCTTGTGAAATGATATGCTGATGAAAATCCACCATTAAATCACTTGAAAGAGGCAGTGAATACAAGTATATCTTTAAACCCAATTTAATTTTTATTATAGTCAATTACATGAAATCATGATATTTTTTGAAATGGGTTGATTAGAATGTCCATGCATATTATATTATGAGTGTGCACATTAAAATAGATTTTAATTTTTTGAAAAAAATAACAAGATGAGAACATTTAATCCTTTGCAATGTATAGTATGATAACTTGATTGGACTAGTGCATATCATGATATGACCTTTAATTTCATAAAGACTGATCTTTAGGTGGGGTGGAGTGGGTGGCTAACACATTCTCGTTTCATAACCTAACCTTCAAACTTAGATTTTGGCTTTGTAGACTGATTCCTTACTAATATAATTTTACATTGTCTCTAGATTGTAACTACAAATCAAAACAATGTACTTTTTTTAAATTTTAGTTTGTAACTAGAAACCAAAGTAATGTGCTTTTCAATTCTTAGATTGTATTGTAACTAGAAACCAAAGTAATGTGCTTTTCAATTCTTAGATTGTATCTAGGATCAAAGCGATATACTTTTTTTTCTTCTAGAGTGCAACTAGGATCAAAGCCATGTAATTTTTCTTTTTTGTGTTATATATAATTTCAAAGTTTTTCAATAAAGAAATATTTCATTAATTTCTTTTTCTTTTTCTTTTAAATAAAATAAGTGACAATTCAATTTTGGTGGTTGGCTTATTTGAAGCCAGCCATTAAAAGTTTAAGACTTTAGAATTTGGTTGCTACCATGTTATCTAGCCCCACCAAAAGGATTATTTGGATTTTTTTTCCCCTTAACATAAGTAAGATAATTTTACAATTGAGCATCATTATTGATTAGATATTTTTATACTATAATAGATTTTCAATTACAAGAATCAAATCATCGGTTTAGTGAACATATAATTGAGTCACTTATTCAGTTTAGTTAACTTATAATGGAGTAGCTTATTTTTAACTCAGCTTTGGATCTTTGAGAGATTAGTAAATATTTTTTTTTAAATAATGGTATTTGTTTGTTCATAAATAAATTTATCTGGTAAGAATTCACAAATCATGAAAAACTCTTGTTGAAAAAGGAACTTCATCATTATTAACATAATGTAGTTCAACATCTAGATTTTACAAAATTGTTAAATATTTTTGAATTGGGCCAATGGCTAGTAAGGACTAGAAGATTAATAGCCTGCCTATTTGATTTTTTTACGTGTACTTATTCTTCTAACTTTCATTGCAACCATGAAACAAGTATTTTCAATTATGAATATTATAACAACCATATTTTGCGACAAAATGAAGCTAGATATTTCACAAAAATAAAAAATAGAAAATGAAAGATAATATTCTAATAAACTCTTTATCTTGCATATCAAAAGGGAAATTATAGCAAAATTTAGTACATAATTAATAATAGATGAATTTAATGATACAGTAGAATTTAGACTTCTATTTAGATATATCAAAGTCAAATAGTTTTTTGTATTTTGTATTTTGTATTTTTTTTGGTTCTAATACTGTATGAATACTAATTTTATTTTTCATTTATTAATTTAGTTTTAAATGAGTATATGTTTCATGGATTCTAATTAGTTCAACTAATAAAGTTTTTGATAGTTGAATAAGAGATTTGAAATTCAATTTTCACCTACACCAAAAACCAATTGGTGTCTTGGTCAATTTAGGGTTCAATTTTTGCTTACACCAAAAACCGATTGTTGTCTAACTTCACAAGAGTTACACATTTTTTGGATCATGGATTACTATTAGATCTAAAGGTCAAAAAACACTCATGGTAATGACATTATTGCTCTCTAGAAATTAGCCAATTAAGCATTAATTCTTCTTAATAAAGGATTAAAAAAAAAAAAAAACACAGCATTGACGTTCACTCTTCTCCTCATCATCATCTTCTTCCTCTCTCACATCTTTCGTTTTGCAGTATGTATTTTCTGGCCTCCATCATTGATTTCTTTACGGTACTATCTTGAGGTACTAGAAAATTTTAGACATACATGGTCAAAGTCACTATTGTTTTAGAGAATGATTGTTGAGGCTAATTATTTCTAAGGATTAAAAATACGGACAAAGTCAATTAAAAAAATTAGTGCTCTAACAACATTATGTTTCAGCCATGTCATCATCTCCCACCATGGTCTTTTTAAAGATCTTAAAAAATAAGGGCTCTCTTCCATCAATATATGCAAAGCATCATGGTTTATGGCAAAATAAGCTAGTACTTTTGTGGCATTATTTGTCTTTTTATAATCAACACTTAACAGCAACATTCCAAGGACCACCATGGACAATGTCCTCCTTCATACGGCCCCACAGTGTTCTCCAGTGCTAAACACACCCCAAAATAACAATTTAATTACTAACCTCTACAACGAAAGTCATGGCGAACCTAAGTAGCTAAATATACAACCAACATCTATCTTGCTCCCTTATGATTTTTTTAGCACGAGAACAAGAAGGTAATGTGAGAAAGGAAGACAGGAAGAAGATGATGACAAGGAGAAGAGTGAAAATTAATGTTGTGTTTTTTTTTCCCCCTTTATTAAGAAGAGTTAATGCTTAATTGGCTAATTTCTAGAGTGCAGTATTGACAATACTATGAGTGTTTTTTTAACCCTTAAATCTAATATTAATCAATAGTTTAAAAATGTGTAATTCTTGTGAAGTTACACCAGGTGCCGCTCCTAAATCTAACTTAATAGTGATTAGTGGGAAGTGAATAGGCTGATTTGAAGCTGGAGGGAGAAGGGAGAAGGGAGGAGGGAGGAGAATAAAGTGAAAAAGCACAAGCCTATTTAGGTTATCATGCCAAAAATGAGTGAAGTTTCCAATATTTCTGATGGCCCAACAAAGAGCCTTGCAAAATAAAGGCCGATCCTTTTTTGCGGCAGTTCAAGTTTACGGAATCCTTGCAACTGATTTTCACATCTGAGGCCCAACTAACTTTCTGTCCAACAAACATTTTCATTTAGTAAAAAAAGCCCAACATCCCCACAAAAAGAAAATCACCGCTATGCCCTAGCTAGTACGAAAATTTGTTGGACACGAACTGTGACAATTTGTTGGTCTTAGCATTTTTCTTTTACATTATCAACTTCAGTGCCCTTCCCTATTTTCTTTTCAATCTTCCCAAAATCGTGTGCTCTAAATGTTCCTCACTTTTCTTTTTTTAATTAATTAAAATGGTAATTTAATATCTATGAAAAAGAAAGGGATATAATTATTCTAGAAATATGCCTAATTAGACATACAATTTCATGACTTATTGACTTGTGTGATTCTGAATATATAGTAGATTATTTTCTGTTTATATAGACAATATGCTCATAACTTTTTGTCAATCACTCATAATCATGAAAAATAATTAGTTGTGAAATTGTGTGAGAATCATCGTGTCTATAATATTGTTGAAAAGAAAACAAGAAAAAGGAAAGATGACACATTAAAGAGTACGGTTAATGAGTGTCTTAAAGACATTTGTTAGCTAGTCATTTTATAAAAATTATAATATCATTTTTATGGAAAATATAAAAGATTGTTAAAAAAAATTATTATTATTATTTTTTATAAAAAAATATTTTTTAAACCAATGAAGTTAGGGAACGAATTACTAACGAGAATTGTGTCAGTGGAGTTGTGTAGGTGGGGCAGAAGTAATAGATATATAGGCAGTTGAGACACATGCACTACCAGCCATTAGCTGGATAGCTAGAAAGTTGAAAAGGAAGGTTAGGTTCATTAAATGTTCGGTGTTTCTCTAGTAGAAAGTAGAATGTTTGGTCCGTTTGGCCGATCACTTGGCTAAGCAATTATAAGCACGTGCAAGAAACTAACTCTTTTTTACATACATATAGATATATACTTGAGCTACCCTTCCATCTTATTGTCTACACCCTTCAATTTATGTAGTGATGATTCAATGATCGATCATTTCAATTTTCAAGTATGGACGTTGCCAATTTTGAGCTTCAATTTTTGAGCCCAGGTTAGCTGCTGCTTTTAAACCTTATTCGTTCTTATTCTACCTTGTTTTTTTTGAGAAGGTATTCTTATTCTACCTCATTCCTTCTATCTTATGTCTAGGCATTAGAATTAGAAGCTGTGTGTGTATATAATATTTATGGTTGACAATACTTAATTGATTTTCAAAAAACGTCATGGTCTATATATATGTTTATATAGCCAGCGGGGTTAATTTCCAAACATAGTCGTCGTTCTTTACAATTGTTTCTGTGGAATTGTTTTGCTATTTGTGGAAATTAATTTGCCATTGGTAATCATGCGTTAGTAAAAACGCATATTATTCCAACAAAATATATATATATATATATATATATTATAGAAAGGCTGGCTTCATTAAAACAAGCTTTGTGGAGACGTACAGTCTAATTTTGCATTCAAGATGTAAGTAAGAGCAATAAAGAGATGTTTATTTGGATACTGCCTATATTAATTAATTTTACTTCATTTTTACCATGAATTTTTTTGAGCAGCAGAACTGAATGAATTTGCATGCAGGTATATATATATATATATATATATATATTTATATAAAAGAATATTTTCCTTTTCTTTTTCCCCCTAATGATGAGAAAAGACAAAGACAATAAAAGATGCTTTAAAAAAAAAGAATTTCTTATTTATATCTTCTCGTTTCTCCTCCCTTTACTAAAATAGATACATACTTTTTAGCAACCAATTGTCTCCAATATTTGACACCCCTTGGCTTGAAATAAACGTACATACATCCTAGCTACTACTCTATTTAATTTATTTTCAAAAAAAAGTAGCTAATTTTTAGAACAAGTATGGCTAGCTCCTCCATTTCAAATTTCCAATTAATACCCCCCTTCCCCTTCTCCTTCTTCTCAAGGGTGATGGGTGACGAGTATATATCCACCATGCACGTTGATCATTTTAGAAGTTGAAGCTCACTAACTTTTGCCTTGATTTGTGTCCATAAAGGTGGACCAAAAAGAATAAAATTGAAGTAAACCTGTATCTACGATCCCAACATGATATAGCGGCCGGGGAGAGACATTCCAGTATCTTACTAATATATTTTACTTTCTCAATACCGAAGCTTGCATTTGCATGACCCTATATTCTTGTAAATGGGGGCAACAATAGGATGATTACTATTCAGCTTTTACAGTAGTCAATGCTTAAATCAATAAACAAATGAAGTCATCAAATTCCGCGGATAGACAGACATGCAATATTAATTGTCTTTCCATTTCCTTTAATTAATTAATTTTTAACTCAAATATTTGATATTTATTTGGTTTTGTGTGGTTTATATGAGTTCCTCAAGCTTACAGGTAAACTTTATAGTGTGTTGAAAGATTTAAATAGGAATAATAAACTAGACAACACATAGATTAAATTAAGATCTCTACTAGCTAGATCAATAATTAAGAGGTACACAATTCTCAAGGTTGCAAGTTGTTATTGGTTGATAAATAAATGATGTCAATAATGAACCTATATAAAAGTTAGTAAAAACTTGTAACTCAGTTGTTAAATTTTTTGTGTAGCAAGCATTTGTAAAGTTGTGATTTCCAACTAGCTTTTGTTAGCTTTAATTCTGTGCTAAAATTAATTATATTTTCTTCAATCATTTTCTTGTATTTATGTGGGTTTATTTGTAAGGGATGAGTATAAAAGATTGTGAAGAATCAAGAATCAAAAATCAAAGAAGAATCAGTGCAGTTTGCGACTAGCTCGCGAGAAGCTTGTGAGAAGAGTAACTGCAAAAGGTCACGTGTGAAGCACATGACTAGAAGCTGAAAAGTCATGCCAGACTGTTAAATTCACTAGTACTTCGTGTGAAAGACAATCTCGCGAGGTACTTGCAAAACTCTCTGTTGGGCAAAAAAAAGAAAGTATTTTACCAAATTATTTACTCACACTATATATATCCTCAGTACCCACGAAATGTAAGGAGTACTTTTCAGAGAGAAAATCCTAGCAAAAATACTTGAGAGTTAGAGATTGTCATATCCACAATTATCTACATATTTTCTCTTGGTTTTCCTCTACTCCTATCTCTCCATCTCTACATTCTTGAGAAGTTCTTAGCCTAAACACTTATCTTACCCAATTTGAGTGTTGAGTCAAGTTTTGGTGCCTTTGGAAAGCATTAGAAGGAGCCATTAAGTGGTGGATGCAATTAGACTGAATTGCGGGTTCTATAAAGCTAGTGAAAACAAGACTTCGAGAAGCCCATTGGTAGCAGGAGCTTGAAGCTTGAAGGGCTCAAGTACATGAGGTAGACTAGGCTTTGAGGGTCTTTTGTTATTCGTGTACTCCAACTTATTCATTAGTGGATTGATTTTAACTTGGAGAGTCGCGGAGAAGTTTTTCGCTGAATTCTACAGTTTCCTCTTCGATAACACGTCTTGGTATTATTTTGTGTTTGCATCTCTCTTCTCTACTCTTTAAGCTTTTCTTTTATTGTTCATTGTGATTGAGTATGGTTTAGAGTAATATTACCGGTTTATTGCACCTATTTACTTTTATTTCACACTTTGATAGGTTAGAGTAAAACCAATCTAACCGTAATTTTAAGATTAGGGTTTGAATAAGCATTAGTATTTTCACACTAATTAAGCTTTCGGCATTACTTATCTAATTTAAGTTAAACTATTAAACTCCATACTAACTATGTCCAAAGAATATTCACATCAAAGGTGCTAAAATAACTAAAATGCTTTTTTAGCACTCAAAACATTAAAAAACTTACTATATCAAAGGTGTTAAAAGTCAAAAATTTAAACCCCTATCTTGGCTATTTACTGTAGCTAGATGGTAAATACAAAAAGCATTATCTAAATGAAAGTTAAAGAGAGACTCTTGAGTGGTTAAGCTTTTTTTTTTTCATTAAAAAAAAAAACTTAATGAAGTTGTAAAATAATAGAGTATTTGATATTGGATGTATTATATTGTAAAATAGTGTGTTAAAATTTTAAAATAAATAAAATAATTTTTTTGAGTTGATAAAAACTAAATCTTTTTAGCAACTTTATGAATGCTCTAAAAAATGGTTTGTCAAAAAAAAAAAACAAAACAAAAAAGACGTGATTTTTCCCAATTTTATTTCTTTTCTTGACTGAGGCTACATACAAACAAATATAGTGCAAAGCTTTTAGGCTTAAAAGTTAAAATAGAAATCTAGTAGTCGACAGAGATACTTTGAGCTCTCAAATGGAGCTGCAAGGGCTGCAAATAGGGGTGTGCAAAGAACCGAAGAACTAAAAAAACCGCTTCAAACCGACCGAACCGATGCAAAAATTTCTGTTCGGTTCGGTTTCGGTTTTTTATATAATAAAATCGAAAATTTCGGTTTGGTTTTCAGTTGCAAATTTTAATGCACCAAATCGACCGAACCAAACCAATATATATATATATATATATATATATATATATATTTTATGTAATACTCTGTCACATTGGAGTTTGTAGCTTAGTGGTATGATGTGGCTATAATGACTAAGTGTTCTCTTGTTCGAGTCTAAGTTAAAAACCCTAGCATCTTATATTTATAGGTTCTGCCCTTTTCTTTCCAGCTGCCCCTCCTCCATTTTTTTCTCTCTCACTTGGAAATAGAGCATTTTATTCCTTTCTCTTCTCCTCAGCGCCGACCCCCTCCCTAATGTTGCTATTATGATTTGATTTTGCTATTGGTTTTTTCTTCTCTATTTCTTCTTGATTTTGTTTCTCTCATTCCAAAACCACCCATGTTCTTCTCTCTTTCTTGTTGGTTTTTTTTTTCTCCTTTTCAAATGTGTTGGCCCGACGAGGAGTCCAGTCTTTGATGGCGTCGTCGGCGACATCCATGAACCACGCCAACCAGCCTTGTTGGTTCCTAACCATGCAAGGTTCGACTCTCTTTAATTTCTCCATAATTTCATCTCTCTTTTTTATATTTTGGGTTTTTTTTTTTAGATCTTCAATTCTGGGTTTGTTTAATATTAAATCAATGCCATTTTTTCAATTTTTATGTTCAAATAAAGTTAGTGTTGTGAAAAAACCAATGTACTTGGTTGTTTATATTCTGAGTTTGTTTATTTTCTCAATTTCCTCTCTTTTTTATATTCTGGGGGGTTTTTTTTTTTTTTTCTTTGTTTGATTTCTTGGAAAATAAATGATGAGGAAACCGAAAAACGACCGAAACCGACTGAAACCGAAATCCAACCAAAACCAGTGGTTTTTCAACTATTTCGGTCGGTTTCGGTTGAGAATTTCACCAACCGAAAATTTCGGTTTCGGTTGTCCAACACATAGAAAACCGACCGAAACCGAACCGACACACCCCTAACACGTAAAACAAATTAAGCTCCAAAACCCGAGGGCATGGCATATATAGGCTGTCTCAAACTTTAAAATTTAAAATTTTAAAAAATAAAATAAAATAAAAAAAAGCACATACATGTTAAACAAATTAAATGCCTACTTTCATAGCTGCCATTGAGTAAGAAAGGGCCCTTCAAGACCATAATTGTTGGTTCCTTTCCCTTTTCCGTGGGAGCTTGATTTCTTGACTGTGTTCCAAGGAATCGTCAAGAGATAGTTGACAGCTCTCTCTCACGAGTCAACTTAAGTGAGTGACTTAAATTCCTCTTGCAATTAAGAGGCCACAGTTGTTGGTCCCTTTGAGATTTGATCTCGTGAACTCCCATATACGACCATGAGGATTTTTATTTTACGTAAGACTTTTGTTTAATTAGGACAAAAAGAGAAAAAAAAAATGGTAGAATGAGAAATCCTCTTCCTTTATATAGGCGTCTTATCTATATATAGTTGCACTAATACCATTGCCCATATATAGTAAACATGACATATGACCCTACAAAGAAAGGATGTTTTATCTCACGAGCCTCTCACAACATAAATAATGTTTGTCTTATATATTATGAGAGAGGTCTCATAAAACTGTACCATATATAGGATACTTTTTGCTATTTAACAGACTAGCCTATATGAGCCATTGTAAATTGAGTGGTATTTATTTGAGTTTTCTATGCGAGAGATTTAATACCAAAACCAAGTGGATGAAAGGGTACACCCGCGGAACAACAGTACGTAAGGAGATTGATAGAATGGTGAGAGAGGTAGGTTTTTGTTAGACATGTATGCTGTTTCAATTAGGCCTTTGTTTTTTCAATTCTTCTAAACAAAAAGACGGCATTTTAATGCACATACATATTAAAACGTCGTTGTTTAATAATAATTGATTTTTCTTTCTTTTTTTAATCATATATATAGATGACAAGTTTGGTTATCGACCAAGCCCACCATCAAGTAATTGAATTGTCAACGTCGGCTCTGATGATCGAGTTTGAACTGATCAGCCAAAGTTGATCGGTTTCGGCCGCTTCTATACTTCTCACACTGGTGGTCTCCATCAATTTCAAGCGGTTTCTAATTCCGAGGTTGAGGTTAAAGAATTTGGGAATATCCTATCATCAACTTCTACTTCAATGGATAATCTACCAGCCCTGCTTATTTTCAGGTTAGCCTTACTCTATATATATATATATGCTACCACATGGCTTAACCTTCCTTAGTCCACATCTCAATGGGAAAATTATGTACTTCAGTCCACAAAGGCATAATCTTAATAAGATAAGAGAATGCTTCGACTATATATCCAGTACAGCTCACTTCTTCTTAAGGTGGTAAGGTATATCAAGAAAAGTCCCCCAAACATTATATGCTGTGAAAGATATTTCAAATGGAATGTCGTCTAGATCTGCACCCTCTATCATAGTTCTCACATACACCTGTGTTATAGACTGTGTTAGTCATATAATGCTCACCAATTTCAGGTTTTTGAGTGAGCGCCCAAGATGGGTTAGCTGTTGTTTGAGTGAGCCTAAACTTAAAAGCCACTAAGTCTTACACGTTAGAATTGATGTTCGGATTATGCATGAGAAAGAGAGAGAAGCGGAAGAAATAGAAAGCGGAAGAAAAATGAACAGGGTTTGGCCTGACTGCTATGACTAAATCCACAATAAAAAGCTGCATGAGAGGCTACATCTTTTTAGTTCTTAGTGTAACAATGAACTCCAATGTAGATTATATATGGTAGCTAACCTTAGATTAACCTTAAGGTTTTAGTACTTACATTATAAATACGATAACTTACTTTGTTTGTTCTACGAGTACGAGCTTACAATGTGCTTGGGTCTCTTAGATCTTAATATTTCTAATATTTTTAAACTGAAGGGGTAAGCTTGAGTTTGGAATGGAAAACCATTACAAAGTTGGATCGAATTGGATGTACAGAAGATTGAGCTTGATATGGAATGGAATGGAATTTACGAAATGGATGTGATCAATGGTAGCAGAAAACAACATTTGGCCTTGGATGATGGATTCAGGACAACTGCCAACAATAATGACATTGATAAATGTAAGCGTTGTGAGTGCAGCGACACAACAACAAGAATGATGATATCAATTTTGAACAACGTTGTGTTCGTAGCAAGTAATTGAAAATTGGTTCGACGGGGCACATCTAACCCTTAGGCCTTAGGCCTTAGAGATGCATGAATTAGCCACCTTTGATGAAATTTGCATGGGTAATATTCTTGAGTATGGTTATAGCACATGGTGAAGTATGACGCTAGTGCATATATATATGGTATGTGGGCCTAAGTCTTGATGCATGACATGTGTGAGTGCGGATGATTGACATACTCTTCTGATGATGCGTGAGGGTGCATGAGGGGTTCTCTGGGGGAGCTTTTGATGGAATTATGAAAGGTTGCGTGAGATCTTTATTTGATTTATGTGGTTGATGGCTCGAAAAGAAACACAAAGGGTGTGGATACTATGTTGGAAAAACTGAACATGGCTGTGATATACCATGTTAAAACTGTTCTTGGGATTATTCAACAGTTTTGCGCCCATTTCATGCATTATACAGGAAACGAAGACTATTTCTTACATGCATGCATGGCTGCAACCAATAAAATTTGAATGGCCTGTGGACATTGTCTAATTTGAAGTGGACCGTAGCAAATATATTCTCTTGCATTAGTAATCGGATTAAAGTAATTGCATTACTATGTTTCTGGCATAATTAGTAGTACAATTCTTGCTCAGCTGTTTAATTTTCTCACTGTTCTTCTATGAACTTGTTACTACATTGCATCTTAGATAAGCTAAAGCTCATGAATTCTATTAGACTTAAATAGGATTATGTAACATATGCAGTAAAGAAAGCTGTGCCAAATTATATTTATCCTATGGCTTGGAGCATCAATGACGCCCACATATGATGAATTCGTTTATGTGTGTGCAAACTCTATAGTTTCCAGGTGATATATATATATGTGTGTGTATATATATCATGTCATCGTATTTATCACAATTAAAGAATATAAATAAAGCCTTTTGTTTTGCTTTATTTATTTATTTTGGGGGGAGGGGGCATCGACTTTTCATTCAGCATACAACAAAAAACTCTATTTGGTGAGTATTTGTTTTGAGGTGGTTAATGAAACTTTACAGGCAATAATTCCTATTTGAGACCAAGATAAAATTTATATATGAGCTCATACGCTAGAAAAGCTATTCTTGATTTTTGATTTATATTGATGAAGTAAATTCATTTAGATACATCTAATTGCATGTAATTGAAAAACTATAGCAAGTGTGCATTTGTGTTTACAACTGCAACAATGCTACATACAAAAAAAGTTCATAACTCATTTAAATGTCATATTGTGATTAGTAATACATTGAAAAATACTAAAATCACAAAAAATTACACAATTTTTACCACAATTCTCCTCATGTGGCAAGTTATGGTAAAAGTTGTATAATTTTTTGAAGCCCTAGCATTGTTCATGCTACATCACTTTCACATGAGACTAATTAGTGACATCACTTATACTATAATCTAATCACAATTTATCATTTCAACAGTTGTGAAATTTTTTATGTATCTTAAAGTTATAATTATAACTATGCATGCTTCTAATAGAAAACTATCATTTATTAACAAAAGAGTGGACATCTACAGCAAATTGATTCGTTCAACTGTTTGTTAAGGGGGAGAAAAAAAAAGAATGAACATTTCATTTGCAAACCAATACTTTTTTTTTTCTTTTTATAATCATTTGCAAACCAAAACATAATACATTGACACTAAAGATCTATAATTTCTAACAATCATGTAGTCTAAGTTTTTCTTAAAACACAATTATGAAAAACACACAAAAAAAAAAAAAAATCACAATAACATCACACACATAAAATGATAATCAAATTGATATAGCTTTGGAGCCCCTCATGATCATGCTAGGTGATTAATATTGTTTAACTCACTTTGTTCATCATGCGAAATATGTATTGTAGATCTGATCAGTTCAGCTTCCCAGATGGCAGCATGGTTGAAGGTTGGCGCGGAAGAAGAAGAAGAAACGAGAGGATTAAAAGTAGGCTGTTGTTGTTGTTGATTCGCGAACATATTGTCATTAATCAAGGAATCCAGAAATGAAGAGAAGGTATCCTCATTGCAGTTTTCAATATATTCTTCTTCATTTCCTTTTACGTAGCCACCTGGCAATCCCATGGTCATTGCACCATCAGAATTATGCCAATTCTGAGTGTTACTAATATCATTCACCACCAGATTTTGATATTGACCCAGTTGGTCATTTGCATCACTTATTTGAATACCACTGACTAGAGAGCTTCCACCAGTTTCTTCTATTAACCCAGGAGACAAATTAGATTTAGGGTCTGGTTTTGAATTTGATGCAGCGTGATCATGAGCTATTATTACTTCTGGGGAATTATTAGGGTTAGGGTTGACTACTAGTGGCTTGTGGGTTCTTGGATCTATTCCTTGGCTGATTAGCTTCTTGCTAAGATGGGTATTCCAATAGTTTTTTATCTCATTGTCAGTTCGTCCTGGAATTCTTCCAGCTATCAAAGACCACCTGAGAGAGAGAGAGAGAGAGAGAGAATGACAAATTGGCACAAAAACCTCAAGCTGAAGCTCAAAACTCAAAAACCCAAATGGATAATGTGATAATTAATGAACTCCAAAAGTACTAGGTGATTTTGGTTGGAGAAGAAAACCCTGAAAGTTAAATGATTGAAGAAGTATATATGATGTATGATTAATTAATGGTATTAATTACCTGTTACCAAGTAAGCGGTGAAGGCGAAGAATAAGATCTTCCTCATCAGGAGCAATACGTCCTCTCTTAACAGAAGGACGGAGATAATTCATCCACCGAAGGCGACAGCTCTTGCCACAGCGGAGCAATCCGGCACGTTTTGGTAGAGTGCGCCACCGTCCTTCACCTTCTCTTTTGATGTAATTTGATAAAATCTCATCTTCCTCAGGAGTCCATGGCCCTCTTTTTATCCCCACTTTGCTACAGCATGGTGTCTTGCTCGTCGACCCTCCTCCCGATGATGGGTTCCTCATGATGTTAATATCTCTCTCTCTCTCTCTCAGCTAGCTTATTGGATTGGTTACTACTGTAGCTGCCTAGAGTAGATATTTTTTTGCTGGGTAATGGATAATGAGAATTTTAGTTTTGGGTTTGATTCAAATATGGTGTTTTATAGGCACACGTATCGATGAAGAAAGCAGACTCAAAATGGAAAGAGAGCAAAGAAACAAACAAAACAAAATAAAAGCAAAAAAGTTTAAACACCCAATCAAATTGCAACACCTGGATATAAGCTGCTTTCCAGTTTCCTCCTTTGATTTCATGGGCGGCCCATTCCTACTTCCTCATTCTCTTTCTTCCTCTCTTTTAGTCAGCTATCCTATTCCTATATCAGAGGCCTTTCTTATACCTTATCCGTATGTATTCAACGTGTCATTATTTTTAGTGTATATATATATATATATATATATTTTGGGGTAAATTTGAAGTTAAAAAATAAGGAATGAATAATTTTAGAGATACCGTGTCTTATTTTATAATTTGTTGATTCATACAATTGTAAAGAGTTGATATTTTATGTCTAATATAACCTAGTTATCATTTTAGATTGGTTATTTATAATGGTATAAGTCAATAAATTATAAAATTAGATGTGACAATAATTGTGTTCACAAACCAACCGATAAGTAATAAATGAAAACTGGAGGCATTAGAATATTTTGGCAAATCCGCCACCTTCACTGTGAGGAACCTACAAGATTTCAACGTTAACCCAGTTTGACCAGTAGTGGTCTCTAACTCTCTAAAACGTTGGAGAACAATTTTGGTGCACATCTTTGTGCCAAGCGGGCGGCTAGGGTTGCTTGCTTACTTCTTTTCATTTATATATATATATATATATATATATATATATATATATCCCTTGTTTCGAACGATCATGATCACAAATTACTTATATCTTTCTTATACTTTGAGAAAGGAAATAAACCTCATGCATGAATAACGTATTGTACATGCTCGGTTTTTGTTCTAACCTTATCATATGAGCCAGTCCTACATTATTACAGTGGAAATGCTTATATTCAATAGGAGTAGTGCAAAATTTTCACTATCAAAAAATAATAAGCTATACAAGTTACAACAAATATACTTTCTCAGTTAAAACTTAAAACTCTGACATGGTACATTGAAGTTCTGGACAAATTTGCTAAATGCCCTGTTCGGGCAAAAATAGTGGCTTTTTACCCTATTTTCCAAACTAAATAGGGAAATGCCCATATTTTGTAACTCGACAATAGAGAAGTCGATATATATTGAAAAACTCAATGTTAATATAATTGAGTTTGGTATGAACTTTGGGCCACGCTGGCAAAACAGACGTGGCTTTTTCCAATTATGTATGCATACATAACTCAGTAACTTGTAAATCGAGTTTTCTAAACCTGTTACCATTTCAAACCCCAACGTCTTAGAAACTGTTCACTCTATCCTGTATACTCTCCCTCGCTCTGCCATTACTCTCTCCTGTACTTTGCCTCAACGTCTCACTCTCCGTTAGTCTCACTCTCCCTCTACACTTTCCCTCACCCTCTCACTCTCCCTCTACACTTTCCTTGACCCTCTCACTCTCCGTGGTGCTTCCATCGAACCCTCACCGCTACCGTTGATTACAAGTACGTTTTTCTTCTCTTTCTCTTGTTTTGTGTATTACAACTGACCATAATTAGCCTTGCATGCATCTTGTTGATTTAGAAAAAGTCATCTGGAAATCTCTTTTTCACACATACGAAGCAATTTTTTGTTGTGTGTGGATATTTTGTGTGGGTATTTTGGGCTTTCAATCAATCTTGTGTGTGTGCACCTGTGTAGAGACCATATAAACAACTCCAATCAATGGCTACCTACATCTTCCTGATTCATTTACAGTTTCCTGTGATTTCTGTGTTTTTGGGTTCATGAATTTTAGCTTCAAGTAGAGATATTTGGATGACGATGGTGAAAGATGATTTTTGTCCGTGTCTGTTAGCAAAGTGCAAGATGATTTTTCCCGAGTTTCATTGACACCATACATAACTAACTGAAATTTAGGGTGTTTAAGCTCAAATGTGAAAGGTTAAAATTTATTCTTTCCACTCAGTATTTTTTGTCAACTCCAACTATTTTTCAAGTACTTTGAGCACAAAAATATATATAAGGACTCATTCTTGTACTAATGGTAATAGGACCAATAGTAATGGGAGTCGGTGCATTCACTAGTAAACTAAAAGCCTAATAAGGTAATAACTAATAAAAGACTTACTAGGACTCGTAAGAAAATAAAACCTAAGATACTTAGGATCTCCTAGAAAATCCTTGACTCAACTAAATTACCAAAATATCCCTAATCCACAAGGATTGCAAAAACTACAATTTATCAACATCAACGAAATTTACCATAACTTTTAAAATACAAATACAAACCCAAATTAAATTTCTTTTTTGACCCTTAGGCAAATATAATTGGGCCTTTAAACCACTTAATTTTCAGTTCCATTGGACTTCATACTTGAACCCCAATTAAATCTTGAATAGACAAAATAAATTGCACTATTAAATCAAGGTAGTATTAAATCAATCATATTTGGACCTCTATTAATTGCACTTGTTCTTTGTTTTTGTGTGCATAATGAATTAAAATTTGGTCAGCTAGATATGGGTTTCAGCTGATGGTACTTGATATCTGAGTCCAAGTCTAGTGGGGGTGGGGCATATTGCATTTGAATATGAGTCTGTATGCAAATGTCCTTTGGAACTTAACTCAGATAGGAACCAGATAGCGGTAAAACAGAACCAATTAATTTCACTAGATGTCCTGCCTTTTTATTTTAAGATTCAGTCCCTAAAGAATTTGGAAGAAACTGAGAGTAATGAATGTCTTAAAACTACAAAAGTCTCAATATACAAGGATATTAAAGTTTTCTGTCATCAAGGTTTATTTATTTATTGAGTAGCATTAGCAAACTCTATTTTATTGCAACATCTATTTAATTGAGATGTGAAAGTTGGGCACAATTCAATCATGCATCATAACCAAAATTTGAGGGTTGACTTGTTAATATGCAGTGTAATGGCAGGTGTGTCTCCTACCCAACTAATTGAGAATGTACAACATAACTAGACCATGGTTGTAAAATTTGTTCATGCTTGAGTAAGTTTAGATATTTTGGTCTAGCACAACCAACCTAGGAAGGAACCAAAATTCTGAGATCAACTCAATTGAGAGAAACAAAAATAAAAACCTCAAATTATGGCGAATTGAGGTCGTAAATTAACCGAATACGAATACTTGCTCTTCCTGTATTGTAACCAATGACGTCCAGTATGCAGTAAGGACATGTGTGGCATGTTGTGTGGTGCTCTTTGGCCCGCTCCACCTAGCAAACATGGGGTTTCGACAAATGGTTGTTAGTGAACTTTCGTGTGATGAACTGTGAACAATGTCATTATTGAGAACAATGCTTTATATTTTTAATCCATATAAGCATTAGCAAAGTTTCATTTGTTTGTTAGTTTGGCATATTTTTAATTATATCAAAGAGAAAAATTATATATAGTATACTATTACACATAAATAATGAGAACTCAATGAACGTACCTAATGGCAAGGGGCCCTGAGTGCACTAGCGGTAAAGGTGGCCTCACAATTGGGCATATTCGTGGGAACCTTGAATAGGCCCACAGTTGCACCAACACCAATGCTCCTCCAATCTGCATCGCATCCTTCATGGATGCTCTACAAAGGTGCCTGTAGAGCGAGGCCAATGCTGCACTACCCTAGCTATCTTGTCTCGCATTGTTGATTGGGTTGAGGAGCTACAGAGGCAGGAGTGAGACATGGTCCGCCGACTTGTCCATGAACAACAAGGCCCCTAACCAAATAAGTAGGTGGTAGCGGGCATGTTGCTGCATTACTTCATCGCCGACGTCCACAGTTGGGGGAGCGGTAAACCGTGCATCAAGCCACTTGTATTTTATCCTCGCCCCAACAAAGGCATACATGTTTGAGTTGGGTATCGAGGGCGGAGGTTGATGGCCCAACAACTCTTGGCACAACTGACTCTAGTTCATGTCTGTCCTCCCAGTGACAGGCAACCCATTCACCCAAATCCCCAACATCACTTCTATATCTTGCAAGGTGATGCCCATTTCTCCATGGGGTAAATGGAACGTATGCGTCTTCGGATGCCTCCGCTTGACCAAGGTCGTGATCAAGGCGTGATCGATTTCCATATCGAGAACCTTTAACAAGCCAGTGAAGCTTGCTGCATTTATGTACTACGTGATACGTGGGTCTAGCCCACCTTGCGGCAGTACACATTTGCGGCGTCGAACCTTTACAATGCTAGGCAGCTCTTGTACACAAACGAGCATTGTGTTAGGTAGTGCACACGAAGTAATTATAAAATAGAGATGTATTAATAATACAAATACATACCTTGTTGGTGGCATGCCTCCAAAGCGGAGTTGACCGATGATCCAGCTACCGGTTCAACTGGGTACCATTGCCAGGTCCAGGTTGCACTCTATCCAGTGCTTGCATATCTGACATGGCAGCAAATAGATTGTTAGCAATTATTCATGATTCACTCTATGACAAGATGTAATTACAATAGCAAATCATGCAGTTTGGCATAATCATATAGTAATCAAATTGTGGGTAAAAACTCATAATTCACGTATGAAATGGTGTCATCCAATGTTCTTTATAAATTTAAAGAAACAGTATGTACCATATAAAAAAGAAAGATGACCATATAACGATCAAGTATTGCCATAAATGAAAGATGACCTCTTAGAATTTACAGTTCAGATTCCAAAGTTCAAAACCCCTATCCCCCAACTATCAAATAAATGCATATTAATAACTATCATAATTATCTAATTTCATATTTGGACAAAATTTAAAGGAGAGAAAAAGTAGTATTCAGTAAAACTCTCCTTTGGTCAGGGTTATTGACTAGTTAAAATAAAAATAAGAATCAAAGAAATTAAAAAAGAATCAAGAAATAAAATATTCAGATCGACAAGGATGACCTTTCATATTTTAGTGTTATAAACTACTTTAAAGACTTCCTTCACTGTCTTTTATTAAACTGCAACTATAGGGATGGTCTTATACATTCTATGACCAATATAATGAATTTTTAGTTCAAATCACAAAACTCAACCTTAAGCCATTCGCCTCCGTACCAAACTGCTGCCTTTCCCACTTTAAATCAATCAATTGAAGAGAAAAGAAAGGAAGAGATGGAGGGTTTGATTTAAGGCAACTCACACAAGTATCAATATATTGGTCACAGAACACAAACCCTTGATGACATATTCATGATACCAAGGTAAAGTAGATCATCTCAAGATAACAAAAATGGAAATTACAAGCTTTTATATATATGCACATATGCACATCCTTCTTAAAAAACTGACTTATAAAAAACCAATTGCATTTGACAATAAAATGAAAAATTGTAATAATTTCAAAGATAACCAATTGTTCACACACAGTGAGTCTTTGTGAATTATCTTTTTCAATATCTCATTTTATTACACTTCATTGTATGAACCATGGCTAGTAGCACATAGTATATAATGAAGCTATTTCCACATAGTATATAATGAAGTTAAATAAAAGGCCAGCACACATATAATAGAAATATAAGGCTTTTCTTTATCTCAGCACTGAGGCTAGTAGGGTTGTTAAGCAACAAAATGAATGAATATTTTCGTAGGTAGGTGATTCTTATCAGGTTTTAAGACTTCTAGATGTTGAACACATGCTTAACCAAAGTTTAAGTTCAAAGCTGAGGCAATAGCTAAGCCATTTTAGGCAGCCAGTTACCTATCCTATTGTGGGCTCAGCTGAATTAACCATTGTAACATAATTAAAATATTCTGTTAGCAAGTATCAATATATTGGTCACAAAACACAACTCTTGATGACAAATTTCATCTCAAGCTATATTGACATATAATCTCAATAGTTTATTTATTAACAAATCAGACCAACAGTTATTTAAACCCAAGATGCCAAGATGAAGAAAAAATTGAGGCACTAGGATTCAATGTATACATTATGCATTCAGCACAAAAGGAGCAGTCAAATTTGTACAGCTTTAGCAAAATATTAAATTGTATAATGCATAGGGGTGAATTATATGAAAACTATGACAACTGTTCAGAAAGGCTTAATTAAAAAACAAAAGGAGAATAACAAGCAAATATAACTTTTTTCGTAATAGGGATTGAATATACAATTATACACTTCCTCTTCCAACAATAGAGATAGATGTGATGCATGATTTCAGACTGTTGTAACTCCACTCTAACACAAAACAAGAATTGTGACAACTTTAATTTAATGAATCTGATACAGGACAGAAGCCTTAATGGATCTGATACAAATTTCGATGCAGGAATTTTAAAACTCAGCATTCAGTTAAGGTTCTTGAATAGGGTTTTGATGTTTAAGGGTTTACGTAGGTTGGGTAATAAAAATTTTGGATCTTGAACGAGTCTGATGATTGTTTGCCAGTTTGGTGTTAAAACAGTGACTAGAACCTTATACAAATAAGGATAAAGTATAGGCACTCACACCTACGCCCTAAGCAGTTAGATTTAGGAATGAGAAGGTGAATTTTTAAACACTATGCAAAGTATTTAAACAAAACAATCACATTACATTTATAATGTCATCATTGCAGCATATAAAACACAACAAAATTCTCATTTTTATTATTAAATTTACTACTTTTGAGTAAGTTTCAAAGAATGCACTTTGCCAACAGACACGGACAAAAATCATCTTTCACCATCGTCATCCAAATATCTTTACTTGAAACTAAAATTCATGAACCCAGAAACACAGAGATCACAGGAAACTGTAAATGAGCATAACCCATATAAACAGGAAACTATAAATGAATCAGGAAGACGTAGGTAGCCATTGATTAGAGTTGTCTATATGATCTCTACACAGGTGCACACACACAAGATTGATTGAAAGTCCAAAATACCCACACACAACAAAAAATTGCTTCGTATGTGTGAAAAAGAGATTTCCAACTGACTTTTTCTAAACCAACAAGATGCATGCAAGGCTAATTATGGTTAGTTGTGATACACAAAACAAGAGAAAGAGAAGAGCAACGTACCTGTAATCAACAACGGCAGTGAGGGTTCGACGAAAGCACCACGAAGAGTGAGAGGGTCAGGGAAAGTGTAGAGAGAGAGTAAGACTAATGGAGAGTGAGACGTTGAGGTAGAGTACAGAAGAGAGTGATGGCAGAGTGAGGGAGAGTATACAAGATAGAGTGAACAATTTCTGAGACGTTGGGGTTTGAAATGTTAACAGGTTCAGAAAACTCGATTTACAAGTTACCGAGTTATGTATGCATACATAATTGGAAAAAGCCACATCTGTTTTGCTAGCATGGCACAAAGTTCATACCAAACTCAATTATATTAACATCGAGTTTTCAATATATATCGACTTCTCTATTATCAAGTCACAAAACATGGGCATTTCTCTATTTAGTTTCGAAAATGGGGTAAAAAGCCACTATTTTTGCCCAAACAGGGCATTTAGCAATTTTGTCCTTGAAGTTCCAATACGCCTTTATTGAATTGTAGGCTAGGGCTAACCTACTATTCGTCCTTGCATATTAAGCTTCATTGAGTATTAAATGATCATAAGTAGTATTAAATGTAAGTAAGAATTTTAATATGTGATTAATTACGTTTACTTTTAAAAAAAAATAATTTGACTAATTTTTTATATTTTTATGATAAAAATTGTGTTTAATTTTAAATGTATTTATACATATGCATGTGTTACATGTTATTTTTTTTTTATTAATAATTTGACTAAATATTAATATTTTATAATAAAAACTGTGTTTAATTTTAAATGCATCTATGAGTTTGCATGGGTTACATACTAATGAATATATACATAGTTGCACATCAATTCAACTTAATTATCATCTATATATATATATGGCAAAACTTAGAGAAAATTCAATTAGAATTTGAAATTAGAATCCAACTTTGTGCTATGCGTTTAAATTTATGTCGAAACCAGACTATAATTATCCACTTAAATTTGTATCATATGTGATTTAATGAGTACAAAATACTATATAAGAATATAATATTAACGAATTATAAAATTTTTAAAAAAAACAACCAATCACATATACTTAATAAAAATTACCACAAAACAAAAATCACCACACGTTTTATCTTATTAAAAATTAAAAAAAATTATCATAAGCAGTATTAAATTTAGGTAAGAATTTTAATACGTAATTAATTACGTTTACTTTAAAAAAAAAGACTATTTATTTATATTTTTATGATAAAAATTGTGTTTAATTTTAAATGTATTTATACGTATGCATGTGTTACACGCTTTTTTTTTTTCAATGATTTGACTAATTATTTATACTTTTATAATAAAAATTGTGTTTAATTTTAAATGCATCCATGAGTTTGCACGAATTAGATACTAGTGAATATAGAGATATATACATAGTTGCACGTCAATTCAACTTAATTATCATCTATATATAAATATGGCAAAACTTAGAAAAAGTTCAATTAGAATTTAAAATTAGAATCCAACTTTGCGCCATATGTCTAAATTTATGTGAAAACCACACTATAATTATCCATTTAAGTTTATGCCATATGTCCACTTAAGTTTTTTAATTTTTGTGTCAAGTAAGTTAATGAGTACAAAATACTAAGAATATAATATTAATGAATTATAAAATTAAAAAAAAAAAAAAAAAAAAACTAATCACATATACTCAATAAAAATCACCACACAACAAAGATCACCACACTTTTTATCTTATTAAAAATCAGAAAAAAAAAAAAAAAAAAAACAAAAAAAAGGATCATAAGTAGTATTAAATTTAGGTAAGAATTTTAATATGTGACTAATTACATTTACTTTAAAAAAAAAATTGACTACTTATTTATATTTTAATGATAAAAATTGTGTTTAATTTTAAATGTATTTATTCATATGCAAGTGTTACTTGGCTTTTTTTTTTTTTAATAATCTGAATAATTATTTATATTTTTATAATAAAAATTCTGTTTAATTATAAATGTATCAATGCATTTGCATGGGTTACATGCTAGTCTATATATTCTATATAAAACCGAAACTTTTGGAGCTCTCACAGTTTTCCACGTCAGCATTATTTAAAAAAAAATTCTGATGTTTTTTTAACCCTATAATACATAAAACCCAATAATACAAAAAACTAAATTCTAATTTTCTATTTCTCCTGTTCCCCTTCTCCTTCCCCATTCCCCTTCTCTGTCATAAAAAACCTTTGTTTCTCTTCAAAACAAAAAACCCGATAATGACTTTCTTCTCCATTGTTTAACAAACATGAGAACAACAACTACACAATGCACTCGGCAGAGAGGCTCCACAGCACCATTGAGATCTATGGCAGATTGACCCAAGAGACAACTCTCCACTTCCACCCATTTGCATAGATGGGTTTGCTTGAAGCATCTCTCTCTCTCTCTTTGGAACATTGGTAATTTAGGTTTTTCTCTCTCACTCTTTAGGTTTTCAATTTTGGTAGATATATAGATTCAAATTGCTTCTTAAATTCTTCCACTCCTACTTAGGGTTTTGGTTTTAGGTTTTTGAATTTCTTGATTAGTTTATTTTTATGATTAATCGATGGGCAGTCCTAACCATTTAATATGTTTACATAGGTTGTTGAAATTAAACATCTGTTAGCATCTACTTCTGTTTTCTTTCAAACCCACTTAGGGTTTTAATTGTAATGTATTTGATTAGATAGTTGTAGATAGTTATTGTAGTTGCCTTGGTGTTTGTACAGAGTTGCTTAAAAAATAATGGAGTAACCTAAGAGTTTCATAGATTAGAAAACCTCATGAGCACATTCTTTCAGTGTACACTGCTGTACACATCATGCCTTCAAATATGCAAGCTTAGTTTCAACCTAAAAATGAGAATATCAGAAGGGGGAATTGTTTTTGGAACTTGAAAATTTTGGAACAAACAGAAAATAAATCCATTACTATTGTTATTTAGATGAATCTAGAAAAGTACCCCGGACAGCATCAGTGAAACAAGATGCAGGAAGTGGCATGAAATGAGGACATCAAAGCAAAGTTGTTGCTACCCAAACACTGGGAAGCCTTCTTTCAATTTTGGCATTCATGGGCTTTGGCCTAATTACAATAGCAAATTTATATGAAACAAGATATAGGGTGCACTAATCTACAGTAAAAGAGCAGGAATTTGTTTAGGGTGAGGATATGCCCATGGGCATTGTTAAATAATAAATAATAATCTCCATTAAGTGAAAATATGTCTGAATAGACACAAAGCATCTAGAAACAGGTGAAGTTTGTACTGCTTGCCACATAGGATTAGATTAGATAGTTGTAGATAGTTTCTGTAGCTGTCTTGGTGTTTGTACAGAGTTACTTTAGTTGTTTTTCTACAAATCAAATAGCTGTCCAAGAGAAGGTATAAGTAGGATTTCGTAGAAGTTTTTTGTTATTTCTATAATTCTATCCAATAACAAGCCATTAATGAATTTGGGTTCTAGAGTAACCTAAGAGTTTTAGCTAGGGGCTAAAACTTATTGACTATTGGTCCATTCAAAAAAATAATGGAGTTTTTCTGCAATTTTGTTTCAGGATTATTTGGTTTACTCTTTAATATAATTGAGATTTAGCATTACATTCCTAGGTTGGAGTTATCAGTTTAAAGTGAACATATTCAATATGGAAAATCACTTGTTGTTAACATCTTTAAGCTAGCAACAACATTGTACAATGTTGTTTGCTTCTACTTCAAACAAAGAGTAACTCGCTCAAAAATTATTATTAGTCATTCTAGAAATGGAGTTATTAGTTAAAGCATTTAAGTTAGCACTGAACCTTGAATGAGTTGAAACATGATGCAAGAATGAGCTTTTGGTATGAAATTTGGTGTGACAACATCTCTTATACTGAATCAAACCATGTAATTATGTATTTTACTGCCAAAAAGAGTACAAAACTTGAATCTTCTTTTGGATTGGTGTTTGTACTTCAATTTTGTTAACAATTTTACTGAATATTTTGTAAAAAAAAATATATTCTTTTTGGTTGGGAATGCTTAGGGGTTTCAAGTTAGAGTGAGTTTAAGGATGTGCAAACGCAGGAGCCAATGTGGGAAAAACAACATGAACATATGCTAGGTACATGAAACTTTTCCTTCTAATTTCAATTGGGTATTTTTTTGTGCTCCCTGATTTATTTTTCTTTTTGATAAACTTATTTTTAGGTTTAGAAAATGTCTTCCAGGAATCAATTTCGTGAAATTAATAGTAGGTTATTCTATTAGAGTTCAAATTACCACTAATAGGTCTAATTGTTTTTAATATACTTTTAGGCTTTTAATTCTGACCTTCACAGTGTGTTCCACTCATGATTTGCATGTTCTAAATTGCAGAGAATGATGAGCTACTATTGTAGTATGGCTGCATCAATCAAGTGTTGCTACCGTAGTCAGTGTTTAAATACTAATTGACATACTATAATAATTAATAAGTATATAAATATATATAAAGGGCATTTGTAAATTTAGTTATTGTTTAAATACTTATATATATATTTATAAGTATATATATTTGCAATTTCTTAGGTTTTCTTAGATGATTCACCAGTCACATTCTGTTTTAAATGCCTTATCAGCTTCTACCATGGTTTAATTAGGTGTTTGTTTGGTCTTTCTTTTTTGCCGAATGGATGTTTGGTCAATGAATTATATTTCTGTCTCATGTATCATATAGTTTGTGGTACATGTCATGGGATAAAGTTAGAGAGATATATAAGAAATACAACAATGTAACTGGTAGAACTTAGAAATACACATTAACAATAACAAAGGAGCCCCAATATAGGAAACAAAACACATTTAATCCTATGCAACACAAAACTAAATGAAATTATATTGAGTTCAAGCTTGAGACAGAGTTGGCAGTGTATGAAAATTGGGGAAGAAAAAGAGAAGATTGTGTGCGATATTAGAATAATCTTCTAACTCATATTTAATAGCTTTCCCATGTGTAGCATGGGTTAGCGACTAGTTTTATTAGTAAGTGTGAATTGAAATCATGTGATTGCTAAAAAATATGCCTCCCTAGCTAAAACAACGGATAAGCATAGTAAGTACATGCTTGTCAAAGATATGTGCATCTCAAGAATTTTTAAAGAACAAGTCCCTCACATTGATGTAAAAGTATATATTTTTTCTATTATTAAAATTTAACTAGAGTTATTCTCGTGCGATGCACGACTTAATAGAAAGTATATATAAATTAAACAATTTATTTTAATAATATAATTAAATTACTTATCTAAAAAAAATTAAATTAAAATGTTGAACTTATAAAGGAGAATTTAACTCTTTGATAGTAAGATTACACACAACTAAGAAAAAATTTACACTGAGATAATGATTATATGAGAATAAAAATGATTATTTTAAGAAAGACATAACTAATCATATAATGATGTATGGCAATTTTGGTTAAAGAAAAAGTTATTTAAAAAATTAGAAGTAGAGTTAATAGAGAAAAAAAAAATTATTTACATGGGAATTGAACGATTGTCCTTAAGAGTGAGAACTATATCTAACCAAGTAAAGAGTTTTAAAAAATAATTGTCTATTAATCTTGACCTTTCTTTTGTGGTAAAAGGTCTGGAAAAGCATCCTCATTTATTTGCCATATCAAATTAATATATATATATATATATAAAGAAAAAAAAATAAATATGTAATCAAAGATTTTATAGACAATTCAATTTTGTTCAAGGGAAAAAAAAACATGAATCATATAAAACAAAAAAATTAATAATTTGATTTCTGTTATTTTCTCAACCATTAAAGAAAATTTTCAAATGAACTCTGTTAGGACATAGAATGCAAAACCAAAAAAAAAAAAAAAAAAATCAAATTCTTACTTTTTCCTTTTCACTCCATTTTCTACTAAGAATTTAGGATTTTAAGTGTGGTTAAATAATAATAATTTACCTTATTTTTCCAAGAGGGTTAGAACAAAAAGCTTTGCTTCCTACATCTTGTTTAGGTTGCGTGTGGAAACTTGGATTTGAATTTTAAATTAACATATTTGAAATGCCTTGATTCCAAATCCATTGAGTTTAGGAGTTATTTCAAATCCAAACATTTTAAAGGTTTAAAATTCTCGGTCATGGAGAAATTGGGTTTTGTTGATGAGATGTGTTTCTATGGTCACTTATTTAGTAAAAATAATGGGGTATCGAGGGGGCACATTATTCCATCTAGGGAGATTCGTCAAGGAGACCCCTTATCACCTTATTTTTTTCTTTTGTGTGTAGAAGGTTTGTCTGTTTTGATTTAATCAGTGGTGAATAAGGGTTAAATGGAGGGGGTGAAAATTTGTAGAGGTAGTCCAAGATTGTCTCATTTGTTTTTTGCAGATGATAGTTTGATTTTTTGCAAGGCAGCACTTGAGGAATTTGATGAATTACAAAGATTGCTTGGGGTGTATGAGAAAGATTCTGGTTAACAATTAAACCGTGCAAAAACATCTTTGTTTTTCAGTAGGAATACCTCAAGAGATGTCCAAGAGGAGATAAAGAATCGGTTTGGTGCCCAAATAATCAAGTAACATGAGAAGTATCTTGGTTTACTTTCTTTGGTTAGGAGAAATAAAAGAACTACTTTCAATGCTATTAAGGAGAAATTGGGAAAAGTGTTGGTGGGTTGGAAAGAGAAGTTACTTTCAAAGGTAAGGAAAGAGGTTCTAATTAAAGCAGTGGCCCAAGCAATACCGACTTATACTATAAGTTGCTTTAAACTTCCAGACTCGCTTTGTGATGATTTAATGGGGATGATTAGAAATTTTTGATGGGGACAAAAGAAGGAGAAGAGGAAAATAGCTTGACTTAGTTGGGAGAAAATGTGTGAACCTAAGTGTGATGGAGGAATGGGATTCAAGGATTTAAAATTATTCAATAAGGCTTTACTTGCAAAACAGGGTTGGGATCTTCAAATGGGCAGCAACTCTCTTGTTTATAAGGTTCTTAAGGCTAAATACTTCCCAACTTGTGATTTTATCCATGCCTCAATTGGAAATAATCCCTCCTATACTTGGAGGAGTTTAATATCTACCCAAAGCCTAGTTAATGAAGGTTTACGATAGAGGGTTGGCAATGGAGCAAATATAAAGGTTTGGCAAGATAAGTGGCTGCCATGGGGTTTGACTTATAGGGTCACTTCTCCAAGGTTATTCATGAGTCTTGATACAAGGGTTGCTGATTTAATTGATTCACACACAGCAAAATGGAAGAATGATGTCCTTGATTGTCTTTTTTACCTTTTGAAGCTGATTTAATTAAAAGTATTCCTTTGAGTGTCATTTTGCCGGAGGACAAATTGGTTTGGGCTGTAACTAACAATGGAATGTTCTCTGTTTGGGAGTGTGTATATATTGGTGGTGTCTATGTTCAAATCTAAGTATCGTGGTACTACTTCTAACGGTACTCTACTAAGAAGATTTTGGAAGAAAGTGTGGTCATTGCCTATTCCTCATAAGGTGTGTCATTTTTGTTGGCGTGCTTGTCGCGACACTTTACCAACAAAAGTCAAATTGATGAGGCATAATGTTACTGCTGAATCTCTGTGTGTTTGCTGTTTGGAGAATGCTGAAACAAATGGCCATATTTTCTGGGGTTGTCCGACTGCACAGGAGGCTTGGTCTGATTCAAAGCTGAATTTGATGACTCCTAATGCTAATATCGACTCTTTCTAGGATTTGTGATGGCTTGAACTAATGACCAATGATGCTGGGGATGTCAAATGTTCAAAATTTGTGATGGTTGCTTGAAAATTATGGTGCAATAGGAATGAAATTTACCATCAAGGTGAAGCTAAAACCGGACTGGAAGTGGCTCGCTCAGTAGCTAATTATTTGCAGGAATTTTGGTCGGCAATAGAGACACATGAATCCTCTGCCTCTGATCTGGTTCAGCCTCTTGGTGACAGACAAGAAATTCTTCAAAATTCTATCTGGGTCCTTCCTCACTTGGGTTAGTGCAAGATTAATGTTGATGGTGCTCTTTTTCCCACAAAGAAGTTGGTTGGCATTGGTGTGGTCATTAGAGATCAGCAAGGCAAATTGTTGGCTGCATTATGCGGAAAAATTACAGCTTAAATAGGGGCACTTGAAGTTGAAGCAAAGCATATGAAGTTGGTGTTTTGTTGGCAAGACATTTGGGGCTGAGGAATGGAGTGTTGGAAGGAGATTCTCTGATTGTTTCTAATGCACTCAAGCAAGCTGTACAGCCTCCTACTTCAGCTGTAGCCATTGTGGAAGGAATTCATGGTTTGAGTCCAGATGTTGGGATAGTTGGTTATTCTCATGTGCGAGGGATTGGTAATAAACAAGCCCACATTCTAGCACGACAAGCTCAAAGCTTTGTCAATGATGTAATTTGGATTGAAGAGATTCCTTGTTGTATTCAGCAAGCTCTTTTATTCATGATGTACTTGTTTCTTAATGTTTAATAATATTTCAGTGTGTGTTCTATTAAAAAAAAAAAAATCCTTAACATTTTTAAGCTTCCCAAATAAGATATTTGGATATTAACCCAAATTCAAATCTAAATGCCCAAATCATGTCATCCAAACACACCATTAGAGTTTTAAAGTGAGTATTGGTTCTTTTTTTTTTTCCTGGCTATGACTTTATTCATTTCTTCTTGTCCCCCTTTGAATGAAATGTGTGTATATATATGTGTGTCAACTTCTTATTTCTTCAATTTTAAAGGAGGCAATAGTTAGGTTTATTGAATGTTGTGATCTTCGGGTTTGTAGGTCCTAAGTGTGCTAGATCCAAATTTTATCAAGTACTACCTTAATTTTTGACATCTAAAATAACCAACCAAAAAAAATAATAAAGAGGTTGATAGCAACATACATAACATTTAGAAAATGAAAAGAAAAATAAGCATGACAGAAACCAACTCGGGATTCATGCTAGAAGTCGGAATAGGCTTTAGCCTGAGATTTATTCCCTGTACTCTAAATGTCCTCCTAGCTTATGTGTTATGATCCTAATGTTCCACATTGCTTAAGGGTAAATTTAAACATGTGTGTTGACACATCGTAGTTGCTCGACCACTCATTGTGGCGACACTTACACACCTTCCTATCTGTCTTGGTGCGAGAGTATGGTATGGAGGTGTGTCATACCTTAGGTGTGTGACTGGAATCTGAGTTGATTTTAAGGAAATTACCAAGAGTAAGTGAAGTCACCACCAATCATTGGGTTTTTCTAAGGTATGATTGGTCACTTGACTCCATTTGATTTTATTACCAATCTTAGGCTAAAAAAAGATCATTTTTCCTAATCTTAAATGGATGGATAAAAAATCTTGATTCTTAAGCTCGGAAGTTTGGTTTCGTGTGGGGAAGGTGTTAAGCACCCTACAACACATATAGACAATCATTTTTTTTTTTTTTTTGTTGATAAAATCATAATTTAAGGACATTGGCAGTTAAAAACAAGCTATTGGCATTAACTTTCGGGGCTTTAAACGTATTGAGCTTTGAGGTTTGGTTTCGGAATGGGTGTGGTCTTGATCGATGTTTTCCTAGTGCATTTGGGATCGATGCCAAATTTCCACGGCAAAAATTCAGCAACATTTCGCCTTATTTTTGTGATGGAAATCCGGCAACACTTCGCCTCAAATCATCATAACACACAGAATGCTACTCTCACTAAGTGTTCAACGTGAGAATATGGCAATGGGATGCCCCATTTTCATGGCAAAAATCTGGTAGAGTTTCGTGTTTGGTGTGCTATGGTGCACTGGTAGGGTTTTGCGACTGTGTATTTGGTGCATATCAACATGCTCATACTATGACGAGTCAAAGCCCTCCAAAGCATCAAGCATGTTGATGCGTGTTGCATACACGAGAAAACCAATGTCACTCAAGTGACTTGGATCAAGACAATCACACTGTGATGATTGTACACACAATATAACATGAATATGCACCTACAGCAATCGCCTTGAGTGCATGCCCACACTATAAGGTCATGAGCACTCGTGATCAACGATGGTCACTTGCATAACCACAAAAGTCCAACATATAGAGTGCACGATCACCTACACACACGCAAGCATATATATATATATATATATATATATATATACATACATACATCATGCACAATGCTATCACACTAAGCAGGAAAGTAAAACAAACATTGCCAACATTCCAAGGGTATGGCCCAACAAGGTATAGGAAATGTAAAATAGACAGTGTCATGACTAGGGAACGCGGCCCAAGCAAAGAGCAAGAAAAGTAAAGGGTACAAGGAAAGGGGAAACCCTAATACATGCTCTAGAGAAGAGGCTTAAAGAGAGAGAGAAGGAGAAAACCATTCTGGAGGGGCTAGGCCCTTTAATCTATTGAACATAGCCCCTTGGTAGGCTTGTATCCTCTTGCTTGCATCCTTGCTCCATGCATGTACATGCAAAGACAAAAGAAACATGCTAGCAGACAAGCAAAGAAAGAAAGAAAAAAAAAATAGAGATAGGGAGAGCATGCAAAGAACATACTAACAAAGAGAGCCAAACTAGGGCAAATAAAGCATGCTAAGCATGTGAAAGGGCAAATAAGCATGTTACCAACAAAGGAGGGTGTCCTAGAAGGACAAATGTAGGTTTGGATCGAGTGTCCATAGTTCCATTGGATTGGAATATGGACGACACACAGACTCATGCATGAACATGTAAGCAAGCGTGCAAAGATACAAAAGAAGTAGAGAAAGCCAAACAGGTGGCACCAAGCAAGCAAGGCAAGCATATAAACATCATACGGAGTGGAGAAAGGTATGTATCAAGCACACCAACACCACAGAGGTGTATCTTGATAACACTTTAAAATGTATACTTGTTATATATTTATGTTGTATAATTAAGTCATAATTTACATTAATCCCTATTATTTATCTTTACATAATTTCTTGAATAAGATGTCATTCATTGTATGTAATTTCCTACTTTCCAAAAATCACATGAAAAAAATGAGTTTACAGGAATTTGTGAGAGAATGGAGGCCAAACTAGAATTAAAGAGGAGCTAAAGGACCATGCTTAAATGTCTAAAGAGGTGAAGTTGGAGTGCTTAGGTCATCTACCATATTTGGAAGCCTCAAATAAGGAAAGAAATCAAAGAGGTAAAATCTAAAAAGAAAAAATAAGATTTGGGCACTGATTAGTATTTTGGGCATATCTTTCTCCTCAAAAATCCAATTGACACGAGGCTAGATAGGTTAGAACCATGACTTAAATATTTACAATGTTAGGAACTTAGTGGTTCTTAATGGGGATGGATAAGAATTTTAGGGGAGTGTACGAAAATGGTACGAAAATGGACTTGATTCGAGGTAGTCACCCTTCATGGAGAAGAAAGAGATTACGCGAGAGAGAGAGAGAGAGAGAGAGAGAGAGAGAGAGAGAGAGCGATGCACTAATGCACTAACAAATTGGTTTATTATTCAATTGATATCTAATGTTAAATTACAATCATGTATTTACAGGAGACTAGCTCTAATGTCATTGGCCCACATGACTCAAAATAATTGGCTAGTTAATTCAACATGTGCTCTATGAATTAAGCCATGTGTTGAATGAGCTACATATGCTCAAATCCTAACTCACTCATCCTAATCTCAACTACCTAACTAAAGGGTTTACAACAATTATTTCATATTCCTAACATTTCCCTCTCCTTGAAAACACTTTGCCCACAAGGTGTTGTTATTAAGTGACACCTTCATTAGAGGGAACAGGCCACTAATCCAATACACCAAAGCATCTTGACCATCGAAAACATCAAATATTTCCAAGCATTTGACCACAACCCAAGATAAAGTAACATAATCTGAAAAACCAGCAGACTTAATACTAGCACTCATTGAAAATCCACATCGTGCTTCAGTGCTGTCCTCTGCATCAAACAATAAGTTGTAGTAACAGCCAATGTGAACAGTAGCGTTAACTTCTTTGCATTCCAATTGCAAAGCACATGTCAATTCATAGTAATGATATTGCCACATTGACCCTGTAGAAGTTGCATTGCGTTACCACCTTTGCTTTCCTTGTGTTGATAATATTTTGAATGATGTTGTTTCTAAAGACAATTCTTGATGCCCTTCCACATGCTCTAGCCTAAGGAAACCAAGACTTCCATCATTAGCAAGATACATCTCATTATATGGATAAGCAATGCTAGCATTGGAACCTTGGCACTTCCGACTGTTGCCACCAAGAATGTGAATGTGACCAAGATGATCCTTCAAAACTACTTTTCCAATGGAAACCATTTGCATTAAGACATGTTCATCCATGTGCTCAACTTCAAGACCAATAAACCGTGAACCAAGTGACATATCTTCATTGTCAAGGATAGTTTTTGTTGATTCAACAACCTAAAACTTGTCACTTGTTCCTCCAAGAAGTTGTAACTCTTCTTCGGACATATTCTCAAGATCCTCTTGCACTCTAGAAAGTTCTTCCTTCATGGCCATGTTAGATTCAGCCAAGGCATTTATCATCTTTGAAATATCCTTAACTTCTTCTAAGGCTTTGTTCAATATTCGCTGTATTTCTTTCAAAAGTTTTCTTTGATCACAATTGCTCATCCCAGGATTAAAGGCTCTGATACCACTTGTTAGGAACTTAGTGGTTCCTAATGGGGATGGATAAGAATTGCAAGGGAGTGTATGAAAATGGTAGGAAAATGGACTTGATTCGAGGTAGTCACCCTCCATGGAGAAGAAAGAGATTACGAGAGAGAGAGAGATGCACTAATGCACTAACAAATTGGTTTATTCTTCAATTGATATCTAATGTTGAATTACAATCATGTATTTATAAGAGACTATCTCTAATGTCATTGGCCCACATGGCTCAAGATAATTGGCTAGTTAATTCAACATATGCTCTATGAATTAAGTCATGTGTTAAATGAGCTACATGTGCTCAAATCCTAACTAACTCATCCTAATCTCAACTACCTAAACTAACTACCTAACTAAAGGGATTACAACAATTATTTCATATTTCTAACATACAATTCTCCAGTTTTGAATTTTTTGAAATTTATAATTTTTGAAGGCCGAAATTAACTCATAAGTTACTGCTAATCTAGACGAAAATTAAAATAGTAAAAGTATTATTTTCTTTGGACACTTGGACGTGAGGGTTTTGAAGGGAGGCTATGTAGAACGAATTTGGCAAAGAAAACCTTATGTTTTCCTTTCTCTAATGGCAGCTTAAACTCTTTGCTAAAGTTAGGGGTTATGTTTCTTCTATACGGTATGAATATTTAATGTGATTCTTTCTACGATTTTATCTACAATATATTTGATTGTTCAATTAAATTTCTTTTGATGTATTGGTTCTTCCATGTTTTCAATAAGTTCAATCATATTTTTCCTTATTGTTTAGATGAATTTCTAATAGTTTCAAATAGAAATCAGGTTTTAAAGTGAATGAGTTTTTCTGAAAATTTTTCTAATCGCATTATTAATTTAGGTTATCATGCATTCTTGAATTGTCTCAGTTCAATCGAATCATAAGTATTTAATTGTATAAGAAGTAAGAACAATCAATTATGAAACATATAATTTCTTAAATCACAAATAATTTCATATCGATACAGGGAAACACCTCGATGCCATGGTATTTACATTATTGATTTAAATAACTTTTTATTATTATTCTTGTTAACAATCACTAAGCAAAAGTATTTTTCTTCTTCACCCAAATTGTTGTTTAATTATATTGTTTTTGAATTTGGCCTTCAGTGCCACAACAATATAAGAATCGGTCCTGGGAAACCATTCAGGTTTTAGGCAAAAAGCAACAATAAAAGGGGTTTCTTTATTACTTGTTTAAAGTTTTGTGCGATTTTGTTATTAGGTTGAAAATGTGCCAAACAGAGGAAATGAGCACTATCATGGATTGTGAAGTTGTGGAGGGGCCACAAAGCATTCTTAAAGGCGAAGTACTGCAAACTGAGCATTCCTAAGGAAGTTTTACTTGAGCTATCACCACCAGAGGTTGATGAGAATCAATTTCATGTTTTGGTGGAGTACTCGTTTTCTTAGAAAGGCATGGTAGAAATAATTATAGTAGTATAGATATTTTGCTATTATAGGTTCCATGCTCAAGAGTATTATATATTAGCTTGTTATTGTAATTGGTAGTGACTTTGTTGAAATGTTTGTAGGACCTGTCTAAAGGTAACAAAGACTAGCGTGGAAAGTAGACAAGAACTGCATACGCTGGGTTTCAGAAGCTATGCTCAGATGGTGGATAGCATTGTAAGAACAGCATTATATATATTAATAACATGCAAAAATTAACAAAGCTTATATTATTTTGTGTTCTAAAGTATAAATAAATGTGATTCGACACCATCTGGACACCCTCGCTTTAATATGCCGAATGTACTGACCATCTTGTAAGCAAACAAGAAAGGCAGGCAAATAGAGAGAGGTGAGATGAATGAAGTGGCGTATTCTCACCACGATGGTACTACTGTGAATAAAACTGCGGAAGCGAACATTGTAAGTTTGTAACAAATTATATTGTATTTGAATGTATTATATTTTAAGTTGGAAAAAAGTTCTTTGATAGTGGAGAACTATTTGAGATTGAAGCTACTAGTTCATATGGTTCATTACAGGTGCTATAAAATATGAGTTGTGGATGCTATTAAAGAAAATATGAATTGTAAATATGTAACTTCAGTGGATGCTATTAAAGAAAACAACTTTTTTTAAAGAATAAGACAAATCACTTAGTCAACCCAAGGTAGTGAATCCTAGAGGTTTTGTTCCTTGTTGCTTGATGCTAACTCCAAGCAATCCTAGATGCCAACTTGTAGTTTATCTATCAATTATTTTTCTGTTCTCCAAATTTTAATTCAGTGGATGCTATTAAAGAAATTCTTTTAAAGAATAAAAGCAGATAATTCAGTGGATGCTATTAAAATGAGAACTCTTTTATCCTTAACATCAACCAACTTGTCACTAAGTGATAATAGATTTGGTATATTGCAACATTAGAATGCTCATTTGGAGCATTGTTAGCACAAAACAATGAAAAAAGAGAATTCACTGTATCATCTGATACTTGTGGAGGAAAAGCATAGTTATTCCTCCAATTGAAAAACAAATCGTAGGGAAAAGGAAGTACTGTACTTCATTGTAGTGATTTGATTATTATCTCAATACACCTTTGTAGGATGTGCCAACATTAATTAATTGGAATAAAACAAAAAAATTGATTTCTGAAAATGGTTAAGGCTCATATTAACCCCATATTAAGATTTAAGAAGAGCTTTTTAATAAAATATATGGTTGATGGAATTATTGAAAATGACCTAACACTGTTGCCCAAAGGCCTAAACTTAGCCCAAATGAAGACACGGGCTACAGATTCATGTCTCAAGACTAGGACAGGCTTCCCAAAAAGGTTTGACTATAAGGGTCCGTTTGGTTCATGTAAAATAATTTCCGGAAAATAGGCTATTTTTCGAAAATGCTATTTTCAGGAAAGAAAAATAGCTTCAAGTGTTTGGTTGCATTATGAAAATTGTGTGCAGAAAATATTTTCTTGTATTTGGTTCTATTCTGAAAATGATATTTTCCTACAGAACCAAAGAAAAAAAAATATCAAATCCGATCAAACGCTTCTAGGTTCTGGGTTCGCATCGAAGACGATCGAAGGTGACAGCTTCTGGGCTCAATCGGCGCGGTGCTCGGGGTTTATTCAGCAACGGCTTCTGGGTTCGTCGGTGCGAGATTGAAGGCGAGATCACGAGATCAAAGGCTAGATCGCGAGATCGAGCGGAGACGATCGAAGGCGAGATCGGCGCAGTGCAATCGAAGGCGAGATCGGCGCGGTGCTTAGGGTTCGCTGGCAACATCTCCGGCGTGATCTGGGCTCCTCAGCGTGATGCTCGTGCTCTCTTTCTTTCTTTCTTTCTCTCTCTCTGTCTTCATGCTCTCTCTGTCTCTTTGTTTTCCGAAAGCTATTTAAAGTGAAAATAGAAGGGGAAATCATTTTCACCTTTGACTCATGGCCAACTGAAAATGATTTTCAGAAAATTGATTTTCCATGTGCAACCAAACACCCGAATCCGAAAATGATTTTCATCCAAAACAAACACAACCTAAGTTTATTTTGAATTAATTGGAATAAATAAAAAGCTAGAGTACAAGGTTAATGATAACTTTGGGCTTATGAGATACCAAGAGGAACCATAGTGGGCTCTGTCTCAGAGAGAGAGAGAGAGAGAGAGAGAGAGGTATTTAAAATTCTTTTTCTACTCACTTAAGTCTATATATGTTGTATGTTTATTTAATCTTATTTTTTTTTATTTGTATTCTCTTCGTTTCTCTTTTTGTTGGACAAAGTCTAACTACAAATTTAATTGTAACCTTAGGTTACAACTTTCACTAAAAAAATTAACATGAATACAACATCTCATGCATCCCCAATTTTGGCACACTTGACAGATGCTGGCTATGAGTTGGTTTCATGCTCTTTAATGCTACTCTATTTTAATGTCACAAGATTTATAATGTAACTTTTTGTATTCATATGGTTATTAATAAAAGCAGGATTCCTGCTCAAGATTTGTAAAGACTAAAGACATTATATGTTATGAACTATCCACACATGAAGAAAAAGTGACTTTGAAACCTGAACTACCATTTGAAATCATGTCTAGAAATGGAGGACCACACCATTTTTAGAGTTTGTGGTCCCCATCGTATTGAGATTAGTTCTTGCCGCATATCAAATATGCATAACTATTTTCAAGTGTATTGCTCTGGCATTAATCTGAGTGCTTTAATTGAAACTTTTCTGGTGAATGGTGCAGTTACTATTCTACCTATGGACATGTTGAGAAGCTGGCTGAACAGATAAAGGAGCTGAATCCGTGGAAGGAGTAGAAGCAAAACTGTGGCAGGTGTGTATGAATGTGTTTGAAGTCATTACCTTCTTTGAGATGTGTAATTCAATAGTATTTCTTAGCTTGAATATTGGTACTACAGGTCATAAACTTGTTGCAGTTTATATATAAAATTCTTGACTTGTCTAGTGCCTAGAAATTTAAACCTTTTGCAGATGGAATAGCCGTTGAGTGGTACTTAATTAATTTGGAATGGGCATCTGCTCGTATATGTTTGCTTCTATATATACATTGAACGTTTGTGCACTGTAGCTTGCCTACTAGGAAACCATTATGCAGGGGGGTAACAAATTCGAATATGAATTTGGTTTGTGTTCTGAAAAAATTAGAATATGGTAAATTTGGTTGTGTCATGTCTCCTTTCCATGTACCTGAGACATTTTTGTTATTGTATTATGTTAAGGAAACAACATTTTTAATAATTGTTTATATAATTTATTGTAATTGAGCTAAAATTACTTTTAAGTTTCAATCGGATTCATCAATGATATCACTTCTATCATGCACCAATTATAACAGACTATGTTAGTAATTGTGAAAAATTTGTAAATCAATAGACTTATTGCATGCATTTTTTATTTTGGTCATACCTGAAGTTAACAGAGTGTTGAAGTTTACTCTTTTTTTTTTTTTGGTTGGAAAACAATGCAGCTTGACAGCCATTAGTCAGCTTGTTCACCATGGAATGATCTTTGTGCCCCATTGGGTACACATAGGAGCTGGCATGTTGGACATGGAGAAGGTGATCAGGTGGCTCCCCTTATGGTGCTGGAACTTATGTTGGGACGGATCAAAACAGCCTTCTGAGCTAGAGTTGGACGTAGCTTTCCACCAGGAAATGTATTTTGTTGGCATTTCAAGATTCCGACAATGGCACTGCACCACCACCATTGTCAACTTAGATATTTAAAATTTATGGAAGAAATAACTAAATAAAAATTATGATAGCTTTGCCTCCAATACCTATAGTATAATCTATAATAATATAGGTAATTGTCCACGAAAATGTCGTTATAGTCACCCTTGCTTACTTATCCTCCAAAATAAATAAATAAATAAATAAATAAAGTCATGGCAACCTACCCACGAGACACTCAGAACTCCCATGAATTTATAGTGTGATGAATTCAAGATAGGACATATGGATTAATGTCATGTCTCGGATTAATGAGTTTACCATCCATGTATCCCCATGGGAGTTAATAAGTTTTATTATTATTATTATTATTATTATTTTGTTGCTAATATTATAGGCATAGGTAAATAATAACAACAACAACAACATTAATAATAATAGATTAAATTGTTCTTTTAACTTTTGTAAATAATATACAAAAATGAACTATAGAGGTGACTTATTATGAGTTTAAGACAAAAAGTAACAATGTGATTGTGGAGTTTCAAAGATACGCATAAAATAAACTCTCTTTGGTGAGTCTAAAAATTTCAATTTTTTTACTTTATTTTATTTAGATGATAAGTTTTTAATGATAAATAGTATAATAGAATTAGTAATGATCGTATGTGAAAATTATTAATTTTTTTAATAAAAAAATTAATAATAATTTATCACCTTAGTAAGTTGTGAAAAATGTTATCTAGCATAACCAAGAGGCTAGTGCCTCTTGACAGGGCAGTTCAAGCCACTAAGCAAAGTTGAGGGTGGCAAGTTCCTTGAGAAAGAAAATGAACAACCAGTTCGAATAAGATTAAGAAGAAAAAAAATGATGTCAAATATTAAGAAGAGAAGGGTGACTTGAACTATACAAGAAGGGGATTCTAATGGGAGGGGAGTGCATTACATTTAATCTTGCTTTTACCAGGAATTGGCAAATTTTATCTTAGTTCATGCAGAAAAGTATGTAATTTAGATGTTTTTTTCTTTCACGTCATCAAAGAAATGCTTTCTTCTTAGCCAAAAAACGAAGTTATCCACCACCTACTCGCCCATTTTGGACAATGCATAATTAGTTTTTTGTTAGGCTCTTAGCTGCCCTACTGGCTACTGTTTTTTCTTTTGCCATTCTTCTAAGAAAGTAAGAATTATGGCGGAACAGTTGGGCCATTACTGGTCTATTATGAATAGATGCCATTGTTAGTATTGGTCCAATACTTATACTGGATCTAACAAAGATTTGAGGGACTATTTGTTTTCTTTAAACTTGATTTTGTTTCTTTTTTTCTTTCTTGCTTTACATAGAATTAGAGGGACTATGTTTCGTAAATTCCAAATCCAAGATAAGCCAAACCTCAAATCTTCTCCTTTGCAAATTGCAACAACCCGAATTCAGCTTGTTAAAATAGAAATTAGTACTACCTTTTATACTATGCTGCAAAATCCCTTTATCCCTCAAAATAAAGCAGGATTTTTGATTTTGAGGAGTGTTTCTAATAATCAGGATGAAGTGCACATACGCAGCCGTGCGGTGAGCACAGAGTGAACTATTCTTTCGCCTTTTACTAAAGGATGAAGTGCACATGAGACTTTGCAGTTCTCATCAGCATCAATACGCCATTTTGACTACAGTTTAAGCAGAACCCAAGCAATGTAAGAATCTAGCAAAACTGGTGCAATTCTGAAAGCGATGGAAAAAACATAAACAATGGGGCAATCCCAGCTGCTACAAGCAATGGCCCAAAACTTTATATATCCATCCATATTAACAGAAAGTGCAAACACTCACCATTCAGCAAACCATCCTCCTAGCATCTGTCACTCTATTTCTCATCCACGTCTACATTCCCAATCATAATCAGTCACAGTCTCATTCCCTTTCAAACAGTAATAACAAAATGCATAAGATCAAAAACTAATATAACCATCTAAGGATTGATGATATGGTAAATCCATCACTTACAAATATAAAGAGGTGCAATACAATTGTCATATATGCTAATGGAAGAAAAGTGATGACCCCTGAATTCACACCTAAATTTTGATCCATTATAATTTTCTCTGGACAATAGCAGAGCAAAGAAACCTAGCAGATTCAAAAAACCTAGCTACAGGGCTGTTTATCCACTATAGTGGCCTCAACAAGACACACAATTGGAAAAATGTGAAAGGTTCAATAAGCAAACATTTAAAGGTAGGTGTGTGCCTGCCTCCTTTAACATATGTTCTTGCATGACAGCTTCCATGACACCCCACAAGCCTCTACATCACAAGTTGACAAACTCCGTCCAAATAGGCTCACTTAAGAATTCATATGCCCATAACCAATGCATTGTTTAAGACAAAGGCTAATATGAAGAGCACACCTCAAGTACTGAGAACCACCTCAAGTACAATGTGAAACCAACCATGCAATTGGATAATATGAAGAGCACAAACCCAACCTTGCCCACTTAGACCAATCCTAAACAGACATAAGCTAGAAATATGGTTAAATGAATGAAAATGATAACTTGTTTAAAGAGAAAGGCTAGAAAAAGATGAGGAAAAGGCTCCTCTGTTAGTGGAAGAAAGAAGCATTCTGTTAGAAGACATGGGTGTCTATCGCAACCTAGACCCACCAGATAAAACACATTTAAACGAGGAACTTTAATAAAAAAAATTAATTTTAATTCAATACTGCACAAAAGAGAAGATAATCAGAAACCAGAAGTGTAGAAATAATTCTATCTGTATCTGTCATAGTCATGTCTTCTAACCCTATCACTTTCCCTGACAGGGCTTTGGCCATGGACCCAGGGTAATAATCCTGCAAGAAGTTACACCAAAGTATGAATCGTAATGTGGTGACAAGCTAGTCGATCTCTAACCACACCCCCCCCCCCCCCCTATAATTTTACTCCCACACAAGATAGTACACTTATATATCCTATGAAAGAGATCAAATTCACAAATACATGTCAAGTAAATACCATCAGGCAAATAACAGTTTTAATTAAAAACAAGTACCTTTTCTTGATACGTGGAAAAGCAATGTCACGGGAACTAGAATAATCTTTTGTTAAGAAGTTCATCATAACCTCATCCACATATGTAAAAGTGAAGCTTGATACAATTGGAAGTAAGGCAAAACACAGGCAGCTTAGTGTATTCATGAAAATTTTAAATGCATATGAAAATAATAGCATATAGAAGTTGAAAAATATCATTGAGAAAGTAATCGTGGCAGATTCAAGAGATATGTTGAGGATCATACATCCTTCAGGAAATTTTCTTCTGAGCTTCCTATAATCATTGTGCAGATGCTCTAGGCACCAGTAGACTCTGACATCAAGGAAAAAGCATGCACAGGGACTTCTACAAAAATCAAGTTAAACCAACATGCTAACACACGCAGATAATTATTAATTAAAGTGAAACCAATATGCTAACACACACAGATAATTATTAATTAAAGTAACCATCATATTAAAAACAAATATGTGAATCTTATGTTTTTCTCCATAATTTCATTTCAGCATCCAAATGCTCTTATAAACTCCATGACAAACTCCAACACAATAAAATAAAACCCTCTAATTGAGTTGACTTTCTATCATTTTTTTTTCTCTAAATCTAAGCAACTCAAAACAAGAATAATATTCCCTATCATTTCTTTCATACCATGTTCAGAAGCATGAAATTGGATGCAAAGAATAGAAATCATGGCTGCCAATTTCTTAAAATTCCAAATTTCCAATCCCAAACCCTCAAAACATGGCGTGAAAGAAAAAAATCCAATTAATTCAGCTTGTCTTTTGATCATCATCATCATCAAGAAGCCAAAGAATGTAAACTGATGAGGCCCTACTTAGTTCAGCTCGTCTTTTGATTTTTTTTTTTTTTTTTAAAACCCTTTTATAGCCCTAAAAATTTTACTTTTCCATCCTCTTCCTCCACTTTCTCATCAACCAAACAAAAAAAATTTCACAAAGCAGAACAATTCAAACAAGATTCATCTACATCCTCTCCTACTTATGCATGCATGTGTGCAATCTAATTTTATCTCTTAGTCCATTAGCTCATTTTTTTTCCCCCCAAAATCAATACTCATACACCACATATATATTTTTTTGATAAATACTCAAATGCCATAATATACACACACACAACTCTACATACAAACAACACTTCATTCTCCATCACGGCATCACTTCACTCACAATTTCCTTATAACTAAAATTTTAGCTCTCAGTCCATTAATTACTCATTAATTATTTTTCCAATAGCAATAATTATAATCAATATTTGTATGCGCGCGCCCACACACACATATACAAAATTATACATACATGTAACACTTCATTCTCCATCAACTCAATTACAATTAGCTTATAACTCAAGTTTCAGCTCTTAGTCCATATTACTTCCTCATCAATTTGTTTTCCAAAAGCAATAGCCATAAGCAGTACATACACGCATAGATTTAATATACACACAACTACACATACATGCATACATATATAACATTTCATTCTCCATCAAATCATACACAGTTCCCTTATAACTACAATTTTATCCCTCTCTCCATCAATTCCTCGTTAATCATTTTTCTAAACGCAATAACTATAAGCAACACAAACATAAATACATAAACAGAGAGAGAGTGACAGTTACCGCTGTGAGTTCTACCTAGTCGATCGAGCTCCATAGAAGGGGGAGAAATTGAGAGCCACCGCCGTTGGTGGCGGTGGCGGTGGCGACGAATGGTTTCAGGTGGAGCTCTTGAGGGTGAGTGAGAGAGTTCTAGATGAGGTATTACCCGATCGTTTTGGGGGAAATATGAAGCGGGTCGGGTTGTTTAGCTCGACCCGATTTTTTAGGCCCATTATTCATTTTCCTTAGCCCAATCCAAAATACCACATGCCCTGTGACAATGGAAACTCAAATCCAAAACTCATTCTCAACAAAGCCTAAACACTTAAATCTGAACCTACCCAACCTAAAGTCCAATTAATTAATTTGGATTCTCAAAAAAAAAAAAAAGTTCAATTAATTTATTGTTTTAACAATATGAAGTTGGATATAATTTTTAAAATTGAGATGGTATTCAATTTAAACATAGCTATGCATAGGACGCTACAATTGCTCTTTTGACTCTTTATTTTAAGTTTAAGAGTTAAAAGATTTAAAACACAAATAAAAGGGTAATGTTGAAAGGGTAATCCAAATAATTTGAAATGATCAAATCATAGGTTTTTTTTTTTGTTCGAAATTGGGTATTTATTTCACACCAGCGTGAAATTTCGTATTGTTCAACCATTGTCCATTCTAAGGAATCCATGCAAGGCTCATTAGGTGTACCCCTAATTTAGTAATAGCCTAATTTAGTAATAGCCTAATAGGGGAAGTATTTAGGTTTTCCCTCCTTTATAGGGAGAGCCAAGAGAGTTTGTTTGCACAAATTAAAAAAATGAATTTAGAATAAACTTTAATGTAACCATACAAGGCTCCTTTTTCAGTCGAGAGACAAATGTAAATTAAGGTGGTGGTTCAAGTGATGCCAAGAATTCGAAACCATGATTAGGTGATTTTGGTGGGAATATAGTGAATGTTCAAATAGTGTATAAAACACTATGAACGTTTAGATTTTCAATTACAAAATTATCAATTCAAGTTTAATGTCAAACAGTATATGTGTGGAAAATAACACAAGCGAATAACAGAATTGATAAACAATCTAAACCAATTAAAATCACATCCACAGCAGAAATTAAATGGCAAAGATTAAGGGAAGAGAGAAGCAAATACAAGAACAACACAGCGATGTGTTATCGAAGAGGAAACCGAAGCCCTCAGCATAAAACCTCTCCACCGCCTTCCAAGCAGTCAATAATCTACTAAAGAATGAAGTTGGGGTACATGAACAGTAGAAGACACTCCAAGCCTAATCTACCTAGTGTACCTAAGCCCTTTAAGTTTCTTCCTTCAACGAGGTTGCGCCGAACCTTTATCTTCTTTAGCTTACTGGATTTCGCTATAGCCCATAGCATCAACCAATAATCATTGGTCCCTTCCTAACTGCTTCCCAAAGCACCAAATAGCCTTCTCACAGATGTGGGTTCCAAGCTTCTTGCTCTAACAAGGTTGCGCCGAACCTTTATCTTCTTTAGCTTATCGGATTTCACTATAGCCCATAACATCAACTAATAACCATTGGTCCATTCCTAACTACTTCCCAAAGCACCAAATAGCCTTCTCACAGATGTGGTTATAATGATAAAATAATTTGGGTAAGAACCTCTTAAGGATGTAACAATAGAGAGGGTGAGAGTAGAGGAATTTGAAGACTCTCTATATGAAGATTGTAGATGAATCAATCTTGTTTTTCTTTAGAATTTCTCACTCAAAATTCTCTCTGGAAGTTTTCTACATTTCGTGGGAATAAGGGGTATTTATATTAGGGTGAGAAAGGAATGCAAAGAGTCAGTTTTTCCAAAACAAAGCTGGCTGGCAACTTGGCCTCACAACTTGATTGAGTCGCGAGTTCAAGCCGCAAGCTAACTGAATGGCCAGACTAGACTTTTTGTCCTGTAGTGCAACAGTTGGCATGACGGTTCAGCTTCTCTGCATGCTTCACTCGTGTGCATCATCTGGTGGCTTGCTAGCCGTGAGCCACCGGCGAGACCCTGTCACAAGTCTCTGCTTCACTGTACATTCTTAAGCATTTCTTTACACTCTTTCACACACTATCCTTACAAGATTCCCACCTAAATACAGGATTTCTAAATGTTGAATTACAAACAAATTTGGTACGAAATAAAGCCAACAAGATAGTTGATTAAATTTAACTTTACACATAGGGTTGAAAGAAAGGAAAAACATTGGCTAAGATGGGACAAATTGTCCTAACCAAGTACAAGGGGGAATAGGATTTGAGGAGATGAGAAAGGTTCAATGACGTCATACTAGCTAACCAAGTTTGGCTTCTTATTCATAACAAATAATTCTTGTTCTATAAAGTTTTTGTGACAAATTTCTTCCCAACAGGAATAATTACTTAAGGCCAAGGAGAATTCAAAGTTGATCCAACAAATGGCTTACAATGGCAAGCTAATCGCACCTGCTCAGAACAGCCATAATAGATATGCTTTATTGGTGGTAAGACTGGACAAATAAATGAGTCATGCGATAGACCAGAATTTTTTACCGATGCCAGAATTATTAAAAGTATAACACCAAGTGAGAAGGCCCCACCTAATCTAATGATGTGATCAAATAGCAAGGATGGAAGATACACGGGAACAAGAAAAACACCTATAAGGTGCTTACTCAAGAAAGAACTAATTTAATATATATAACACTTAAACAAAAACAACATTCTTTTTTTGAGAAAAACGCTCCTAGATTGTGGGGGTATTATTCATCAATCAAACGTAAATCATAGTTGTAAACATCAAAAATATTTGGAGGAACAACTTCCATCCAGATAAGAAAATAATTACAGATAGCCCTTCTAGCTAACTTATAAGCCACACAATTCCCTTGTCTTCTAACATGGTAAAAGGATATCCCTCTTAAAGAAGAGCTGAGTAGCTTAATGTTACACAAAAACAACATAAAAGTAAAAATAAACATAAAAATAAATATTTTTCTTCTATTTGAACCCTCAAACATAAGTTATTCTTTATGTAAGTTGAAGAATGGGAAAATATGGAAATTACAATGTCATTTAAATTTTAGTCTATTAATATATAGCTTATTTTCTTCATTTGTATCATTAAAAAAAAACAAATTCTAACCGTTTATGTGAGAGATGCTTAAGCTTTAGAGTTTCTACGCTTTAAACAAATTTCAATATCTAAGTAATTTCACTGATTATTATTTCAAAGTAACTATTTTTATTCCAAGTTTTTTTTTTTTTTTTTCCTTCTAGTTTTTTAACTAGAAGTTTTAATTCAAAACCTAATTATATGCTAGTTGGCGCGATAATTTACAAGTGTACTAATAACAGATACTCACAATTCTTTTAAAATGAGAACTCTTTTATCCTTAATATCAATCAACTCGTCACTCAATGATAATAGTTTGGTATATTGCAACATTAGAATGCTCATTTGGAGCATTGTTAGCACAAAACAATGAAAAAATAGAATTCATTGTATTATCTAACACCTATGGGGGAAAAGCATAATTATTCCTCCTAATCGAAAAACAAATCGTTTGGAAAGGTAATAGGGTATTTCATTATAATGTTTTGATTATTATCCTAATAAATCTTTGTAGGATGTGCCAATGTTAATTAATTGGAATAAAACTTCATAATACAATTGTTTGGTGATTCTCAACTAATCATTAGGCAAATTAATGATGAATATGTAATATGCTACTTAGTAAACAAAATTTTTTAATTCAAAATCTAATTATATGCTACTTAGTTAGTGTGATAATTGGTGCCTTGCTATTCATGTGTAAAAACCTTAGAATGAAAACCCATTTTAGAATCGGAATGACCATGGTTGCAACACCCTTTCTCAAATTAAAAGCATTACAATGCTTAATCTAATATAAAATTAAAGTAAGACTTTCTAATAATTATACCATAACTAAAATTATGGTATTTAAGATATCATTAAGAACTGTAGGGTCAAGATTTGTAGCTCAGGCCTAAAAGAGATGGGGTGTGAGCCCAATAAGCCCAATACAATAAATTTGTAGAGAGTGGGTAAAAGAACTAAGCTATTCGTGAAGTCTACAACAGTTAATCAAGGTTTTATTAAAAGAACAAGTACGAAAACACTAAGAACTTGAATAACCTTAGGTCCGAGGAGACAAATTATAGTTTGGAAAGCTATGGTCACTCTTGGAGCTCCAGTAAATTTTCCTTCCTCCTCTTTTTCTTCTTTTTCTGATCCCCTTTCATGGGAGGTCTCTTCTGTTTATATAGTTTTCTTTTGAGTCATCTTCTTCGTACACTTTTCTTTCATCTAAACATTCACTTGAGTATATGTCACATCAGATATCTTCTTTAGTTTTTCATGAGTGATGGCAGCTGAGATTGCATTGTTCAAGAGTCTTCTCCACATAAATGCGGCCAGAAAAGTTGCTATTATGCATTAAATGCGGTGGCATCAGCTTTTTCGTTAGATATTTCTCCATTCTTATCATCTTTATACGTGCATGAGATTCATCCTTATCATTGGAATTTCCTGGAAGTTCATTCAAATTTTCTAGGTATATGCTTGACCGATATTCTTCAAATCCGAGGAGTGCAGCCTACTCGGACTATACGTGCATGAGATTCATCCTTATCATTGGAATTTCCTGGAAGTTCATTCAAATTGTCTAGGTATATGCTTGACCGATATTCTTCAAATCCGAGGAGTGCAACCGACTCAGACTATACTTCTCTTCCCTTTCCTTACGTGATTCTACTACTGGGGCCTTTCCCAATCTTTTACTCCTCCTCGAACATACTTATATCGTTAAATTGGGCCTAAGGCCCAATATATGCGTTTGGGCTTTTACCCCCCCCCCTATAATAGCCCCTCAAAATTTTAATTTTTCCTTCGTGTCTGAGGAGAAAAAATAGGATTTTGAATTGCAACAAAAATAAAGGTTAGAGACGTAAAAATACTTGAATTTACGCGTGTAAGAGTATAGATTTAAGCGCTTCATCATTGTGACTTACGTTTCGGTATTTACAAGGCGCTATTAATTGTTTCAGGGGACATTCTATCTTTAGCATCTAACGATGACCAGTTGATCCAACGAACGACATTTTTCTTCAGAATTTGTGGGGTAATTCCCACCCATTTTCTGGCCCTTATATAAAGCCTTAAAGGAGATCATTTCTCCTTGACTTTACAATTTCTCAAACTCTCCAGCGAACTCAGACACTCAAACTTACAAAGGTTTCCAAATCATCAATATCACTTCCTCATAAATTTACAAGAATCTTACTAAAGACTTAAGGATCACTTCTCAGCTCAATTTGTGTAAGTTCCAGTTTCTTTGTACAAATCTTTTTCTCTTCGGCCATTATTCTCAGCCTTCCAATTCTTATTCCTCCGTTACTGTTCGCAGTGCTTCCTTCTTTCTATTATCTGAGATTGGTAGATTTTGGTATTTGGTGGATAGTCCTGCCCAAATAGAGATATTTAAAGAGACGTATCACATACCCCAGGACGTAGACTTGCGATATTGTCCCCCAGAGAGACTACTAACTGACCGAAGGGTGGGGGAAGTCATAATCCCTATAAAAGCCTTTATAGAAGAGGGAATGACCATTCCTATAGGTCCTATTACCCGAGATTACCTTCGCAATCATAGGCTCAGCCCTGATCAGTGTGTGCCTAATGTCTTTAGGATCTTAGGATCAATTGAGGTGTTGAATCGACATTTAGGTCTGGGACTCACCTGGCTCAATGTAGTCTAGATGTACAAATGCCATAGATAAAAATACTATCTGAAATCCCGATATGACATTGTTAGACTCATCTCCTATCTTCCCAAATTTAACAAGGGAATGAAAGACGACTATGTGATCGTCTCAGAGGCGTGGCATGACGGTTTTCATTACCCAACCCAACCAGGAGAGCCAGATGGGATATCCTAGACTTAGGTTCCTTAGAAATAGATTTAGAATCTTCATTATTAGTGTTGTGTGTGTGTGTGTGTGTGTGTGTATGTTTTTTTGGTATTTCACCTTCAGTTTCTAATTATGTCTGTGTTGTTAACAGATAAAAGGCACGTATCTCCTCGGCTTAGCTTGACGAACGTCGCCGCGCTCAATTACTTACTAAGATCAGAGATTTTTGTAAGTGACGACGAGCAACTTAGGGCTGCACATCTTATTCTTGATTTCAAGCTGCTCTCGAACACATTTCAACCTGTCAGCAACGCGATAAGGCAGGGAGACCATCGCATAAACCGGATTGATGTTGCTCGGCCAAATTTTTTAGCTCCTTTTGACCTTGCCCGTGTACCACATCCAAATCCATAGGGTGTGCCATAACTTGTCCAGCCAGTTCGACAAATTCCCTTGGAAGCAGCCGCAGGAAGGGAAAGAGTTGCTTCATCGACCTTTTCGCTTGAGGAACATATTGATTGATTCCAATTTGAAGAAAAGGCAGCAAGAGAAGTTCAGGTGATTCCAGTTTTAGATGCTGAGGAAGAGATTGACAAACAATCCAGCATCTACGCTTCTGTCCTCATAACTACCCTTCCAGACGACTCTTCGGAGGAAGAAGACGTGGCAAGTTTAAGGGACTTAATGAAGGCCAGGAAAACAGCAATTGAGGCCAAAGGGACTAGTTCATCTTAGCCAGTTATGAACCTTCCTCCACCACCTCCTTAGGTTCCTTCTGATCTCGGCTTAAAGCCAAACTTTGATCTGAAGAAGAAAAGGGTCATAACAGATACTAAAGAAGGGGAGGTGTTGCCTTCAAAAGGAGCTAAGCAATGGAAGGTGGCCAGGGACACCAGAAGCAAAAGAGCTTCGTCCACAGAGAGTCGAGAAGACCTTCTTGTTGCCGATGTGCGACGAGGGCACTACACCTGGCGTCCCAAGCTAAAATTAGATGGTGTTCCTTTCCCTTGGGACACCTCTGACAGAAATTATCAAGCGGGAAAGACAGACCTTATTACTGAAGCCTTGGAGCAGCCACTTCTCCTACCAAAGGACATGTAAGATTACAAGCGCTTTAGTCAGCATGAAAATTTCCTATTCCTTAAGAGGGATTTAGCCATGGTAAATGCATTAATCCACTTCTTTAATTAAGATGCCAATCATGTTTATTCGTTATTTTTCTTTGCTTTATGCTACAATTCTCCATTCTGTTTTGTAGATTACCCAACAAGTCTCTGTGGCTGAGGAGTGGAATAAAAACGCTTGCAATAAAGCTCAAGCGGAAGCTTATTCCAAGTTCGAGGTTGAGAGGCAAATGGGTAGTCTCAAGGAGGACTACGATAAACTGTTCAATCAACTAAAAGAAGTGACCAATCAAAGGAATAGCCTCGATGCAGGCCTTAAGACTACTGAGAAGCAGGTCGAAGACCAACTCAAGCAATTGCATATGACAGAGATCAATCTGGAGACACAGAGAGAGAGAGCTGGTGAAAGGTCTTTGAGCTGAGTTCAGAAAGCCAGGGAGACTGCCCAATTGGCCAAAGAGGCAGTTGAGGCTGAAAAGCAGGCGGTGTACAAGCTGGGGGTGGAAGAGACCCAAGGCAGACTCACATAGGAGTTCTCTGCACTTAGCAGAGATTATTGTGATATAACCTGGGGTAAAGCCCTTGACGTTGTTGGGGTCCCTGCAAAGTCTGACTTGAGGCGTCTTGGGAGTATCTACTATGATCTTGAAATTTGCAAACTCCCAGGTTTTGACTCCTCTCCACCCAAATAGCTCTCGGAGGCTTTAAAGCGGCCTTTAATAAGCCAAGTTCCTCTTGCTCCTCTTGAAGCTCCCAAGGAGTCCATACAAGCTAGTGGTCAGGACAAGCAAGGTGAGGACCTTCCTAACAAGGGTAAAGACTTGGGTAAGAAGGCAACTCCCAAACCCAAGGACCAAACCCAAGATACTACAGCCACCAAGTCTGACAAGGCTTAGATAATTAGGATTTTTATTTCATCTATATTAATTTCATGTTGTTATTATTACTATTAGTTTTTTTTTTTTTTTTTACATTGTAAGGTATTGACAAGTACTTTCTTTTTTGATTAATGAAATTGTTCTTCTTTTATTTTCTACATCTTCATTGCACATATTAAAATATTTATTGTTATCGCAAATGATACTAATGGCTACTGTAATCTAAGTAAACTTAACAACGATATCCTGCCAGTTATGTCAATGACTTATATAAATAATGGAAGAAATAGATCGTATAAGAATTGTTAATGAATGTAAGAAACAATGATTAACATGAAGGTTTTACGTATTTTCTGGTACAACACTTACAAAGAGTACTATTTAAATACATAACCGAAGACACTTATCATAAGTTAGAGCCTATTTAAATATCTCCGAAGGCTTCAGGTGTAATTGCATTTAAGTTTAAACATTATTAAGAATTGTAAGGGAGTGTTAACTAACCCATATTATCTGGTCTGATGACTTCAAGCATGATTGGATTTAAGTTTAAACACTTATAAAAACTTTAATGAAGTGCTAACTAACCTATATCATCTAGTCCGAAGACTTCAGGCATAACTGGATTTAAGTTTACACATTTATAAAAACTTTAATGGAGCACTAATTAACTCATACTATCTAGTCCGAGGACTTCAGGCATGATTGAATTTAAGTTTAAACACTTATAAAAACTTTAATGGAATGCTAATTAACTCATATCATCTAATCCGAAGACTTTAGGTATGATTGGATTTAAGTTTAAACAGTTACAAAAACTTTAATGAAGTGTTAACTAACTCATATCATCTGGTTCGAGAATTTCAGACATGATTGGATTTAAGTTTAGACACTTATAAAACTTTTAATGAAGTGCTAACTAACCCATATCATTTGATCCGAGGACTTTAGGCATAATTGGATTTAAGTTTAGACACTTATAAAAACTTTAATGAAGGACATACAAGACTTTTATGTAATAAACAGACAAATTGTTCAAGGAAAATTCTCGTTTAATAATAATACATTTTTAAGTTATTTACATTACATGGTCGTGGTATTACATGACCATCTAAATCTTTCAAAAAATATGCTCTGATGCCAGCCCCTGAAGTAATACAATATGGTCCTTCCTAGTTGGGTTCTTATTTCTCCCAAGCTGAGTTCTTTGCGGCGCCTATAACCTTCCTTAACACCAAATCACCAGGTGACAAAGGTCTTCCTTTTACGTGGGCATTATACCCTGTCTGAGCTTTTATTGGTAATGTGCCAATTTGACCATTGCATTCTCCCGCCTTTCTTTAATCAAGTCCAAACTTTTCTCTAACTGCCCATTGTTGCTACTCGGGCTGTATGAATTAGTTTTTAGCATTGGGAAACCAACTTCTAGAGGGATAACAGCCTCAGCTCCATAAAAATTTGAGAAGGGGATCTCTCCAGTAGATCTGCGAAACATAGTCCTGTATGTCTAGAGAATATGTGGTAGTTCTTCCACCCATTTGCCTTTTGCATCATCTAGCCTTTTTTGTAGTCCATTTACTATGAATTTGTTTACAGCTTCTGCCTATCCATTTCCTTAGGGGTAAGCACGGGTAGAATACCTGTTTGTGATCCCCAATTCACAACAATAACTTCTAAATGCTTTGCTGTTGAACTAGAGGCTATTATCCGAGATGAGTGTATGAGGAATTCCAAATCGTGTGACAATGTTTTTCTAGACAAATTTCTTTGCGTCCACATCTCTGATGTTAGCAAGAGGTTTGGCTTCAACCCTTTTGGTGAAATAATCCGTGCCGACTAAAAGATACCTCTTGTTTCCAACTGCCTTAGGAAACAAACCCACAATATCTAGGCCCACTAAGCAAATGGCTATCAGCTGGATAATGGATTAAGAACTCTCCCAGGCTGGTGTATGTTTGGTGCAAATCGTTGGCATTGATCACATTTTTTCACGTATTCCTAGGCTTCTATTTATATGTTTGGCCATCAATAACCTTGAGTAATGGCTCTATGTGCCAAAGACCTACCCCCCATGTGGCTTCTACAAATTCCTTCATGTAACTCCTCAAGGATTGATTCAATTTCCTCAGGGTGTATACACAACAAATATGGCCTCAAAAACGAACGTTTATACAGCTTATGGTTCTTGGACAGCTAGAACCTAGTGGCTTTCCTCCGTACTTTCTCAGCTTCTAACTTCTCATCGGGCAAAACATCTTCCCTCAAGAATTTGATTATAGGGTCCATCCAGCTAGGTTCAACTCTGATTTGATGTATATGGACCGCCTTTCCTTTCATCTCAGTGGGTTTATGCAAGTCTTCTACGAGGATAACTCGAGGCAAATCTTGCGTTGAGGAAGTTGCAAGAGTGGCTAGGAAATCCGCATGCATGTTTCCACCTCTGGGAATATGCGGCAAAGTGAAAGATTCAAACTCTGATTGAAGATGTCTAACTTGACTTAAGTACTCCTGCATTCTTTCATCCTTGGCTTCAAACTCTCCCTTCACTTGGCCAACAACTAGCCTTGAGTCTGAAAACATCTCCACTGTCCTTCTGTCCATTTTTTGAACCATGATCATTTCCATTAATAGAGCTTCATATTCGGTCTCATTGTTGGTAGTCGAGATGTTCAACCTCAATGACTTTTCAATGATGATTTTTTCAAGGGATATCAGTACTAATCCCACTCCGGAACCTTTCTAGTTTGCTGCACTATCCACGTATACTTCCCAAGACAAAAAATTCTGTTAAGTAATTAGGCCAACTGATTTTTCATCCAGGTTCTGTGCTAGTGTTACTTCTTCTAAAAGAGGCTCAATGAACTCGGCCACCAGATTTGCAAGAACTTGGCCCTTAACTGAAGTGCAAGGCATGCATCTGATGTCAAAAGCCCCTAAGATTGTGCCCCACTTAGTAATCCTTCATGTGTAGTCAGCACTTTAGAGTATGGATTTAAATGGGAGCTAGGTGAGGACAATGACTGTATGTGCTTGAAAATAATGAGGCAACTTTCGTGTACCAAGCATAACTGCCAGGATGGCTTTTTCTAATGGCAAATAACGAACTTCAGCTTCATGCAATGACTTACTCACGTAATAAACGGGCCTTTGTTTATCGTTGTCAACTCTTATCAATACCAAACTAACTGCATAGGGAGCCACAGCAATATAAGCATATAGGACTTCGTCTATTTCAGGGCTAGACATGATAGGGGGCTGAACTAGATATTACTTAAGTTGCTAAAAAGCTATGGCGCATTCTTCAGCCCACTCAAACCCCTTCCATTTGTTAATCAACGAGAAGAAAGGTCTACATCTTTCTGCTAACCGCTGACCAAGAGATAAAACGATTTAAAGTAGCGGCTATACCAGTCAACTTTTGAACTTCTTTGGGACTCCTAGGTGGCTACAAATTGTTAATGGCCTTTATCAAGTCAGGGTTCACCTCAATTCCCCTGTGGGTTACCATGTAGCCCAAAAATTTACCAGATCCTATACCAAACGAGCACTTGGACGTGTTTAGATGTAATTTATACTTCCTTAGAACATCAAAAATGTTTTCAAAGTCCTTCACGTGCCCTGAAACAAATTTGCTTTTCACCACCATGTTATCTATATAAATCTCAATATTTCTTTCCAACTGTGGCTCAAACATTCTTGTCGCCATTTTTTGGTATGTAGATCCTGCGTTCTTCAAACCAAAGATCATCACTTTGTAGTGGTAGTTTCCAATAGGGGTAACAAAAGCAGTCTTTTCCTAATCACCTAGGGCCAAGGGTATTTGGTGATAGCCCTGAAAGGCATCTAAGAAACTCAGTCGAGGATGTCCTACCATTGCATCTACTAATTGATCAATTTTAGGCATGGGAAATGGGTCTTTCAAACACGCCTTATTAAGGTCTGTGAAATCTACGCACACTCTCCACTTCCCATTCTTCTTCCTCACCACTATAATATTGGCTAGCCATTCGAGATAAAATACCTCCTTAATAGCTTCAGCCTGTTTAAGCTTTGCTACTTTTTCTCGTACTGCATCAGCATGTTCTTTAAATAGACGCCGATGAGGCTGTTTCTTAGTGATGATCAGGGGGTTGACATTGAGATGGTAACAGATAAACTCTAGATCGACCCCTAGGGCTTCATAAGCATTCCAAGTAAATACGTCTATGTTTCCTTTCAGAAACTCTACTAATTCTGCCTTTTCTTGAAGTGGCAACTGTGAGCTGACCTGAAAAAACTTCTCTGGGCCGTCCCCAATGGTGATTTTTAACAAATCTTCACATTTGGCCTCCTCGGCCATGTTATCATTAAGCGCCGTTGGATGCTTTAACTGCTATAACTTTTCTCCTGAAGGATCTGAGAACTCAACTTTGGACTTATGTTGTATGGCTGCCACCAGGCATCTTTTGGCCATCGACTGATCCCCCAAAATTTCCTGAACCCTGCCTTCAGATAGGTACTTAATCTTCTGATGCAAAGATGAAGGAACAGCCCCCAATGCATGAAGCCTGGCCACGATCGCTGTGTAGGGTGAATATGCATCCACGACAATAAAATCTACCTCTACTATCTCTGTACCAGCTTGCACAGGTAGTCGTATTTGGCCCCTAGGAGTGACTACTCTCCTATCAAAGCCCACCAGAGGAGAACTATAGGGAATTAAGTGCTTGGATTTCAAGTTCAACCCCTTATAGAGGTCAGGATACATTATCTCAACTCCACTGCCTTGATCCACCATCACCCTTTTTACATCGTACCCTCCAATTCTAAGGGTAATTACTAACGCATCATTATGTGGTTGGACGGTCCCAGTCTTGTCCTCATCTGAGAAGCCCAGTACTAGTGGGCTTTCCCTTTCAGCCCTCATTGAATCCTGATTATTGTCTTTTGTGGGTAAATAGGCAACGGACATTATCTAAGATGGCTAGGATCTTGTTCTCCTTGGTGCGACGAGGATGACATTAATAGTTCCTAATAAAGGTCTTGAAGAATCGTCTCTTCGAGGCTCCGAGTTTACCTGATCTCCTTGTCCACTGGAGTGGTGCAAGAGTTGTTTCAATTTACCCTCGCGGACAAGTTGGTCCAAATGATCCCAGAGACTTTTGCAATCCTCAGTAGTATGCCCATGATCTTGATGATACTGACAATAAAGGTTATGATTACGCCTTTCTGGGTTTCCGACCATCTTGTTTGGCCACTTAAAGTATAGTTCATTCTTGATCTTTTCTAGAACTTGATGCCTTAGCTCTTTAAATATAGCATTGACTGCTTTAGGATTTGTTGATCTTGACTGCCCAGCGTAATCCCTACGTGGCTTGTTGTTGTTGTATTTGTTCGACCTAAAATCCCTTCTCTCCTGAAGGATAACCTTGTCTTTTCCCTTCCCTTTTTGTTGATCCTCCTTAACTTTTTTATATTTGTCAATACGGTCCATGAGCTGATGTATGTTGGTAACGAGTTTGCCAATCAAGGATTTTCTTAAACCGTGCTCGGACAAAAGGCCTAGCTTAAAGGTATTGATAGTCACCTCATCAAAATCACCTTCAAATTCATTAAACATTTCCCAATATCTGTCCGAGTATGTTTTAAGATTCTCCCCTTCTTGCATGCTCAAGGACAACAAAGAAGCAACTAACTTAGGAACTCTTCTACATGTCACAAACTGGGAACCAAATGCATAGGTGAGCTCATGAAAGGAATCTATGGATTCCACCCTTAGGCTATCAAACCATCCCATCGCAATGGGTCCAAGACTGGATGGAAAGACTTTACACATCAAAACCTCGTTTTTGGAGTAAACAGTCATTCTTTGGTTAAAATGGCTCACATGCTCAACAGGATTTGTTCGCCCATTGTAAATGGTGAATGATGGTTGATGAAAATACCGGGGAAGTCTCGCCCCCTCAATTCTACGCGTGAAAGGCGACTTGGATATTTGGTCCAAGGCATTACTCATAGCATTGTTTCCTACACCCTTTAGTGGAGGGCTTTTAAATTGCCATTTGTTGTGGAACTCTTCTTCTTAAGAGAAAGATTTGTTGGGCGGGGTTTGAGACTTCCGTTTGTAATTGACGTCTCTTTCATCCCCAGAAGAAATGTCATTGCCCGAGGAAGCTCTCTTCCTTTTTGCATGGCGTAGCTCCCTTTTTAACCGATCAATCTCCAGTTGCATGGCCTTGTTACCATCTGCATGGGAGACACGACTATCATCTCATGACTGGCTCCTCTTATCATGTATTGTATGTACACTTCCTTCATGATAACCTCTTTGTTTGAGGTTAAGGAAAGGATCACCGTACTGGGAGCCTTTGGACTCTGTTGGTTGTTGGCTTGGCTTAGCCATTGTTAACTGGTGATTTCACTCTAGCTCAAGCTCTTCCCATAGAAAGCGCCAATTGTAGGGTCAAGATTTGTAGCTCAGGCCCAAAAGAGATGGAGTGTGAGCCCAATAAGCCTAATACAATAAATTTGTAGATATTAGGTAAAAGAATTAGGCTATTCATGAAGTCTACAATAGTTAATAAAGATTTTATTAAAAGAACAAGTATTAAAACACTAAGAACTTGAATAAATTTAGGTCCGAGGAGACAAATTATAGTTTGAAAGGCTATGGTCACTCTTGGAGCTACAGTAAATTTTCCTTCCTCCTCTTTTTCTTCTTTTTCTGATCCCTTTTCATGGGAGGTCTCTTTTGTTTATATAGTTTTCTTTTGAGTCATCTTCATCGTACACTTGTTCTTCATTTAAGCATTCACTTGAGCATATGTCACATCAAATATCTTCTTTAGTTTTCCATGAGTGGTGACAGCTGAGATTGCACTGTTCAGGAGTCTTCTCCATATAAATGCAGCCAGAAAAGTTGTTGTGATGTATTAAATACGATGACATCAGCATTTTCGTTAGATATTTCTCCATTCTTATCATCTTTATGCGTGCATGAGATTCATCATTATCATTAGAACTTCCTGGAAGTTCATTCAAATTGTCCAGGTATATGCTTGATCGATATTCTTCAAATCCAAGGAGTGCAGCCTACTCGGACAATACTTCTCCTCCCTTTCCTTACATGATTCTACTACTGGGACCTTTCCCAATCTTTTACTCCTCCTCAGACATACTTATATCATTAAATTGGGCCTAAGGCCCAAGATATGCGTTTGGGCTTTTCCCCCCCCCCCCCCCCCCACACACACACAAGAACATACTTTCAATCTTTTAGCTCTTTAAATCATGATCAACAAAACTACTCTTAAAAAAGAGGCAAACTATGATGATTCCATCTTTAAGATCGGAAAACAATTTAGAGCCTTAATTCAACAAAGATTAGGGATGAACATGGGAAATCTACACATCCGCGATGGGCCTATTTAATATTGTTTTTATTTTTATAAATAGCATGATAAATGCCAACTTAATTGATTATGTTTTATACCTAATCAATCTAAAAGGGCTACTAATATATAAATTAAGAATTATCTTTTTGAATAGAACACTTAAATAGAAATATCATAAAAATAAACGTAAAAATGAAATTTATATTTTGTTTTATTTGAATTCACAAACATGTGTTATTCTTTATTCAAAATAGAAACTTAGGAAAATATGAAAATTACAGTGTCAAAATTTGAAATTTTAGGCTATTTAAAGCCATTTCTCCTTCTTTTTTCACATACAAATAATTTTTGTTTATTTATATGAGAGAAGTTTAAGTGTCAAAGTTTCTAACCTCTAAAAAAATTTGAATATCTAAAGATAATTTAAATTTGTTTTTGTGTGACATTTCTCTAATTAGTATTTTCATTGATTGTGATTTCAAAGTTACCATCTTTGTCGAGCCATGTTTCATAGGGTCTCCAACATATTTTCAAACGAAAGCTCTCGTAAGGAATTCTTAAAGTTTTTGAAAATCGAAATCATTACTACCATGTAAAACATGTTTAAGAAAAAAAAACTTGTCATTTATTGTTTACTTAATTTGAAAGAGATAACTCATTATTTAATGTTTACTTAATTTCAAATAATTAGGGATTTATAGTTTGAGTCGAAACACTCATTAGAATTGGATGATTAAAATTATTGGGGCTAGACTTATCCAAACGAGCAATTTATAATAGGGTTTTTTTTTTTTTTTTTTTGGTGGGGGGGGGGGGGGGGTGCTCTTTTCCCTTATCATTTGGCTAGAGGAAAACAAGAAGACTCACATGATGAGGGGTGTTGAATATTAGCTTTGATACCATGTTAAATGGAGAATATTATCAAACGCAATGTGTTATACCATGTTGTGTATGCTAGAGTGGATGCGGAAGAGGAAGCATAGAATAGGAACATCAAGAACACGAGAGTTACATGGTTCAGCCTTGACGGCCTACGTCCACGGAGGAATCCCTTAAAGGCTACATCTTTATTATATGAGAGTGTAGTACAATAACCTGTGTTACAATGAACCCTAACATGAGTATATATAGGCGATTAACCCTAGACTACTAGTACAAGCAGGAATGGGCTTGGGCCTATTACATTGGGCTAATATATGTTTAATATATATCTCTAACACCCTCCCTCAAACTCAAGGCGGAAGCCTGATAAAGGCTTGAGGTTGGATAAGCATGAGAAGATCACATGGAGATGCCTTGAAGAATGCCTTTGAAGAAACCACAATGAAGAATGTGCCAATTCACCAATTTCAGAGTTTCAAATGAAGAAACGGAGTCCAAAATTGGAATCTACGCGAAAAACTGAGCAAGACAGGCCCTTTCGGAAATTTTGACTTTTGGTCAAAGGTCAACGCAAAAAGTCAAAGTCAACCGGTCCGGGTCAAAGTCAACAGATACTGGTCCGGGTCGGTTCCGGGTTTTCGGGTCGAGTCACAGATCGGGCAGAAGAGCCGCTGACGTCATCATATGACGTGTCGCTGACGTGGAGTAGGGCTAATGTGGCAACGGCTTGCGTGGCGCTGACGTGTAAGATGACGTCATGATGACATCAGGCGAGTTCTTCGGCGCGTGGATTAGATGCCAGAAATTCCATCAGCGCGTGAGGGTGCGTGTTTTATCAAATTATGGCCGGAATTTCAGGGTTTGTAGATCGGTGAACGAGGAGGCCGTCAGGGCGGCGCGTGTACCAAGAAAATGATCTAAAATTCATGAATCTGAGGCGGCGCGTGGGAGAGTGTCGGAGACAACTGAGGCGCGTGGAGGCGCGTGGCAGGGCTTCTGGTGACCGGATTTCTGGGTTTTCCACACGGTAGGCCATGGAGTGTGGTTGTGTAGTTGGTTTCGTCAGGCGAAGTCTTGATTTGCACAAATCTGAAAGTTAAGTCACGGTTCGCTTGGTTGGGGATTTTAACACAACACAGAGCTAAGGCGGCTGCGTGATGCCGTGGAGTCTAGACCCCACTAGCAAGCATGTGTGACTTTAGATGATAATGTGCTCGTGATGATCTTCTTTGCCGTGTAGAGATGTTTATTTGATGCCAAGAATGAAGTTTGGCTCTGATACCATGTTGAATATTAGCTTTGATACCATGTTAAACGGAGAATATTATCAAACGCAATGTGTTATACCATGTTGTGTATGCTAGAGTGGATGCGGAAGAGGAAACATAGAATAGGAACATCAAGAACACGAGAGTTACGTGGTTCAGCCTTGACGGCCTACGTCCACGGAGGAATCCCTTAAGGGCTACATCTTTATTATATGAGAGTGTAGTACAATAACCTGTGTTACAATGAACCCTAACATGAGTATATATAGGCGATTAACCCTAGACTACTAGTACAAGCAGGAATGGGCTTGGGCCTATTACATTGGGCTAATATATGTTTAATATATATCTCTAACAAGGGGCATGCTAGAGCCTGGATGGAGTTCTTCAATGTGGGGTTTGTTTTAAAGCAATGGGACTTTATTCTGGTTATAGAAGGGATGAGAATGCCTAAGTTGAGGCCATGGACAATACAAGTCAAAATTTCCTACATGTAGGTTACAACTGATGTTGCTAGCATATAAAAATTCAGATTTTTTTTGGAAGAAAAAAATTAAATGTGTTGGTTCAATTTAGTTCAACTAATAAAATCTTTAACGAGGTAATAAATATTGAAGATTAAACTTTCAAAATATTGTATAGGAATATAACTCCAGTTGATTAGCAGTAGTTAAGAAAGAAAACTTACAATTTTGAATTAAAAAATCAATTTTGATCCAAACGGGATTCTTCCGTCGATCATGTTCACAAATATAAAATAGAAAGGTTGACGTGAAGATGAGTGTTCAATGACCATCTAACCCACATAGAGAGATAGAAAAGAGATATAATTTATATAAACAATTAATCATGAAATAAAAATATAAAGAACACCTTGGAAAGATGCTATTTTGATTCTTTTACAAATATATATATATATTGAATAAAAATAAGCCAACTTATTTAGGGTCCATTTGGGAACTATTTATTTTGCTGAAACTGAAAACTTTTGGTTGAAAGTATTATAATAAGAAAAAGCTAAAAACTTATTGTTTTTTTGCTGAAAGTATGTACGGTAGAAAAAAGCTGAAAGTGCTATAAAAAAAAACAATTTTATGTATAATTTTAACTCTATTTTAATGGTTGAATATGCAAAATGGCTTCCAAATAAGAAAAACCAATATTTAACAATAATAATAATATATATATATATATATATATATATATATATTTGTCTTAGCTATAGTTTACTATCAAGTTTGTTATATCATAATTAAGATACATGTTTCATTAAAGCCATCAATTAGAGTTACCCAAAAAAATACCATAATGTTAATGGTAAACTGGTAATTATAACAAGTTTTTAGATTTTGACAAAAAAAAAAAAATACCATAATGTGATTGATAATTATAACATTAGTAACAAAGGAAGTCTTATGATGGATGAATCCCACAAATCGATGTTGTGGTCTTCCTTATAGACTTAGTTTCCAAGAATTGAAAAATCTATGGGTTCTTCACAAAACCAGCAAAATTGCATAGAAAGAACATGACACATTCAACTATTTGGTAAGGTAACTTAAACAACAGTTTTTAGTATTTAAACACTAAAAATGCGGGCCCCCAAAAAAAAAAAAGGCAAAACTGCACTATTAGTCCCTAAAGTTTACCATGTGTGCACAATTGGTCCCTCAAGTTTCAAGCGAGTGCAATTGGTCCATCATGTTTTCAAAATGAGCAATATAAGTCCTTGGGTTAACTTCCGTTAATGGTGTTACTTACGTGGCTAACGGAATAATGACCTGGCATTTTGGTCCCTCAAGTTTCAAGTGAGTGCAATTGGTCCATCAAGTTTTCAAAATGAGCAATATAAGTCCTACAGTTAACTTCCATTAATAGTGTTACTTACATGACTAATAGAATAATGACCTGACATTTTTTAAATGATTTGACATTTCTTTTTATTAAAAAATAAATAAATTTACAGATAAAAAAGAAGCTAGACCCATTCCAATTCAAATCTTTATCCTAACCACTACAAAAAATCTCCATTTACGGTGAAAGAGCTAAATTGATGATTTTTAATGGAAGCATAAATTCATAAATTTATTTGCAATGTTTTGACTTGTAAGTTAACACTTGTATTATGAAAATTTTTGTTTTTCGGCTGGGTTTGAACCTAAGAGCCACTGCCATAACCAACTTATTCATGGATGCAATGTGCATTGGAGAAGAAATCATTAATGACGAATATTGTTTTATACTAAAGATAGAGACGGGCAGCAATTTGCAAGGCTCAAAGCAGTCCAAACTATGAGATCATCCACCATACAATATTTGCTTTTTGATTCAATTTGAAGTCTCAAGGCTGCTTAGGATGAAAACTCAAGTTGAAGAGGACGTGTTTTAGGAAACCAACACTAAATTAGTCATAGAGGTGGGTCAATGGCTCTATGAGAGAAGGAGAGAGGCGGGTCAGTGGTTGTCGATTGGAGAAGGATGTGTGAAGCAGGAGGCCATCATCTCTAGCGAAGGGCGGCAGCGTCGCCGGCAGCTAGGCCTTGGATTTGTTCATTGTCTCTCCCCTTTCTCATGGTTTGTAAATCAGATTGCAAATGGAGATATTTTGGTACCGGTTATGATAAATATTTGAATTGGAATGGGTCTAGTTTCTTTCTTATGTGTAAATTTAATTTTGAAATTTTTTAATAAAAATAAATGCCATATCATTTAAAAAATGCAAGGTCATTATTCTGTTAATTACGTAAGCAATACCACTAACGGAAGTTAGCCAAAGGATTTATATTACTCATTTTGAAAACTTAAAAGACCAATTGCACTTACTTGAAACTTGAGGGACCAATTATGCACATAAGATAAACTTCAGGGAATAATAATATAGTTTCGCCAAAAAACAACATGTGTGGTAAGAGATTTTTTTTAGGAGTGTTTATGAGTTACGTTTCTCATTTTAGATCATTTAAACATTGAATTTAAAAAACTCTTATTACCAGTTTCAATTTTCAAATAACATTGAGTAAAAAACTGTGGGTCCCACTGATTAAACTACATGTCATTACCTTTTTAATAAAAAGACACATACGTACCAAACATATAATTATGTTTTTTCACTTTTGAAAAGACTTTTTTAGAAATATAGTATCAAACACATTTTTTTGCAATATGAATACTTTACGTGTTTTCATAACACTTTTTAAATCACAGTTTTTACATCATTTTGAACCGAAAGTACTTTCCTTACTTTGAAGAACTGCATGAATGCAATTTTGCTCTGCTTTCTTATATTAATGGTAATTTTGCAAGATTATTTTATGGGCAATGTTAAAAGGGAGTCTTTTGGCTAAATATTGCTAAATTTAAAACATATTTGCGTTATAAGTACTGTTACAAGTTATTTAGGGAAATGAGGAGAAAGATTGAATTTTAAATTCAAGAAAAAGTAGGAGAGAGAATGAGAAAAAGGGAGGAGAGAGAAAGGCTTGAATTTCGGCAACAGTGTTGCCGTAATTCGTCTGCCCAATTTTCCTCCCTTGCTCAAATGTATGAGTGTGAGAAATGGAATGAGTGAGTGCCAAAAAAAAAATAATAATTGTGGCAATGGTATTGCCAAAAATGGTAGGAAAAAAAAAATTGAATGCCAAAATCTGGGGAAGAATTAAATAAAAATATAATATGCTATATACACAATATTTTTATAATAAATCACAGGTAACTAGTTATTATTAGTTCAAATTTAAATTTGACATTGAGATTACTATTTTAATCTAACAATAACAACAAGTAACAACCTGATACTTAGAAATTGTTGTAAAAATTGTGTGCACTTATTATTTCTTTAAAAAAAAAAGGTGTAATGGAGTTGCCGAAAATTTTGTGGCAATTGTGGCTTGCCGAAAATGGGAGCAAAAAAAAAAAAAAGTTTCAATGGGTCTGTATCAATTTTTTTTGGCAATTGTGGCAATGATATTGCCGAAAATGGAAAAAAATAAAATAAAATTTTCCCCACAATTTCGGCAATGACATTGCCACAATTGGAAAAAAAAAAAACAAAAACAAAAAACAAAAAATTATTCCCCAAAATTTTGGCAATTTCGGTAATGCTATTGCCACAATTAAAAAAAAAAAAACCTTATTCCCCAAATGGTATTGGCAAAAGTGTGGGAAAAAAAAAATTTCCCCACAATTTCAACAATACCATTACCACAATTGGGAAAAAAAAGTTTTTATTTTTTTTCCAATTTCGGCAATGCTGCCACAATTGCCAAAAAAAATTGATTGAAACCTTTTTTTTTGCTCCCCATTTTCGGCAAGCCACAATTGCCACAAAATTTTCAGCAACTCTACTACACTTTTTTTTTTTTCAAAGAAATAATAAGTGCACACAATTTTTACAACAAATTCTAAGTGTTAGGTTGTTACTTGTTGTTATTGTTAGATTAAAATAGTAATCTCAATGTCAAATTTAAATTTTAACTAATAATAACTAGTTACCTGTAATTTATTGTGAAAATATTATAAAAATATTGTGTACATAGCACATTATATTTTTTTTTTTAATTCTTCTCCAGATTTTAACATTCATTTTTCCCCCTACCATTTTCAGCAATACCATTGCCACAATTACCTTTTTTTTTTTTGGGCACTCACTCATTCCACTTCTCACACTCATACATTCGGGCAGGGGAGGAAAATTGGGCAGATGAATTACGGCAACACTGTTGTCGAAATTCAAGCTTTTCTCTCTCCTTCCTTTTTCTCATTCTCTCTCCTACTTTTTCTTGAATTTCGGCAACACTGTTGCCAAAATTCAATCTCTCTCCTCATTTCCTTAAATAACTTGTAATAATATCTATAACACAAATATGTTTTAAATTTAGCAATATTTAGCTAAAAGACTCGTTAAAAGGTGTCTACAAAACAATTTTTGATAAACTAGTTTAAGAAAGATTTTGATTCTATTCTCATAAGAAATATAAAAAATTGTTAAAAAAAAAAATAACTATTTTTCTCTTCATTTTCAGTGGGAAAAATCACTCTAGCATAATTAAGGAATTCCACACAAAAATAATATATATTGAAATTTCAATTAATGAGTTGGTTTCACTGGTACAAAGACGTGTAGATTCACTTATATCTAATGTTTGGCATGTGCATCGAGTTGGTATAGATGAGAGGAAAAAAAAAATAGAGGTTCCTTAATTAATAAAGTGTAGCATTCACATCCTATTACACATAATACATAAAAATGATGAGGTGTTTTGGAAAATAAGATTACAATATAGTGAAATCTTTTTGGCAATCAATATGGTGATCCATATGCATGGTTTTGTTCATCATTATTGAAAAATTAAGCTCATTTGTCAATCGAGTCCTCACTCGGAAAGAAAAAGAAAGAGATTGAAAGTAGTGCCACTTTGCCACAGAATTAAGAGAAAGTTTCTCTTTGTAATCCGAAAATGAAAATAAGAAGACTTTCTCCAGAAAATTGAGAAATTGTAATATTAAAATTTGTTTAGTTGGAGGGGTGGAAAAGTGGGAGGATAAAAAATATTTTAATTTTTTTCTTTTTTGTTTGGTTGGAAATGAAAAAAGTGAATTTGTATAAATTTACTCATACATCCCTATTAAAAAATGATAGCTAATTAATACAAAAAGTGACAAAAAAAAAAAAACCCACCCAATTTATTAAAAATAAAAATCATGTCCCAAAAAAAAAAATCATGTCTAGTTAAACCCAAAAAAAAAAAAAAAAAAAAAAGAGGAGGTAACATGCCCACTCACAGCCCAAGAAATCAAAAAATGAAAAAAAACAAAAAAAGCAACGGCCATAAAATAAAAAATAAAGAGAGAGAGAGAGAGAGAGAGAGAGAGAGAGAGAGAGAGAGAGAAATGAATTAGAGATGGACATTTTTGTCCATTAAATTGTCCTATTTTCTCCCTTCACTTTTCTTTTCATTTTTAAGAGGAAACTTTTTGGTGGGTTACGGGAGAAAATATCTAGGTCTAACTATTTATTTTTCTGTCTCTCTACTCAATTAAACATACTCAAAAAAGTTTTTATTCTTATTTTCATTCTCATTTTCTCTCTAAAGTTCTCTATCCACCATATTTCACCTCCAAACAAATACCCCTTAAAATATCATACCAAAGATAGCTCATTTGAAAAAAAAAAAAGGATTAAAAAAAAAATCAAAGGGATTAAATTAGAGCATGTTCAGAATCTGTAATTGTAAATGTCTAATGCCACAATCTGCTAGAGCTTTTGTGCGTGTGCTAATATATACAGGGGGAAAAATAAGTATTTGTTCCTAATTTATAAACTATGCGCCAAAATGCTTCTGATTTGAAACTATTAGTATATTTATAAGTGAAGCTCAACATTACTAATGTCGAGTTCTATTTAAATTTTCATAAACATTTAAATAACAAAATATACGTAGAACTTGACATTACTAATATCGAGTTCTACTTGTAAGTTGTAACTCAATTTTGTTAAAATTAAGCTTAAAAAATATGAGCATTTTGCTAAGTAATTTCAAAACATTGGTATTTTACTGCTTGGTTAGTAAATTAAGAAGAAAACTCATTTGGTAACAGTGTTTAAGTATTGTTGTTTAGTTTTCAGTGTTGTGAAAATATTTGTTTAAGTGTTATAGAAATATGTGTCAAAAGTGTTATTGTTATTTAAATACTGAAAACCGTTGTTTAAACAACAATGCCAAACAGTCCCAAACCTTGTTAGATTGTTGCTTTCATTGTCTTAAATTTTAGTTTCTTCTAATGTATTGTTTTACTATATATCTATTTCCCTTTTCTTTTAATTCAATCCGAAGAGCAACACATATAGAATATATTATGTAATTATTAATGAGTTTTACTATCATATGTTTTAGAGCATATGTTACTAATTCATAGAAATTTTTTTCGAGAAAGTGACTAACTTTTTAAATTTTTTTTTTCTATTTCACAAAAATAAAACATTTCAAAAATAAATAATTAATATATGACGTTAAGACATATATTAATTGGACCTTTTAATTTGTACGGTTAAGATGACCAACTCAGGGCATGGGCATGGAGCATTGTTTACACATTAATAATGAGTAAAATAGAATTTATCCGAAAGGCAAACCAAAAAGATTATATCAGATAATGAGACAAAAGATCTCAAGAATATTATTATAATTTTCTAAGCGAAGAAGATAAAAGAGCTTCTGTAAACCTTGCTAATTACCATTGTAGAGATGTGACTGTACAATGACAATTAAAGCTTTGACATGATAGCACTCTAGCATTGGAAATATAAATATTCGATTGTTATTTTATATTTAAAATTTTAAAAATATTGCTCGAGTATATTTTAGAAATTGTGAACAGTTAAATCTTATATATGGTACTAATTATTCACTTGGATGTAAAAAAAAATATTATTATATTAATTGAGAAAGGTGAAAAGAGGAAAAAAATAAAAAAGAACAGAGGAAAACATGATTTTTTTTATATTATTTAATAATATAATTTATATTATTTTAATAAATTATATATAAAAATTAAAATTAAAATATTAGGTAAATTATAAAATAAAATAATAAAATAAATAAGAAAATACTAATGAGCACCTTTATTTGTCCGAAGGGCAAACCAAAAAGATGATATGGAATAATAAGACAAAAGATCTCAAGAATATTATTATAATTTTCTAAACGAATAGGATAAAAGAGCTTCTGTAGACCTTGCTAATTACCACGGCAGGGATGTGACTATGCAATGACAACTAAAGCTTTGACATGATAGAACACTAGAATTGGGATATAAATACCCAGTCGTTTTTTTATATTCAAAATTTTAAAAATATTGCTCGAGTATATTTTAGAACTTGTAGACAGTTGAATCTTATATATATATATATATATTCACTTAGATGTAAAAAAAATATTATTATATTAATTGAAAAACGTGAAGAGAGGAAAAAGAAATGAAAAAAAACAGAGAAGAACATGGTTTTTTTTTTAATAATGTAATTCATATTATTTTAATAAATTATATATAAAAATTAAAATTAAAATATTAAATAAATTATAAAATAAAATAATAAAATAAATAAATAAATAAAATGCCAACAAGCGCCCTTATCTATCCCAAGGGCAAACTAAAAAGATGATATGTGATAATGAGACAAAAGATCTCAAGAATATTATTATAATTTTCTAAACGAAGAAGATAAAAGAACTCCTGTAGACCTTGCTAATTACCATTGCAGGGATGTGACTATACAAGACAATTAAAGCTTTGACATGATAGAAAACTAGCATTGGGGATATAAATGCCCAGTTGTTATTTTATATTCAAAATTTTAAAAATATTGCGCGAGTATATTTTAGAACCTGTGAACAGTTGAATCTTATATATAGAATTAGTTATTCACTTGAATGTAAAAAAAATATTATTATATTAATTGAGAAAGGTGAAGAGAAAAAAAAAGAAATGAAAGAGAACAAAGAGAAACATGATTTTTTTTTAATATTATTTGATAACGTAGTTTATATTTTTTTAATGGGTTGTATATAAAAATAAAAATTGACATATTAAATGAGTTATAAAATGAAATGGTAAAATAAATAAAAAAAATGCTAATGAGTGATCATAAGGCACTAGTTAATAGTTTAATAATTCATTTAAAGAAAATTTTTATGAAAAAAAAAAAAAGTAATTAATATTTTGACTTTTTTTCATTTCTCATAAAAGTGGTATCAAAATTTTCCTAATATAGATTATTAATGAATGCCCTAAGAACACTCGTTAGCATTACCCAAATAAACAAAGTAAATTTTGATGTTAGGTGAGATGTTGATTAATAATTCTTTTAAAAAAAAAATTTATGAGAAAAGAAAAAAAATAATTAAGAGACTGTTTGATAATGTTGTTCTAGTAAAGCTGTTTATATTTTTTAGAAATACATTTAGGTGAAAAAGTATGTAAAAATATGTATAATATTGTTTAAATACTAAAAAATATTGCTCAAAACACCTTACCAAACAACCATATTTTAACAATTTTTTTTTAATTTTTATAAAAGTAATATCAAAACTTTACTTCTAATTATAAAATGATAAAATATTTTTTAATAATGGAATATATATAGATTTGCAAGAGTATGCAGTCAATCGTCTTTATTTCGAAACCCTATCAAGTTATACCAATACTGGAATAATAGGGCCGAACTACAGACTAGGAGACAAGTAGCCAAAATTATTTATCCTATAATTTTTTATTATTATTTTATTTTGGCCAAAATGAGAATTCATTAGAACGACCGCGAAGCTAGTTAATACAAATTAACTGCAAAGTACGCTTATCGTCAAAGCCTCCTTCAACAAAACATAACGAAAAGAAGGGATGACAAGGTAAATTTCGCTCATCACAATGCAGAATAGTTAAAGCTTTAATGTTTAAAATTTTGAAAAAACGAAAGCCACTTAGTAATAGTTGCTTTTTTTTTTCTTCATTATTTAATTTGGAAGACAGCAGTAATACACAATAAAATTATTAAAGAAAAGATTTTATTAAAGTGAGCATTAATAAATTATTTTGTAAAAAACGTAAATAAAAAAATTGCTAACTTTTTAAATAATTTTTTTAATTTTATATAAAATATTTTAAAAAAATAAATAATTAATGTCTAGTTTAAAGATATATGTTAACTAAACCTTTAAAAAACTTATTTCTATCTTGCAATACTCTTGTCAATCACTTTAATACAGATACTTCCCCATGTACGGAGGGAATCAGGGAGTGTTTAGTAAAATAGTTTAAAAATTATTATTTGTAATTTTTTTAAATATGTGTGGGTGAAAAAATATGTTGAAATGTGTAAAATACTGTTTAAAAACAAAAAAAAAAATGTTATTTGAAAACACAAATCAAACGGACTCTCAAAATTACAGTGTGATACACCTGCATGAGTCTGCACATTTCAGCAACATACACGGAGAAAAACCAGGTGGTTACTGCATATCAACAACTAGTTACTAGGATAAAACCGTCTTTCTCCTCTTGCTTCACCTGGACCATCTTCAAATCGTGATTTTTCTAGCCAATTTCCATAATAATTAATGGTAGCTAGACTGCTATAGGTCCCCTATTAGAAATTGCCAAGATCTCAGCAATCTGCCCAGTTACTTTAGTTCGTAGCATTGCCATTATTCATTCTAGCAAAGATTTTAAAAATACATAAAATTGCTGAGGCAGTTCACATTTAGCAATGAAATTTGAAAAGCAGTCCTACAAGTACAGGATTTAGCAGTCACCTTCATAAATGAGGGGGTTGGTCATGAAGTTTTGTCGACAAGATTATTGAGTTGTCATTTTCACACTGTAATCAGTACTAAAGTCTCCATTCAAAAGTTCAAAATCTTGGCTTTGTCGGTAGAGATTACTAGCGCATGGTTAGTAGTAGTAGTACGTAGGCATGCGACACGTGAAACAGAAGTACTTTACAGTGAATATCTTCCCATTGCGACTTTGCTACACTTTTTAAAATAATTTACCAAGAAGAGGTTTTTAATAATGTTGTTTATATATTTTTTAAAATATGTAAGCAAAAATATGTATAATATTTTTTGAAAAGATATGCCGGTAAAAAATATGTATAATATTATTTAAATATTGAAAATGGTTGTTTAAATTAAAATAACAAATAGATCATTATAATCAGTAAGTTGTGATTAATTTTAATTAAAATTAAAAATTAATTTTTTTGTCTGCTAATAATAGTTTATCATATGCAATTTGTTATAAAAATTTTGTAAAAATATTATTAACATAACATTTTTTTTTTTTTGAAAAAGGCATTGTTTCATAATATGAAACTAACACGGAATCTTTTAGCTAAATATTGCTAAATTTTAAACTTATTTGCTTTATAGGCACTGTTACAACTTATTTAGGGAATTGAGGAGAGAGATTGAATTTCAGCAACAGTGTTGCCGAAATTCCAATAAAAGTATGAGAGAGAAAGAGAAAAAGTGTGGAGAGAGAAAAGGTTGAATTACGGCAATGGCCATATTTCCTATTCGAATGTGTGAGAGAGAAGTGCTCAGAGCGTAAGTGCCAAAAGAAAATAATTTTGGCAATGGTATTGCCAAAAATAGAAGGAAAAAAAATGCCAAAATCTGGGGAGGAATTAAAAAAAATATAAAGTGCTACGTACATAATATTTTTACAACATTTTTACAATAAATCACAGGTAACTAGTTATTATTAGTTCAAATTTAAATTTAACATTGAGATTATTATTTTAATCTAATAATAATAATAAGTAACAACCTAATACTTAGAATTTGTTGTAAAAATGTTGTAAAAATTATGTGCAATTATCATTTCTTAAAAAAAAAAAAAAAAGTGTAATGGATTTGCCAAAAATTTTGTGGCAATTGTGGCTTGTTGAAAATGAAAGGAAAAAAAAATGTTTCAATGGGTTTATGGCAATGACATTGCCGAAATAGTGGGGAAGTTTTTTTTTTTTGGCAATTGTGGCAATGCCATTGCCGAAAATGGGAGAAAAAAAAAATTGTTTCAATGGGTTTGTGGCAATGGCATTGCTGAAATAGTGGGGAAATTTTTTTTCCCCATTGTGGCAATGCCATTGCCGAAAATGGAAGAAAAAAAAATTGTTTCAATGGGTTTGTGGCAATGGGATTGCCGAAATAGGGGGAACATTTTTTTTGACAATTGTGGCAATGCCATTGCCGAAAATGGGAGGAAAAAAAAAGTGGTTGCCGAAATTTTGGAGAAATTAAAATATAAAAAAAAAGTGTGACGTACACAATATTTTTATAACATTTTCACAATAAATCACACGTGATTAGTTCAAATTTGAATTTAACATTGAGATTATTTTTTTAATCCAACAATAACAATTAATAACAACTTGCCATTTAGAATTTGTTGTAAAAATTGTGTGCACGTATCATTTTTCAATAAAAAGTGGAATGGATTTATGGCAATGGTATTGCCGAAATAGGGAAAAAAATTGTTCAATCGTGGCAATGCCATTGTTGAAAATGGGAGGAAAAAAAAAGTTGCAATTGGTTTGTGGCAATGGTATTGCCAAAAAAAGGGGGGAAATTTTGCGGAAATTGTGGTAATGCTATTACCGAAAATGGGAGGAATTAAAAAAAAAAAAAAAAAAAGAGGTGTTACGTCCACAATATTTTTACAACATTTTCACAATAAATCAGAGGTGATTAGTTGTTATTAGTCAAATTTGAATTTAACATTGAGATTACTTTTTTAGTCCAACAATAACAACCAGTAGCAACCTGTTATTTAGGATTTGTTGTAAAAATTTATCATTTATTAAAAAAAAAAATGGCAATTGATTTGTGGCAATGGCATTGCCGAAATAGGGGAAAAAAATTGTGGAAAAGGATTTGTGATAATGGCATTATCAAAATAGAGGAGGAAAGATTGTTGCAATTGGTCTATAACAATAAATAGAAGGGAAAAAAAATGTTTGATTTTTGGCAATGGCATTGCCGAAATAGGAAATTAGAGGAGTGAGAGAGAGCTGTCTGAATTGCAAAAAATCAAACAAAATTGAGTGCATTATCAAACAAACTGATCTTTGATAATCGTTGGGAGTTAGGAGGACATCAGGTCAAACCAATACTATTAACCATTCGATTTGGAAACTCTGTTGAAAAAGAATGGAGAGGTTTTAGTTGTTGCCAGCAGGGTAGAGTTGACCTTGCCTATGGGGATGCAACTGTAGTTACATACAACATTCTTTTTTTGAAAAAATAAAAATAAAAATAATGGATTGAGGATGGACTTTATGTGTGTTGTAATCTGTGGTCACATACAGCTTTCCTGTTTCAGCAATGTAATTGCCAAATATTAAACAATTTTTTTTCTTTTTCTTTTTGCCAAAAATCAAACAATTTTTTTTTTGTTTCTATTTCGGCAATGTCATTGCCACAAACTAATTGCAAGAATTTTTTTCCCCTCTATTTCGGTAATACCATTGCCACAAATCAATTGTCACTTTTTTTTTAGATATGATAAATTTTTACAACAAATTCTAAATGACATGTTGCTACTAGTTGTTATTGTTAGATTAAAAAAGTAATCTCAGTGTTAAACTCAAATTTGAACTAATAACAACTAATCACTCGTGATTTGTTGTGAAAATGTTGTAAAAATATTGTGGACGTAGTATCACTTTTTTTTTTTTTTTTAATTCCTCCTTAAATTTCGGCAAGCACTTTTTTATTTCCCTCCCATTTTTGGCAACTTAGTTGCCACAATTGGTAAATCATTTGGGCACTCCCACTGGGGCGCTTCACGGGCAAAGCTTGGGCAGGGAAATGAATTTCGGTAATATCATTACCGAAATTCATTTTTTCTCCCTCCCAATCACATCACTCAACTTTCTTCTCTCTCTTACTTTTTTTTACAATTTTGGCAACGATGTTGCTGAAATTTAGTCTCTCTTCTGATTTTGCTAAATAACTTTGAACAGTGCCTATAACAATAATAAACTTCATTTTTTGCAATATTTAGCCAAAAGACTCACTAACATGTCTACTTGGGAGTCTTCTGGGTAAATATTGCTAAATTTGAAACATATTTGCGTTATAGGTACTGTTACAAGTTAATTAGGGAAACGATGAGAGAGATTGAATTTCGACAACACTGTTGTCGAAATTCAAGAAAAAGTAGGAGAGAGAATGAGAAAAAGGGAGGAGAGAGAAAAGATTGAATTATGGCAATAGCATTGCCGTAATTCATTCTGCTCAATTTTCCTCAGCTGCCAGGATGTGTGAGTGTGAGAAGTGCCCTGACCGGTTGAGTGCCCAAAAAAAAAGTAATTGTGGCAATAATATTGCCGAAAATGGTAGGGAAAAAAAAAGTAAATGCTAAAATCTGGGGATGAATTAAAGAAAAATATAATGTGCTACGTATACAATATTTTTACAATAAATCACAGGTAACTAGTTATTATTAGTTCAAATTTAAATTTAACATTGAGGTTACTATTTTAATCTAACAATAACAACAAGTAACAACCTGATACTTAGAATTTGTTGTAAAAGTGTTGTAAAAATTGTGTGCACTTATTATTTCTTAAAAAAAAAAAGTGTAATAGATTTGCCGAAAATTTTGTGGCAATTGTGGCTTGCTGAAAATGGGAGGAAAAAAAAAAGTTTCAATGGGTTTGTGGCACTGGCAATTTTTTTTTTTTTTTTTTTTGCAATTTTGGCAATGCCATTGCCAAAAATGGAAAAAAAAAAATCCCAATTGTGGCAATGGCATTGCCGAAATTTGGAAATTTTTTTTTTTCTTCCATTTTCAGCAATGGCATTGCCACAATTGCCAAAAAAAAAAAATTTCGCCAATGCCATAAACCCATTGAAACTTTTTTTTCCCTCCCATTTTCGGCAAGCCACAATTGCCACAAAATTTTTGGCAAATCCATTACACTTTTTTTTTTTTTTTTTTTTTTTTTAAGGAAATAATAAGTGCACACAATTTTTACAATATTTTTACAACAAATTCTAAGTATCAGGTTGTTACTTGTTTTTATTGTTAGATTAAAATAGTAATCTTAATGTTAAATTTGAACTAATAATAACTAGTTATCTGTGATTTATTGTAAAAATATTGTAAAAATATTGTGTACGTAGCACATTATATTTTTCTTTAATTCTTCTTCAGATTTTGGCATTCACTTTTTTTTCCCCTACCATTTTCGGCAATACCATTGCCACAATTACCTTTTTTTTTTCTTTGGCACTTAATTGGTCAAGACACTTCTCACACTCACACATCCGGGCAGCTGAGGAAAATTGGGCAGAATGAATTACGGCAATGCCATTGCCGTAATTCAAGCTTTTCTCTCTCTTCCCTTTTTCTCATTCTCTTTCCTACTGTTGCCAAAATTCAATCTATCTACTTATTTTCCTAATTAACTTGTAACAGTACCTGTAATGCAAATATGTTTCAAATTTAGCAATATTTGCCCAAAAGACTCTCTACTTGGAATATGGTTTTATATAATATAATTTTGATTTTTCTTGATAATTTTATGGACTGTCTTAAATAGTTAAATGTGTTAAATGGTATTCATAGAACAATGGTCAATAAACTATTTTAAGAAAATTTTGACATTTTTTTTTTATAAAAATATAAAAAATAGTAAATAAGTTTTATCAAAACAAATTTTTTATAAAAAAAATTTCCATCAATTTTTTTTTTTAAATATTCCCTAAATAAATACTTTAAAACATCCATTAACCCCTTTTCCTAATTTTAATTCAAGAAAAATCATACTATCATAGTTGAGAGATTTCACACCAAAACAAAAATTATATAAATATATTTTTATTTCGAGAACTTATGAACCTAACTATTCACAACATTTTAATTTTATTACTATTTTGTCCCACCAACTCTCATTTACTTTCATTATTTATTCTAATCCACTCCCATGACCTAACTCTTCTTTTCATTTATTCACATGCCTATCTCTCATTCCAAATCAAAAGTACTTTTTTTTGCCTTTCAAATATATCCTCACACTTCTCAAAAAAAAAAAAAAAAAAAAAAAAAAAAATATATATATATATATATATATATATTTATATATATATATATATATATATATCCTCACAAACTAGAGCATATTCAACGTGGATAGTCCTGTAGCATTAGCATAGGTTTGGCATTTGACATAGAAGTACCAAAAAAGCTCATTCATTAGATATTTTAAATTTTAAAACTTTTAGCATGAATGAACCATATAGTTTCAAATTTGGAATAATACTGTTCATAAATTGTAAATTTTTTTTATTAAAATTACTTTCTTTCTCCTCTTCTAATCTAGTGTACACAAAAGTACAATTTTTATTGTGTTAAAATGACATACTTTTGCAACAACTAATACTAACACTAATAATTATCTACTTTAGTAAAGAGTTTATGAAAATTAAAAAATTTTCATTTTCATATAAAAAATGTCCTAAAGATAAAGCCCGGCAATATTATTGTTGATGAGAATGACTGAGAACAAGAAGTACACGAGAGAATCCCATACTTTGTCAAAAATGTGAAAGCTAGTTGTAAGGCCAATCATTTCAGAATTGGTTCATAAAAAAAAAAAGAAAAAACAAAGAAAAAAAAGCAGTAAACCGAGAAGGGTTGGCGGAGTGATTGGCACTCTGTCACCAGCACTTAAAAAAAAAAAAAAATATATATATATATATATATATATATATATATATATATATGTACAATATTTTTATAACAAATCACGGTTAGTTAGTTGTTATTAGCTCAAATTTAAAATTAACACTAAAATTACTTTTTTTCTTCTAACAATAAAAACTAATAACAACCTGACCACTTAGGATTTATTATAAAAATATTATAAAAATGTTGTAGATATATCATTTCTAAAAAAAAACTATTAGTTTGATGGGTAATTAAGAAAGAGAGATACTATGTCTATAACAATTTTACAATATTTTTACAATAAATCACAGGTGGTTAGTTGTTATTAATTCAAATTTGAATTAATACTAAAATTATTTTTTTGCCTCAATAATAACAATCAGTAATAACTTATCGCTTAAAATTTATTATAAAAATATTATAAATATATCATTTAAAACCGCAGTGTACCTTACCTACAGGCCTTTATTAGTTTGACTTTTCCTCGTATACCTTCATTTACTCTTTACCACTTTCCCACCTTCCTACTTCTACCTTTACTAATTTACTCTAGTTATCCTTTGCTGTATTATCTCTAACCCTCGTCTAAGTCTTCTCCTTTCTAACTCTCAAGCCAGCCCTGTTCTCTGTGCTCCACTCCATGGCCGAGATTCTCTCTCCTTCAATCTCGCCCATTCTCTTGTTTGCTCGTCTCCGCCAGTACTGTGAACTTAGATTTGTGAAGATGTACTGGCAATGCATGAGAAGAAGACGTAGAAAACAACACCATTGCCAAAATGGTATTTTTCCATGACATTGTTATCTCCTCCTTCAAGTCTTTTATTTAAAGCCATATTCTGTTTTTTTTTTTATCCTCTATTTGGTTGTTCTAATTAGTGTGATCTTTTGCAGGAATTTGGAATGGGATGGTTAGGAAAGACTTACAAGTAAGTTTACAAATTATTCTTTAACAAAAAAAAAAAAAAGAAATAAAAATTTGCTTAAATCGAAAAAAGTAAATAACTGTGCCCTCTAATAATTAAATCAACAATTTTATTTCGTCATTAATAATATAAAACATAAATAATTTTATTGATTTATAGTTTTATGCTAATAACACATGTTCTATATGGCTTCGGTTTCTTAGATGCATGCATATGCCTTGGCTTATGCTTGTATTTAAGGGGTAATTCTAGCATACTCTCTTTTTTTTTTTTTGGGTATGTTACCCACTAGTAGGTAACTTTCTATACCAGGTTACCAAAATATCACATTTGATAGTATTATCCTCATATTGTGTAGTACTAACATCACATGTAACTGTACTTTTGTCACATTCGGTAGTTTCTTTATTTTTTTTCATATTTGATGGTACTATCCTCACATTGTGCAGTACCAACATCACATATGACTGTACTTTTATCACATTCGATAATTCCCATATTTTTTTATCACATTTGATGGTACCATCCTCACATTGCGCAGTACCAACATCACATGTGACTGTACTTTTATCACATTCGATAGTTCCTTTATTTTTTTCTCACATTTGATGGTACCATCCTCACATTATGCAGTACCAACATCACATGTAACTGTATTTTTGTCACATTCAGTGGCTCCCTTATTTTTTTTCTTCACATTTGATGGTACCATCCTCACATTGTACAGTACCAACATCACATATGACTGTATTTTTGTCACATTTGGTGGTTCCTTTATTTTTTTCTCACATTTGATGGTACCATCCTCATATTGCGTAGTACCAACATTATATGTGACTATACTTTTGCCACATTTGATGGTTCTCTTATTTTTTTCCTCACATTTTATGGTACTATCCTCACATTACACAGTATCAAGATCACATGTGACTATACTTTTGTTACATTCGATGGTTTCTTTATTTATTTTTTCACATTTGATGGTACTATCCTCACATTGTGCAGTACCAACATCACATGTGACTGTATTTTTGTCACATTCAATGGTTTCCTTATTTTTTTTATTCACATTTAATGGTACGATCTTCACATTGCGCAGTACCAATATCACATGCGACTATACTTTTGTCACATTCGGTGGTTTCCTTATTTTTTTTTCTCACATTTTATGGTATCATTCTCACATTACGCAGTACCAACATCATATGTGACTATACCTTCATCACATTCGATAGTTCCTTTATTTTTTTTCTTACATTTTATGGTACTAGCCTCACATTGTGCAGTACCAACATTACATATGACTATAATTTTGTCACATTCGATGGTTCCCTTATTTTTCTCACATTTTATGGTATCATTCTTATATTAAGTAGTACCAACATCACATATAACTGTAATTTTGTCACATTCAACAATTGTCTTATTCTTTCTCACATTTGATGGTACTACATTCACATTATGTAGCACCTACATCACATGTCACTGCACTTCTACCACGTTCCCATAGTCTTCTTTTCTCTTAAATTTAATGGTACTATCTTTACATTGAGTAGTACTAGTACCACTGTGCTACACTTTCGTATAATAAACAGTTTTCAGTCTCTGCTATTAGTTTCTGAATCTCTGACTTTCTTCTCCTCTCTCTTGGTTTTTCTATAGTCTACACTTCTCTCTAGTTTCATCTCTCAAATTCTTCTCGTCCAAACCATCCACAAAAACCTATCTAAAGCGATGATTACTAAACAAAACCCTAAGCAAGACCACGAATTTTTCTTTTCTCGCAAATGATAGTTCTATTGTCACATTAGGCAGTACCAATACCTAACAATTGACCATACTGTTCTCACATTCGGTGGTACTTTTGTCACATTTGATAGTTCCCTTTTTTTCTTACCAATTACCATAATACTGATGAAACCTAAAAAATAACAAAAATACCCTTAGAACCTAAAAAATGACAAAATAACCCTAAAACTTAAATAAATAAAATAAAAACTACTTACAAAAAAAAAAACCCAAAATATGACAAAAGTAACCACGAAAACTAAGAAATGACCAAAACACCCTTAAAACAAACAAAATTGACCCAATAATCTGGAAACTTAAAAAATAACCAAAATTACCGTAAAATATAAAAAATTACTAAAATGACCACAAAACTAAAATATGACCAAACTACCCTTAGAAATATGTATATGACCATAATACACTTAGAAAAGAAAATGACCATAATGGTCCCTATACATAGAGAATATTTAAAAATTCCCTTACATACTTAACAAAGACCAAGATACCCTTAGTTAGGGGTGTGCATGGGTCGGGTTCAAAAGTTTTTTCAACCCAACCCACCATGGTAGGTTAAAAAAAATCAACCCAACCCAACCCACGTGGATTGGGTTGGGTCGGTTGGACCCATGGGTTGGACAATTTTTTTTTCATTATTATTAAATTGAGCATTAGAACAAAACCACTACAATTAAAAGCAAATTTATAACCAAATAATCATGAGCATAATGCCAAACAAACACAAACTATATAAAAAAAAACTTAGGGTTTGGGTTTTGTACATGCAAGTTAGATTTGAGCTTATATAAAGGAATAAAATAAGTTATTTAACAGTACATTTACATGAAAAAGCTTCTAAGTGACAAAGATGCTAGCTTTGACATAACGCACGTTAGAGAAGAAGAAAGTGATAGCAAGAACGTAAAAAGGACACAAGATGTACATGGAAAACCCTAGGAAAATGGATGAAAAACTACAGTTTGAGCAAGAATTGAATGTTCTTGCTCTATTCAAATTTGTATTATGTGGGGAAAAAGAGGTCACTCGTGTACAATAAGAGTGTTCTTCCTTAAAAAAGAGACTTTGTTTTCTACCTTCCTATCTTATCAACTTTCTACTCTCTTTTTCAAATATTTACTTGGGTTCTTACCCTAAAATATAGTTGAATGTTTCTCTTATAATTTGAGGAATATGACTAAGTACAAAGACAAGTGTTAAGTCATCATTTCTTTATTTTGGACCTTTCCATAGCTGTGATATGGAAAGCTGACTAGAGGATAGAGATTGTGCCAACGTGGCACTGAGACTTGTGGGTAGGTGACTTTGCCACTGCTTGGGAAACAAGTCCTGGACATTGAGAGGGACATCAGGAGTATTGTGAATCATACATGTGTCTTTAAGGTAGTCCAACATGCATTCAACCAATAAGGAGTGTCCCTATAGTTACTGAACTTAGAAAGTCACTTTCTCATTTTTTGTGAGTACTTGAGTGAGTTGAGTCCTATATTAGGTGCATATCTTACTTTCTTCCCAAAGTAGTCACGCCTTTGGTATGGACCAAGAATAGGATCTTTTAGCCAATGCTTCCTCTTATTTGCTTGCAGCCATTCCAAGTGTATGGTCTAGATCCAATCACATATGCATTCTCCTATGTCTTAGTTGTGTAATGTACAGGGTTTATCTAGGAAGAGGGGGAAAAAAAAACATATATATATATATATAATATATTTTTTTAAATTTAAAAATATATTAAATATAGGTGGGTCGAGTCGGGTTAGGTAGGTTTGTAAATCTCATAAACCAAACCTAACCCGACTCGCTATTAAAAAAAAAAAAATCATGACCCAACCCAGCCCACCATCTCCTAAAAATTGACCTAACCCTATGGGTTGGGTCAGGTCGGGTCGGTTTTGGTGGGTTGGCGAGTTTGCTACACACCCCTACTCTTAGTACCTAAAAAATAACCCCAAAAACCTTAGAAAGGACCGAAATTCCTTCAAAACCTAAAAAATGACCGAAACTCCTTCAATTCCCTCTAGCATTTAAAAAAAAAAAAAATACCATTACAACCTACAAAATGATCAAAATACCATTAGAACATAGAAAATGACTATAATGCCCCTGAAATCTAAGAATGACTCTCTCCCTCATTTCTTGTAAATTCACTTCCTCTAACCAACAATTATTTCCTTTCCCTCTTTTCAGCTCTCTCTCTCTCTCTATGATTTTTTTTTTCACATTTGACAATGTTTGTTTTGTAGTAAAATATTTGAGTCTTTTGGCTAAATATTGCCAAAATTAAAACATTTTTGCATTATAGGTACTGTTTGCAATTATTTGGCAAAATTTATTTTCCCCAATTTCGACCATACCATTGCCACAATTGGGATTTTTTTTTTTAACTAATTGTGGGAATGGCGTTGCCGAATTTCGACAATAGGAAAAAATAAGTTTTTCTGTGGGGAAAAATTTTACAATTTTGGCAATGTCATTGCCACAATTGAAAAAAAAAAAATTTCCCCCAATTGTAATACTATTTGGAAAAAAAAAATTATTTTTATTTTTTTTCAATTGTGGCAATGGCATTGTCGAAATTGTGGGTAATTGTTCTCACAGTTTCGACAATGCCATCGCCACAATTTGAAAAAAAAAAAAAAAAATTGCCCCAATTGTGGCAATGCCATTGCCGAAATTGGGGCAAAATTTATTTTCCCCAATTTCGGCAATACCATTGCCACAATTGGGATTTTTTTTTTTTTTACTAATTGTGGTAATGGCGTTGCCGAATTTCGGTAATAGGAAAAAATAAGTTTTTCTGTGGGGAAAAATTTTATAATTTTGGCAATGTCATTGCCACAATTGAAAAAAAAAATTCCCCAATTGTAATACCGTTTGGAAAAAAAAAAAAATTTTTATTTTTTTTTCAAATATGGCAATGACATTGCTGATATTGTAGGTAATTTTTTCCAGGTGGAAAATATTCCATTGCCGAAATTGGGGAAAAAATTTTTCCTCCAATTTCGGCAATACCATTGCCAAAATTAGGATTTTTTTTTTTTTTTTTTACTAATTGTGGCAATGATGTTGCCGAATTTCGGCAAGGAAAAAATAAATTTTTCTGTGGAAAAAAATTTCACAATTTTGGCAATGTCATTGCCCCAATTAAAAGAAACGAAGATTCAGACTTTGTAACTTTCAAGTTTATCTATGCCTTTGTAGATAACATTGTCCTGGTAAGAGAAGTTAACACTCTAATATTGTTGAAATTTTGAATCAGGTCCTCATCAGATTACTGGCAATGGGGTTTGGTTCAAACCAAATATTTTGGACATGGATATAATGGAAAAATTTCTTGAAGTAAGTGTTGTTGATGATGCTGTTAGCAATGACAGAAAGATTTTGAAAAGAATATAGTATTGTTGCTAATAGTTTTGGTTTTCCCTAACTGTCATGTTGAAACGTATCTGGTAGATTAGTAGCAAAGATGCGGTAAATATGGCCAGGGAATTAGCATTGAAGGAGGGACTTATGGTAATTACTCAAATTACTCTTTCAAGTATATCTATCTCTACACTTTCATGGGTGCTCACAACTTAATTATATCAGCTGATGCTACTGGAGAACTCTCTATCTCTACACTTTCATTGTCTATTATCTTTTTCTTCTTTAATTCACAAGTTTTATACATGAAATGTGAATAAGGTTATATTCTGAAAAAATAATTCTGTTTCCAAAATTCATTTCTCTACACATCACCAGTTTTGGTTTTGAAAAAGCTTCTAATTCAATCAACACAAGCAAATGGTGTTCTTTATTATCAGCATCTCTAGTGTTTATGTTCTTATGTAATGTGTTTGATTCAAGTATTAATGCCCATAAATGGTTGTTGATTGTTTGAATTTCAGACTATTCATCCAAGTTTTGGGGAGCGATACTTGCCATCTGTCCTGTTTCAAGAGCTGAGGAAAGAAGCTGAAAACATGCAACCAGTTTCAAAGGAAGTACCTATAATTATAAATTGCTTGTGTCCTCGATCAAAGGAATACATGAAGTATACATTTTTTAAGAGCTGTAAACATTATCCATATTACTCTTCAAAGTCTTGAGTGCACAAGTTTTTACAGAATTTTTGGAATTTGCCTTCTTTGCGTGTCTTGGCATGACTAGTTGCTTTGGTATTGTTCTCATTTCTCACAGCTAGTTCAAACTTCTAACTTAAACAGTTATTCTTTTTGCCATATTCTGATGAATCTGATCTATCCCATAACCATATTGTTCGTGGTCCGTTTTGAAAAGAATGTCAATCAGTTAATGGTTCCAAATTTCCTACAAAAGAAAACCAAATAAAAATTAGCTTAAGGTACATAGAATGAATACACATCATCAAGTGAATTAGAAAACCAACAATGGCAATTTTTGGCTGCTCACTGAAAGCTATAGGTGAGACTCATTTTTAACTTGATCGTAAAATTAACTGTAAATCACAATTCTTTTATTTGTAACCAGATTCAGCCAAGTAATTCCAAGCTGAATTATGACCTATTACAGATCAATGAACCAGGATTTAATGATAGTTTTCCCCATTCCAAAGAGACTTTAAAACATCCATTTCTTAATTTTGGAATGATCGTTAGTGTGCAACATTCTTGATGCCATTACATCTATTACACGTAAAATATCATATGGATTGGAAAAGAATCTCATAACAATCAAATCATTGTCAATTGAAAAAATTATGAAGAAACTGTGCCACAAATACTTTGTAGTTCAGTTCCATGTTTATCTTTGTCACTAAGAGGGAGATTATAAAATTCTGCTAAATAAGTCAAAGCCTCTGAGTTATTGTCGCAAACCGTCCACAGTGATGCAACCTCTCCTTTGGAAACCGTACCCCAACCCTCACAATCATCAAGAAAGTCTAATAACTTTGAGTAGAATGAGTCATAGTTCATTAAAGGGAAGGGTACAGGAAGCTTTGATCCTATCCGTTCCAGTTGAATTAATGCTAATATCTCAAACACCTCATCTAGTGTACCAATACCACCAGGAAGAGCAACAACGACAGTTCTATCAGAACTATTGCTCCTAACTATAGCATCCACCAACCTGCATTATTAAACCTGCATTATTAAAAAGCAGTTAATGTAACTGAGAAACATCAAAATCCAATGATAAGGTAGCAACAATAGTATATTACATGCAAGTAAGGTAAGTTTCTGGAGGTAGATATGGATGAAAATTTGAGGCTGTCCATTCACCAGCTTCTTTACCTATCTTAAATCCACCCACTGGTTTTCCTGCTTGTAAAGCACCTTTAGTAGCAGCATCCATTAACCCAGGGCCAATCCCACTCCATGAAGTGCAGTCCAAAAGACTTGCAATCTGCCCGATGGAGGATGGAAGATCATAAGGAAAAGTTAACCTCAATTAATAGGAAAAGTATGTAAGAGAAAGGCAATTTGTGATTTTGTGCTTCCATGTATCACCATTCTTGATGCATGTGAATACGTGATTTGGATACCAAAATTTACATGCATGTATGCCTAGAAAAGCAGGCAGGAATCAATGTATAAAGTCACTTGCCTCTCTACCCAACTCTTGTGTTTGCAGGTAATGAGAATGAGCAGGTCCCATCCTCGAAGAACCCAAATACACGACTCCCCTCCCAAGTCTGTGTATGAGTTCATAGCATTGCTGTATCTCTTTTCTGAACTTTCAAACAATACAGCCAAATTAGGTACTAAACCTTTTCAAACATTCATTAAAATTGCAAGACATTTGATACATTCTCAATATTCACAAAATTTCTTAAAGCATGATACTCTTGGAACAACCAATAAGAAATTCTAAATCCTGTTAAAATCCTTAAATTTCATAGTCCAGTTTCAATTCTCTACCCCCACCCGCAAAAATGATATTAAGATTAAAATTGGTCATGTTGTCAAGAGAGTAACAGGTATCAGATTTTCCACCAAGATCCAAACACTAATCTGTAGAAAATACAACCATAGCTATTACACTTATTACTCAAGACAGAATCTTTAATAAAATATATTTGAAGATGAAGTGCAACTCCAGCACTTATTATTCAAGACACAATCTTCAATATAATATATATTTTGCTTCTAAGCCAAAAGAGATTGCCAAAATAGTCAAGAGTACTTGCTTTACCACATTAAAACTGAAAACTATAATTTATCACATTGTACTCATTATTCTACAAGGAAGACACATATTTGCTAGTCTGGTAAAAAGGCCACAAACCTTCTCAAGTACCTCTTAAAAACACTTAAATAGCCAAAACTCAAGTTGGGTCTAAAAAGAAACTCAAAAACATCAATTACTATGATATGACCTTTACACAAACCAAAAATTTGTTCAATGCTTCAGATGAAGAGAGTGGGGAGAGATAAAGAGAGTCAGAAGCTCTTTAAACCAAGCAGTTGAAATCAAAACAGTTTGTGCACACAACACAAATGTATGTGCAAAAAATAAAAATTCGGCCTCACATTCATTAGAAAAATAAAAAGCAATTTACTAAATTGCTGTATGAAAGATAAAAATTCAATCTCCCATTCATTAAAAAAAAAATTCAAACACTAAATCACTAACTCATAAACAGTATCCTATTCATTCTTTTATACTAATCTTTGAGTGATCGAAAATATTCCTGTAGTGGAATGTTTCTAGCAATTTCAACAATTCTCGAACGTTGATCATTATCCTTTGAAAGCACTAGACTTGCTGCCAACTTGTACCGTAAACGTTCCGACCAGGTCTCCTACAAATAATTAGACATGTAATTAACAAGTAGTTTAAACAAATGATGATGAAAATTTGTATTTAATTCAAAGAAATTTTTTACCAAAAGGGGTAAATGCCTCCAAGAAGTATTTGTAAACATGTGTTTTATAACATACATCCCGCAATCATACCTAAAAAATGAAAATTGTTAAAATTATGCAATTAGAAGAATGCATAGAATAGTTATCCATATGTACTAGTACAATTTGGTACCTACCCATTATTTTGTTGAGGATTTGAGACTGGTGATTTCAATTTAAATCTGGTAATACTATCAATATACTTGTCTTTCTCCAAATAACTCAACAACTTATCAAGGCCTGTAACCTATCGCAAAGTTGGATTTTAACATCAGTTATTTTTAGTACAATACCTAACAAAATTACATTAAAAACAATCATTATTGAGTAGAAAGAGTAAGAAACAATACCACAGTTTTAACATTTTTTGTTCGAATGACTTCACTAGTTGCACTTTGCAAAGAGTCCAGTATATATGTAATTCTTTTTACAAAATTAATGACACATAAGTACCAATGACTATTATCGTCATTCATAGGGATAAAAATCTACAGGTACAAATGAACAATGTATTAGCATGTGTCAATGTAGTATACATGTGTGTGCGCGCACTAAGTAAAATTACCTGTTCACACTTCATCAAATTTGACATATACTTGTCATCGTCCCTATATGTCCTTTTAAACCATTCTAGCGTGGGATTGCCATCTTCTTCGAGCATTTTTTGCTACAAAAATATAAAAAAAAATTCAAAAAAGTAAGGTATTAATTAAACACTACAAGCACAATCCAAAACATTTATTCAAGATAGACAACTTGTGTATTAATTAAACACTATAAGCACACAAACCAAAATATTACGAAAACTTACAGCAAAATGTGTTGGCAAATACCACACAAACATGTCTTTATATCTGTTCTCTTCCATCCTCATCTTGCAAACGAACAAATTAATAATCTAAAATACAATATAATTGTTATAATTATTGTATAAATAAACAGCACAAATATTTATTAGTGTATTTAAATTTCATACACTAACCTGACTGCTTATCCATTGGTTAGGGAGCAAGGTATTGAAAGCTGCACGATCACCATACTCATATTTCATGGAAACAAGAACTTCACTAAACATTATTCATTGACAAATTCTTATGTTAGAGCTTATTCAATAAATTTATTATTTTTAATACCAACTTCAAAAAGGACAAACCTCTTTTCAAAATCTTTATTAAAAATGTAGTTACATATGATCTTCTCCATTTCAGTGAATGGTTCGAACTCATTCATATCCTCGTCATCACCCAGTCTACATTCCTAAAAGAATATAGTATAATCAAATTAGCATATAAAAATATGTTGTATTTTCACCCTTATATATCAATGTACACATTCATGAACTTACCTGCAATGAATCTTTGATTTCTTTCCTCTTTTTGACTTTTGAAACTTCAGCTTGTGATGTGACAATTGGGCTACGTTTTTGTGATTTGCTGACTTTAGGCTTGCTAGAAGGTGTAACATATGATGCTTTAAGTTGAACATTATGAGGAAAAGTTAATTGCAACATATCCACATCCTGTGCAAAAAAAAAAAAAAAAAAAAAAAAAAAAAACTCATGTTGCTACTAAACATCCTAAACACATTTAAAATAAATAAATAACAAATACTAATTTACTTACCACATTATGAGATAAGGGTGTTTTGCTGCCAGGTTTCTGATTAGATTGAGTTAGCCCAGCAATGTGAACATTGCAGTCTTCCTCCAATGACACAATCTTAGATACTTTTTTAATGTGTTCTGTATCATCTTGATCCATTTTGTCTTGAAACTAGAGATGTAGACTCTATCTTAGATTCTTTTTTAGCACATACTGTATCATCTTGATCCATTGTGTCTTGGATTATATATGGAGATGCAGACTTCATTTCTTTTTTAACATCTACAATATCATTAAAGTTGAGGTCGTTGGAACGTCCACTATGTTGCCTTGTTGTTTTCTTTAACTCCAAAAGAATGTCATTCTTAAATGTGTCCATATTGTTTGCAATGTTTGTCACGGTTTTCTGCATGACTAGCATTTCATCTCTAAGACTTGTTATTGATTGCTCAATTCTACAAATTGCTTCATCAAAACCTTGTGGATTAATTTATAGGTACAATCATCAACAAATGTCCAGCACCAAATTATCATCAAATTCATAAGATTTATTGGTTGAAAAAAGATACCATATTTTGCTTGTCTTCATGTTGAGATGGCATAGCATGAGATTCATTAATATCTTTTTTCTCTAATGGAATACTTTCTGTCTCATGTCCACCATCCATTTGTGTTACAACCAACTATGATTAAAAAAAAAAAAATGTCAACGACATGTGGGTAATAATTCACATATAAAACATATTTAACTTATTTATAAAAATTCAAACATTAAAAAAAGTCAATTATTACCTTAGGACTGTCAAAACTTCCAATTGATTGTAATTTAAGCATCCTTTGGTTAACTTCTTTTTTCCCCCAATAACAAACACGTGGTTGAAGTCGTTTGGACACATGTTCAAGATTCGTTTCAACATTGACATGCTCAAAATAAAACAACTGCAATATGTATAAAAGGGTCATAGAAATTTAGTTAAAAGAGTCATAGAAATTTGATAAACAAAATCATATTCTTGAAAGTAACTATTTTCTACAACTTACCATTAAAAATAGCAAGCAACCATTAACGCCAACATGATTCTTTTCTTTATATTTGCGCACACCTCGAATAAGAAAATCCAACACCAACTTCGCCCAATTCAAGTTTTTGAACTCATCAATATTAAGGAGAATTGAGATAAAGGACCGTTTGATATAAGGTTTTGGAGTGGGACATAATAAAGTACCCAATACAAACAGCAAAAAACAACCAACAAATTCTTTTCCTGATGTTTTCATCTCCTTCAGCTTACCCTCTAAGAGGTTAATTGGTATATCCCTTACCATATTTAATCCATGTTGTTGGCATATATGATTTATCTCTTCAGCGCTTGCAACAATAGACACATCTACCCCACTTGATTTTATTCCTAGAATAAATTCTACATCTTTAGTGGATATTGGTAACCTCTTTCCACAAATATCCAATGCACAAGAATTGTGGTCAAAATGATCAACTAACCATTTGCAAAAATCTCTATCCAAATGTATAGACCTTAAATCCAACACACTACCAAATCCCATTTCTTGAATAACAAATCTTTGTCTTTCATTTAAATTTAAAGCTATCAAATGAACACGATTAGGGGCACATCGAGTATATAATGAAACCTGCATTATATAATGAATAAAAAGGGTTTCATTACGAAATTTAATACATAGTCCTGAATGGTAAGAGTTTCATAGCTAAATACTTACTTTATGTGATTTGCGAGGAATATTATGTGACAAATTAGCATATTTTTCAGAATTCTCACGTGCTTCCTTCTTGTACTCTAATTTAGAATCTTCGTCAAGATTCATCCACTTTTCTCTAATCTCATTCTTAACCTATAATAGACATTCATACTCAATTAAGATCTCCATGAATATGTCATGTCAACTAAACAATAACAATAACTTGAAAACTATAAGTATTATTCAACTTACAGCTGCGCTTATCTTATCGACAATGCCCTTAGCTTTCATCAATTCTATTTGCTTTTTACTGAAAATCGAAATTTAATAAAACAAATTATTTTAAATATAACAATAGGAAATATATTATAAATGGATATAAAATGAAAATGAATCTTACTAATAAATTAAAAATGGTCCAACTGGTCTTTTTGGGAGGGGAACTTGGACAGCACCCTGCTCTTCAATATTTTCCACTCTCCCTATACTCCTATCTCAATATAACATGAAATAAAAACAAGGTAAGCAATAACATACATTTGAAAAAAAAAAATTCACAATTGAAAGCTGTGGGAATTGCAAAATTTTTCCTCGCAAACTTTGTCCTGGACAACATAGATGATCAATGTTTTTATTTTTATTTATTTTTATTTATTTATACAAGATAGAAATTCTATTCTAGCCTAATCTAAGTGCATATGTGTGTGAAGCTCCCTCTTGGAAACTTGAACCCTATCCCTTATCCCCCACGCCCCACAAACACTTATACTTGTGGACTGACTACCGCACAACTTAACATAAAACTTATGTCATAAAAAATTAGAAGGCATATACAAATGTTATAATGGATAATATAATCAATTTTAAAACTAAGATAAATATACCACACTAAGGCTATCTTCATCTTGTGAAAATGACAAAAACACATCAGCTATTGATTTGGGTAAACACATGTTCACCTTGTGATTATGATGAAGATGAAACAACCTATTATGATATACCACCCTAAATCTCTTTCACACCATGCTGCCATAGCTGCAATGACATTCACCACCCCCAACTCTATCATCATAGCCAAAAAAATAAAGTCTAAGAACTCATTAATCAAAAAAACATTTAGTGAGCAAAGCCATACTCTAGCTTGATGCACTGTAAGTGCCAACTTTGTTTCACTTGGATGAACTGAGCCATGACATTAGGCATCATTTTAAGAGATAAATAAATAATTACATACACTAAGGCAATCTGCTAAGAAAGATTCAATAACTATGTCAAAAGTCTAAAATTTCCTATTGCAGAAAATGAAGTCTAACAACTCATTAACCAAAAAAACATTTAGTAAGCTAAGCCATATTCTAGCCTTACGCACTGTAAGTGCCAGCACTGTTTCACTTGGATGAACTGAGCCATGACATTAAGCATCAATTTATAAGATAAATAAATAATTACATACACTAAGGAAATCTATTGAGAAATTTAGATAAACTTCAACTAAACATTTTTAACGTGATTATCTTAAGAGATTTTTTGAAAATATCTTGAGTGAAGAAAACATTAAGGCAAATTGTGTAATTGACTTCTATAAATAAACTCTTCACCACCAAATCTACAAAGCGTACATGACACTTTTACCAACCACCAAGGAGTAAATAGTCTAATCAATGGAAAATTCATCGGTTGGACAAAACAAAATGAAGCTTTTTTCCTCATGCACTTGTTAATTAGTTGAGACTGAGTACAATTCTTAAAAGGGAAAAATTATAGTACATCAACATTTATTTGATCTTGGAAGTGTAATTTTCCTTGGGTTCTAAAAAAACTGCTTCCATAGAATAAATTCGTGAGAAAGCTTTTGAATTCATTTGTGCAGCAAATTTATTTTGTAAACAATGACCATTCCAAAATTTATACGAAGAAAAAATATGAAATGGGAGTTCAGGTAGAAAAATAGAATATTCATTTAGAAGAATTGAGGCGGGGCCTTACCTTCACCTTCAATGCCAATTTTTTCCAGAACAAGGTCTACATATATAACTTCATCGTAAAATGGAACTTCTGGACTTGTGTGCTAAATTCCAAGACTCGTTGATATAAGGACCAATACCAAGAAAGTGAGCATAACTGGGAAATTAATATGGGGAACATGAAGAGAAAAGATCTAATTAATAGCAATATGGTATTTGAAATTTTACTTGGGGACCTAAACAGTTGAAAGAATACTCATTTGTTCACTTCTGTTCGATAGCTATTGTCATTCAGCATTCTTTGTTTTCTTTTTTTCTTTTTAAGTCATAAACATTTTATTAGAAAGAAAACAGAGAAACCCTCTAATTTCTAAAGAAAACAGCAATCATGGGTATTGAAATTGTGTTTATCAAATAGGAGGAAACTCCAAATCAACTTTTGAAACAAAGTTAACAAACAACACCCAAATCTCCTATCAAAATAATAAAAATAAAAACCCAAATCAATTAATAGCATTAGGGATTACTAACAATGAATAAAACTAAAGACAAATCATGCGTTGATAGTCAAAGAAACTTTCTGTTCGATAGCTATTGTCATTCAACATTCTTTCTTTTCTTTTTTTCTTTTTAAGTCATAAATATTTTATTAGAAAGAAAACAGAGAAACCCTCTAATTTCTAAAGAAAACAGCAATCATGGGTATTGAAATTTTGTTTATCAAATAGGAGGAACCTCCAAATCAACTTCCGAAACAAAGTTAACAAACAACACCCAAATCTCCTATCAAAATAATAAAAGTAAAAACCCAAATCAATTAATAGCATTAGGGATTACTAACAATGAATAAAACTAAAGACAAATCATGCGTTGATAGTCAAAGAAACTTTCTGTTCTATAGCTATTGTCATTCAGCATTCTTTCTTTTCTTTTTTTCTTTTTAAGTCATAAATATTTTATTAGAAAGAAAACAGAGAAACCCTCTAATTTCTAAAGAAAATAGCAATCATGGGTATTGAAATTTTGTTTATCAAATAGGAGGAAACTCCAAATCAACTTCCGAAACAAAAGTTAACAAACAACACCCACCCAAATCAATTAATAGCATTAGGGATTACTAACAATGAATAAAACTAAAGACAAATCATGCGTTGATAGTCAAAGAAACTTTAATAATATGTATATTAGTAGTGAAATCAACTTCATCTGAGAGAAAGAGAAAGAGAAAGACAAAGACAAACCTATTTCAAATATCATTGCCGGGCAGAGAACGACCGATACTCTTTCTTCTTTGGGTTTTGTTTAGCTGCCCTGGGTTCTTGTGGTTGATTAGTAAGAGAAGAAGCTATACAGAAGAAACTGAATTCTGCGTCCTTTAGATAAACCAAACCAAAAGCGTGATAAAGCGTGACACTGAGAAATTTGTTTTTGAGAAGGAGAAGCGTACAGAATACCAGGTTGTTTGAGATTTTTTTTTTTTTACTTATATATATAACTTGTTTGACCGGTAGCAAATATTTCCTCTAAATTACTCCAAATTAAATGAATGGTCCAGATTAAATTTTTATTTATTTAACAGTGTAGATTTAGGTGGGTACCATACCCCCCAAAAAAAGAGGGGGGTATGCTAGCATGACCCGTATTTAAGTAGTCAATTGTTCTTTAGTTTTAGAGGATTCGGTGTTTTTTTTTTTTTTTTTTTTTTTTGAGAAACAGGATTGGGTGTTCTTTAGTTATTCTGTTTTGCACAATTGGATGCGCAAAACTGTCTTTGTAATTTATCAATGCGAAATTCTAATTTATCATAAAGAAAGACTTAAATTTGCGTATTCTAGTATTCTTAACCAGTTCTTTATTTTAAAATTTTGGCAGTGATTTCTAGACGATGTGGAGGATGCAGCAATGCCGCAATCCAAAAGGGAAGCAGCTAGTTGATATCGACACTTTGACATCTTTAACTGGAAAAATTATGTTATTATATTTGAATATGTATGTTAATGATCGTACTATTTGTTGGTTTTATGTTTATTACTTTCTTTCGATGCAATCAGACTGTGTTGCTAATTTATTATTGTATAAAAAAATTTGTGACTTTTCGTTTAATGCACAATTTCTGCCCAATTTCTATTTTCGGCACAATATTTATTTTATGCACAATTTCCGTTTTCTGCGTAAAGTTACAAACTTGCACTGTGTTCCTTTTTGCTTTGCTTTATCAGTTTTATCCTAGAAAGCAAAACAGTGATTAAAAAATGGACTAATTGAGTTATATTCTTAATCTATATTGAAACAGGGTCACTAGCATTGCCTCCTTTGCGGAGCAGAACAAATACCTTAGTAGTTATAAATCATTCTACTTCTGGTAGCTAGGCAGAGTGGTCTTTTACTCTTACGCACCCCTATTTTTTGAAATTTACAAGTCCCTTAATGCACAAATATATTTGGATCACCAATTTCCCATTTCTTTGAATGATTTACTCTTTTTTAAATCTTAGCAACTCATGCAAGTATTAATCAGAAATTAGATTTTAGGGTATATTTTATATGCTTCATTTGCTCTGACATGCAGTAAACTTATTAGAGAATCAAGTGAAATTCTTGTTTTCACGAAAAGAGTTAAACTTTAGGGGCAGAGGCCATAGTGGTTATTTGTCTTATCTTTTTACGTAAAATTGCATTGCTTTCAATAATTATTATATATAATATAAATATTAGTTAATAACCAATTTATTTAGCAAACTATCTTCGAAATTACATTTCCTGTAATGCAATTATGGTTAATAAACCAATTATAGTATCACCAATTTGCCATTGAATTGAATGATTTAATCCATCAGTTTTTTTTTTTTTTTTTTTTTAAATCTTTTTAGAGAATATTATGAATGCTTAAATTGTTCTGAGATAATGTCAACCCATTAGAGAATAAAGTTAAAAAAAAAAAAAAAAAAAAAAAAAAAACTTGATAGTTGGTTGAATTGTAAGGGGGCATAGGTCATAGGGGCCATTTGTCTTATCCTTTTAGTTAAAATTATTAACATCATGCCCATGATACCCAATGTAAATAATAAATTGATCAATTATCATAGTCTGTAACCATGTCAATAAATACTTATCTTAAATCCCAATTGTAACTAACTCAGTTCACTGTTATTTTGCTATATTGTCATGCATCTGTTGATACCATAATTTTTTCTGTTTGTGTTAAGGGATTTGGATTGATTGCTCTTATTAGTTATTATGTAGCCAAAGTTGGCAAGATTTAAGCTTTTGTGGATAAAAGTAGCCGTGTTATATACACATCACCAATACATTGCACGATTCATCATTACAAGAGCTTTCTACCGTCATTAAGTAAATAGGAAATAGGGGGAGAAATAAGAACTACAATCCGCTCTTAGTTGTTCAAGTAATCTCATTTTTTATTAAAACAAATTTCTCATGCTGGACAATTGGTAAAAAAGAGTCTATGCTCATGCCCAGGAGCATAGCAATTTTAGATAGAGTTAAAATAATTATAATGTGGCAATTAAAAATCTATTATATTAATTTTTACTTGGGGCATAGAATGTGGGGAGGACTTGAATGGAATCTGTTAAGCTCAATTATCTTAAAGGTTTGGCCGGTTTTAGAGTTTGCCTCACTGCACAATTTCTTGAACAGAGAGAAATATAGGAATGATATATAGATGCTATAGAGAGGACCTTACATGACACAAAATTATAAAGCAAGATGATCCATTTTTATTAATCTTCTTAACTGTTTCTGCCGTTATACTGTTTAAGCTTCTGTAATTTTTTCTTTGATTGGATTGATAGAAACATTAACATCCCCAATTCCAGATAATTGTGTGTAAATTTATAAGCTTCTTGTTTGGTAATTATGAGCATGCTTATGGTTGGTTTGGGCTATAGGTTAGCTAAGGCTTATAGGATCACATCCTGTGTAATATCATAAGCCTAATTAAATCACATTACATGCTAGTGTTGCCAATTGCCTAGAATGGAACTCCATAGAGAATTGCCTTGACTTTGCATCAAATTGGAATCTCATATTTCCAACTTGAAGTTGGTAAAACTTCTATTACATGAAACAGATTGTAAACAGATTTTCCTCAAGCTCAACCTCTCCTAGGCTTATAACAGTTGTGAGATTTGAATCTAAGGACAGGAATCAAAGGCTGTTATATACTTATGATTGTAACCGTGGCAGCAATCATATAGTATCACCTATATATACATCTGTATAGCTAATCAAGTGCATGTACTCTGCTGCGATGATGGGGATCTTAATTTTATCTTAATTGTATAAAATAGTGACCTCATGTTTGTGCACTGTTGACTGCCTTCAGAAATAGTTTGCATTTTTAGATTCCACCCATCCACTCGTGTGGGATAATGATGGTTTGTGGATCACTATGATTTTTTTATACTTGCATGTTTAGTAGCTTATTTTTTTATTGTTTATATTTCTTTTATTGTAGTCTTAAATTGCCAATATTCCCAGCTGCCGCTTTTATTGTGGAAAAGTTATTACAACAGAAGTATATCTTTGAACCTGTAAGTTATTCAAGTTTAATTATTCCAGATCAACAGTTTTTCTTTACAATAAACATGAATTGTAGCCACAGAATTTTTCTTGCCATTTGGGTACTTGGGTTTTTTTTTACATATTAAGTTTGAGATTTGGCACGCCGGACTCTTCAAAAGTTAACTTCTACTTTAATATTACGGGTTGTTGTTTTACTTCATATAATCATTACCATAGCTTCAATTTTGTATCCAGTTTTTGTTATTCTAAGGTGAGATCTTTTTCTGCATCTTCTGTTCATATACTATTGCTCAATAGATTTTAGTGATTAGGCTATTTGAAAATTCTTCTTATCAATAAAAAATGCATTTTCTGGCTAAACCTGGCCATTTCTACTTGTGTTATTTTTTATTTTCTTTTGTAATGTAAATTTGACCCGTAAGTATTGGGTTTAGAATTTGTATTAGTATTAGTCGCTAACCCGTGCTATGCACGGGAAAAATACTTTGAAATATCTGTTTAAATACATTGAATTTTCAAAGTTTTTCAAAAGAATATGCATGTTAACAACTTCTACCCTTTTTAGCTTCATTACAACTCGTGTTGGAGAGAGAGAGATTGTACCTATCAAAGTATCTATTTAAACTCCTCTATTAAAAATATTCATCCATTGGATTCATAATAATGCCACAATCCCTACACAATAAACCATATGCTCCAACCCTTTGATTACAATGATCCTTTAATGACCACCGCTTTTGCCATTAAAGGGTCATTCAAATTAAATTTCTTTGTCCAAGCTTTAACATAAGACTGCATTTCATCTCGAGCTACTACCCCCGGAATTGAAGCACCTTGACATTTAAACTTGATGAGTCTGTAAACCAAAACATTTATGTCATACTGCTATATTGCACATATATATTTTTAATTACAAATTATCCTTGCACAAAAAGACCATTAAAAGTACTTAATCTTAGCATGATTCTCCATATAATATAGCAAAGAAACCATTAGTAGATTATCTAGTCCTCTCCAACTATCTTATGGGTCTGTGCATTTATATTACAAATCATTTAACTTGCCTTTATGCTATAAACTTGTAGTTGTTTCTTTCTGTAGATTATGCACGGATAAATGTTACAATTTTCTACTTCCTTATAACATGTTCTCTTCAGATCAACTACACCATGGATCTCAAAGAAGGTGGTATCCTTGACAAATGAAAATAATAACTTGGTAAATGCCCTCATCTCTTATAAACCAATTTTCATTGTTGCAGTCTAGACACACATTAACAACCAAGATAAACAGTAAAACAAATGAGAAACTAATAAACTACTTAAAAAACTTCTAGCTTAGTTGAGTATTCTCTGCACTTAATTTTGTGTTATTTCCCATCTTCAAGTCATCCAAAGAACCTATCCCATTAGTGAATAATTCTTCCATTACTTATAAAAATTGTTTAAAAAAGAAGAGAAAGAACTAAATTGTACTATTAACATGCTGCTAAGTCAACAAAATTTTTAAGGGTACCACATAGTTCAACTCCTTCCACATCTTGAATTAATTTGATAACATTATATAAAGAAATTATGAACAAAGCATGAATGTAATGATTGATTGATGTGCACCAAATCATACCCAACATATAAAATGGAAATTTAAATTTATTTTTCTACCGTATTAAAATCTACTTACAAATCACTCTAAGACAATTCCTTTATTCATGTCAAGAATTTTATAAACAATTTGCAATTATGATACCTCATATTTCTAGCCAACTAATTTGTAAAGTTAATTTTTATCAACTGAATGTGTCCATTGTAGTCATAGCTATGACTAAGAAATAGGGAGTACAAAATAGTTGAACCTATTTCTCTACAATCTCTCTGGTCTCCCTATATCCGTTTGACTTCTAAACGGTATTTTTTTTTTAATAATAAATAACGATACTTCATAAAACAAAAGCCCCAAGTACACCAGGAGTGTACATGGAAAGATTTACATCAAGATCGAAAATTACAATGATCAAGCATAACAAAAAGATTAGATCAAGAAAAAGAAGAGAAAGTAGAACACCAAGCAAATAAAGAGTGGAGGAGGAGATTTAATCTCAAGGGTCGACCGTTCCATTCCCTCAAAGCATAAACCTCTCAAGAGATTTAATCTGACTTCTACACAATAATCTACACATAAACCTCTCATAAATTAATTGATTTGCCTAATAAAGCTGGAGGTTCTAAGATCAGTCCATAAAGATCCTAATTTTTGAAAGGTATTAGAAATAATGCATTGAGATACGGAAAACAAAAGGCACAATATTATAGAAAGTAAATTGACCTTCCTCGCTATAGTAAAAAAAGCATCCCGTGCTCAAAAATAATGTTGAGGCACCCTAGTTAGTAATTTTCCTTCAAAGTTCGACTTTGACAATTTGTAATCCACACAACAAAACCAAATAAAAGAAGAAGAAGAAGAAAGGACCATTAAATAGTAAATAATCAAGTTGTGTCTCTCTTCAATAACAACTTAAAACCTAAAAAATGGAACATTATGTAAAAATCTTAAAGATACAAACTAATCATGTAACTAAATAGGCTTTAAAGATTGATAGGTCTAAAGAGGACATTACCTGTACTCTAAGAATTGGAGGTAGAATATGCACATCCATACCAGGTGGTAGATTTGATTTTAAGGCATGCAAGTGATTTGTCTGTAAAAAACAGCAAAAACCATTCAAACGAAACCCAAATAACTTAACATAACAAAGTTTTCAGCCTTTTAAGGGAGAGAAATTAACAATTAGATAGCAAGGACCCAAGGCCACACACAAACCCAATTGGCAAACAAAAACTGAATATACCAATATGAATATATATGTAAAGCTTACATAGGTCAATCTCACATGCATATATTTGAATAAAACCACAACCTTAAAAAGAAAACCAAATTTTCAAAGAACTAATATTGATATCACAATTGACAACAAAATTTAAAAGAAATATGTAAATAGTATTGCAATTGGGTTCAACTCATCCAATCCAAAGTTCAGTTTAAGCATTTCTTCAAACACTTGTGCGGCATTAAGAAACCAAAGAAAAAAAAAATAGAATTCCAAAAATTGAGAAACTAAATAAAATAAAAATATGCCAAAATTGAAAACCCAAAAGGATTAAAAAATGAAACGTGGATGCTCCAATACCAAAGAGAGAAAGGGGGAGAAAGATTACGTATTGTTGTCATGATGTACCTTTCTCCATATTCATCTAGCCAATCTGATTGCTACCAAATGAAGTGAGTCACCTTTCTCTTCTATTTCCGTTTTCAGACAAGTAGCTAAGTCGTGTTAATCCTCTTTTGCCTTTCCTTGCTTTGCTTTTAAGCTGGCTTCCTTTTGATGCCCACTGCTTCATCAATACGGCAACATGGAATCTGCAACATGGAATGAGCTCTTCAATTATGTTGTCGTGGCGCTGCAATGTTGAAAGATAAGTAGAATGAAAAAATTAAAAACAAAACTAAAAGATACATGGAGACCGTAAAAAATCCACATCGTTAAATACCTCGCCTTTGGTTTTTCTGAAACGGCAGCAACTGAAAGGACTTGAACATTTGGAGGAAGGAAGAGCCGTGAGAGCCCTGGCATTATGAATCTGAAGTCTGAACTTTGAAGATTTGAAACTGTCTTTGGAAGAGAGAGAGGTTGCCGTTAGCAATCTTGAAACTGTGAAACAGGGTAAAGCAAAGAGATAGGGAGACGCAAAGGGTTTTTTGCTGTTAAAAATTAAAGACCATTCGGCTGGGTCTGGGCTTTACGATGGACAACATATAGGTTTGGGCTTCATGCTAGCCATTATTTATGTGAGATACATGCCTATAATTAAAGCTATAAAAATTGGGTTTTATGGTGGAGATAAGGTTGTGTATCATTTTTCTTTTATTAATATTTTAAAATTTAGGAAATGCATTTTAAATTATAAGAGAAATTAAAAAAAAAATGTTGGTAATGACATGGCTGCTGATGTGGCTCGATGAGAGAATAGCAACATTAAATACTACGTCTCAACTTTTAGTATTATATAGATTTGGTCTTTCAGCTTGACCTCTATGTTGGCTCTGAGATGTGTAATATTTGGTTTCAGAGTCTTCCTTGTGTGTTTATGAGAATATATGTTATGGTATGAAGGAGTTTGGTGACTGGTGTTGCTCATGCCTACAAGGTCCCTGGTATGGAAACAGTGGTTAAAAGATTTGCCGACCTACTCTTCTCTTATTATTTGAGTCATGGTCAATGCAACTGGTGGGTTGGTCCTAGTTCTATCCAGATATGTTATACGGAAAGTCTGACAGCTGCTGTGAGGTTTCATCAGATTAGGCTGACATGTATCTGCAGAATTTGTATATGTGAAATTTCATGTGTGTAATTGATGGTTTGAATTCCTTTATGGTAGCTTGCTGTTTAAAAGACATTTTTAGTTTGATTATATTATTAATTCATCAATTGTTGACAATGTCTATCACCATGCAGTTGTCATTCCACTATGGCTGACCGCGACACAGATGACGAACTCAGCGACGTAGAACACGAAATAATGACAATACACTTCGCCATAGTTGCTGACCACATCCAAACACAGTATTTGAAGACTCCAATGTGCACTAGTGCTCTGCCCGGGAAGTCGTACGTGCAGGAGACACTTGATGGACATCCACAGAACTGTTATAATACGTTTCGCAGGTCCAAGCACGTGTTCCTGCATTTGTGCAATGAGTTGAAAAGGCTGCACTTGTTAGAAGAGGACACTGGAATTGTCTCTGTTCGTGAGTCCATTGGCGTAGTTTTATACATTTTAGGCCATAATGCTGACATATGGCTTGTTGGTAATCGGTTCCAACATTCACTAGAAACCATTAAACGGAGATTCCGACGGGCGTTGCAGGCGATTCACTCGTTGGGGTGCCTGATAATAAGGCTTGATCAGGATGCAGCTGAGCTCCCACATCATCTTCGTGGAAATACAAAGTATTACCCATGTTTTGAGGTATGAATACATCTCTATTATCGATGTCTTCGATGATATGGCAGGTTATAGGAAAAGGCACTTAAAACAATTCAGGACAGGTTTCCCTCTTTTCTAGTTTAATAGACATTGGATTCCACCACTTCCATTAACTTTTCTTCCCATCATCATTTTGAGAGAAAGTTCCTGCTAAAAAGAAATGAAAACTCAATAAGGACGAGCGCTGTAATATAATTTGTCTGAAATGAAAACTGACCATTGGTTCTCAATCACTCATTTATATTATAAATAAATATAGCAAAGCTTTGGACTACATTAAAAATTATTTGATATCACCTGTCTTAACTCTTTAAGTTTCAAGTCAAAGATTGTGAACTTCAACAGTTACTCTAGAATCAGTAAGCTCACAATTATTTTCCATTTACTTCTTCTTGGACAGCCTAAAACTTAACAATCCTAATAAAGACCTAGCAAAAGACAAGAAAATTTCACTAGGGGAATGAACAATATAAGTATTGAGTACACTTATATGACAATGTAACTTGTGAAGCATGATTCCCTTAACTTCAATACAGAGTATGCAGAGTATGATTCGACCATATACATCATTTTGTTAAGTACTGAAATCTACATGAATAGAAGTACTACTAACCAAAAAGACAAAGAATAGATGCACTAATGTATTGGGCCAGAATGTACTGGATCCAGAAGCTGCTTCTCTGAATAGGCCCTTATACTCATGCCTTCAATTTTTTTTTTTTTTTTTGGGTCCAATACTTCTTGCAGTTGCAAGGAAATATAAACAAAAACTTTGTGGCCACTTCTTGAAAAACAAATTTATGGAGTACGAAAATTTTCCTAATGGCAAGTCCACAACTCTTTTGGTTCACAGGGCCTCATGTTTCTGGCTTTCATGTCTACCATTTAAGTTAATGACAGTTGTTTTTCTTTTCTTTCTTTTTTCATAATTTTTTTTAGCATAAGTCAATGGAAATTGTTCATTTCAATTATTAAGTTATACTCTTCTTACCTTATGACTAGTCAATTGATATGTATGTTTTGTCAATAGAAATGCGTAGAGCTATCGATGGTACACACATTAGTGCTCATGCACCGGGCTGCAAAAGTACTGCCTACCGAGATAGATGCTGTGACATTTCCCAGAATGTGATGTGTGCGTGCAATTTTGACAAGAGGTTCACGTATGTGCATGTTGGCTGGGAGGGTAGTGCGCATGATTCGCGGGTCATGCAGGAGGCCATTGCCAATCCGGGATTTCAATTCCCTTGGCCGCCCAGAGGTGAACACCATATCTACCCTGTTTATTGCAGTCATTGATGTTGTTATGGTGTCAGTTACGTTATTCGTGTTAAGTCTCTTTTCTGTGTTGTTGCAGGCTCATACTATCTTGTTGATTCGGGGTGTGCCATTGGTTCTGCATTCCTCCCATCGCATAAGTCGGTCAGATATCACGCACAAGAGTTCAGAGGTTCTGCCAGACAACTTAGAACTCCACAGGAGCTCTTTAACTACAGACATTTCTCGCTCCGCATGGTCATTGAGCGGTGTTTTGGAGTGCTGAACGCGAGATTCCCGATTCTTAATGACATATGGTCCTATTCACAGTCTAGACAACGATTGATCGTCACCGCTTGTTGTGCGTTGCACAACTTTATCCGCATGTATAGCCACGCCGATAAAATGTTTCATGTATGGGAAGGACAAGACCTGGAACTTGGTGATGCAAGTACCTTGGGTGGTGCAAGAGTTGGAGGTGGTGGGAACGAGGAAGCCTTTAGTCCTCAGGCACAAGAAGCCATATCCCGGTTTCGAGATGAAATCACAGCAGTTATGTGGGCAGAGTACACAGGCAACCATTCTTGAGTGAAAGTTGAAACAAATTTGTTTCTTCTTCTCCCTTGCATTTCATTTTATTTCCGTTTTTCTGCATTTTCTTGCATTGCATTCGAAATGTTTTTCTGCCTTTTTTGCCTTTTCGTGCATTGCAAATAATTTATCGTTTGATTGAATCTTTAGACCATCCTAAATAGCAAGCATGGTGCACACTGTTTTTCCAATTTTCTTTACAGCTGAAACAAACACAGCCTAAGCCTTTAGTGGACCTGTGTAGAGAATTTGCATGACTGCATTAAGTATTGATATATAATCTCGCCATACTCTAAGAGTAAGTATTGATATATAATCTCCCCATACTAAGAGTAAGTAGCATTAATATATAATCTGCCAATGCATTGATGTTTGTGGTGGTTGCTGGAATTGTTGTCTTTATTCTCATAATCTAACATTTGTATAGGTAGGCATTACATTTAATGTTCAGTGAATTTGATGCTTTTGGGTACTGTAGTGAGATTAGTTTAATTTTGTGAGGTATATACCAATTATATTTTTATAGATCTGTCTAAAAGGTTCTGCTTTCTTTTGAGCCTTATAACAAGTTGTAAGTTGGCAACAATTAAAATGGAAAATAACTGAGTAAAGTGATGGATCTTTTTATGCATATTATATGCCATTTTATCAATAACTGCAATTTAGTACGAGTGCTAAAGAGATGAGTGGGACAAAAGGGTGTAAGGGGGATGGGTAGAGCAACATGGGAATATTGCATTTACAATTTTTGTGGCTTATGGATTCCAATATTGATGAATGACGACATGAACAAAAATAGAATGGACATTGATTGCATTTGTGTGAATGTAGAGTTGGTGTTAATTGAGGATTAGATTAAGGGATGGTGTGGAAAGTGCAAAGAAATTTTATTTAAAATTTGGTCTAATTTAATTTTGGAGTCAATTGAATATTTTTTGGATAATTGCGTTTTCTTTTAGGTCTTAGTAGATAATCAGTATCATTAGTAGCTTTTTTTTATATCCTAGAGTCAGTGTTGTTTTTGTGAATAATTGGTTGTTTTGAGGATTGGGTAATGGTGGCTAATATGGGTCTATATGATCAATCAACATACATCCTATCCTCTTAAGTGTATGGTGCAATTGACATACAACATTTGGTTTGGTCATGTTCAAGGAGAGTGATTAAAGGCACTGGTAAGGAAGAGTGAGTTGATCCAAGTTGATGGATTGAAAAAGGTAGAGGCACATTATATATATGTTCCAGGTTCTTTTGGTACGTTCTCATGCAGTGCAAGATTGAAGTAATTCTCCTAGTTATATATATATATATATATATTTTTTTTTTTTCTCTGGGTTTTCCATAACTATGACATTGGTTGTATCGTTTAACCTCAGTTATTTGTACTCTGAACAATGGATCTCTCTCAGTAGAACATGTTGAGCAGGGATTTCTGCAATAACTAGTCAAAAGATGTTATTTTTATTTATTTATTATTATTTTTTGGATGAAGAAGCACATTTGGTACCTGTAGTTCCAGACTGTAGCAGACAGGATCAAGGGTAAGACACCAGAGGAGATCCGCAAGACCTTAACATCAAGATTGACTTCACCCCGGAGGAAGAGGAAGAGGATCGTAGGGAGAATCAGTGGGCATTTGAATGATGTACTGGTTGATATGTGGAGTTGAACTCAAACTTACTCTCTGTTTTTATGGTGTATTATGTGGGTTTATATTATATTAGTAATAGTTATTCTCCGACTCTCTCTTTCTCTGTTTTAAGTACTCTCTCGGGTGAAATTGTGAGCACTTTAAGGTGTAAATAATAGTGTATTTAAGGATAGTGTGTGTGAATGTAATAGTGCTAGTGTATTTAAGGACAATGTGTGTGATTGTAATAGTACCATTTCTGCCGTGTGTGCACTGGTGCAATAGTAGTGCTAGTGCTTGTAAAGCGTTGCAATTAAATATAAAAGTGTATTTGTTCACGTATTTTACTCAGCACACTACTCTTTCAAAAAGATGGTGAAAATTTGTTGTCTCTAGCACTAATGCGTGGTTACTCTAAAGGTAAATCTCGAAAGGCAGAAGCATGATATGCAGGTTGTGGTTACAGCCTACCATATTTTGAAGGGTTGTTCACTGTGTCTCCCAGTGCGTTGTAGTAATCAAAAAAAAAAAAAAAAAAAAAAGAAAATTCAGATTTTGATGGGGGCATTGGTAGCCGTTGATCATGCTATCAATTCCACTATCATTTCAATGCTTTATATCGATTTGTTGTGATTTTCTGGTTTTGGGTAGGGATGTATGTGTCCGTGGTCTACATGAATCTCTTACATGAGGACCTCACAGACCTTACATGAATCAGGGCTACAAGAATGTTGATTTGGGCCATCCTTATCTTCCTTCAATTTATAAGCCAATATTTTAAAAGAGGTAAAAAAAAAAAAGGACATCAACCATGTTGGGCTTTGTGAAGCCTAGTTTATTTTTGGACCGTTTTGTAGCCCATTGTAATCTTGTGCACAAGATATAAAAGCCACTTTTGTGATTAGGGTTTGAAAAACTGTTGTCATTTTTTTGAGAGAGAGAAAAAACACTGTAGCCGCACTTTGTATTTTTTTTCTGATAATAGTAAAATCCCTGCAACTTTGTGGACGTAGGCAAATTGCCGAACCACGTAAATATTGTCTTGTGCATGTGATTATCTTTCTTTGACGTGTGTTTTCTCTATTTTTTTTTTGTTTCTCATAGGTTAGAATTTAGGTTGAATTCCCAACAACTGGTATTGGAGCCTAGGGTTAGGTTTGAGTGGGAGCAATGGCAGAGGAAGTAGAAAAGGCGTCTGGAATAGAAAAGTTTGATGGCACATACTTCGCGTATTGGAGGATGCAGATTGAATATTATCTCTATGGGAGGAAATTGCATCTGCCTCTTTGAGAGACAAAACCTGAGGCGATGAAGGCTGATGAATGAGCTCTTCTTGACAGACAGGTACTGGGAGTTATCAGGTTAACTTTGTTTAGGTCTGTTGCACATAATGTTGTAAAGGAGAAGATCACAGTAAATCTGATGAAGACTTTGTCTGGTATGTATGAAAAACCGTCAGCAAACAACAAGATGCATCTGATGAATAAACTGATCAATTTGAAGATGGCAAAGAATGCATGAGTAACACAACTTCTGAATGAATTTAACACTATCACAAATCAATTGTCGTCTGTAGAAATTGATTTTGATAATGAGATTCGTGCTTTGATTGTCTTGGCTTCTTTGCCAAACAATTGGGAGGCAATGAGGATGGCAGTAAGTAATTCTATAGGAAAGGAAAAGCTCAAGTATAATAATATTTGAGATTTGATTCTGGCTGAGGAGATTCACAGAAGAGATGCAGGTGAAATCTCAGGATCTGGTTTTGCCCTAAACCTTGAGACAAGAGGCAGAGGTAATAACAGAAATTCAAATCGGGGCAGATCAAAATCCAGAAATACTAATCGGAATAGAAGTAAATCTAGATCAGGCCAACAAGTACAATGCTGAAATTGTGGAAAAACATGCCACTTTAGGAACCAATGCAAAAATCCTAAGAAGAAGAATGAAGATGATTCTGCTATACTGTAACAGAAGAGATACAGGATGCATTACTTCTTGCAGTAGACAGTTCACTTGATGATTAAGTTTTAGACTCAGGAGCTTTGTTTCATACCACTCCACATCAAGAAATCATGTAGAATTATGTTGTAGGTGATTTTGGTAAGGTGTATTTGGCTGATGGTTCAGCCTTGGATGTTGTAGGTATGGGAGACGTCTGGATATTGTTACCAAATGGATTTATTTGGTTACTAGAGAAGGTTTGACATATTCCTGACCTGAGGAGGAATCTGATTTCTGTTGGACAACTTGATGATGAAGGGCATGCAATACTATTTGTTGGTGGTACTTGGAAGGTTACAAAGGAAGTTAGAGTATTGGCTCATGGAAAGAAGACTGGCATTCTCTGTATGACCTCAAGTCCAAGAAACACAGTTGCAGTTGTTGAAGCAAGTACCGATACAAGCCTATGGCACTGCAGACTTAGTCACATGAGTGAGAAAGGAATGAAGATGCTGTTGTCAAAAGGAAAACTACCAGAATTGAAGTCCATTAATTTTGACATGTGTGAAAGCTGCATCTTAGGAAAGTAGAAAAATGTGAGCTTCTTGAAAACTGGCAGAACACCGAAGGCTGAAAAATTGAAGTTAGTACACACTGATTTGTGGGGGCCTTCTCTGGTTGCATCCCTTGGAGGTTCAAGATACTACATCACTTTCATTGATGACTCAAGTAGAAAGGTATGAGTTTATTTTCTGAGAAATAAATCTAATGTATTTGAAACTTTTAAGAAGTGGGAAGCCATGGTTGACATAGAAAGAGGTTTAAAACTAAAATGTTTAAGGTTCGATAATGGAGAAGAGTACACAGATGGAGGGTTCAGTGAGTATTGTGTTGCACAGGGAATTAGGATGGAAAAGACCATTCCTGGGACACCATAGCAGAATTGTGTGGCTGAGCGCAAGTACAGAACTCTCAATAAGCATGCTAGGAGTATGAGGTTGCACGCTGGACTACCAAAAACTTTCTGAGTTGATGTTGTTAGTACTGCAACTTACCTGATAAACTGAGGGCCATTAGTTCCCATGGAGTTCAAACTTCCTGAGGAGGTTTGGAGCAGTAAAGAGGTAAAGTTTTCACATTTAAAAATTTTCTGTTGTGTTTTTTATGTTCATATTGATTCTGATGCTCGTAGTAAACTTGATGCACAGTCTAAAATATGTTTTTTCATTGGCTATGGTGATGAGAAATTTAGGTATAGGTTTTGGGATAAACAAAACAGGAAAATCATCAGAAGTAGAAATGTAATATTAAATAAACAAGTTATGTACAAGGACAGGTTAACTGTAGTGTTAGATGTTACAAAGATAGATCAAAAGAAATTAGAGTTTGTAAACTTAGATGAATTGACTGAAAGTACTGTCCAGAAAAGGAGTGAAGAATATAAGGAGAATATAGATTCACAGGTAGATCAGAGTACACCTGTAGCTGAAGTCCGCAGATCTTCCAGGAATATTAGACTTCCACAGCGTTATTCACCAGCTTTAAATTATCTCCTGTTGACTGATGGTGGTGAGCTAGAGTGTTATAATGAAGCCTTGCAAGATGAAAATTCAAGCAAGTGGGAGTTAGCCATAAAGGATGAGATGGATTCCTTGTTGGAGAATCAGACATGAGAACTGACTGAATTGCCAGTAGGAAAGAAGGTTTTGCACAACAAGTGGGTATACAGAATAAAGAATGAGTATGATGGTAACAAACGTTACAAGGCCAGATTAGTTGTTAAAGGGTTTTAGTAAAAGGAAGACATTGACTACACAGAGATATTTTCTCCAGTTGTGAAGATGTTAACAATTAGATTGGTGCTGGGAATGGTGGCAGCAGAAAACTTACATTTTAAGTAGTTAGATGTGAAGACGGCATTCCTTCATGGTGACTTGGAGGAAGATCTTTACATGATTCAGCCAGAAGGGTTCATTGTTCAGGGACAAGAGAATCTAGTCTGCAAACTGAGAAAAAGCTTGTATGGCCTAAAACAAGTTTCTAGACAGTGGTACAAGAAATTTGACAGTTTTATGCATAGAATTGGGTTCAAGAGATGTGAAATTGATCATTGTTGTTATGTTAAGTTTTTTGACAATTCTTACATCATATTACTATTGTATGTGGATGATATGCTTATTGCAGGGTCTTGTATTGAAGAGATTAATAATTTGAAGAAGCAATTGTCAAAACGGTTTGCAATGAAGGATTTGGGAGCTGCAAAGCAAATCCTTGGTATGAGAATTATTAGAAACAAGACTAATGGTACATTGAAACTTTCACAGTCAGAGTATGTGAAGAAAGTTCTCAGCAGGTTCAACATGAATGAAGCTAAACCAGTGAGCACACCCTTGGGTAGTCATTTCAAATTAAGTAAAGAACAGTCACTGAAAACAGAAGAAGAAAGGGACCATATGAGCAAGGTGCCCTATGCCTCAGCTATTAGTAGCTTGATGAATGCTATGGTGTGTACAAGGCTAGACATTGCACATGCAGTGGGAGTTGTGAGTAGATTCATGAGTAGGCCTAGAAAGCAACATTGGGAGGCAGTCAAGTGGATTTTGAGATATTTGAAGGGTTCATCAGATACATGTATTTGCTTCACAGGTGCAAGTTTGAGACTGTAGGGTTATGTAAATGCTAATTTTGTTGGCGATATTGATAGTAGAAAAAGTACTACTGAGTTTGTATTTACTTTGGGTGGTACAGCTATATCATGGGTCTCAAATTTGCAAAAGATTGTTACTTTGTCTACTATAGAAGCTGAGTATGTTACAGCAACTGAAGTTGGAAAGGAGATGATTTGGTTACATGGTTTCTTAGATGAATTGGGTAAAAAGTAAGAGATGAGCATTCTACACAGTGACAGTCAGAGTGCAATTTTTCTTGCTAAAAATTTGGTTTTTCATTCAAAGTCGAAACATATACAAACAAAATACCATTTTATCTGGTACCTTATTGAAGATAAGCTGGTAATACTTGAGAAGATATGTGGATCTAAGAACCTGGCAGACATGTTGACTAAGGGTGTCACTATTAAGAAGCTGAAGCTGTGTGCAGCTTCAGTTGGCCTTCTAGCTTGAGGACAGGAGGATGAGTTGCAGGGATGAAGGATTGATTTTGGAGGATAGCGGTGATGTTGATGATTAAACTAGTCTCCAAGTGGGAGATTTCTTGGGTTTTGTGGAGCCTAATTTATTTTTGGGCCGTTTTGTAGCCCATTGTAATTTTGTGCGCCGAATATAAAGCCACTTTTGTAATTAGGGTTTGAAAAACTGTTGTCGTGTTTTTGAGAGAGAGAAAAAATATTGTAACTGCACTTTGTATTTTTTTTCTTGATAATAGTGGAATCCCTGCAACTCCGTGGACGTAGTAAATACTGTTTTATGCATGTAATTATTTTTCTTTAACGTGTGTTTTCTCTATTTTTTTTTTTTTAAATTTCTCACAGGTTGGAATTTAGGTTAAATTCCCAACAAACCAAACCATTTAATTCATACACTACATGAAGTATATAAGCCAATATTTTAAAAGAGGTGAATCAATGAACTACATTTAGAACCCAAAATTATTAGACTTTTCTTTCTACATTCAAAACCCACTATTGATTTGAGAAACCACCAATAATCACCAAAGCCACATAGGAATTCTCTGCATTGTAGTTGCATTCTTCAGCCTTCAATTAGGAGTTCAAATTTTCTGTCTCATACTTCCTGCTCCACTATATACTCCACATAAAAACATGCCACATATACATCTAATTTATTAAATGCTAAATTTATATCTTCTATTTTTTCAATTACCTAAATATGATGCGTTATTTATTTATTTATTTTAGGAAATTGAAATAATAGAATACATAAATTTAGCATTTAATAAATTAGATGTACATGTAGCATATTTTCATTTGTGGAGTATACAGTGGAGCAAGAAGCGTGAGACAGAAGATTTGGACTCTTCAATTAGTGTGTCCATTGACGAGGGGCAAAAAGAAAAACTCAAATCCAAAATTTAACCAAAACAGAACAGCATTTGAGTTCATCAATCTTCAGTTTAATCACCATTGAAAAGCACTCCTATTAAGTTAAGTTTTGTATCAATGGTGCTAATTGCAAAAAATGGTACGTGGAATTAATAAAAGAAGAAAGAAGATGATAAAATTGGGGTATTGAAAATTCTGGTTTAGATATAATCACACTTTGAAGGATTGGGATTCTGTGTCATGAATAGATCAAATACGTTTCACATGACTCCCGAAAGTTAAACATTTGGCAATGTAATACTAACAGTAACTGAAAATATACATTAATCCTAGAACCAAAAAATCACTGGTTTTTATTGCAAGTATGATCCAAAAATGTCATAACTTACGTGTATACAATGGAGCTGCAATGAATAGAACACTGAAAACTAAAAAAACTAAAAATAAAAATTAAGAAAGAGAGCAAGATTGATGACAGCAAGCCACTCATTCCAGTCCTCCCCAGTAGGAAGTTTTACAGCCTCCCTTAGGTTTCCACTTCCTAGAGTGCCATCAATGTGCTTTCTAATTTGTGCCCCCTGCATTAGAACAGGACAAGTACAAATACGCATAATTTAGCAGGTCTATAGCATTGCTGAGAAATTTTATATACTAAACACCAAATAAAAACCAATAGTACTAGATGAACCATAGAACCAAAAATACCTGGGAAGGTGTCTGTGATGGAAGGAATATATTTGGGGGCTGATACGGAGCAGGAGTTCACATGCTCCATAAGGCAACCTTGAGGGAGGTTGATAATTTCCACCATATGCACTGCTGGGACCACTAGGTTGCATTTGTGATGGTGCAGTTTCCTAAATGCTTTAAGGTTCTAATTTCATCTGCAGATATGTCAACATGCTCGAGCTGGTTTCTGCCCTATGTAGCAATTGATTATGACAATTACAATATTCATATTTCTAAAAACAATGATAATTGGTAAAAACTAATGTGTGACATATTTGAATTCAATTTTGATGTTTTCCCCCACTGATTATGGAAACAGCTACAAAAGTTATTCACTTGTCTAAGACACACGCAACCTATTTTACCAAAGCTGACAAACTTCCATCAATTACAACTTGTCACCCCAACATATTATCGAAAGAATGTAATTTTATACTGTAAACTTAACATTGCTCACTAGAAGTAAATTTATGTAAACTAAATTTATTTCAACATGAATCACCTCAAGGATTCATATTTCTACTGATAACAACTTATCAACTCAACAATATTATTAAGGGTTTTACTAATGTGTGAAATGTGTTCCGGCTCAAAATGGCAATAATGTGGTTTAAGTCACCGTAGTGGGCATAAAATGTTAACTGTGTACAATTCATAGTCCACACTCTTACAGCTAACAATACCCAATAATAGGAACACTGTGAAGCACATGATTCACAAACAGACAAATAAAACAAACATGAATAAACTCAAAGCAGTAATCAAAACGTGACATACCGATCTGCATTACATCTTTCTTGTATCTGAAAGCTTATTCAAAGATCCTATAACCATATACAAAACAAAACCCTTTAAAAATAAAATATAAACCATAAATTAGATATTGAAAAAAAAAAAAAAAAAAAAAAACTACTCACTCTAGCTAGTCAGACACCAAGAAGGAAGGGGTTAGAGGAAAAACCCTGTGGGGTGGTGTGTGCTAAGAGCATCCGCAGCCGGATTCTAAATCCTATCTTATTTTACCATCTTAAAAACCTACTTTATCAATTATACCATACCATTTACAATATACTCAACATCCCAAAATTCTATTTTCCTATTCTACTCATTAAAATAATATATTTACGTAATAAAATATATTTTTTATTTTTTTATTTTTTCTCAATTTTCTCCCCCACGGGCATCATCCTCCATTCCTTTCCTTTTCACCTTCTTCCAGCCTCCTTCTCCAAATCCATCATCCATATCAACCCAACTCTTCCACACAACTCCTCCATCATTAAGCAGCAAAACAACCCAACTCCTCAACAACCCAGATCGGCGAAACAGAAAAGAAAAGAAAAAAAAAAAAATCGTTAACCAGCAAACCCAGAAATTTATATACCAGAAACCCACAAACCATTCCACGCCACAAACCTACAAACCCAGAAATTTCTCAAACCCAAAAACCCAGAAAAACCACAAACCCACACCGGATCACAACGCCACTGCCACCACAGCTCCACCGATCTCGCCACCCACCGATCTCCGCCACGCCACAGCCACCACAACGCTGATACCAGCAAACCCAGAAAAAAAAAAAAAAAAAAAAAACCACGCCGGATCACAACGCCACAGCTCCACCGATCTCACCACCCACCAATCTCCACCACGCCACAGCCACCACAACGCCGATCACATATACCAGCTACCACAACACCGATCACATATATCACCACCCACTGATCTCCACCGTGCCAATCTCGCCACCCAACGATCTCCACTTCGCCGATCTCCACCGCAGGGTGTTGGGTCTGAAGAGAGTAGATGAGAAAGAAAGAAGGAAGATAGGGAAACGAAAGAAAAAAATGAGGGAGGAGAGAGAAATGGCCGGGTTAAAAGGAGAGAGGAGAGAGAAATGACAGCATTAAATTTTTTTTTTTTTTTACAATTCAGCTACAGTACCATCTTATATTTGAGATGGTATTGTAGCAATATCTCAAATTTTTTTAGCATTTTAGCATATGCCTTTCCAGTTGCTGGCCTTTTTTTGGGTTTGTATGCTAAATTTGCTTTGCATTTGGCATATAGCCTTCCAAATGCGGATGCTCTAAACAAACCCATCAAAGCATGATCCCAGCAAACCCATACCCACCACCATGAACCTGACCACCCATACCCACGGCCAAAACCCATCACCAAAACTACTAGTCCATCAGCCCCACGCCAGTCTCGCCAGCAACCCGTTAGACCCACGCCGATCTTGCAAGCAAATCACCAGACCCACGGCCAAAATGACACATACCCACCGCCAAAATGACAAATAAAAATCTGCAGATGGGTATTGTTGATGTTGGTTTGGTATTGCAAAGAGAGAAGTGAAAAGCGAGGTAGAGATGTTTTCACAGAGGCAGGAGAAACAGGGGAAGGGGTTGTGCGGTGAGAGGTGTAGACCGTTGTGGGTTATCATCCTCTGATGTGAAATAAAGTGTTCTGTCCGGTGGCAGCTTATTTAAAAAAACACACACACACACTTACCGAACATACAATTTCATTTTTTTTTTTTTTTTTTTACAAAAGTGGTAGATACAATTTCATATTTTTAAACACTAAAATTTCTATCTAAAACACATTACTAAATATATTTTTTTCTTTATAAATACTATAAATATATATTTTTAACAATATTTTTTAAACTATAATTTTAAAATTTTTAAACAATGTTACTCAAAGTACATTACCAAACAGATTCTTAATGTTTAAAATTTTAAAAAATCAAGTGCCACTTAGTAGTAGTTTTTTTTTTTTTTATCCTTATTTAATTTGGAAGACAATAGTGATACACAATAAAATTATTAAAGAAAATTTTTTATTGATGTGTGTCTTAAAGCGAGCATTAATAAATTATTTTAAAAAAAAGTAAATAAAAAAGTTATTAACTTTTTAAATAATTTTTTTATTTTTTATAAAATATTTTTGAAAAATAGATAATTAATGTGTAGTTTAAGATATATATTAACTAAACCTTTAAAAAACTTATTTGTATCTAGCAGTACTGTTGTCAATTACTTTAATACAGATACTACCCCATGCACAGAGAGAATCAAAATTGCAGTGGGATACACCATCATAAGTCTGCACATTTCAGCAACATACACCGAGAAAAACCTGGTGGTCACTGCATATCAACAACCAGTTACTAGGATAAAAACGTCTTTCTACTCTTGCTTCACTTAGACCATCTTCAAATCGTGATTTTTCTAGCCAATTTTCATAATAATTAATGGTAGCTAGAGGTCCCCTATTGGATATTGCCAAGATCTCAGCAACCTGCCCAGTTACTTCAGTTTGTAGCATTGTCATTATTCTTTTTTTTTTTTATTGGGTAAGTGTTTATGCAGGGCTAGAATCCCTGAGCTGAAAGTCACTTAGATGACTAGGTACCACTTGGGCCAGCAGGCCCGGTGGTGTAGCATTGTCATTATTCATTCGAGCAGAGATTTTAAAGGTACATAAAATTGCTGAAGCAGTTCACATTTAACAATGAAATTTGAAAAGCAGTCCTGCTAGTACAGGATTGAGTAGTCACCTTCATAAATGAGAAGGTCTGATTGGTCAGAAGAAGTTTTGTTGACAAGATTATGTGACACGTGAAATAGAAGTACCTTATAGTGTTTTTTTTATTGGAAACCAAAAAAACATGTGCAGTATTTTTTTTATTATATATTTTTTCAGTGACGCGTATCATTGAAGAGAAGAGGTATTGCGGCAAAAACAAAATGTGTCTGGCTTACCTCCAGTGAAAATTTAATTGGACATCTCTTTTTATTTTAAACAAAAACTATCACGTCATTTACTAATAAACCAACTGTGGAAATTAAAAACTCAATGCCACCTCATTAAATTTTAAGTAAAAACTAACAAATCCCACCAAAGGCTAACTTTGCTGCTTCTTCTCACGTTAACGTTAATGGGTTTTTTTTTTTTTTTTTTACTTCATCAACTCTTCAGTTTCAAAACTCAGCGCCAAAATACAAAAATAGCAATAAGAAAAACCTGTTTTGCCGCCCAAGTTCTCCCTCTCTTTTTATTTATTTTTCTTTTTTCCAGCCTACCAAATCAGATTTTAGAACTATTCAGTATAATCTTTAGAAAAAAGAGTGAAGAAGAAGAAGAAATTTCTTTGCAAACTGTCAGAGTATTAGAGAAGGTATTTCCATTGTTACTCTTGATTTTTTATTCAATCCTATGTTTATGAAATGTCAAAATAATTAAAAGATTAAGTTTAGGCTAAATATTATTAAATCTATGAGTTTTTCTGTCATTTTTAATAAATTTTAGGCAAATAATGTATAAGATTACAAAAGTTTTGCCATCATTTGTTCATTTATTTTCATTTTTCAGTGGTAATTCACGTTTCTCGTACATTTTGATTTATATTTAACAGTTACATGGAAGAGGAAAACAATGATGATAGTCAAAAATTGGATATTAATTATATTCCAAAACTTGGCATTGAATTTGGTTCTGAACAAGAGGCATATGACTTTTATAATGAGTGTGGAAGAAATTCCGGATTTAGTATTCGAAAGGAATGGTGCAATAAAAGAAAAAAAGATGGTGTGGTGACTTCAAGAAAGTTTACTTGTTGTAAAGAGGGAAATAAAGCCCCATGGGAGAGAGATGGTGAAAATAAGTATGAACGGGCTGAAACAAGGACAAGTTGCAATGCTCATATGATAATTCAACTTGCTAAAAAGAAGGGGAAATATTTTATACATAGCCTTGAGCTCAACCATAATCATATTCTCTATATTCCACAATGTGCTCACATGATGCCATCCCAACGAAAGGTCTCAAAAGCACAAGCAATGGAAATTGATTTGGCTTATGATAGTGTTATAAAATTGAAGGATTCATATGAGTTCATGGCCAGGCAAGTTGGTGGTAGAGATGCTCTTGGTTACACCAAGCAAGATCAAAAGAACAGAAATACTTTCTTTAAATACTTTCAGAAACAAAGGAAAGAGAATCCTTCCTTTTACTATGCAGTACAGTTAGATGCTTCAAAACTAATAACAAATATTTTTTCGGCAGATGCGCAAATGATTGTTGATTATAAGTTATTTGTTGATGTGGTTTCTTTTGATACAACGTACAGAACTAATAAGGAGTATCGACCCCTTGCAATGTTTGTTGGGTTTAATCATCATAGAGAGTCTACGATATTTGGGGCTGCCATTTTATATGATGAAACTATTGATACATTTCAGTGGCTGTTTGAAGCATTCTTTGAAGCAATGTCTGGGAAGAAACCAAATACAATTTTTACTGATCAAGATCCGGCAATGGCAAAAGCCATCTCATTGGTGATGCCAAATACTTATCATCGATTATGTAAATGGCATTTAATGCAAAATGCTCTCAAGGGTGTCAACCATTTATTACGAGGTGAGGATGAATTTAGAAGTGATTTCGATGCATGTTTTAAAATTTGGGAAGAGGAGGAAGAGTTTCTTAGTGCTTGAGATGCTATACTTCATAAGTACAATGCTTTTGATAATTCTTGGCTTAAAAGTGCGTTTGAAGTGAAAGAGAAATGGGCTAAAGCATATGTCAAGATGTCATTTTCTGCAGGAATGACTACAACTCAATTGAGTGAGAGTATAAACTTTGATTTGAAGGATTATTTACAGTCAGACTATGATATTGTAAAATTCTTCATACATTTTGAGAGACTACTTGATGCTAAACGTTACAAGGAGTTGAAGGGTGAGTATAATTTAAGGCAAAAGTTGCCAAAAGTTAAGATTGTGTCACCTATACTGATTCAAGCAGCACATATTTATACATCTAAATTATTTTTGAAGTTTCAAGAGCAATATGAAGAGTTCCAAGGAACTTTTGTGAAGGAGCGTGTTGAAAGAAATGCAACTCATGAGTATATAGTTTCAATATATGGTAAGCCAAAAGATCGTCGAGTAATTTGGAATCCTTTTGAAACGATTGTTTCATGTAGTTGTAGAAAATTTGAAAGAGGTGGAATTTTGTGTAGTCATGCTTTAAAAATTCTTGATGTTATGGATATTAAGGTTCTTCCAAAGAAATACATCCTTAAGAGATGGACAAAAGATGCAAAAAATGAGGTTGTACAAGACTTTAATGGACATGATATCAAAGCTGACACCAAGTTGGAAATTACAACTCGATATAAGTTTTTGGGTCCAATGTATGTCAAGCTTATTGCTTGAGCAAGTGAATGTGAGGAAGCATATGAGCTAGCACTGGGAAGCTATAATGAGTTGAGCAAAAAAATTGATAATATCCTTAGAAAAAAATCTAATCCCTGTCAAGTTGATATTAACTAAGAAAATTCATCAGATGAGATGACAACGATTTCTGCTAAGGGTTTCAAGAAGAAGCAAGGCTGTAAAGGAAGACGCCGGATTAAAAGTTGTCTTTAAAAGCCCCAAAAGAAGAAAAAAGGAAGCATCCATCAACCCATACAAACAAATCAGTGTTTACAGGTACTAGTCTCACCATTATAATTTTTAACATTTATACTGCTTCACAAATATTCAAGGTTCTTTATTTAATGACATAATAATTTACTAAACAGTACACATTATGTAGGATAAGCATTTAACTTCATCTATGCAAGTTAATGGCGCCATTAGTTATAATCCTCTGCCATACATAGATCATTCAATTCAGGTAACTTCATTCATGTTGTTTATTCTTTTTTTTTCCCCTTCATTTTAGGTGATTTTGATTTCATAAATTGTACACTATTATTGATCACTAATAAATATAGGATTTTTACATTCCTCACTTTTCAAGTGTTGGTGAACCTTGTAATCCTTCGTGGTTATCTCAGGTACCATTATATTAGAGTTTACTTTGATTGCATAAATAAGAATTATTTGAATTTTATTTGATAACAACTAGTTTTATGCTATAAGATTAATCATCATTTTTAACTATTATGTTTCTACTATATACAGGGAAAGAGTATTAGAAATGATCAAGAACAAAGTTCATTTGGAACTTTTGAGAATTCAGTAAATTTTTATGGTAAGAAAAGAAATGAAGAATTTTCAAGAAACTTATGTGGATTTTCTAATAGTTAATATTTGGCTAATAGTTGTAATGTGTCAAGCAGGAATGACAAATCCTCATGTTCCTCTTCCATGTTCTAAGAATCCTAGTGATCTTGAAGGGGATGATATCAGTTCATTGCTTACAGAGTTTACAACTAGTAAAATTGAAGCTTTTTCAACTTGATCTTCGAATGGATGCAACGAATTCTTAGTTTTGAATGATTTTAAATAACCATTGTTTTTAATTGTTGGAGTTAACAATTTATACTACTTTTTGGAGCTCAAAGTTTGTAATTGTTAGAGCTCATGATTTATGTTTTTTTTTTTTGGAGCTTGAAGATTGTAATTGTGGAACTCACAGTTTATGCTATTTTGTTGGAGCTCAAAGTCTGTAATGGTCAAACTTTGTATTTTTTTAGCAAACAATTTATGCAAATTAGAAGAATATTATCTTTTTTGATGGAAGAATAGAATGTTGCTGTGCTATTGACTTGCAAGAAGAATATATATATATATATATATTAATCTATGTTGTTGCGGTTATAAAATCTCTAATAGGTTAAGGTGCCTAGTGTAGTGCTGTAGTTGCTGCATAACTGATGCAGTGCTGTGGCTGCTTCAGTTTGCTAGTTGGCCTCAGCATGATTCCTTCAAATACAATGCTTCCTTCACAATATATGCTAGTTGGCCCTGCCCTATTTGAAATTCTTTGGAAACTTTTCTCAAGCACCTGGCATGCATTTTTTTAAACCCAACATAAAAACTATCCACTCAAAGAGCACACCTCCTCATTACAAACAATTAAGGTAGTAATCATGAAAAACTACAAAATTACAAGATTGTTCATTCGAAATTACTGCAAATAATCCTTTTTATTTTAATAGGTGAAAAGTTTAGAACTTTATGTAAATAATCCTTCAAATCAAAGTTTCTACTCTCACTTAATTGAGATGGAGTCATTCCTGTAGAAAATGACATCTTCACATATGCCTTAGTCCAGTTCTAAAATTTGATTTGGTGGGCTGGAAAAAATATAAATAAATAAAAAAAAGAGGGAGAACTTGGGCGGGCACTGTTAACGTGAGAAGGGAAAAAAAAACAAAACGTTAATGAAAACGTTAACTTTGTTAAGGGGAGAAAAGCAGCAACGTTAGTCTTGATGGGATCTATTAGTTTTTACTTAAAATTTAATAAGGTGGCATTGAGTTTTTTATCTCCACCGCTGGTTTATTAGTAAATAACGTGGTAGTTTCTGTTTAAAACAAAAGGAGATATCCAGTTAAATTTTCACTGGAGGTAAGCCAGACCCAAAGAAAACCTATCAGTTTGTTGGGTAATTAAGAAAACCGCAGTGTACCTTACTGTCAGGCCCTTATTAGTTTGACTTTTCCCTCGTATACCTTCATTTACTCTTTACCACTTTCCTTAACTCATTCACTCTAGTCTTCCTTTGCTGTATTATCTCTAACCCTCGCCTAAGTCTTCTCCTTTCTAACTCCCAAGCCAGCCTTGTTCTCTGTGCTCCACTCCATGGCCGAGATTCTCTCTCCTCCAATCTCGCCCATTCTCTTGTTTGCTCGTCTCTACCAGCACTGTGAACTTAGATTTGCGAAGATGTACTGGCAATGCATGAGAAGAAGGTGTAGAAAATGACACCATTGCCAAAATGGTATTTTTCCATGACATTGTTATCTCTTCCTTCAAGTCTTTTATTTAAAGCCATATTCTGTTTTTTTTTTTATCCTCTATTTGTTTGTTCTAATTAGTGTGATCTTTTGCAGGAATTTGGAATGGGATGGTTAGGAAAGATTTACAAGTAAGTTTACAAATTATTCTTTAACAAAAAAATAAAAATAAAATCTCAATATTTCAAACCCTGCATCTGTTTGTATCTCCTCCTGAACAAAACACTAGCATTCAAAATTTACTCTCTCTCAGATTGAAGCTTTCTCTCTTCACGGCACCCATTGGTCTGGATCTCTGGATCCGATGATACTGGCCCTTTTTCTCGTCTAAAAATCCCTAAAATTTCTGCTGGTACAGTCACCAAATCTCAAAATTTTTCTCTCTTCCACTGGCGTTGATTCTCCAGCCGTAGCCAAGCTTCTGCATGCACCGCGACACCACTATTTCTGGTGATGCTTCTCACCATATATACCACCATTGGTTTAAATATAACAATAATTCATTTTCATCATTTGGGTTTGGCAGTAACTTAATGTTCTATTTTATTTTAATGTTGGTTTTAGAAATACACAAAAGATGTTTGTGAAAATGTTTGATAGAAACTTTGAAGTAATGTTAAGCTCACAGACGATAAAAATAATTGGTCGAATCCTCTGCTTCTAGGTTCTTAATGTTTTAAGCCTATAGTGTGCAAGAGCTTCTTTATACGAGTTAATTTAGACAAGCTGTTGGATTTTTGGTATTAACAATAATTGTTATTATTCCATTTTTAAAGCTGGTTTTTGGGTGGGCACTAAAGGTGTTTGTTGAAATGCTTCATAGAGTTTTTAGTTTATCTCTTTGTATTCTGCCTTTTTTTGTGTGGATTTTTATGTAATCTCGATATATATATATATATATATATATATATATATATAGAGTATAGGCAAGAAGAACTGTGTTTCTCTCTTGTTTTGATTAGAAACTTTGGAGGAGGGAATTTAAAATGGAAATCTTGAATGACATTCAAAGTATGTTGGGCACGATTGTGTTTTTTTGTTTGTGCATTGTGAGAAATACTTTTGTGATGGTGATGGCTAAATCTTAAATTTTTTTAGTTAAATTCAGTTTATCTAGTAGTGGCTACATGAAATTAATTGATCAATGATCATTGTGTGGTTCTATTTCGAAAGAGGTAAGCATTCTGTAGACTAATTAGTAATCAGAAGCCTTAAAATGCAATATTAATGTTAGCTAGATTTTTAAATTTTTTTTTTTTTGATAATTATCTAGCTATTAAAAATACATTTTAATATTTGCTAGATTCTCAACCCTTTAGGATCAAGGAGGTTTTGAATAGATCCACTGGAAGATATGCTCCAATTGTGACCTGCTATTTCTTCCAAACGATACAAGAGATTTTTCGGATCATTATGGACTTTATCTGAACCCTGTTGTACCTATATGCACCACCATGAAGAAGTTAATCAAGCCTGTCTTGTCTGTTCTAGTTGTGCAATATAGTCACAATATGGGGTTGAAGTTAGAGATACATTTTTATTTAATAAAAAAGAATTGCAGATACATTTTCTGAAATCCAGATTACTATTTAAGTCAGAAATAGGAAGTGATATGCCCATACATTCGTACACATTTAGCACATGCTATCAGTGCTTGCACTGTGCTTGACATCAAGGCTTTTGGATTACTAATATTGATATAGTGATATTCAAGCGTATTCTGTTAATTAGGGGAGAGTAACTTGACTTACCTTTAGATGATCAAAGGGTTGTTTGTTTGTTCCAAGTTATCTTTAACAAATTAATGTTGGTCTTCTCTCTGCACATAACCAACCAGTTGAACCAAGATTAGGTAAATGGAAATTGCTAATAGGTCTAAACCAATCAGTTCCAATGAAGTTGAGGTGAAGAGAAACAGCTGGTGTCAGTAGTTGGGGATATTTTTGTGTTTATGAAGATAAAAATGATTTCGTGGAATGTTAGGGGTTTAAATGATCCTCGGAAACGACTTGTGGTGAAGAATTTGTTGCGGGAGTGGAAGTGTGATGTTGTTTGTTTACAAGAGAAGAAAATTGCTAGCATGAATAGACAGCTAGTTTGTAGTTTGTGGAGCTGTCCATATGTGGATTGGGCTGTTTTGGAGGCTGATCGAACTACTGGTGGTATTTTGCTTATGTGGGATAAAAGGGTTTTGGATAAGGTGGAGGTTATGGTTGGTACTTTCTCAGTTTCGGTAAAGTGGCAAGGGGTGGGGGACGGTTTTTTATGGGCATGTTTAGGGGTTTATGGTCCAAATGAGAATATTGAGAGGGGTCACATGTGGGATGAGTTGGTGGGTATTCAGCAGTATTGGAGGCTACTGTGATGCTGCTTTGGGGATTTTAATATTGTTCGCTTTCCTAGTGAGTGTAGGGGTGAGACACAGTTGACCCTGGCTATGGAAAAATTCTTTGAATTTATTGAGGATCTTAACTTGGTTGATTTTCCTTTGGAAGGAGGTAGTTATACATGGTCAAGTGGTACTGAACAACCAACGATGTCTAGGATTGATAGAGCTTTGGTCACTCCAGATTGGAAGGACCATTTCCCAGATGTTATTCAAAGGATTTTACCCCGTCCTATCTCAGATCACAGTCTAATTCTCTTGGAGGTAGGGGGAATGGCAAGGGGGAAAAGTCCATTCAGATTTGAAAATATGTGGTTGAAGACGGAGGGATTTGTGGATAGAGTTCAATCCTGGTGGAATCGGCATTCTTTTGTAGGTACACCTAGTTTTGTGCTTGCAAAAAAATTGAAGGCTTTGAAAGAGGACATTGTGCACTGGAATCGCCTAGAGTTTGGTAATGTAAAGTGTCAAAAGAAACAATTACTAGAGGAGTTAAGAAATTTGGACGCTAAGGAAGGGGACTCTAGTCTCACTGATGAAGAGAAAGGTCATAGAGCAGCTTTGAGGTCCCAAGTGGAGCATTTTCCTTCCTTGGAAGAAATTTCTTGGAGACAAAAATCTAGGATGTTATGTATCAAGGAAGGGGATAATAACACCAAGTTCTTTCACAAAATGGCTAACTCCCATAGAAGGTTTAATCATCTCAGAACCTTAGAGGTGGATGGGGTGGTTTTTGATGAGGAATCTGAGGTAACTAATGAGGTACAATTTTATAAAAATTTGTACAAGGAAACTGAGGGGTGGAGGCCTTTAGTGGAGGGTTTGGAATTTGATCGTATTTGGGATATGGAGAGGGGTTGGCTTGAAAGGAAGTTTGAAAGAGAGGAGATACTTCAAGTTGTTAGTGACTTGGAAGGAGACAAAGCTCCAAGTCCGGATGGGTACGTTTTATCATCATTGTTGGAAAGTAGTGGAGAAAGACGTCTTAGCGGTCTTTGAAGAGTTTTTTCAACATTGTAAGTTTGAAAAATCCCTTAATGCTACTTTCATTGCATAAATTCCTAAAAAGAATGATGTCTTTAATATTAGAGATTTTCGACCTATTAGCTTGGTGGGGAGTGTGTATAAAATCTTGGCTAAGGTTTTGGCAAAATCGATTGAGAGTGGTTTTAGATCAGTTGATCTCTGAGACTCAGAATAGCTTTGTGGGTGGGCGACAAATTCTTGACTTGGTTCCTGTTGCGAATGAGTGTGTGGACAGCCGAGGGAAGAGTACAGTTCCTGGAGTCATTTGTAAACTCGATATTGAGAAAGCCTACGATTATGTGAATTGGGAGGCTTTGTTGAATTTGTTGCATAGAATGGGCTTTGGAGTGAAGTGGTGTAAGTGGATCCGCACTTGTATATTCACAGTTCAGTTCTCTGTTTTGATTAATGGGTCTCTAGCTGATTTTTTTGGTAGTTCGAGAGGTTTAAGACAAGGGGATCCACTATCTCCTATGTTGTTTTTGATTATGATGGAGGTGTTTAAAAGAATGTTGAGAAGAATGGAGGGAGCTGGTTTGTTCCGTGGTTTTAAAGTTGAGGGTAGGAGGGGTGGTGGGGAATGTGTTACACATCTACTGTTTGCAGACGATACTATCCTATTTCATGATGCGGATGTGGAGCAAATTCTTCATATTCGATTGTTTTTACTTAGTTTTCAGGCGGTAACAGGTTTGAAGGTTAACGTGCATAAGAGTGAAATGGTTCCAATAGGGGAGGTTGATGATGTGCATGCCCTGGTTGAAATTTTGGGCTGTAAAGTTGGAAAGTTGCCTATGTCTTATCTTGGTATGCTGTTGGGGGCTTCACATAATTCTCCTTCAATTTGGAATCCTATTTTGGAAAAATTTGAACGGAAATTAGCCGGGTGGAAGAAGCTATATTTGTCTAAGGGGGGTCGATTAATGTTACTCAAGAGTACGCTATCTAGTCTTCCTACCTATTTTCTATCGTTATTTACAATTCCAAACTGGGTAGGGGAGTTCATGGGTGTGGTTTGTGGAGAGGTATTCGCATGGGATGGGAGGATTTTAGCAAAAATTGTCAGTTTATTGTTGGGTTGGGGAATAGAGTGCGGTTTTGGCATGATGGGTGGTGTAGGAATCAACCTTTTCAATTGGCTTTCCCAAGGTTGTATGGTATAGCTATTGATAAGGAGGTATTTGTAGAAGCTTCTTTGTCAAGGCAGGGGACGGAGGATAGAAGAATTTGAGATGTTCGTTTTATTCGAGAATTTAATGATTGGGAGATGGATGAAGGGCTGCATTTTCTTCGTATATTGGGAGCTAATACTCCTCCAATGGATGTAGGAGATTGGATGAGATGGAAGTTGAAACTTAATGGGGATTTTGATATCCAGTCATATTATAACAAATTAAGGAATTCTCCCTTAATTGTCTTTCCTTGGAAAGCTATATGGAAAGTAAAGGCCCCTAGGCGAGTTTCCTTTTTTGTTTGGTGTGTAGCTTAGAATAAGATCCTAACGGGTGATAACTTGAGATTGAGGAGATTGGTTTTTGTGGACTGGTGTATTATGTGTCGACATTGTGGAGAGACAATAGAACACTTACTTCTTCATTGTCAGATGACTTACTGGTTATGGAGTTTTGTCTTTATAACTTTTGGCCTGTTTTGGGTTGTACCTAGATCGATCCCAGATTTTCCTTTTGGCTGGTGGAATTGGTTGGGGAAGCACTCATCTCAGATATGGAATTTAGTTCCGTTGTGCATCTTTTGGTGTATTTGGAAGGAATGGAATCGGCGGACTTTTGAGGATTTGGATAGTTCCGGTGATCAGATGTTTGCTTCTTTTAGTGGGACTCTTTTTGATTGGTCTCGGGCTTAGGGACTCACGACTAGTGATTCCCTCCCTTCTTTCCTTAGCTCTCTTTCTCTTTGTAATTAATCAGTGATTTGGTTTTCTTTTTGTTTTTTTCTTTGTTTTTTCCTTCTTTTATTTTCTAGGTTTGCTCTATGTTCTTCATGCATAGAGTAGCCATTTGTATATATAACATTCTTATTTATCAAAAAAAAAAAAAAAACCAGCTAATAGGTATAATGATTTATGGTTAAGCTATTCTATGTCTAGAATAAGCTTTTTTGTTTCCCCACTGAATAAGTCTCATTTTCTGTGAGCTTGCACATGAAGTTTTATAAGGCAAGTGTACATGGGTGGAAGTCAAAGGGGCTCTATGTCAAGAGTAGAACAACAAATCTCTTTAAGAATTGGAAATATTAATGCTAGCAAAACCTATGAAGGGCTAGGGGAATTTGTAATTCCAAGATATGTTAAATATATGTAAAAGTTAAAAATAAATAAATAATGCTTTTAGATTGGAACACTGAGTGCCAAAGAGCTTATATAGGCTTCTTTAAATTTAAAAGGTTTACTTTGCTTAAGTTTATGTACGTGATGTGTGGCTTAGTTATAAATTTATAATTTCATTTGTAATGTACAGTCAAGAAGCAAGAGGCGCACCAATTATAAATTAATGAGCAGATCATGCCATTTAAGGTTGTGGAAGAACTTGATCTTGAAGCTTACAAGACCTTTTTTTCTTTTGTGGGAATTATGTATTATGAAAATAGGATGATGGGAAGATTTGTTTCTTGTTAACAAAGTGTATATTTCAACAAAACTGTTGTTATATGGCCTTGTGGTCGAAGTGTACATTCTAATAAAATTTTGTTCATTTTTAGAACAACTTCATTTCTTGTCTACTCTCTTGAATTAAATTTTGATTGAAAATTTGGCCAAGCATCCTTTGAAGACTTGATTCCTTGTTGGCCAAGCATCCTTTGATTGAAAATTCTGTTGTTATATTCCTTGTTTTTAAAACAATAAGAGTCATGTGAACACTTTGATATAATTTGTGTTTTTGAGTAATCGTTGTTGATGCCCATTTTTTGCAAATTTGTATCCAAAGGCCTATAAAGAAGAAAGCCTAGTGAGAAGCAAGACCCAAATCCTTTTGTATAAAAAAGATAGGCGTGAAAACTAAGAAGAAAAACACATGGCAAGCCTAAAAGGGTCCGGCAGGATTGAGATAAGTAGCAGACATAACAATCTGGTATGGCAGGAGATACCAAGCCACGAAACAAACACCCAAACTAAATGGAGGCTCAATGATCCAACAAGGCCCAACCCTTCAAAGAAAGGGACAAGTCATAAACATTAGAGATGCAACCCAGAAAAAGCCAAAATGTGCATGACAGGATATGCACACCTATTCTCAGACCTCGACAAACGTATGAAACGTCAAGAAGGTAAAGCATGCGTACGACCCAGGCATCACCAGCCTATACCCAGCCACTATGGGAAAGGGTGAGGTCATGGGAGAGGGCACGATCTGGCGGTGGGGAGAAGAGTGGAAACCCATTCTTGTGCTTCTTGCCTAGGCTCTTTTGGTGGGCACAGTCCTACTGGGATGACATGCCATCCAAAAGAGGCAAGACTGGGTAAGAACCACTGGGTGCATGCCATGAGAGATCGAGAGGGAGAGGGTACACACTGGACGAGTAGAAAAGGAACCTTCATTATCTGAAAGCCACAGGTAAATGGTGGTAGTCAGAACCATTGACTCGGTAAGTGGTCAGCAAAAGGCTCCCATACCGGACAAGGGCCATTAAGGGGCTAAAACAGTAAAACCGGTCACGGCAAGCTCTATATAAGAGACCTGTAGCTGTGTATAGGAAAAAAGAAGAAGGAGGCAATTCGAAGAAAAAACAAAGAGGAGAAAACAAAGAAAAGAAAGAAAGAAAGCAAAAAAGAAAAGAAAGGCAAGAATTCTAAGAGAGAAAACAGAGAGAAAAGATAAGAAAAACAGAGAACAAAAGAAAGAGGGAAGAACAGAGTGTTTTATGGTAGGCATGCATCCAAATGGGTTAACCCCTCCTCTCCCTCAATAGCCTTGCTCTTTATTGGAGGAAAATACGACTCATACCCAGGCACATACCATTTTAGGCTGGCCTCTCAAAGCAATTAATTTCTTCTTTGAAGTTACTTGCATTGAGGGAGCAGTTTTTCCTTCCTTGGTTAGAGTCTCGTGGTAATACTTGGTGTGGTAGACCCATTACTTTGATTTTACTAACCCCATTCTACTCTTTGTTTAAGTTTTATTCTTTGAATGTGAGGCATTTTAAGCCATTTACTCTATTTATTGTGGCAGAAATAGTGACTGCATTTTCTTTATGTTTTTCATATTATATCTGCCTGCCATAGCCTCTTAACAATGACTCTGCCTGCTGTGAGCTTATAAATAGACTTTAGCAGACGAGGTGTGGTTTGCGCATAAGCTAGGCCAAGATTTTTTTTATGTGCAGGAAGTGGAAAAGTATTCCTGCAGTAAAAATGAGGAGTAGTCATTCACATGACAAAAAACTTTAAAGCACAGTAGAAAGCTTTAATGTACAGCAGACAGTTCTATTACACAGCAGAAGGCTTTACGGCAGGAAACTTTACTGCAAAACAGAAAGATTTATCGCACATCAGATAGCTTCATTACATAGCAGAAAGTATTGCTGCACAGCAGAAAGGTCAATCCTGCAGCAAAAATTGGAGAAAAGCCTTTTGCGGCAGAAGTAGAGGATAAGCCTACTTTGCTGCGTCTTCCCTCAGACTTGGACTCAACGTTTGCGCACAAGCCGGACCAAGATGTGTTCCAATTGGGCCGGTTCTGACTCCTTTACTCAGAAACAACTTGGGCCTACTATTGCGGGAGGCAACCTAGCCCAACGCACAACACAAAAAAGGCCCCTACATTAAAATGGCGACTCCACTGGGGAGTTGGGATCAAGATGGGGAGAATGAGATATTTCTCCCTCGGAAACATGTTTCCAAGTCCTTACCAAAGCAAGATATGCAGATGTTCTTAAACCTTCCAAGCTATACTCTCAAGAAAGTATACAAAACGTTATAGCAGGCCATAGTAGAATCCTATGGCGGAATATCACAATAGTGTGGCGGAATTCTATGGCAGAACATTGCAACAACGTTACCGTAGGACAGTACCATAGCAGAATTCTATGATGGAATATCACAGCGGTGTTGCAGCAGGACAATACTGTAGCAAAATTCTGTGGCAGAATATAGCAACATTATAGTAGGACAGTGCTGTAGCAGAATTTTATGGTAGAATACAACAACGTTACAGTAGGATAGTACTGTGGCAGAATCCAGCAATATTACAGCAGGACAGTTTCGTAGCAGAATTTTGTGGCAGAACACAGCAACATTTAAACAAAGTAGTATCTTGACTAAAATGCTATAGCAGAATATTGCAGCAGAATGTTGTGGTAGAATACCACAATACCATAATAGAGTTCAAATGGCATTGTATCAAAATGCGGTAGCAAAATATCACTACAATACCATAGAGTTCTACAACAAAAATGCTACTTGTTCCTATCGTTTAAATGCCACATGTTTTCCTTGTCATGCATGTGGGACATGTGGCAAGCCACTTATTCAAGCATGCAAAATCAGAGTTCCACTACTTTTTCTCTCATTTATTTTAAGGAAGCACTAGAAGCTTACTAAACTCTCTTCACCTCCACCTTCAGGTCCAACACTTAAAGTAGAAAAATCACTTCATTCCCTCACATGGTTTCAATCATTTTTTTTATGCTAGTGATTCTAGCTCTACTTCCCCTAAAGAACCAAAAGCTAGAAACAAAAAAAATGAAGCTATTGTAGCCAAAGGAAAATTTTCATCATTACTGTATTGTTGCGAATAACTATTTACTCCATGAAGGATCCTTCATTAGACTTTTTCAGAAGTGCAAAATGTCCCTCCGCAAAAAAATTTTGTAGCAGAAAGTGTAAATCCTTCGGCAGAATTTGCTGAACCCTAAAAAATTGCAGAATGTCCAGTGGTAGAATTTCATAGCAGAATCCCAGAAATGCAGAATGTTCAATGGCAGAATATCTCACAGCAGAATCCCAGAAATGCAGAATGTTCATCGGTAGAACATTTTGTAGCAGAAAGTTTCAAAAGACAAAGTGCAGGTCTTTCGGTAGACTGTTAATAGCAGAATTTGCAGAATTTCAGAAATGTGGAATGCTTATCTGCCGAATGTTTCATAGTAGGAAGTTTTAGAAGTCAAAGTGCAAATATCACAGCAGACTGCTCATAACAGGATATTCTGCGGTAGAATATTCTATAGCAGAATTTTGCATTCCAGCAGGTCTTTTCGCAAAATATCCTACCACAAAATTCAGTATTGAATTGTTGAACTTTCTAAGTGCAATCACAAATCCAATATGGTTATCTTCTACAACAAAAGCGATCAATTCCCCATCAAGAATTCATGGGAACACAAAGTTAGGAAAAGGGCTGAGGAAGCCCAAAACAAGCAAATGGGCCAAGGAAGCCCAAGACAAAGCAAATGGGCCGAGGAAGCCAAAGACAAAGCAAATGGGCCGAGAATGCCCAAGGAAAAACACAAGGGACGCAAGAGCCCATGAGTAAGAAAACCCATGGCCAAATAAGCCATTGGGAAAAGAATAAGCGGCAGGCCTGGAAAGGCCCAGCAGGATCAAGTCATTGCAGCAAGAATGACTGAGTAGTATGGCAGGACATGATCGCAAATATTTAGAAAGAATCTCTAGAAGAGTTATAGCCACAATCATATGTAGTAGAAAACACATGGGAAGTAATTGTGCTTGCAATGGAACGAAGTCAAAGCATGCATGAGAAGTAACTTTTTTCCCAAATTCTCTAGCAACGAAGAATTTCTACAATATGACAACTTGTAGAACCATGGCATCTAATTTTTTACTAAAGAATGCATGAATCACATGATGAAGCATCAACACCAAGAGAAGGTGATATCAAGCTCATCCAGTTGTCTCATGTGCTGGGGGCTAAAGCTCATTCTATGACAAACACGAAAAGCTTTTTGCTAAAAGCTAAAGGCTTACTCTTGTATATTGGGGGCTGTCTCATTCTACAACAAAATTTGGGATGTCTTTTTCAAAAGGCTAAAGACTCATTCAGTTGTCTCACATGCTAGGGGGCTAAGGCCCATTTTGTAGTAAATTTAGAAAGCTTGCCATAAAGTTCTTAGAGTATCAATATGAAGTAGCAACATCATGTATCTTCTACAAAAGCTTGATGTGTTGCGTGGTTTAAGAAAGTTTGGAAGAGGAGAGTAATGAAGTGAAAAACAAAGAAGTTGTGACAGAAAATGATGTATAGGTTATGGCAAAAGAAGAATGGAGGAAGTTGACTTACGGTCTGTTTCGCAAGGACCAAGGCCCATCTCAATTAGTGTAAGTTTGACAGAAAAAGAAAAATCAGAAATATTGTTGTTGAAAGAATTCAAAGATGTCTTTACATGGGGTTACAGTGAAAATGCCAGGATGGGATCCTAGGCTATTAGTGTATACATTGAATGTGAACCCCGAGGCCAAACCAGTGGCCCAGCCTGCCAAGGCATTCCACACTGCCTGCTAGGGTGTTCCATACTGCCTGCCAGGGTATTCTACGTTGAGATGAAAGGGGCAAAGCTTTGAGGAAAGAAGTACAGCAGGCAGCCTTCAAAAGGCTACAGCAGATCATGATAAACCTTCATGCTGTGCAAGCCCCAATCCGCGAAAAGCCATTGTTACTCTACCTAGCCACTAACCTGTATGCCATAGGTGCATTGATTACCCAAGAAGATGGAAGTGTCATAGAGCAACCAGTTTACAACATCAGCCATGCTCTAAAAGATACATAAAACTTGTTACCTAAGGGCAGAAAAGGGCATGCTTGACTATTGTGAATGCTTCGCAAAGGTTACGCTATTATTTCTTAGCTTACGAGGTGCGGTTGATGACTAAGTCCCACGCCATCAAAGCCTTGTTGTGACAACTGATTCTTTCTGGCAGAATATCCCAGTGGCTGTTACAATTGTCAAAATATGACTTGAGAATGGGGACACCTAGGACGGTGAAAAGCCAAGCTATAGCAGATTTGGCACAATTTCCAAGAGAGGAAGAATTCTCGTTGGATGATGAAATCTCAGGAGAAGTAGCCATGGCAAAAGAAGTCAGAGAGCAATGGGTAATGAAATTTGATGAGTCTTCTACTACCCAATTAGGATGAGGCCCACAGAAAGTTGAAAGAAGTGTACAATAGGACCTGTGGATCCTGTGGAGAAATTAGTCTCTACCACAAACTCCAAAGGGCAGGCTTTTATTGGCCAAGAATGGGTAAAGACGCAGAACAAGTCTAAACCTAGTGCGGGACCTGCCAGCTTGCGGCAGACAAAGAGGAAAATTACACCGTGTTCATTAGCGAAAATGGAGAAGCCCATTCACGTAGTACCTGATAGAAGGCATCCTGCCGCAAGAACACAGCGAAAGATACAAGCTTAAGAGGTTGGCAACACGCTACTTTTTGCATAGCGAAGTCCTTTTCAAGAAAGAGTATGATGTGAACCTCTTAAGATGTCTGGGTCCCTGAAGAAGCAAAAGAGATGATGAAAGAAGTACACTCAAGAGAGTGTGACAAGCACCAAGGGAAGAAAAAGCTTTACAGGTGCCTACTGCAAATGGGCTATTACTGGCCTGCCATAAAAAGAGACACGGCAGAATTTGTAAAAAAAAAAAAAAAAAAAAAGATGCCACGGCTGCCAACTATAGGCCAACTTGATTCACACTTATCCACAGAACTTACACAGCATGGTCACCCTATGGCCCTTTCACACTTGGGGGCATAAAGATCATCAAAAAGATGAGCCAAGAGTATACGGAAGGATGGGCAGTGTACTAGCCAGACGCCTTTTGGGCTTAGAGAAATTCATCAAAGTCAGCCACAGATGCAGGAAAAGGAAAAAGAAAATGAGGACTTGCGGTAGAAAGGTATGAAAACCTAGAAGTGCTTGATGAAAGAAGGGAAGAGGCCCAAGAGCACAGCTGCAGAAATAGACAAAGGAAGGCTGAAGCCTATGGCAGAATGACAAGAGGAAAATGTTTAAAAAAAAAAAACACGAAAGAATTAATAGTTGCTGTGGCAAAATGACAAAGAAAATGTTTAAAATGAAAAGAAAGTGAAGATTTCTTGTGGAAGCATCCTCATTGCCCCTTGAAAGAAGAACATCTATAGTGGCACCACTTGTAGGCACCTTAAAATAAGTGGCAGACTCAGTCGCTTTTGCAGAAAAAATCAATTCTGTAGCAAAACCATAATTTATGGCAAGATCAGAAACAACCCACAATGCAAACAGCAAAGGTACAAGAGTATTGATGATCTTGGGGACTAAAATGTCCTCTACTATTGCAACAATACATTTGCCCATGTTAGTAGCAGCTCCGAATAAGGAAGCTTCCAACAATACATCATCACTGAAAGAAACTTGTCTTTTCACAAGGCTCAACATCTTTCTTCGTAGAAACTTCATCTTGGCAAAGAATACATTATCAACAAATGAAAGAGTACTCTACTATGATGAGGGCTTGCAATGTTAGCTCTACGCTTTGTTTTAAGCAAAGAAATGAAGATACGTGAATGCAAAAGAGAAGAAGAAGGCACAAGAAAAGGGAGTGAAGCCACCCTTTGGTCTACACACTTAGAGGAAGCTTTCTTCTTGTGAAAGGGCTCTGCTTGAAGAAAGTGAAGTGGCAGAGCTATTTTGATGAAACTCTTTTCAGTCGTCGGCTTAGATGCAAAGGTAGTAGAAGACAACAATTTCTCTATTTTAGAAAATGAATGAAACCCAAAGTGAAGCAACCTTTGGTGGCTAAAAGAATAGAAAAATGAAGATTGTAAGAAGGATCCTTGCTCCACAAAAGTGTTGTTCGCAAAGTTGGCAAGAGAAAGAAGAGTCAAAGAAATCCGGAGAGCCAATTTTAAGCATTCTACAAAGACGTAGAACATCATAATGGAGAAGAACCCAACAAAGAAGGATTCCATGACATTTGTGTCTTCTAACCATTCGTAGAGAGCAACTACACTTATGGAAGAGTGAAGAGATGATACAAAGGAATATGTGGGGAAAGTAAGCAGTCAAGCCTAATTCTTCTGCCGCAGAATCTATTACAACCTTCACTTCATACAGTATAGATGTTGCTCTAGCAGAAGCAGGGTAAGAGGTGTATTGATGCAGAGAAATAAGTGCATGCATTGTAGCAGAAAGTGTTTACATATTCTGCGGAAGAGGAAGTAGAAAAATGAGTATTTATCCCTACAAAAGCAAAGAAATGAGTACGTGTTGCTGTAAAAACGTGAAGAAATAAGTATACAAATTGCCGCAGACATAAAGAAATGAGTACGTGCTGCAGCAGAAATGTGAAGAAATAAGTATACAAATTGCCGTAGACATAAAGAAATGAGTACGTGCTATGGCAAAAACGTGAAGAAATAAGTATACAAATTGTCGCAGACATAAAGAACTGAGTACTATTGTAGAAGTCCAAGATCACAAGGAATTTCCAACAAGCAAACCAAGAAACAAGCAAAGAAATGATAAAGAGAAAGATGCACACATCATCATCATCAACAATCCCTTTGAATGAAAGCCATATGGAAGAAAAGAGTTAGTAAAGTAAGAAGAAAACCATAAAGCCCGAATGACAGAAATAATGGATCACTGGTCCATGAAATAAACAAATGGGCCTTAAGAAAGCAAACGGGCTTAAAGGAGCCACGAAAGAGAGAAAGCAAACTCATGGGCAGTATATGATGTAGAAAAGAGAGAATGGGCCACAGCAAGCCCGAAGTAATGTAAACAAAGAAAGTAAAAGGTTGATTGCAAGCCCATGAGCCCCAAGGATAGTATACAGTAATTGGGCCGGGGAAGCCCAATGAAATTAGTAAAAGCCTATGAGAGTAAAGAATTGAAATGGGTTGAGGATACCCAAAAGTATAAAATGGGACAAAGGAGCCCGAAAGCGATGAAATGGGTCGGGGATGCCCAAAAGAATAAAATGGGACAAAGGAGCCTAAAAGCAATGAAATGGGTTAAGGATGCCCAAAAGAATAAAATGGGACAAAGGAGCCCGAAAGCGATGAAATGGGTCGAGGATGCCCAAAAGTATAAAATAGGACAAATAAGCCCAAATAGGACAAAGGAGCCCGAAAGCAATGAAATGGAGTGAGGATACCCAAAAGAATAAAATGTGACAAAGGAGCCTAAATGGGACAAAGGAGCCCGAAAGCGATGAAATGAGCTGAGGATGCCCAAAAGAATAAAATAGGACAAATGAGCCTAAATGAGACAAAGGAGCCCGAAAGCAATGAAATGAGCCAAGAAAGCCCAAAACAGCATAGTACAAATGATAGTACTGGGCTAATGGAATTTAGCAAAAAGGAAAACATACAGTAAGCCCAAAGAGGCCTAGCAGACACAAGTCATGAAGAGTAAAAGGAAAACATACAGTAGGCCCAAAGAGGCCTAGCAAGCACAAGTCATGAAAAGTAAAAGGAAAGCATACAGCAGGCCCAAAGAGGCCCAGTAGGCGCAAGTCAAATAATAACGTGCAAGCGATCAGCAGAAGGAGATGCAAAGCTTTCAACAAACTCACTTTGGGGTGACAGTAACAAAACCACCACCCTCATGAAGAACAACTTTTTCGGCTACCCTTGGAGGGTCATAAATTTGTAGAGAGAAAGATAACGACTTGCCAAAGGAGAGTAAAGATTGAAATAGCAGGCCTGTGAAGAAAAAAAGAGAGGCATTTGCATGTAAGTTGTGAAGCAACCCACAAAAGAAAATTGCACGAGTTTTCGCTACGAATTGTAGGAGCAATCCATATGCTTAGGGGGCTAATTGTTGATGCCCATTTTTTGCAAATTTGTACCCAAAGGCCTATAAAGAAGAAAGTCTAGTGAAAAGCAAGGCCCAAATCCTTTTGAATAAAAAAGATAGGCATGAAAACTAAGAAGAAAAACACACGGCAAGCCCAAAAGGGTCTGGCAGCATTGAGATAAGTAGTAGGCATAACAATCTGGTATGGCAGGAAATGCCAAGCCACGAAACAAACACCCAAACTAAAGAGAGGCTCAATGATCCAACAAGGCCCAACTCTTCAAAGAAAGAGACAAGTCATAAACGTTGGAGATGCAACCCAAAAAAAGCCAAAAAGCGCACGGCAGGATATGCACACCTATTCTCAGACCTCGACAAATGTATGAAACATTAAGAAGGTAAAGCATGTGTACGACCCAGACATCACCAACCTATACCCAGCCACTATGGGAAAGGGTGAGGTCATGGGAGAGGGCACGGTCTAGCGGTGGGGAGAGAAGCGGAAACCCATTCTTGTGCTTCTTGCCTAGGCTCTTTTGGTGGACACAGTCCTGTTAGGATGACATGCCACCCAAAAGAGGTAAGACTGGGTAAGAACCACTGAGTGCATGCCATGAGAGACTGAGAGGGAGAGGGTACACACTGGACGAGTAGAAAAGGAACCTTCATTGTCTGAAAGCCATAGGTCAATGGTGCTAGTCAGAACCATTGACTCGGTAAGTGGTCGGCAAAAGACTCCTATACCAGACAAGGGCCATTAAGGGGCTAGAATAGTAAAACCGGTCACAGTAGGCTCTATATAAGAGACCCGTAGCTGTGTACTAGAAAAAAGAGGAAGGAGGGAATTTGAAGAAAAATCATAAAGGAGAAAACAAAGAAAAGAATGAAAGAAAGCAAAAAAGAAAAGAAAGGCAAGAATTCTAAGAGAGAAAACAGAGAGAAAAGATAAGAAAAACAGAGAACAAAAGAAAGAAGGAAAAACAGAGTGTTTTATGGTAGGCATGCATCCAAATGGGTTAACTCTCTATCTCCCTCAATAGCCTTGCTCTTTATTGGAGGAAAATACGACTCATACCCGGGCACATACCATTTTGGGCTGGCTTCTCAAACAATTAATTTCTCCTTTGAAGTTACTTGCTTTGAGGGAGCAGTTTTTCCTTCCCTGGTTAGAGTCCCGCGGTAATACTTGGTGTGGCAGACCTATTATTTTGATTTTACTAACCCCGTTCTACTCTTTGTTTAAGTTTTATTCTTTGAACGTGAGGCCTTTTAAGCCATTTACTCTATTTATTGCGGCAGAAATAGTGACTGCATTTTCTTTACGTTTTCCATATTATATCTGCCTGCCATAACCTCTTAACAATGACTCTACCTGCTGTGAGCTTATAAACAAACTTTAGCAGACGTGGTGTGGTTTGCGCACAAGCCAGGCCAAGATTTTTTTTATGTGCAAGAAGTGGAAAAGTATTCCTGCAGTAAAAATGAGGAGTAGTCATTCATACGACAAAAAACTTTAAAGCACAGTAGAAAGCTTTAATGTATAGCAGACAGTTCTATTGCACAGCAGAAGGCTTCACGGCAGGAAGCTTTACTGCAAAACAGAAAGCTTTATCGCACACCAGATAGCTTCATTACATAGCAGAAAGTACTGCTGCATAGCAGAAAGGTCAATCCTGCAGCAGAAATTGGAGAAAAGCCTTTTGCGGCAAAAGCAAAGGATAAGCCTACTTTGCTGCGTCTTTCCTCAGACTTGGACTCAACGTTTGCGCACAAGTAGGACCAAGGTGTGTTCCAATTGGGTCGGTCCTGACTCCTTTACTCAGAAACAACTTGGGCCTACTACCGCGGGAGGCAATCCAGCCCAACGCACAATACAAAAAAGGCCCCTACAATCGTCAATTTTAGTACTTGCTCAGTTGCTTCAACCAAATTCATGCACAAAAAACAATTCCATTTAGTCTAGATAAAAATTCGAAATGCATTAAGAAAGCGTATAACATAAACAAAATTGTATACATTACATATATTTGTCAACACAAAATCAACTTAGCCGCACAAAATCAACTACAACATGATGCAACAAATTGCTCAGCCATTCAACAAATTGCCTCTTATACAAATTAAATTTGCCATAACACTGCTTATTCAGGGGTTGATATGTCAAAGTTAGTTTCCAAATTGTTTTAGGAGTCTTCTTTTGCACACACACCTCACCAAGCAAAAAACAATTGTTGGCTAGATCCTATAGCTTTAAACCAATGGACGTTCATGCTTCCAAATCATCAAAATTATCATTCACAACAATTGCCCTCACAAGTATGGAACGAGATCCAATGAATGGTATCTACAGGAAAAAGAAGTTCATGAGAAAAAATTAAGATATTCAGGCCAACAGTTTAAGTAAACTAACAAGTAATAACACTCATAGTGACTCCAAAGAATTGTAGAAGGTAATAAAACTTAAAGGCAGCTTACAATAAATAAAATTAATCCCATTTTATTCAAGATTCGTTATACAGAGTCTGATACTAACTGTCCGCCCAATGTATTGTGTGACATTTAATTTGTGCCTCAAATTAAAATGCAACAAAAAGAAGAGAAAAGAGAAGTTTAGTATAAATTTGGCAGCCAAAGCATGATCCTATAAGTCTATAATTGACATAAATAGATTACTTGGTTGTCCTTAATGGAAATATTAGCTACTCCATAAGTGTGAATCGAAGATATACATGAGACTGCGATTAATTTCCTGTATAATAGCAAATGAAATCACATTCTGCAATAATGTTACCTAAATCACCAGTGTGATTCAATTTATTATTAGAGCTCCATGATCCTTCTTTAGTGGATTGAAAATGGGCCTAACATAAAAAATTTTAATATTAACATTCTCCAAAGTTACTATACAATATACATTACTAAGTAATATTTGTTTTCAAAGCACCCAACTAAAGGTATTTCATGTCTTGCTTCGTGACTATATATGTACATTCCATCTGAAGATTGCACTTTTCAATCTACTCTACAGATATAATTATAGCTAAGTTAAACATATAATATAAAACACTTTCTCAATGATAACATTTAACATCATTGTAGATTTATGAAAGATATCGTTAATTTATTTCAACCAATCATTGACAAGTATCTACCAAACAAATAATAACAATAAGCATAAGAAAAGTAGAATATCTCCCTATTTGGAGCATCTTAAAAAACAAATTATTATTGGAAATCTGTTAACAACAAATAGAATGCATCTTGTAGTTAAATACAAAACAAGAAAAAGGAAAGGGAGAGAGTTATAACCATTGCACTATTCATAAGCTCAAGCGTGCAACCTTAGGCAGAAAATCTACTACTAATTGTGTGAAAAAAGAAAAGAAAAATCCACAGTCCCTATTGTAGGAATGTGAGAATACCACATGAAAGAACAATTATTACCAAGAGAAAATTACCGTGAAACAAATCATATTTTTGTTATCATTTCTAGCAAATTTTGGCTATTCCAATGCTATTAGTTTACTACCAACCAAGAGCACTAATAGTTTTCAATGTTTGCTATGCTTATGATGGTTCTTTTTTCTTTTTTCTTTTTTTTTTGGGGGGGGGGGGGGGGGGAAGGAGAGGATGAAATAAGAGGGTCACCAAAAGTTAGTTATATAAACTGCAAGTCAGAAAACATGCATTTGGTTCAATTATGATCATCAGTTCTTCCTAAAATATGTGGCCTAACAGTGTAAAAATGTCAAAATCTCTTATTCCCAATTTCAGCAACCCTGCAAATATCAGTCCAATTCTGTGCTAAAAGTCCCCCATCAAACTCACTAGAGAAGCAAGAAGATAACTTGAACAATTGAACCACTCAAACTAACTAGATGTGCCATCATCACCTTTAAAACCCCCCAATTATCCATTCTATACAAGTGATTATACAATAAAGAATGATCAATAATCTCACTAAGAACTCGCAAACGTTGAATAATTCAACTGAATAACATCACAAAATTATCATATTCACTCAAGAGTCTATACCCCTACTAAGAAAATTGGAGACATGAATCAATCACACAACACAAATAATCTTCTAACAAACAATTAAAGACTGTGCCTTTTCAACTTATTGGTTAACCTTTTCACAACATAGAACATATTGATTGGTATTAGAGACAAACTGATAGACACATGATGTTAAAAAAAAATCCTTACCTTAGAGTAGGCACCACTAAAACAGCAGAGCTTATCCATAAAAGGAACTCAACAGCCACTTCAACTTCAACTAAAATTTCAACATCCAACCCCTTTAGCCACCTCCAACCCAAATTTCAACCAAACCCACCTCCCCAGTTTCACAAACTGCACAATCAAAAACAATAGTTGATCATTATAATATAAAATGAACAAAAACCCTTCAACTATTAAAACCCTAAAGCCTTAAAGCCCCCCATGAAAAAGCCACAAAAGCTAAAAACAAGTAACAAGAACAAACCAAAATTGGGTTATTGACACTCACCTCCTTGCAAAGTTTGATGTAGGAAGTGGTGATTTTAGGGATTTCCGATGAGAAAAAGGCTAGTATTGTCAGAATCGGAGATCCAGGCTAGTGGCTGTGCTGAGCTAGTATTCTTTACACCCGATTCTCTCCAAACCCCAACCTTGCTCTCTGATCTCGGTCTAAAAAGCGCTCTACAAGGCGTGGGGGTTTGGCTTCAAATGGTGAGTTGATGTTTTGGCTTCGATTTTGCTGATGGGTCTGAGTTGCTGTCAACGGTGACGATGAGGTTGAGGGAAGCGTGGAGGTTGAGAGAGTGGTGGAGGCAAGAGAGACACCGGTTGAAGTGGGAGAGAAAGAGAGAGGAGATAGTATGCTCGTTTGGATTCAACATTTTGCATTTGCGTTTTGTTTTCAACGCGTTTTGCTCTTTTTTTTTTTTTTTTTTTTTTTTTTTTCCAGGCGTGTGAGGGAGTAACGCCTGCATTGTGCGACTACTGTTTATTGAACAACAGTCGCAGTTGTTGACTTTTTGTCTATGAATAGTGCATCTGTGCACTGTTCACGGATCTACAAATACCCCATTTATCAGTAATTTTTTTATTAAAAATAAATCTCACGGTTCTATTTACACATTTAAAAATTATTTTGCTACAATATTTTCAGTTTTCAATTTTTAATTGTATTCAAACAGATCTAGTGTTTTACTGAAAAGTGAAACTAAAATGAGAAGAAAAAAGAACACGCGAATTGCCAGCGTGGATGGGTGAGATGTCAAACCACAGGATATGGATCCAGGTTCCCTATTGAAAATTGCCAAGATCTTAGCAATCTGCCCAATTACTTTAGTTTGTAGCACTGCCATTATTCATTTTAGCAGAGATTCTAAAAGTACGTAAAATTGCTGAGGTAGTTCACATTTAACAATGAAATTTGAAAAGCAGTCCTATAAGTACAGGATTGAGTAATCACCTTCATAAATGAGAAGGTCTGATTGGTCAGAAGGAGTTTTGTTGACAAGATTATGTGACACGTGAAACAGAAGTGCTTTATAGTGTTTTTTTTTTTTTTTTTTTATTGGAAACCAAAAAAACATATGCAGTGTTTTTTTATTATATATTTCCTCAGTGACGTGTATCAATGAAGAGAAAAGGTATCGAGGCAAAAAGAAAACCTATCATATTGTTGGGTAATTAAGAAAACCGCACTGTACCTTACCGTCAGGCTCTTATTAGTTTGACTTTTCCCTGGTATACCTTCATTTACTCTTTACCGCTTTCCCACCTACCTACTTATAACTTAACTCATTCACTCTAGTTTTCCTTTGCTGTATTATCTCTAACCCTCGCCTCTAAGTCTACTCCTTTCTAACTCCCAAGCCAGCCCTGTTTTCTGTGCTCCATTCCATGGCCGAGATTCTCTCTCCTCCAATCTCGCCCATTCTCTTGTTTGCTCGTCTTCGCCAGTATTGTGAACTTAGATTTGTGAAGATGTACTGGCAATGCATGAGAAGAAGGCGTAGAAAACGACACCATTGCCAAAATGGTGTTTTTCCATGACATTGTTATCTCTTCCTTCAAGTCTTTTATTTAAAGCCATATTCTGTTTTTTTTTTTTTATCCTCTATTTGTTTGTTCTAATTAGTGTGATCTTTTGCAGGAATTTGGAATGGGATGGTTAGGAAAGATTTACAAGTAAGTTTACAAATTATTCTTTAACAAAAAAATAGAAATGAAAATTCGTTTAAATCGAAAAAAGTAAATAATTGTGCCCTCTAATAATTAAATCAACAATTTTATTTCATCATTAATAATATAAAACATAAATAATTTTATTGATTTATAATTTTTATGCCAATAACACATGTTCTATATGGCTTTGTTTTCATTCTGGTGAAGCATAAATCTTGACCAAGCATTGATGTAATCAAAGTAGGAATAGGGGATGGGAGAAGAGGACATTGTTCAGGTAATACCGGGGGAAGGACCTATTTTTCTTCAGTTATAACATTGACAATATAAACACTGTGGTAAATAATTTTGGAGGTATCAGTTTTGTCAGAAATGGTGTTAATAATGATAGATTTCTCATTGCGCAAGAGATCAGAATAATAATTCAAATTCTTATCATTATGCTCAGGGATCCAGTGAAATCTTGGAAAAAAATAGCTTTTAGGAAGTTTGAGAGGATCAGAAATTGAGGCTCTATTGGGTTCAATATAAAACATGTTTTGAAAATATTGTTTCTTGATGTATTGAGGGATGTTGGAGCTTTTTGAGAAAACAGTCTTAATAGGTCGGTTAACAGGGGTAATAGCATAAGGATCATAACATGAAGAACAGAGGAGTAATTGGGCTTAGGGATAGTACCTAGTGGGGTGAAATGGTTAACAATGTCCAAAGAGGAAAGGATCCAGTGAAATCTTGGAGAAAAATAGCTTTTAGCAAGTTTGAGAGGATCAGAAATTGAGGCTCTATTGGGTTCAATATAAAACATGTTTTGAAAATATTGTTTCTTGATGTATTGAGGGATGTTGGAGCTTTTTGGGAAAACAGTCTTAATAGGTCGGTTAATAAGGGTAATAGCATAAGGATCATAACATGAAGAACAGAGGAGTAATTAGGCTTAGGGATAGTACCTAGTGGGGTGAAATGGTTAACAATGTCCAAAGAGGAAACAGGTTCTGTTTTAACAGTTGGATTAGGAGTGGCAGGTGTCTTGTCGTTAGACCTTCTACTTGTCATTGGGACACTGCAGAAATTCACAGGTAAGGAGATCCTTTAATATATTTAATATCAAAATCAAAAACACTTAAAATAGCTTGCCATCTAGCAAAAATATGTTTTGAAGCAATATTTTTAACATCTTTCTCAATAACATATTTAGCACTTTTGCAATCAATACGTAGCAAAAATCTTTGGTTTAACAAATCACTTTGAAATTTTGAAATACATAGTACTATAGATAAAATCTCATTTTTAATAGTATTATAATTTAACTGTGCATTATTCCATATTCTATATTATGTATAAAATAACTCACATCCCCCCCAAAAAAAAAGTATGAAATAAACTTCCTTATATGTACATTGTCCTTTTGGTAATTTATCCCTCAAATTGCCATTTTTATAAGTGCTAGCCAAATACTCAACTTTTTCAAAAAACACTTTTTAACAACTTTGACTAAATACTCAGTTTTTTGAAAAAACACTTTTTCATTATGCAGTTTTTGAAAACTCCACTTTTTCAAAAAGCATTTTTTCAAAACGCTGAACCAAACTCACCCTTAATCATGTAATAAATATTCTAACATAGTTTGTTTGGATCTCTCGACAAAATATATTTATGAAGGTTCTTATTCATTGTGCAGAAAAGTATTTCTTATAATATTATAATTATAGCAATCTAAAAAAAAAGAAAGAAAGATAGTTTTACCTATTATATAATTTATGAATTTTTTTTAACCTTCTTTATATATATCATCACTTGTCATACATTTTGAGGATTATGACTTAATATGTTTTAATATTTTCATTAAATATCCTTATACTAATAAGGATACAATATAAATTTACTTATATGTTTTTTGGAATATCCAAGTATCCAAATGGCTAGTTTCTTGATTGTTCATTCTTTTGTGTTTCATTGTAATTTGATGCAACTTGTTGGTGGTTTAATAGATCCTGAGGACGTACCTGCAGCTGGAGCAGACACTGTACCTAATAAACGTGAGCCTAACCGGTTTGACGACATTGGAAATATGCTATCGAGGAAAAAATTGTTCCTGTAATTAAATAAAGCGAGCTAGCTGGTCGGGGAAAATGCTAGGTCTTGGGCAAGGTGGCTGGGAACAATAGCAGGAAGGCATGACATGTGCCCAATCAATTATGTTTGTTGGCCTTCAATGCCACGATAATACAAGAATCGGTGTTGGAAAGCCATTCGGGTATTAGGCAAAAAACAATGGTAAAAGAGGTTTCTTTATTACTTGTTTAAAGCTTTATGCAAGTTTGTTATTTTGTTGAAAATGTGACATTTGTTAATTCAATTTTACACATGGTAGGTGCAATGGATAATTCTTGCAAACCGCATTAAACCTACCAAGTAGAGGAAATGGGCACTGTCATGGATTGGAAAGTTGTGGAGGGGCCACAAAGCATCCTTGAAGGCGAAGTACTGCAAGTCGGGCATTCCTAAGGGAGCTTTACTTGAGCTATCACCGCTGGAGGTTGATGACAATCAATTTCATGTCTTCATGGAGTACTGGTTTTCTCAAAAAGACATGGTAGTAATAGTTACAGTAGTATAGATGTTTTGCTTTTATAGATTCCATGCTTAAGAGTATTATATATTAGCTTGTTATTGTAATTGGTAGTGACTTTGTTGAAATGTTCGTAGGACCTATCTAAAGATAACAAAGACCAGTGTGGGAAGCAGACGGAGCTACATATGCTGGGATCCAGAAGCTATGCCCAGATGGCGGATAGCATTGTAAGAAAAACATTATATATATTAATAACATGCAAAAATTAACAAAGCTTATATTATTTTGCATTCTAAAGTAGTAATTAATGTGATTCGACACCATCAAATTGACACCCCTGCTTTAATATGCTAAATGTACTAACCATGTTGTAGGCAAACAAGAAAGGCAGGCAAATAGAGAGAGGTGAGATGTATGAAGTGGCATATTCTCACCGTGATGGTACTGCTATGAATGAAACTGCAGAAACAAACATTGTAAGTTTGTAACAAATTATACTGTATTTGAATGTATTATATTTTGAGTTGGAAAGAAGTTCTTTGATGGTGGAGAACTATTTGAGATTGAAGCTACTGGTTCATATGGTTCATTACAGGTGCTATAAAATATGAATTGTGGATGCTATTAAAGAAAATACTAAAGAAAATATGTATTGTAGATATGTAACTTCAGTGGATGCTATTAAAGAAAAACAACTTATTTTTTTAAGAATAAGAGCAGATCACTCAGTCAACCCTAGGTAGAGAATCCTAAAGGTTTTGTTCTTCGTTGCTTGGTGCTGACTCCAAGCAATCCTAGATGCCAACTTGTAGTTTATCTATAAATTATTTTTCTGTTCTCCAAATTTTAATTTAGTGGATGCTATTAAAGAAATTCTTGTAAAGAATAAGAGCAGATAATTCAGCCAACCCTAGGTAGCAGCCAACCCTAGGTAGAGTCCTAGAGGTTCTGTTCTTTATTGCTTGGTGCAAACTCCAGGCAATCCTAGATGCTAACTCCTAGGTTATCTATCAATTATTTTTTTGCTCTTGAAAATTTTATTCTTGCATCAGTTTGGTTTTGACCTGTATCAAAAACTCAAATAAAACAAGCAAAGACAAGTTCTTGCATTTAAAACAAAACAAAAAATGAGAGTCCTCATCCAGTTTTAAACACAAAATCCACTCTTTGCCCCAATTCTAAACCACATTTGTTGGGGAGGTTCGAATAGTACTGGTTTGTCCTTCGATCCATATATTGCTTCTTTGCTTAGAGGACTCCAATATTAAGATAGACTTCACAAAGGCATATTTGCAGTCAATTTTCCAAATTGCTCTAGCAATTTCAATGGCCACTAATTTTATGCAGTTATTAGCTTGCAACATCATCTAGTAGCCTCCCAGAGTGTCAATGACAAAATGCTAGCATAGATTTAAGAAAAGGAATGACCAATAAAAGGGTTAGATTTAGTGGATGCTAATAAAGAAAATGACTCCTTGTAAAGAATTAGTGCACATCATTCAGTTAAAGCATCATTTTATTGACCATAGAGGGGAACAAATGTCTATAACATTATCATAACTCACTTGATAGGTAAAACAGGAAATTGTAAAAAAAAAAAAAAAAAAAAAAAAAAAAATCAAAACAGACAAAATCTATTTTGCAGTGGAGTCATACACACAATCAAAACACTTGCTGAAGACATATTTTACCATGGAAAAATAGTCTGCTAATGTTTGCCATAATCTGTTCAATTACTTTTCAAGCAAACTATTAAGGAGAATAATAAATATTGTGGTCATTTATAAAACATTTCAGAAAATTTTACAGGCAAAACCTATGGCTGTCGTCCGTATGGTGAGCATGTTTCCTAAGGTGCACTTATCTATATAATAAAAGGTTTAGGGTTTCAAAACAGAATACCAGCTCAACTGAACACAAGGACCAAAATAGAAATTTCTTTGATAAGTATTCAAGGGCCAAAATAGACATACTAGACGAAGTGCAGCATTCCTTCCATTTATGATATGCTTATTATAAACTTCTCATCTTTTATGTATTTGAAACATTAAAGGAAACAAAGAAACTCTAGAAATAGAAATTAATCGTATCTCATTGTTTTCGAATGATAGCTAGTCTTTAGTAATCATAATTTGATGCATTGGCTATATTACTACATGAACTTATAGTAGTACAAGCATATTGATGTTGCTGTTGATCGCTTTGTATCAATACAAATTAAGGCCCAGGTCATATCTTCACCATATATGACACACATATAGTAGTACAAGCATATTGATGTAGACATGATTATTTATTCAAAAAAAACAAAAAAAACAAAAAAAAAAGAACACTTCATATTTTTATTATTTTGGATTTTTCTTTACTTCTACATATGGCAGAAATGCAAAGATTCAATGTGTACATAATGCTGTCAAGTGTCCGTATCTTTTATATGCTACCCTGCATCTAACCATCCGTATCAATCTTCATCTAAGGTCACAAGTGTTGGTATTTGACCATTATCAACAAAATCAATCTTGTTCATTCTTAAACAGCACAGTACTTGCTCTGGCAGTTCTTCCTGTTTTTGTGCCTATTAAAAGTAATGTGAAGAGCGTTAATGTTAGAATAAGTTCAAAGCTTAAGTAAATATGTCAGGAAGTCAAGTGTTATCATGTCAATTGAACAAAAATAAATGCTTAAAATTATGAATCTGCCCAGTCCTAACTCCTTAAAACATCTACTACAAAGTTAAAGAGTTTCAACATAAACTTTGTTATTGATATATCATGAATCCAATTCTTTTAATGTTGTCTACTGAACTCGAGTTTTTCATTTATTACACACACCAACTTGGTGGCGTCAACTGTCTCAATGAATGCATATTCAATGATACTTGCATTTCTTAAACTTGAGTATTAATGCTTTTTGGTACTTGAGTTGCAAGACATCGAGTACCTCTTAACACGAAGCACCATATGCCCCTGACCCCATCTCCAGTTCTCATTGCATTAGTAACAGCCATGCTCACTTTATTTCCACTAAAGTAGCAAAAGAAGACAAGGGCGTTGGGTCACCATTCACAAGTCTCTTTGGGTCACAATCTGCAAGTCTTGGGTTCTCAGTGTGTGTGTATCGATCTAAGACCAATGTACTATCCACTTTCACCTGTTGGAAAGCTTGTTTTGATTTTGCGCACTTGTGTTGGAATGGTTGGTTAGATGGTCTATACATGTTTGTATAAATTTTTTTGGATGGACCCTGATAATGCACGTGGCTTTTGCATGGGGGTGTATTTCATGTAATGAGTTTTGCAATATTAACAGTGCATGTGTTCATTTTTCCCAAAATGAAACACACACACACACACACACACACATATATATATATATATATATATGTATAGCATGAGATTGTGTGTGTGTGTATGTGTGTATTTATAAATGTTAGTTGAATTCCCAATCAGTGCCAAGTGTAGTTCACTTGTCGCTTAATTGTATGAAACTCATATGAGTTGATAGGTAGAGGTAATAATGATATGTTGTTGAGTTTTATAGTAATATGTGAGTTGATAGTAATATAAATTCATTACTCAACAAAAAAAAAAAAATTGGGTTAGTAAAAAAAAAATCTATGGTTGAGTTTTAATTATTTTTGTGTATAAAAAAAGTCGAAATAGTTGAGTTTTAATATAAATTCTTTTTAGCATACGCATGATTTATTTACCTAGTTATATATTATGACAACTACAATATTTTGTGAACAGGTCGGCAATGGATTTCCATTATTTCTGTGTACTACAATGGGAAGACATATTATCATGAGTTGCATGGGTTATCATAACAAGGCCCAGGCCAAAAGCAGAAATATAGGTGAAACGTGGGGTAAGAAACCTCATTGACCCTCACTTCTACATAACATATCCATCGTATATCAAGCACCTTAGCAAGTTGTTGGCACCTAGGTTTTCTACAATTCATTATGGTTATCGGGCAACGTCAAAGTGAAAATGATGTGAGAATTTATTGAACAACTGCAACTAAAGGGATTCATTGCTTCTGATCTCTATGTCATTGTTGAGGCCGCTATAGGTTGGTGAGGGTTCACAGCATGCCATTTTGGACAGAATTGGAGATGAGCATATTGAATCAATACCATTACAGTCTTATCAATGGTGTGCAGAGAACACAAGAGATGGGTACGATGTTGAACTGTGCGGATATTTCTGCCCTTGGACTCCATTGAGAAGGAGGAAGGATATCAAGCAGTACATGAAGGAGAGCATTTATCGTATAATGAGGTACATGGGGACAAATCTCAATATGCGGATGTTCACGGACTTGGGGACGGTGCAACCTATAATATAGTTAGGCATCATATGCAAAATGCTGAATCACTAGAGAGAAAAGGAATAATTCATTTCTATAATGCTGCTGAAACAGACCTTTATTATATGCAACCACTTCCTCTCCAAGAAGTAAAAAGTTAGTAGCTAATATAGTTGGACTTGTACCACCACATGCTGTGTAATGGTAGAATATGAGACCAACATATTTGCATGTGATCTGCCAAAACTTGCATGGGAAAAAAAGAAATTAAAGAAATTAAAATTTTCTAGACAGGTATTGTAATTGTAAAGTAAACAAGAATTGATGTATGCATTAGATAGATATCCCAGTGAAATTGTCTAAAAATCCCCATATGATAATAAGACCATTTGCAACTATTTTATGATTTTATGAGTAAAGATGTTATAGCTGATACTGTGACAGATTCTGTGTTCACACATTATAAATTATGTAGTAAATTGTATAATGTGAATTTGGACACTAGAGATATTTCTTATGAAAGCTAATACACACATGGTTGTAATGGTTTTGCTCTTACTGGAATTGAATGAGTACAGAAATAATAGCATTTTTCAAGTTGACTGAAATTTTGTTAAGGTTTTATTCTTTAGCTCTAAAAATGTTAGAGAAATTACTAGACAGAAAAAGGATTAACTCTGTAAATTGCATAAAGATGTAATTTGATAGCTCATTTTAATTTAGTAAGTGAAATATGGTGAATGGATTTATTCCCATAATTAACTGTAAATAGTAATTGATACACATAATTTTGGGGATTTATTTCCAAAGCTATGGTGAATGGATTGGGGATTTATGAGTTAGAATGCATAGTAAGTAATGGAATTGCTATCCTTTGAACTAGGGACAGGTCAAGACTGGTAGGGGACACCACTGCAGGCGTTTAGACTTCGAGATATCTGCCTTAAGGTAAGGAATAGTGATGTGAGCCTTTAGTGGTTCATGTTTTCAGTTTCAAAGAACTTCTCATGCATCAAATACTTGAAGAGACCTGAGATCATGTAAAGATTGTCAAGTGATTATTTTTATGTTATGAACAAACTGGATATGCAATGATATTTATGAAATATATTTGAAAAGCAATATTTATGAAATATATTTAAAAAGCAATGATATTTATGTTCTTCAAGGTAATGTTTTCCAAAGATTAATTATGATTTATGTTTTATGTTTCTCAAGAATAAGACTTTTCAACTATGAATGGTTTATGATGCTAAAATAAAATGATGCAAGATTATACGACTATGATTATGAATTGTTTATTAATTCATGAAATTAATTTAGCATGAACTATTGAATTGTACTTAAGTCATATCCATGAAGCAAGATATTTGGTTTACATACATCTCGTGCATATTGCTAAATTCTTATGTCACAACTCTTTTACTGAGCATGTGGAACGCTCACCCCTTAATTTTTTCAGTGAGTTGGTATTTGCCCTTTTTGCTGCTTGGGATCTCAGTAGTGGAGGAGTCATGATAGAGATATTTTGAGTTTTGAAGATGCTTTGAGCCACTGTTGCTACTTGTAAGCATGTGTCATTTAACTATGACATCGTATGTTTTTGGAAGTGAACTTTGGGAAGTATTTAGTATTAATTTGTGAATGTGCTTACGTTATCATGGTTAACACATGTTGTTGATGAAGTGTCTCCATCGTCAAACTTGAATGGAATGATTCTGTTTATGATGAAGATCTAATAGTTGGAATGACAGTCTCTCATAGATACTATTATTAGTATGATAGTAAATATTCTACATAGCAAGTCTTTATTTCCTCTTGACCTGAGATCCAATGCCAACGATTTGCTTCAAGGAAGCAAATTGAATTCTTGCTAATTATTATTACTAGCAGCGAACCCGCGCGTTGCGCGTGATAATTATTTTTATGGTGGTTTTATTAATTTTTTTTTTTACAATTTAAACTAATCTAATAATGAGTAATGTATTTCATAATTATATTTTTATTTATTATAGGAATAATCATAAATGTAATATAGAAACAATCCAAACACCAAAAAAAACTTAAACTTAAAAAAATTAATAAAACTTAACAATGATTAATTGAACCAATATTATGATAAAATTTTGTTTTTGATAATCTATTAAGATTATTTTATTTGTAGAAATTATAATTTCGGTCACCCAAAACATATTATCAAATAAACAATTATTAGAAAAATCTAAGAATTAAATTTCTATACATGCATTGTTATAAAATAATAATAATTAAAATAAAATTGCAAAAGTTAAAATTTGTCACCTATTCAATTATTTTCGTTTAGCTAACATTTGCTTTTCTTTAAATAAATGGCATTATAGAGTACTTTGCACACCACAAATGATTAGAAAATAAACAAAAATTAGTAAAGTCTTATAGTTTAATATCTAAATTGAACACTTTAAAAAATAATGCTATGTAACAGAATAAATAGCAAATTATCCAAATCATGTTATTGAATAGAATAATATTATATTTTTATATGTTATATTTAATTCTTTAAAACACAATAGGATAACATTTAACAATAAAAGAGAATAAAAAATTAAAAAAAAAAATAAATCGCACTAACCCAAAATAGAGTTTTAAAGAATATAAAAAATTATCAACTTAAAGTAGAGATGCAAGAAAAATAAAAAAAATCCACCAAAAAATTTAGAGAGAGAGAGAGAGAGGGAAAGAGAGGGAATTTTTTTTTTTTTTTTTTTTTTTTTTGGTGAGGGAAAATTATGCATAGAATAGAAGAGATAGTGGAAAATTTATAGTAAGAGGGTGTAAATAAGAAGAGACAAAAATAAAGGAAGATAAAGGGAAAGAGGAATAATAATATTAATGTAGAGGGTAGTGGGGAGATGAAAAGGTAAGGGAGGGAGAAAAATTGAAGAAGTAGTGGGGAGAGGAAATGGTAAGGGAGAGAGAAAGGTTGGAGAAGTGTAATATTAAAAAAAATAAATGTTAAAAACAATTATAAAAAAAAAATTGAAAAAAAAAATCCTAAAGCTTGAAAGGCTTCAACGTTTGTTTGTTTGTTTTTTTTGTTTTTTTTTTTTAAGCTAAAAAGGCTCACACAAAACTTTAAAACTGAACTGAAAAGACTTTGGGTTGGGTTTGATAGTGGAACTAAATAAATAAAATGTGGGCTGAATTAATTATACAAATTTATTATAGGGTGATAGTGAAAGTAAATAAGTAAGTAGTGGGCTGGATTTATTATATTTATTAGAGGGTGATAGTAGAAGTAAGTAAATAAGTAGTGTGCTACATTTATAAGGCTGAAAATTGTAAAAACCATTTAAAAATTGTAAGACAAATTATATTATAAAATAATAAAAAATGATGTGGCAGCTGATGTGGCGCAACGTGAGAGCAGCAGCATTAAACGCTACGTTTCAGCTTTTAGTAATATATAGATATAGATTGTTGAAAGGTGTACATATTAAGCCTACACTCATGACCCATAATGTGTATAGATTATCAACAAATCCCTGGTCCACTAAGCCATTTTTACGGCCATTACCCTACATATTAAATATGCTACTAGCCTTGCAAGTCCTTTCCCTTGATATATTCAATGCGAGTTCAAAGTGATAGTTTGATGGTCACATATATCATGGTATTTTATGTATGTAATTATATTCATACCTCTTCCTCTCCCATTATCTATTTAAAAAAAAAACCATATTTCATCACCTTTTAATTAATTAGTGATGGATAAAAATTCACCAAAGAAATTATTTCTAAGTTATAATGCAAATTTGTTCTTGTATTCAATACATATGATTAGTCAAAAATTCTATTTGATAGAATGTAAATTGCAAATCAATGGAATTAAATTATAACATAAACTTCTACATATAAAATATAATAATATCATAAGTTCGGCCTCGGAGAGCATGGCATTCCCCCCATCACTCATTTCTTCAATCAAGCGAGAAGTCAAGAATTCCTCACCCTTCTGATTATTTTCTCCACTGTCCGAACTCTATGCCTCCTAGTTTAGCTTATATTACCTTAGTTTTCTACTTTTCTATGATACCATACATAGTGGTTACTTTGACCTAAAAAAAAAAAATCACGTCCTTATAGTTTTATTTTTTGGTCAATTGTAAAAGACTCTGAAGCTTCAATTTTTTTTTTATTTTAGAAAGTTTCAATCTATAACGTTCACTTCTAATAATTACTTTTTATCATCGTATTAAGACACTAACTATTAGTTTCAATCTAAAGCTTCAAATGGATGCCTATCACAAGTGTAAATGTTAACTCAACCAAAAAAAAAAAAAAACACCCTACCTTATTGATTTGCTTCCCATATTTTTCTTTAAAATAATGTGATCAAAGACAAATTGTTTTTTTCCCCCAACATTCATAAATACCATACTCACTTACATAGATAACAATAGGATTCAATAAAAACTTTCTAATTAAAGTGACAATTTCTAAATACCATACTCTATCAACTGCAACAGTTACTAAATAATGTAACTCTGCATAAATTGTTAATTGGATTTAACTAAAGTGTCCATAACGTACTGTTATACTAAATACTGTCGATTTGCACAACGCTGCATAACCTCATTATTAATACAAACATGCATAAATAGTAGTACATTGAAAAGTCATTGAATTATAGTAGTAGTTGTAGTAGCAGTATATTCTTGCCATTATATACTCACACCAACACGTTCCAAGTCAAAATATCAATGTATTTACAGCTCTGTTAAAGTACTATGCATAGTATGAGATGACAAATGTACTAAAAGTTCACGTGGTATTACATGACAAAGTTTGCAATCTAATAAAATTTGTTTTTTTTTTTATAGACATAACATTTCTGATAAAGCACACAATGCACAGTGTGACATGAGAAATTATGTAAAGGTTCACGTGGTGTTACTGTTGGGATTAGTGCCCTTAAATCCTATTGTATGATACTATGTATGATATTATATATGACATGACATGATGTATGACTTAATATTGTGATTAATAAAGTTGTTTTGTTATTGTTCGGGGCCATTTTTTGATTGCCCAGCCACATGTGAATTGTTAGAGGGATGACCTTACTAGGCTCGAGTTCTTTTTGGGGACTTGCACCTAGAACTCAACATTGGACCACGTGGTCCAATGGCTATCGGTGTATTATTAAGCCTAACAATCATCAAGGCCAAAATCTAAGAATCATGACAATTCGGGGTAAATATGTAATATGTATTTGATATGGTAGTTTTGATTAGCTGTAATAACGGTTGAAATAAAATAGTATTTATTTAGAGGTAAAGTAATCGTGTACTCAATAATGTAAATTTAAAAATAAGGAAGTAAAGTCACTTATCTTTGTATGATTTGTAACCCCAACTGTATAACTTCTATGAGTTGATATTATCCTAGCAAAGTGCCAGTGGCAGAGAGGCAGTTTGCCAACGGTTGAATGAGTTTAAGCCCTTTGTATGATTTATAGCTCCAGCTGTGTAGCATCAGTGAGCTGACAGGATTCCAGTAGGATGCCAGTGGTAGAGGCTAATTAAGCTTGCCCCTCTTGTCATGCATTTAAATGAGTTTAAGCCTTGGTTAATAGTTGTAATAGTAATTGGAATAAAGTATTATATATTTAAATGTGAAGTAATCATGTAATGATATAAATTACAAGGTAAGGAAACAGAGTCACTTATCTTTGATGGTTTGCAGCCCAGCTGTGTAGCATCAGTGAGCTAATAAGATTCTAGCAGAATGCCAGCAGTAGTTTGCCATGATGATTTCAAGATTGAAGAGAAAAAATGGTGCAACTGGAGGGAGAGAGAGTATGCCCAGCTATGTGTAGGGGCTGGTTAAGCTTGCTCCTCTTATCATGCACTTAAATGAGTTTTTCCCTTGACAATGCTCTTTTGGTTCTAGTGAAGTTATAAATAGTGTTGCCTTACATGAGAAGAGCTTTTGTATGGAGTATATGTGCCTTCTAAGAGAAGGGCTTTATGTAAGAAGTAATTATGCCTTTTAAGAGAAGGGCTTTGACATGAGATTTTAGTGCCTTTTAGGGGAAGAGCTTTAGTAATAGAAGTTCATGCCTTCCATGAGAAGGACTTTTAGTATGAGTGCTTGGCATCTCTTAAGTATGGAGATGGTAAAATATATAGATGTGTTGTGAGATGTAGTATTTGTAAGATGTGTAATATATGAAAGTATGAGAGATATGGTAGTTAAAGATAGTAAAAATATGAGATTAGAACTGCTGGAGAAGTTGTAGAGATTGCTTCTAAGATGAGAGATTTTTTAAGAGAAGGGTATGGAGATGTGTTTAGGTACTTGAAGATAGAAGCAGTAAGATAGGTGTATAAGAGTATTGAGATGTATTTATGGGCAACAAAATATATGTATTTTCAGAATGTGAAGAGTGAGACAATGAGTATATGAGAGTAATAGCATTATAGTGTTTTTAGCAAAGCTGCTGGGATTTTCTGTTGGGATTATATGAAGGCTTATGAATGCTATTTATAAGTTAAGGGCTAAAGAGTTTAGTTTCTAATTTAGAAACTAAAAATCCAAAAGCTCAGTATTTCATTAAGAGTTTCAGAAGATCATTCAAGGGAAAAAGAATAGGAAAGTTTATGAGAGAGTTGTTCTCCATTGGTGTCCCCCCTCCTTAGGTGTTGATGAAAAGTTCTCTTTAGCTGAGTTTAAGAGGGTATTTTTGCAAATAATCTCAGCCAAAATCTATCTCAAATAGCAATGAATCTTCAGAGAATCCATCTTAAGATTTGGCCCAAAATTGTATGTTTAGCTTTAAGGTATTTTTACTATTTCAGGTAAGAGTTGCTGGGGAAAATGCAATAGAAAAGGAAGGTATTTTGGCAAGAGAAAGGTAATTTCAATAGTTGGTTTTGGTTTTAGCCAAAAGTGAAAAATAGCAATATTTTGAGTTATTCGACTTAACCTTTATTGTAAAAATGCATGTTTTGAGTTATTCGACTTAACCTTTATCTAAAATGCATGTTGCATGTTTTGTTATGAGAGCTCGGTTTTGTTCTAAAATCCAAGAGTTTGTTTAGACCCTCAATTAATAATTACGGCATGATTGCTTTTACTCTAACTTAAACTAAGTGCAGAACAAGAGTAAATAAGCGCAATGAACTAGTAACTCTACTCTAAGCCATACCTATTCACAATAAGCAATTAAATAAAAGCTTAAAGAGTAGGGAAGAGAGATGCAAACACAATATAACACCAAGATGTGTTATCGAAAAGGAAACCGAAAAACTTGGCGAAAAACCTCTCTGCGACCCTCCAAGTCGAAGTCGATCCATTAGAGAATAAAGTTAGAGTACACGAATAACAAAAGACCTTTCAAGTATAGTCTACCCCATGTACTTGAGCCTTCCAACCTCTTGCTACCAACAAACTTCTTGGAGTCTTGTCTTCTCTAGCTTTCCGGATCCCGTAATTTAGCCTAATTGCTTCTCGTGAGCTACTCGCAAATTCCACTGATTCATTTTTTGAAGCTTGATTCTTCACCGATCTCTCACACTCATCCCTTACAAATAATCCCACATACATACAAGAAAAATGATTGAAGAAATTACAATCAAATTTAGTATGGAATTAAAGCCAACACAAGTTAGTTGGAAATCACAACTTTACATGTTAAAACACTTATTTTTATTTTATCTAAAATGCATGTTGCATGCTTTGAATCTATACAACATGTATATCCTTCTAATACAAATACATATGTTGGAGAATAATTTAAATTTATGAAACTTAGATGCATGTTTTGTTAAAACAGTTATAATTATTTTATCTGAAATGCATGTTGCGTGTTTTGTTAAAACACTTATATTACTTTATCTAAAGAAATTGATAAGAACAAATAAGTTATTGTCTATATCAACTAAAACTTAGATGCATGTTTCATGTTTTGTTAAAACACTTATTGTTATTTTATCTGAAGAAATAAGTAAGAACAAATAAGTTGTTGTCTCTATTTAAAAAATTGTTTTTATCCAAAATATTGATATAATCTGGTGAAGCTATTTGGCACAACCATGACTTTTAAGCTCAACTTTTACTATATAGTATATGATATGATATGATCAAGGGCGGCTCTGTAGCCAGCCCAGTGGGTTCAAATGAACTCCCTGGCCTGGCCCGAAAATATATATATATATATATATATATATTATTTTTTTATTATTATTATTATTTTTGTTTTGACCCCTAAAATAAAAATTGGGTTAAATATCATTTTCGTCCCTAAACTATCATGAAAGTTTGTTTTTCGTCCCTAAACTTCCAAAAGTTCTATTTTCATCCCTAAACTTTTCCAAATGTATTGATTTTCGTCCCTCCCACATCAGCACTCTGTCAAGAACTTTTGGAAGTTTAGGGACGAAAATCAATACATTTAGAAAAGTTTAGGGACGAAAATAGAACTTTTGGAAGTTTAGGGACGAAAAACGAACTTTTGGAAGTTTAGGGATGAAAAACGAACTTTTGTGATAGTTTAGGGACGAAAATAGAACTTTTGAAAGTTTAGGAATGAAAAACGAACTTTTGTGATAGTTTAGGGACGAAAATGATATTTTACCCATAAAAATTTGAACACCCTGACCCTAAATTTTGTTTAAACCCAATTGAAATAAACTCGAAATATGATCATTTTAGTGCTATTTTTGCAGTATTTTTACAATAAACTTGAAATATGATTCTTTTAGATATGGTTAGGTCCATGTTGAATTATTCGACTCTACCAATTTCCTTTTGGGGATATGCCTTAAATACTGCAATATATCTTTTGCATTTAATACCTTCAAAGTTTATTACTAAAACACTTGTAGAGTTGTGGAATGGGTGTAAGCCTAGTATGAGACATCTCCATATTTGGGGTTGTCCAGCACATGTGTTGAAATGAAAGTTTTACAAGTTACAGTCTAAAACAGAAGTGGTATTCTTTGTAGGGCATCCAAAAGGAACTGTTGGAGGTTTATTCTCTAGTCATAAAGATAATAAAATGTTTGTTAGTACAATTGCCAAATTCTTGGAAAATGACTATATGAATGATTATACTTCTAGAAGTAGAGTTGTTTTGGCTGAAATGAATGAACCTGTAAATGAACAACTAATGAATGAAACTAGGGATGATGTGGTTGTATCGGATACACCACAAGATATTACTTATGAGATGTCTAGTACACAGGTGCCTCGTCGTAATGGGAGGGTTGTTAGGCCACCTATAAGATTTATGGGTTTGGGAGAAACTTATGAAGCTATCTCAGAAGAGGCCGAAACTAATCCTTACACTTATGAAGAAGCAATGAATGATATAGATGCACATCATTGGGTCAAAGTTATGAAATCTGAATTAAATTCTATGTATTCCAATCAAGTTTGGGATCTTGTAAAGGCGTCTAACGGCATTAAACTTGTTGGTTGCAAATGGGTTTAGGAAGAGAGGGATAGATGGAAATATTGAAATCTTTAAAGTAAGGCTAGTGGCGAAAGGGTATTTTCAAAAAGGAGGTATTGATTATGAAGAAACATTTTCACTAGTAACAATGCTTAAATCTATCAGAATTCTCTTATCCATTGCTACTTATTATGATTATAAGATTTGGCAAATGGATGTCAAGATTGCATTTCTCAATAATAATCTTGAAGAGGAAATCTATATGATGCAACTAGAATGTTTCATAGCAAAGAATTAAGAGCATATGGTATGCAAGTTGAAAAAGTCCATTTATGGACTTAAGCAAGCATCTAGATCATGAAACATTAGATTTGATCAAGCAATCAAGTCATTTGGTTTTGAACAAAATCTTGATGAACCATGTGTGTACAAAAGACATCGAGATAAAGTAGTGATATTCTTAGTGCTTTATGTTGATGATATTCTACTCATTGGGAATGATGTAGGGGTAATGTCATTGATAAAGGTTTGGTTGTCAAGCCAATTTGATATGAAGGATTTAGGTGAGGCTAACGTTATTCTAGGGATCAAGCTTTGGCGAGATCGTAAGAATAAGATGTTAGACTTATTACAAGCTGGATATATAGATAAAGTTCTAGAACGGTTTAGCATGCAAAACTCCAAGAAAGGATTGCTTCCTTTCAAACATAGAGTTCCTTTGTCTGATGACCAGCGGCCTAAGACTCAAGAGGAAGTAGATATGACGAGACAAGTTCCTTATGCTTCTGTAGTGGGAAGTCTTATGTATGTCATGCTTTGTACTAGACAAGATATTTGTTATTCAGTTGGCATGGTCAGCTGATATCAATCAAATCCAAGACCAAAACATTAGCAAACAATAAAACATATTCTCAAGTATTTACGGAGAACGAGAGATTATATGCTTGTTTGAGGATTTGATTCCCATTAGTTATACAGATTCAGACTTTCAATCGGATCTAGATTTCAAAAAATCCACTTTAGGATGTGTTTTCACATTGGGAGATAGAGCCATAAGTTGGAGGAGTGTTAAGCAATCTTTTATTGCGGACTCCACAATGGAAGTTGAGTATGTTGTTACTTGTGAGACAGCAAAAGAAGCTGTATGACTCAAGAAATTCCTTTCTGACCTTGGTGTAATGAGAATGGAGCAAGTACCTATCACATTGTTTTGCGACAATAGTGGAGCGGTTGCACAATCTAAAGATCCAAGGAATTATAAGAAAGAAAAGCACATTGAGAGAAAGTACCACATCATTTGAGATATAGTTACTCATGGAGATGTAGTGGTAGCAAAGATTGAAAGTGCAAATAATTTAGCAGATCCATTTACCAAAGCCTTGCCTCAAAGGACTTTTGAATCACATTTGGAGGAAATGAGAGTTAGATTAGTGCACAATAGTCTTTAGGGCAAGTGGAAGATTGTTGGGATTAGTGCCCTTAAATCCTATTGTATGATACTATGTATGATATTATGTATGACATGATGTGACTTAATATTGTGATTAATAAAGTTGTTTTGTTATTATTTAAAATAATAGTAACATGAATATTCGGACATTATCATATGGTCCATGAGATGCATAGTATGTGATTTATGTGAAAAGTCACAGAAGATATAAATCACAAGTTCTTTGTAAACTCAGAATTTTAGTTCATAGTCGGTGATAAAATTGGGCATTTCACCTGCGAAGACTATAACATATTAACTAAGATGATTTGTTTTGATCATGAAAGTTGAGACTTCTAGTTGATATGTTGATATGTTTTAAGAGTTAAGATATATTGAATTGGATTGTTGTGAAATTTATTATTCTTCTAACGACTGTCAATTGAATAATAAATCTTACGACTTATATTTGTATGAACTCTTAATTCTAAGAGAATAATGGGCCTATAATTAATGGTAACTTTAGACTTATCAAGAGTTGACAGAAAAACCCAAGGCCCATTGGAGCTAGTGTCTTATTTGTTCCCTTATGGTCCCACTCCAAGCCACATACTAAAAGCCCAATTGGAAAGGCCCAAAAGGCTAGCCCAATTAGATAATCAGTTATATGATGAGAAACACACAGAATTTTGTAACTTATTGAAATGATTTGTATATGAGTGTTGGACACTCATTCATTCTCTCTAAAATATACACATATAACAGATTGAGAGACCACACTTCTTGGGCATCAAGTGGAATTGGAGTGAAGATTAAAAGTATTCCCAAGTGCTTCTAATATTTGGTTTTGAATTTCACCACTTCAAGGTACACTCTCTTGATCTTATATTCTGAAACTTATATAGCACATGTTATCAATTGCAAATGAAGTAGATCTGTTAATTTTTCGCTGCGTACATGCATATTTCCATCAGTTACTTGACAAAGCTCATACTGGATTAGTGTTTGTTGTTACTGATACATATGACATGTAAGGTAAACTACATGATGCACGCACATGATGCACAGTGTGACATGACACATGAATTATAGGTTCAAGTGGCAGTACATGACAAACTCCGTACTCCAATAATAGACATGGCATCTCTGTTAAAGTACGATGCAACGTGCCATGAGAAATGAAGTAAAGCTTCACATGGCATTACATGACAAAGTTCAGACTCCAATAAAATATGTCATTATTGATAGACATGAAACCCCAATAACATGTCATTACCACCCTTAATTGACATGAAAATACAAATACAAACACTTTGGTGCTAATGACCATAAGATGTGCTCATAAATTCATTGAATATGTAAATAGTTTGTTGGCGGAAATACTATTTTCGTCTCTACATTTTTCACCTCATTCCCACTTTGATCACTACCTTTTTATTTTATCACTTTAGTTATTAAAATGAAAAACGCGTTCTATTTTTGAACCTATTGTCATCTCACTAACAGAAATTGTCTACATGACAGACAGAGTATATTGTTGGCACACTAAATGCTAACGTGACCATTAAAATAATAATAATAATTTTAATTTGGCATTAAAAAAATGCCACATTAGCATCTAAATTAAAAAAAAAAAAAAATTTATCAATTTTTAGCTAAATAAAAAAAAAAATTAAAAACCAAAAATTACATAAATTAAGATCTAAGTTATCTTGAACAAAAACAACAAGAACACAAACCTAGATTTAAATTCAAGAAGAACATTTTCCTTTATTTGAAATTTTCTTCTTCTTTTTTTCTTAGAAAAAAAAAACACACACACACACAAATCCAAAAAATTAAAATTAAACCCACACAGTCCCATCCACTCTCAGTCTCTGTTTTCCTCTCTCACATAACTTGATCCCAACCATCCTCTTTTCCTCTCTCACTCTCATTGAGCCGATCCTAACCACGTCTGAAAGTCATTCACCTTCTCCACCTCGTCCTCTCTAACCCACACCCCAAGCAAACACAAGCAAGAAGAAAGCAATGGTGGCTAAAAGAGGAGGTGGTTTTGTTGTTAGGTTTGAGATTGATTTCGTTTGGGTTTGATAGTTTTGAATTTGAGATTGGAGGTGGTTTGGTTTCGGCTCAAAGGTTTGGATCTGAGGCTTGTGTTTCATTTCTTAGAAAGTACAAGAAAATTTGGGTTTTGAGTTTTGTGTTTGGGGGCTGAAAATCTGGGTTTGAATTTAGTGTTCGGGGGGCCAAAAATCTGGGTTTAATTATTATGTTTGATACTTTGGTGGTGTGGGGGTTTGATTTTTTGGATTTGTTCATGTTTACATTTGTGTTGATGGGGATCTGATGTTAATTTTTTGGATTTTAAATTTTCTAGGTTGTAGCAAGAAGATGATGTAGAACTTTTGTGAATACTTGACAAGCAGTTGTATTTATAACTACGTGTTTTTTGAACGAACTCTATGGCTGGTGGCTGAAATTCAAACTGGGTTCGCCTATGAGATGAACATTTGAACGATTTTGCTACATTTAACAAATAATAGCTATGGTTTGAGTTTTCTGAATGGCTTCTATTATATTTGTTGTGAGGCTTCGAATTCTTGATGGCTTGGAGAAGAAATGGAATTAACCTTCCATGATTTATTCTTCTTGATGGCTGGGTTTCAATTCCTTGTTCAAATTTTCTGGTTTTAAACTTTGTGTTCTTGTTTAATCTGATGTGGATTTGAAGTTTAAGTTTGTGTTCTTATTTTCTAGGTTTGTGAATTTTGGTTTTTAATTTTGCATTCTTAAATCTGGTTGGTGTTCTTGTTGTTTTTGTTCAAGATATACTTAGATCTTAATTCATTTAATTTTTGGTTTTTAATTTTTTTATTTATTTAAAATTGATAAATTAATTTTTTAAATTTAGATGCTAACGCCACGTCAGCATTTAGTGTGCCAACTGTACACTCCGTTTGGCACGTAGAAAATTTCCATTAGTGAGATAACGGTAGGGACTAAAATAGAACGCGTTTTTTTATTTTAGGGACTAAAAGCAATAAAATAAAAAAGTAGGGATCAAATTGAGAATGTGAGGAAAATATAAAGACAAAAATAGTATTTTTTCGTAAATTGTTTCAAACCCACTTGCACTGAAGGTTGAATTGGAAACGAGAGAAAAGTTTGAATCTGCTTCCACGTGTGCATCATCAGAGACGTCATCAGTGCTAACATTGGTTGGGTATGACCAGACATGCTGGCATGCTAGCCTAGTCACATCATGGCTCCACTTCATTTTCACATAAATAAATGTGCAAGCTTTTGTAATAGGCAATCTGATACGTGATATAACACCAACTGTACATAATGTTGTCCTAGCCTTCATGAATTGTCGTATCAAGCCAATTCAACACATCCAATATCTAACCACAAAGATGACATAGACTTATGTACTGTCAAACTTTTACAAGTTAGAGTCAAACCACCAATTACTGTGAACTCAATGGGTTTACATGTGATCATACACTACCCTTCAACTACCACTCCTATAAATCCTATATATATATATATATATATATAAATGTATGTATGTATTGATTTTATACAAGCTCCGAAGGTTCATCAATGGAGGAGTGTATACAGATTGAGAGAGAAAAGAATTGAACAACACGAAACTTGTATGAAATGAATTCAATGTATTAAGCTTAACATACTCTGTTCTTTATATAGTGAGAACAGAGTCAAGAAAAGGAAAACAAAAAAATAACTAGCTGACTATCCAATGCCTGCTGTACACGTGTAATAAGCTTGTAACTAACTCTCCTATTTGTAGACTATAAACGGTAGTCGTTTCATGACTAGTTATTCTATGCTACAGCTATGCAATTGTAGTTTACTTCTTCATATACAAAACTACAGGTAACAGATACAAAGCTCATACAAAACATTAACACTATACAAATTACAATCATGAAATATCTCAATACTCCCCCTCAAGATGAACCATAGATGTTGATGAGATTCATCTTGGATAAAAGGAAGTAAAATTGTTTGTATCCGAGTGCCTTTGTGAAGCAATCAGCAATCTGGTGTCTAGTAGGAACATGAAAAGTTTTGATCACTCCATCTAAGCTTACTTCGAATAAAATGACAGTCCACCTCTATATGTTTTGTGCGTTCATGAAACACTGGATTTGCAACAATATAAAGAGCTGCCTTGCTATCATAGTACAATGAGGCAGGCTGAGTGTGATTAAAACCAAAAGTCTTAAGCAATGCCAATAACCAAACAACTTCACTTGTGACAGTAGCCATTGCTCGATACTCTGATTCAGCAGATGATCTGGACACCACTTGTTGCTTCTTGCATTTCCAGGATATAAGAGAGTCACCAAGGAAGACACAGAAGCCTGAGACTGACCTTCTGGTATCTGGACAAGCTGCCCAGTTAGCATCACAGTAGGCCTTTAATTTCAATTCAAAACTTGCTGATAAGAACAAGCCTTGCCCTGGTGTCTTCTTAAGATACTTAAGTACCTTATAAGCTGCTTGGAGGTGTGGAGTTTTAGGGGAATTCATAAACTGACTCAACTTATGCACTAAGTAGCAAATATCAGGCCTAGTTAGAGTCAAATAAAGCAGCTTGCCAATAAGTCTTTTGTATAAGGATGGATCAGGAACATCTTCCCCCATTGAGCTCCTATACTTAGCTGATTGATCCATGGGCACATTAGCAGGTTTGCTTGCTAGCATACCAACATCAGAAAATAACTCTAAAATGAACTTTCTCTGACATAAGCTGATTCCTTTTTCAGTCCTTGCAACTTCAAGACCCAAAAAATATTTCAAGGTACCAAGATCTTTGAGTTTAAACTTGGTATCTAGAAAAACCTTGAAAGTGTTAACTGCCTCTACATCATTACTTGCTATTAGGATGTCATCCACATAAACTAACAAGATGAGAATTGAACACTTGCTGACCTTAGTGAAGACAGAATAGTCTGACTTAGATTGGAGAAAACCATGATCAAGAAGAGTGGATGAAAGCTTGGCAAACCACTGTCTACTTGCCTGCTTCAAACCATAAAGTGATTTAGTGAGTTCGCACACCTCCCCCTTGCTGCCAAAACCAGGATGAGGAACCATGTACACTTCCTCATGTAACTCTCCATGCAAAAAGGCATTATTGACATCTAATTGAGACAAGTGCCAACCAAACACAGTAGCCATAGCTAAGAGTGTTCTAACTGTCACAAACTTCACCACAGGAGAGAAAGTCTCATAGTAATCAATCCCCTCGGTTTGAGTAAAACCTTTAGCAACCAGTCTAGCCTTATACCTCTCTACAGACCCATCAGCTTTAAGTTTGATTTTATAGACCCACTTGCACCCAATTGGCACTTTACCAGGAGGCAGCTTGGTCAAGACCCAAGTACTATTAGCCTGAAGAGCATCAATCTCAGCCTTCATGGCAGTTTGCCACAATGGATCAGGGAAGGCTTCAGCATAAGAAGTAGGTTCTTTGGTAATGGACAATGCAACAGAGAAAGCTTTGTGGGCAATAGACAACTTAGAATAAGAAAGAGTAGAGGAAGGGGGTAGAGAATACCTAGACTGGCAGTGGAATCATAAGAAGGTATGAATGGAGCTGAGACCAAATTGCAGTGATGATTAAGAGTGGTGGTGGAAGCCAAGTGATAGTGATAATCATGTAGATATGAGGGAGTTTTATGAGACCTATTGGACCTCCTAACAACAGGTAGATTAATTGACCTACAGCTATGCAATTGTAGTTTACTTCTTCATATACAAAACTACAGGTAACAGATACAAAGCTCATACAAAACATTAACACTATACAAATTACAATCATGAAATATCTCAATAGTATGTATGTATATGCAAGCCAACACGTACAAAACCTCACTAATCCTCACTCCCCCATAACACACATTGCAATGCACTCCCCAGTAAAACACACTGCTACTCACATCACAATGCCAATGCGCAATTCGTTGCTACCTCGGTTTCTTGACAATTATGCACGGGAGAGGAATTCCGATGTATGAGAATATTATGCTAGATTAAGGCGTGAGTAGGAGTTTCACATGAATGAGTCAAATGTTCTGCACAATGATCTCGAATTACTCAGAGCAACTTTGGTGGACCGTATGTCGCTGAGGAAGCCAAGGCACAATGTCAACGAATGCAGATGTGAAGTCCACTGAATACACAAGGATAAAAAACTTTATATTGCACCGTTAGTATAGATATCACATGCTGCAACTTGCAGAGGATCTTGCAACAACCACCACCAGGCACTCACACCTTGTGAGTATAACAGCATCTTAAGCTATGAAACATACCAATCGAAATGAATGACGCGTTCGTACCTACCGGAATGAAGATGCACCATCTGTGGTTAAGGTGCTTCTTATCTAATGTGAACTCGTTCACGACTTGTGTTATGTCTAAGTTTATGTTTTTCGTTTGCTTTTCCAACTAAACATTTTATGTTATGTGTAACTTTCTGTCCGTATCATTTGTGTTAAGTGTGTAATTTAAAGTATGTGTGAGCTAATAGTCATACCATTAATGCTTAATATGTTGTACCTTTCAGAATTTATAGAATCGTCTCTATGAATTTATCTTCTTTGTTTGTTATGTGGTCCATACCATTCAACGTCTTACCGATGTTATTAAAAATTGCTAAATATTTGTTACGAAGTAATACTTTAAGATATAAATATTATGATCCCAGTTTGTACCAAATATCTCAGTCATGTTTACATTATCCCCATAAATGGATTCAATACTAACATTCAAAGGTCTAATACAACAAAAGTTCATCATACATTTTAAACTACAACATAGCAATTGCGGCCACACTTAATCCCGTAATTACTCTTCATCTGACATATTCACGCCCAACTTGTAAATGTCATCTGCAAGAAGTGATTGCATATAGCGTGCTTGGTCGTATAATTGCAGCTCGACTAATTCATGAATCTTGACTTGGGTCCGATATCAATTTAGATGTATCTTCATTTGATCTTTTTCCTCTCTAATATGGTTCAATGCCTTATGAAGTCCATCTAGAGTATCTATTGACATTTGAGTTGCACGTCGATGAGGCACTAGCAACTAATAGCTGACTAATTCCTCGTAAAACATTGCTTGTTGTTCAACAAACCAAGCCCATTCCTTCCTCATTGTGTTGTGAACTCATCTACTATTTCACAAATTAAGATCAATCGGGTAGCTGAAATCATCTTAAAGTACCCATTGACGACCCATTGCTCTAAATACGTCACTGGGTTTGTAAATTGAGTAATCTCCTTCCATTTACCTACAACGGCATATCAACTGCAATAGTTACTAAATAATGTAACTCTGCATAAATTGTTAATACCATAATGCTACAATGTTCATAATGTACTGTTACACTAAATGCTGTCTATCTGTGCAAAGTTGCATAGCCTCTTTATTAATACAAACATGCATAAATAGTAGTATATTGAAAAGTCACAGAATTAAACCATTGAACCTGTTCACTATTAAAAACTTCACAAATTTAAATAGTTGTAGTAGTAGTAGTACATTCCTGCCATTATATACTCACATCAACACGTTCCAAGACAAAATGTCATAGTGTATTTACAGCTCTATTAAAGTACGATGCATTTTATGAGATGACAAATGAATTAAAAGTTCACATGGCATTACATGACAAAGTCCGCAATCCAATAAAAATTATTGTTATTGATAGAAATGACATGTTTGGTAAAGTACATAATACTCAGTGTGACATGATAAATTACGTAAAGGTTCACGTGGCATTACATGACAAAGTCTGGACTAGATTAGTGTTCATTGTTAATGATACACATGACATGTAAGGTAAACTACACGATGCACGTACACGATGCATTGTGACATGACAAATGAATTATAGGTTCACGTGGCAGTATATGACAAACTCTGTACTCCAATAATAGACATGACATCTTTGTTAAAGTACGAGGCAATGTGTGACATGCTAAGTGAAGTAAAGATTGGTATTACATGACAAAGTTTGGACTCTAACAAAACATGTCGTTATTGATAGACATGACATCCCTATAACATGTCATTATCACCCTCAAATTGAATTTCAATTGTGGGCCAATTTTGTACTATGTGTCCCAAATTTCTTTTCTTAATTTTGGTGCTCTAAAATAAATGATTTGTTTCGGTAGAGCAAAATATGGTTGTGATTTTCTTGCATCTAGGTGCCTTTTCCGCTTCATCTCTCCATCAAAACCTAATAAGCTCTTTCATATTCTTCAGTTATAAATTCACCTATTATTATTTTGTGCTTGTAAATTACTAAATTTCCGAACCATTTTTCTCCCTTAAACTTATTTCTCCTCTATGGCATTCACACACATAGTATAAGCACTTACCGGGTGCAAAAGGTCTCTCTCTTCTTGTGGAAATTTAGCTTTGTATTGATCCAAAACTGCGGAAAACAATCACTATATTTACCTAAAAAATAAAACCCATTTCTATTTGTTTTTCTTCGTTTTGACATTTGTTTTCCTGTGGCAGAGTCGATTGACAGCACCAACTTGGACATCAAATAGCATTGATCATTGGAAGTAACAACTGCCACAATTTGGAAATTAATAGCGTTGATCACTGGTGGCTTCATTACATCTTATCAAGCCCTTAGATTAAATAGTATTGACCTTGGGATTGACCTCTAAGAAATTGCTTGCAACTTGTCTGTCAAAATACTTGACTATAAGATTTTTGTGACATAAGGACTTCGAAAATGTATTTCTGGGATCCTTTGGCTATTGTGTTTTTGTTATACTTGAGTTGTGAGATTTGGATTAATGCTTTAGGAGACCAAGAAAACCTTAAAATTTTCAATATGTTAGAATTCCATTTAATTTAAATTGTTAACTCTCTCTTTAGTCAAGTTTTTGTGTTTTAAGAATTTGCGGGAGCAATTTGTCTATTGAGAATTACATGAGTTATTATTGCTGGCTCTGACATAAAAGTTATGAGAGTAGATTACCCATTTTATTATGTGGATAGATGACTTGATTCGAAGATTTTCATTTGGTTAATTCTAATACAAAATATCCTTTTTGGATTATTGTATCCTTTAGTGAAGTTGAGGGTGTCAGGTTCCTTGAGAAAGAAAATGAACCACCAATTCAAACAAGAACAAGATTAAGAAGAAGAAAATGATGTCTAAGGGTGACTTGGAACTATGCAAGAAGGGGATTCTAATGGGAAAGATGTGCATTACATTTAATCTTACTTTTAACAGGAATTAGTAAATTTTATCTTTGTCCATGTAGAAAAGTGAGTAATTTAGATGATGTATTTTGTTATCGAGCAAGACTTAAATACAGTACTTAATTGCCGTTCCTTAAGTTCTTTTCTTAAGATTTTGTCATATGACTACTTAATTAAAAAATAGTTCTATCTGATGAGAAAATACTTCAATTTCAAGGGATGAAAGTATTTTTTTAATTAAGTGACCACATAGTAGAATTTTAAGAAGGAAAGTTAAGAAAACATCTAAAGTACTGTACATAATTTTTGTCTTTTGCTATCTTTACATCATCAAAGAAATACTTTCTTCTTAGCCAAAAATTGAAGTGATGCACCACCAACTCGCCCTTTTTGGACAATGCATAATTAGTTTTTTGTTAGGCTCTTAATTAGCTGCACTACTGGTTACAGTTTTTCTTTACTATTTTTCTAAGAAAGTAAGAATTATGGTTGATCAGTTGGGCATTCACTGGTATTTTTGTAGTATGTATAGATGCCATTGTAATAAGTATTGGTCCAATATTTATACTGGATTTAACAAATATTTGAGGGACTACTTGTTTTCTTTAAACTTGATTTTACATTGTTTTCTTTCTTGTTTTACACAGAATTAGAGGGACTATGTTTCGTAAATTCCAAACCCACAATAAGCCAAACCTCAAATCTTCTCCTTTGCAACGAACCCCAATTCAGCTTTCGCACAAGAAATATCTGTTAGAATAGATATTAGTATTATCTTTTATACTAGCCTGCAAAATCCCTTTATCCCTCAAAATAAGCAGCAAACCATCCTCCTAGCATCTATTTCAATAGTTTTAAGTTCAACCCAAGGGATGCCTGATACCTGCTAGTTTCAGCAATCTCAGGATCTAGGTGGTCTGTTCCATCATCTCTCTTCTCCTTCCTCTCTTTTCTTCTTCTAAGGCTCTTCTCTAGATGATCTGTTCCATCATCCTCAGCTCCATCGCTGTCTTCTGGGACTAGTGCTGCTGTGTGCATGTCTCTTCCAATACTCCCCACCCTCACAATCCTTGCAATTCCTACTCCTACTTTGGCTCCCTGAGTGACTTCTCCATTTGCAATGATCCCTGTATTGCCTCTCTCGCTCCCTATCACAACCATATTTCCTTTTATCTCCCAGGCGGAAACAATCTCGGTCCTTGTTCCTCTCTCTATCTCTTCCACATCCACATTCCAATCATAACCTATCATATTCTCTATCATAGTCTCATTCCCTTTGAAACAGGAATAACACAATGAATAAGATCACAAACAAATATAAGTTTTTAATGATTGATTATATGGTAAATTCATCACTTACAAATATAAAGAAGTCCAATGCAATTTTCATATATGCTAATAGAAGAAAAGTGATGAACTGTGAATACACACCTAAACAAACTGTGATCCCTCATAATTTTCTCTGGACAATGACAGAGCAAAGAAACCTGGAAAATTCAAAATACCTAGCTACAGGGATGTTTAACCACTATAGTGGCTTCAACTGCTACACAATTGGAAAAATGTGTGCCTGCCTCCTTTAATATATGTTCTTGCACGACCGCTTCCATGACATTCTACAAGCTTCTACATCACACATTGGCAAACTCTGTCCAAATATGCTCACTTAAAAATTCATATGCCCATAACCAACCCTATTGTTTAAGACAATGGCTTACCCACCTCCCTTTCTCAAAACCAAAAAATAGGTCACCATGTCCCCTATGTTGCCTTTAAAGCAACAAATGCTGTGGAGTAGTTACCTAATTGTGAAAGAAATTAAAAGCAGTGTAGAACTTTGCTCTCCTCTCCAAAAATAATAGATGTAAAACAGTCATACATAAAATATAAAATAGATTTTATTGCAATTCTAAATGAGATGGGAACAAAGAAGACCATATCACATTTGCACTTCAATAGTAATGTACTATCCATCATACTTCTCATGGCACTGCCAGTACAGGGAAACCTGGAAGTATTAAAAAAATGTTATTATAGGAAGTACTGAAAACCACCTCAAGTACAATGTGAAATCAACCATGCAATTGGATGATAATATGAAGAGCACAAACCCAAACCCAACCTTGCCCACTTGGACCAATCCTAAACAGACATAAGCTAGATATTTGCTTATAAATGAATGAAAAGGACAACTTGTCTAAAAATAAAGGCTAGAAAAAGATGAGGAAAAGGCTTTAGTGAAAAAAAGAAGCATTCTGTAAGAAGACATGGGTCACAACATAGATCCACTAGATAAAAGACATTTAAACAAGTAACTGCAATAAAAATTAATTTTCATTCAATATCGCACAAAAGAGAAGAAAATCAGAAACCAGAACTGTAGAAATAATTTTACCTGTATCTGTCACAGTTGTGTCTTCTAAATCTCTCTCTTTCCCTGGCAGAGCTTCAGCCATGGTAATAATCCTGTTGGAAGTTACACCAAAATATGAATCGTAAGACTGGAAACAGAAGTTAAATAGGAATAAAAGAAATGCAAACCTTTTTCATGAGCCTCATATTCTAAACCATCAAGTTGGTCAATCCCCTCCTCCTCTTCCTCCTAATCATCTTCCAAAATGCTTCGTCTGGGTTCCAATGAACCAAGTGATTCAAGAGTCCCATCTGAAGCCATACAAAAACACATCAAGCACACATTTTCAAAGACAATCAATCACATTTAGCTCTCAGTCCATTAGTTCCTCATCAAACTGCTTTCCAAAAGCAATAGCCATAAGCAGTACTACACATATAGATTTAACAAGTGCACAACTAGAAATTGAAAGCCACCGCCGTCGGTGGCGGTGGCGGTGGCGACGAACGGTTTCAGGTGGAGCTCTTGAGGGTGAGACTTGAGAGAGTTCTAGAGTAGGGATTACCTGACCGTTTTTTGGGGAGGGGGGAAATATGAAGCGGGTCGGGTCGCCCAGATCGACCCGAATTTTTAAAGGACCAAGTTTGACCCAGTCTAGTCTGAGGCTCACACTAAAATTCAGGTTTAGGCCCATTCTTCATTTTTCCTTAGCCCAATCCAAAACATCACATACCCTATCGCTTTGAAAATCAAGACCAAAACCCATTCTCAACTAAGCCTAAACACTTAAGTCTGAACCCACCCAACCTAAGTCCAATTAATTTAGGATAAAGTTTAGCTACAAAATCAATTGTAGTTTTATACTACAAACTCACTCAATATTTTTTTTATTGGAGGTAAATTGTGACAAATTCACCATTGGATTGCACCTTCTTTTTATATCCTCTATGTTTACAAAATTTCAAGAAAATTAAAGATCAATAACTATGTCATCAATAAATTTTTAAATTACAAGTTTTTGTAATTTAAAATTATACATAAAATATAAAATTATAGATTATATAGTAAATGATATTTGATTGACACAAAAATTAACATGTGCATTAAGCGCATAAAGAACATGTAATTCAACGGTTAGATTTTCAAAATGTGCAATAATAAATTAATGGACAAAGCTTAGCTACAAAATTGGTTGTAGCCTTAGCCTACAAACTCACATAATAAAATAAATATTATTGCATATTTTGAAAATCTGACCGTTGAATTACATGTTCTTTACGCTCTTAATGCACATGTCAATTTTTGTGTCAATTGGATATCATTTACTATATAATCTATAATCTTATATTTTATGTATAATTTTAAATTACAAAAACTTGTAATTTAAAAATTTATTGATGACATAACTATTGATTTTTAATTATCTTTAAATTTTGCAAACATGGAGGATATAAGAAGATGCAATCCAATGGTAGATTTGTCAAAATTCACCTCCAATAGAAAGATATTGAGTGAGTTTGTAGCCTAAGACTATAATTGATTTTGTAACTAAACTTTATTCATCCAAATAACTTGATATTAACAAATCAATAAATAAAACAGTATGATTTTTTGTGTTTCTAAAAAGTGATTATTTTTTTTTAAATTTTTTTCTCTTTTTTTTTTTAAACAATTTAGGTATTTATATCACACCAAAATGAAATTTTGTATTGTTCAACCATTATCTGTTCTAAGGAAGCCGTGAAAGGCTCATTAGGTGTACCCCTTATTCGGTAATAGGGGAAGTATTTAAGTTTTACCTTCTTTATAGGGAGAGCCAAGAAAGTTTATTTGCACAAATTAAAAAAATGAACTTAGGGTAAACTTTAACGTAGCCATAAGAAAAATGTAAATTAAGGAGGTGGTTTAGGTGATGCGGGGTTGATAGAAAAGGAAAACATTGGCCAAGATGGGACTAATTGTGCCAACTCAAGTACAAGGGGGAATGGGATTTGAGGAAATGAGAAAAGTTCAATGATGTCATACTAGCTAAACAATTTTGGCTTCTTATTCATGACAAATAATCCTTGTTCTATAAGATTTTTTTAGGCAAAGTTCTTCCCAACAATAGACAAATCACATCAATGCCACATACTTTATCTATTCAGTGGCTCATATTTAAAAATTGTAAATCAAGTTATTAGATATAGTGCATTCTCATCTATACATGCATTTATAAAATAAGGCATTAGAAATCAAATATATTAATCAATAGCATAAAAAAAAAAAAGAAAAAAGAATATCAAGATAGCAGAAAGAAGCAACATAATTAATCAAAGACCTAACATAATAAATAATTTGTGACGATAGTCATGTAATTAATTTGGTTGAGTCTTCAACTTCATATCTAGTTTTTAGGAAATAAGAAGTAATGAGAAGAGCGATGAATAGAACCCTATTCCTTTAATAATTTTAGCTTATCCTGTTTAGGGTAGAAATTAGGATTGCTCCTTACCAGCTCATTCATACAGTTTGATTGAAATAACTCAAAATTTACTAAGGATTTCTGAAACACAGCCAAATCTACCCCACTCACAGACAAATTAGCCCCCAATAATACAATATTTTCATCAAGGAGATGTATAGCCATACCAACATCATCCTTGCAAGTCTTGAATATCTGACTTGACCTTCATGGGCAAATCAAAAAGGTCAACATCTTGAAAACTACTACCTAAGTTTTTGGCTATATTAATTGTGTTATTTAGATCGACAACAAAAAGTTATTTCCTACTGTCTACTGACTTGGGAACCTTGAAAGTAAACAGGGCACCACACTCGTAAATAAAGTGCATAAAATGGGGCTCGTAGTAGTCATGGCCAGAGATTCAATTGCCTTTTTTGACATACCTGAAAACCCAAGAAAATAGAATGAATCGGCTTATAAGAGCTTTCTTTATATAAGGAAAAAAGGAAACATAATGTTACTTTTATTAATTAATAGCATCCAAAAAAAAAAAAAAACCAAGATAATAGAAAGAAGTAACATTATTAATCAAAGACCTAAAATCATAAATCATTTGAGACAATAGTTATGTAATTAAATTACTAAAAAAAAAATTTAAATGTTTCATTCACTTCAAATTATACGTTCGTTTCAATAAAATACACATTCATCTTCACAAAATACATTTTAAGGTGTTTCAAAATATAGTACAAAAAGCATTTGTGTATTCATCAAATCCACAAGCAAGGTATTTAAAACATAAAAATAGTGTTGTTGAACTTACTAAAAATGGTAGAGCACAAGGTAGATAAACTTTTCTCGATTTGATATAACAGTCCATGGATAAAGGTGGTTTGCCAGTTTTCAACAACAAATTGAAGTTTATGTGATAAGGAGATTACTGCAAGTTCGTTGTAATTTTCAGACTTGATATAAACAGTGAACATAGTTTGTGTTTTCATTGGAGTGCGTTTGATCGCCTTGAAATGGTTTTAACATCCCTAGTGCCATCCTTAGCCACCGCTATATTTGATATCACCTTGCTTCTCTTGAACTCATCCAGAAATTAATGAATCAACCAAGTTTTGGTTGAGTCATCAACTTTGTGCCTAATTTTTAGGAATATATAGTAGCAATAAATATAAATATGTGCATATATTACTTTTTGTTGCAATAGGGACTTAAAAATACTAATATATTGCATCAATATTTTATGTGTTACAATAACTTGCAATAACTTTGTTGCAATAGACTAATCCCCTCCCACATTTTATTTTCGCCAATTTTTCACTACGCACTATTACAAAAATAACCATTTCTCTTCTATCTCGCACACTTTGCTTGTTTCTCTTTCCTATTCTCTTAATCCACTGTTTTATTTCACAAAATAAAAATGTTTAGGGTGTGGAGCCTAATGGCGTTGTAATAAATTATAGTAACAATATTTTTGTTGCAATAAAGTATTTTTAATAGTAAAAAAATATTTTATTGCAATAAAATGCTATTGCAACGAAAATTTTTGCAATAGCCTATTAACACAGAGTTTATTGCAATAATGTGTAATGAAATATTTTTGTTACAATAAGGTTTTATTGCAACAATTTCAAGTTTATTGCAACAAAACAATTTGTTGCAATAGAGTTTTTTTCTTAGAGTGACCATTTGTGCCTCTGATCTTTCCCAAAAGAAGGAGATCGTATCCTGAATCCTAATCATATGATTTTCCCTTGAATAAATAGACCCCTATGTTCCTTCAATAATTTTATTTCATTCCTTTTGATATAGAATTTAGGATCACTCCTAACCAACTCATTCATATAGTTTGACTGAAACAACTCATAGTTTAGCAAAGATTTTCCAATCATACCCAAATTTGCCCCAACCACAGAGAAATTAGCCCCTAGAGATGCAATAGTTTCAACAAGCAAATGAACAATCATACCTAAATCAGCTTTGCAAGATTGAACATCTGATTTGATCTCTATGGACAAATTAGAAAGTTCAATATCTCCAAGACTCCTATTTACCTTTTTGGCCATATTTGCGGTATTCTTTAGGGCAATGACAAAGAGTTGTTCTCTACTATTTACTGGCTTTGCCACCATGCTAGTAAACAATGCACCGCACTTATAGATAAACTTTAGAAACTAAGGCTTGGTGCAGATTTCTTCCATATAACAACTAGCATGCCAGTACTCGGTGTCAGTAGTCACCACCGAAAGCTCAGTTGCCATTTTTGGCATATGTGAAAACCACAGAAAATAAAATGTATTGGCCAAGAGACAGAGACCAATAGCCTGATTAACATTTTCCGAATCTTGAACAAATCGATAAGAGCATGAGTATGGGTTTTGGCCATTTTGAGAGAAGAGTAGCTAAAGTCTGGTATACGGTTTGTAGTAAGGGTAACTGTGGTGGGAGAGAAGAGTAGAGGTAGTAGCTAAAGTGTGGTATAGAGTTTGTAATAAGGGTAGTGGATGGTGGGAGAGAAGAGTAGAAGTAGTAGATAAAGTCTAGTATAGGGTTTGTAATAAGAGTAGTGGGTGGTGGTAGAGAAGAGTAGAAGTACTAAAGTAGTTGCTAAAGTCTGGTTTAGGGTTTGAAATAAAGGTAGTGGGAATAAGAAGTGACAGTTGCTTTTATCTGCCCTAACCACGGAGAAATTAGCTCCTAGAGATGCAATAGTTTCAACAAGCAGATGTACAATCACACCTAAATCATCTTTGCGAGATTGAACATCTTATTTGACCACTATGGAAAAATCAAAAAGTTCAATATCTCCAAGACTCCTATTTACCTTTTTGGCCATATGTGCAGTATTCTTTAGGGTAGTCGGTGGTGGGAGAGAAGAGTAGAAGTAGTAGCTAAAGTCTGGTATAGGGTTTGTAATAAGGGTAGTGGGTGGTGGCAAAGAAGGGTAGAAGTAGTTGCTAAAGTCTGGTTTAGAGTTTGCAATAAGGATAGTGGGAATAAGAAGTGATAGTTGCTATATTGAAGGGTAAAAAATAAAAGGAAATGGAATAGTTTCTTATTTTGCTTTAAAATATCTAGTTGTCTTAGTGTGCATTTGGGTAGGGATGAAAAATGAAAATGATTTCACTATTCAACTTATTTTTGATACAATTTATGGGTTTCACTATACTTTTTGGCACTATTCATAGGTCCTAATGTACTATTTCAACAAATTTTTACCTTTATCTATAATATTTTCAATAATAATTTTTCAGTTTTAGCAAAATAAGCAGTATCCAAACTGAAGTTGCATCTTACTGAAGTTATGTTTTGCGACCCACTGAAGTTGCGTTTTGCGTTTCAGCAATAATTTTGCGTCCATTGAAGTTGCATTTTGCATTTTTGGCTGGGTCCCATGGCATTGTTCATGACTCAGCCAAACTACAAAAAACTTAAATTTTTAGGTAAATTTGGGTCCCATGACACTATTCATAACTTTATAATTATTTTGCTACAGTGTTTTCAACAATAAGTTTTCAGTTTTTAGCAAAATAAACAGTATCCAAACAGACCCTTATACTCCAACTCTAGCAAATTTATGCGTTTCCATTTCTCTCTCTCTCTTTTTTTAATTTTTTTTTTTTATTGGTTTATAAAACAAGCTAAGCTGGTAAACCCAAGCTCTAGTTTTTTTTTTTTTTTTACACATTTAAGAGACATCTCAACCGTTAAAATTGAAGGCATTTTCTTATAAGTAAACTTAGCGTGCAAATTAAATGACATTAACTAGGAAATTATGTCCCATAAAAAAAAAAAAAGTGAGAAATTGTGTATGCAATAATATCTTTTTTATAAAAAAGAAAAGAAAAAAAGAAAGAGAGTATATATAAAAGAGTAATGATATATCTTTAACTTACTAATTACCTTTTCAAAACAAACTATAAGTGTAAGGTTCTTAATGATGGATTAAAAAAAAAGTGATGTCATTGATGATCCAAATTAAAATCAATAATAGCTTATAACATAAGAATTGTTGTAAAATATGATAAACATAGCATTATTCATATATTAAATCACACGTTAATTATAATCAGATTGAAACAATTTCACTAAGAAAATTTAGAGAGAATAATGCTAAAAAAAAATAATTAGAGATGGAATAAAATAATAGTTTTTAAGAAAAAATGTTACTACATTTGTATTCTAGATCATAGGATGTTGGAATTTTTTGTGTGAATATGATTCTACGTCAACATCTAGAAAAATAAAAATGCATTTTATTCACATATGTATAACATAACATATTGTTCAGCTAAAAAAAAAAGTAGTATAACATAACATATATATATATATATATATATATATATATATATATATTTTGTTAAAATAACATAACATATTGATTATGGAATAAATAATCGATTAATTTTTCAACTTAATTAATCAACTCACATAATTATGTTGGCTTGCTTGAGCGATTAGGTTATTGATATTGATTATACTATTTTGAAATACTGACATGTGACATCTCAGAGAAAAAATTATAAAATGATGATATTAACCTTTATTATCTGGTCACTAAAAAAATTTTCACGAAAATAATTCAAAGATAAACTATTGTTAAGCTTAATTTCCAGTAACCAAATGAATATATGAAATGGAGAAACCTCAACTATTGTTCAAAAAAATTCTGGCAAATGTACAAATATCACACATACTTTCCCTTCACGTAATGGAATCTATTAAATGCGCTATCCTGTTTTACACATGCAAAAGTGAGACTCTCTCAGTTAGGGCTGTCCAGACCCGACCGGAGCCCGACAACCTAGCCAACCCGCCTGCTGGAGACCAGATTCCGGCCCGAACCGAAGGTCCAGTCGATCGGGGGCGGGTTTCCGTTCTCTAGAACCGACACCGGCGGGTCGAGTGGCGGGTTTGCTTCTCCAAAACCCGAGCAACCTGAACCCGACCGGAGATGTATAAAAAATCCGGCCAAACTTGCAAAATCAAGCCAAATCTGAGGAGATCTCGACAAAATCCGAGGAGATCTCTACCAGATCCGATTAGATCTAGTGGGATTTATCCAGATCTGGCCAATTCCAGCAATTTTTAGTGAAAAATTTCAGATTCCGGCGAAAAAAAAAAATGCAAATACCGGTGAGATTTTCCAGATTCCGGCGATATTTTTCAGATTCCGGTGACCTTTTTTTTCAGATTTCGAAGATTTTTTTTACTCCGGCGCCCGACCGACGCTCACCCTCACCCGAAACCGACTCGACCGATTTTTCCGATGGTCGGTTTTAGGTTCCTCCACCCTCCCACCCGACACCGGCGGGTCGAGTCCGGGTTGGGCCCAAAACCGACCCGGCCCAACCCGTGGACAGCCCTACTCTCAGTCTACAATCTGTACTCTGTAGTGGAGGCTGCCCATGAATAACAACAAAAACGAATTGTATTTGTATTTGCACTTTCTTTTTCATTTTTTATTTTTTAATGTTTGAGCATTCGGTTTTATCCTTCCTTTTTTTTTAATTAATTAATTTATTTCTTTTCTTGCTCAACATTGACAGATCCAGCCATGAATAATGAAAATTTTTAGTTTAGTTTATATCTTTATTTCGCTAAATAATGTGATAATACGATGATAGTGGGTGTATTTATTTATTTATTTATTTGACAGATGATTATATTAGATCTTTTGTCATATATTTATTACTTTTTATATTTATTTAGATACAGCCAAGGATGCAATAAAAGTTAGTAGTTAAATTAAAAAAAAAAAAAAAAAGAAGAAGATAGTTGCCAATTTTCATTAATAGTGTAAGGTCAGATTTTGCGGCCCAAGCCTAAGGAGGGGTGGATTTGGAGCCCACTGAACCCAAAACAATGAATTTGTAGAGAGTGGGTGAAAGAGCAAGGCGAATAACGAAAATAACAGTATTCAACAGCCACGCTAATGGGGGAATTTGAATTAATATATGCTCGGACGGATGTAAGTATCACGTTCGAAGAGGTGATTTTCCTTGGAGAGATTGGGTTACAATTCTTAGAGCTACAGTAAAATAATACACTCTTCCCTCTTCCTGATTTTCTGATCCCCTTACTATCAGGGGGCTTGCCTACTTATATAGTACCTCCTCACTTTATCTTGATCGTCCACTTGTTCATCATCCGGACATCCACTTGAGTGCTTGTCCCATCAAGGGTGTTCCCTAGCCTCATGTGAGTGGTGGTAGCAGGGCTGATACTGTTCAGGGGTCTCTTCCACATTAATGCGGCCAGAGAAGTAGGTGCAGTGCATTTAATGCGGTGGTTGAGATCTGTCTCTTAGATATTTCTCCGATCCAGTTATATTCGTTCGTGTCCGAGGTTCATTCTGTCACTACATCTGTCGAGAGGATCACTTGGGCTGCAAAAGGTTGAACGTCAGACTAAGGTTCTTCGGATCTGAGGGTATTGGACTCCTCGGAGCATTGAACATGTCCTCGGATCATGACCATACCCTTCTCCAGACATGTTCCTTTCTCAGGGCCCCTAACTAGGCTTTTTCATCTCTTCGGACAATGGTGGTCCGTAGATAGGGCCTTGGGCCCAATGCGTTTGGTTGGGCTTTTCTCCCCCACAAATAGCATTAGCATTTGTAATTACACTAGTGAGAAAGTAAAAGATATACAAACTTAGAACCATTTTAGAACTCTTAAGTATCACGCAGGAGCAACTCTAGCTACACCAAATTTGTATCATACTTAATTAGATAAATCACATCAATACCACATACTTTATCTATTCAGTGGCTTAGATTTAAAAATTGTAAATCATGTTATTAGATATAGTGCATTCTCATCTATACATGCATTTATAAAATAAGGAATTAGAAATTGAATATATTAATTAATAGCATTAAAAAAAAATATCAAGATAGCAAAAAGAAGCAACATAATTAATCAAAGACCTAACATAATAAATAATTTGAGACAGTAGTCATGTAATTATTTTGGTTGAGTCTTCAACTTCATATCTAGTTTTTAGGAAATAAGAAGTAATGAGAAGAGCAATGAATAGACCCCTATTTCTTCAATAATTTTAGCTTGAGATTAACTTCAGTCAAGAGCTGGTGCAAAAGTGAGGTGTTATGCCTCCAATGAATAAATGCCACATCATCACTTTGTTGAAAAATCAATACACATTAGAACACACAATCATAAATCAATTACACCTTACAATCCACAAACCGAATACACGACAGACTTGAAGAACTAAACACCTAAACCTCAAATCTCATTTCCTCCTCTCCTCTTAGCACCAGAGCTCCATACGCCGCCACACTCGTCATTTTTGGAGCTAGGGTTGCCGCACCGAACCTAAGGTGTGTTCTTTTATGATTTGTTATTTCCCCAAATTTTGGATTTCGAAATTTTAATGGGTTTGGGTTATTTTTTAGATATCAATCACTTGATTTGGTTTGGGTTTTGTTGATTTGGTATGGATTTTGCTGGATTTTAATATTTTCATGGGTTTTGATTGAATTTTTAAGTGGTAGGTTCAAACCCTAAAAAAAATCTGTTTTTTTTTTTTTTTCCCAGCTAGCCTGGGTTCTTATGATTTTTATTTTGGCTCAAAATCATGATTCTTGTGTGCTTCTTTTTTGAGTTATGAAAATTTTTTTAGGCTTTCTAAGTATTTGGATCCCTTGTATTACTTTGCACGTTGTTCTTTTGAAAGGATTAATTTAGTTAGTAGAATTGTTCTTTATGTGGAGTTGAAAAATATGACAAGTTGACAACATCAAAAGGAGAATATATGTTCTAGTACTTCATTTTCTAAATCTTTTAGTAAATGGTGCCAATTTTAGCTTGTGGTGCAATCTTTTTTCTGTCACTATTATTAATTTTGTTGTTGATAGCTTATCTATCCATCTAAACTTTTCAAATGAAACCTTTTACACCCATATGAGTGATGTTTGAACTCATGCTTCCTTGTAAATTCATAATAGGCTTTGGGTGCTGAATCAAAAACAGGAAAAATATGGGTGAGAAACTACTGAACTGATCGGTGTACAAATGGTTTTTCTTTTCACATGTTGAATACCTAAATTGTTGTCTTCCACTGTAATCGCCTCTTGAATTCATAAGATGCCAGTTTATCACTATAATTATTCCTAGTTACTTTTTTTTTTTTTTTGATAATTCAATAGTTGGGGGAGGGAGACTTGAACTTTGGACGTCACCTTTAGTAATACTAGGAGTCACTAATTGAATTACAAGGCTCTTGGCTAAATTTATTAGAACTGTTTTTCGGCAGATACCTATAATTTATTCATTGTTTCAGATATGACATATCTCATGCATGTCTAATTTACTGTATAACATTATCATTGTCGTTGGCATCTCATAATATGCTCATTGTGTTGTGATTAGATAGCACCTTCTCCCACCTCATATATAAGGTTTCAGATTTAATAGTAATCAATGGTTCACAAAATGTGTAATTCTTGTGAAGTTACATTAAGTGTAACTTAAACTCATCTCTCTTTATATATATATATATATATTGATCTTACAAAATGTCATTTACTACCCCTTCATACCAAATTCATTTACATATGTAAATTTGCTTACACCTATGTTTAAATTCATAGTTTTTTTCGATTCTTAAAAAAAAAAAAAATCATATTTTTATTTTGGTATGAACTATGAACATTAATCCATAATTTGTCACATAACAAAAATGTAAAAGTTGAACCTTAAATGATCAATTAACCCATGGACACATGGTAGATTATACTTGGGGCTTTCAGGTTTACGCCATATCCCAAAATAATGAATCCACTGGATACTTTGTGGGGTTAGTAGACTTCTTTTGTTAAAAATATAAACACAAGTAAACAACAACAACAACAACAACAACAACAATAATAATAATAATTGTTCTTTTAATTTTTGTAATTAAATAAATTACAAAAAATGGACTGTAGAAGTGACCACTGGCCAGTATGAATTTGGACCTAGTGATCAAAGACAAAAAGTAACTATGTGATTGTGGAGTCACAAATATATGCATAAAATAAATTGTCAGATTGTCTTCTATAAACTTATAAATACAACTCTTTTCACAAAATATATATTTAAAATCATTGAGACGATAAGTTTTCAATGAATATAAACAAAAAGGGTGCCACTGATGAGCAAATGTGAAAATTGTTAACTTTTTATTATTAACTTATGGCAAAACTGGCAATCAACTTTTTCCGGTGACTAAACAAGAGAGAGAGTTCTAACTCATAATCAAATCAAATTTTAAACCCCCTAAACAAATCAATTTTGAGGGAATTGCAAGCGAGTAAAATGGAAAAGCAACCGTGAGGCCTGTAAAATGAATCCCACAAAATAAGGAACCCCTCCACCCACTTCTCACGCTTTCGTACTCCACTTCTCATGAAAGCTGTTTCTTATTGGAGTGCAATCTGCAAAGCCCATTTCCTCCCTTATTTTCGAGGTCACTAACAATGGCAGCTTCTTTGCACACAAATAAAATTAAAGAAGCAAGCCCTATCATTTGTAGAACTCTCACTACAACAAGAAGAAGGAAACCTACTATGTCATCAAACCTTTCAATGTCATACTTCAAACCAAAGATAAGGATCAAAGTCCCCAAGTTGATAGCCAAAATCATGCAAAAACGGTGTCGTCAGTGCAAAGATGATCACAGCAAGAACAAGAAGAAATGGGCTAAACAAGTTGGCTCAGTCTTCTCGGGTGTCATGGGTAAAAGGAAATCAGTAGATGCATGCTCTTCCAATGACAGAAATGAAGAGGTTTACAGAAAAACAACTATGAACAAGGTGGGATCAGAGACACTGAAGTCTGAAAAAGATACTACTGAAAGCACTATAAACAACTTGGATTGTGGGGATGGTCGTCCACTTCTGGGTGCATTAAAATTTTCACTTTCCAAGTCACATTCTATGATGGAAGTGTTGGACTCTGGAAACGAAGAAGGAATGCAGAAGCGGAATGGTAAGGTAAAAAGCTCAGTTCAACCAAGAGTGACCGATAAACTACCCACGAAAAAGTTTTTGTCTTTCACTAGTTTTTTTAATAGGAAGAACAGAAAGAATTTCATCAAAGGCAATATCAAGAAGGAAAATGATAGCTGTAGCATCTGTGACGGGTGTAGTACACCTAATTGTAGAACAGTTGGTGGTGTTACCACAAGTTTCAGACTGATTGGAAAGCAGGGAAGTTCAAGCCACTTGATTAGAGTTCCGTCAAAAATACTTACCACCCGGAAAAAGTTGAGGGTGGCAAGGTCCTTGAGAAAGAAAATGAACAAGCAATTCGAACGAGGCTCAGAAGAAGAAAATGATGGCAAAGATAAAGAAGAGAAGGGTGAGTTGGAACTATGCAAGAAGAGGATTCTAATGGGAGAGAAGTGCAGGCCTCTTGGTTTTTCTGGTACCCTTCAGTATGATAAAGATGGCATTTTGTTACCAGAGGTCCTTGGTGAGGATTATAGGGGAAGTTCCTAGTTCTTTGGTTAGGAGCTGAAAGTTCATTTCATTTCATCTTTGTTTATGCCAGGATTAGCAAATTTTTGCTGAGTCCAAGTATTAATTTATTTGAAGTATGTTCAATGGTAATGTTTTCACAAAAAATATCAGGTTGTAGCTTCCATACTGTTTTTCTTCTGCTGTTCTTAGAATTATGTGGTAGATCTTCTAACCGGTTCCTCAAAGATAAGAATTATGGTAGATCAGTTGGCAATCGCTGGTATTCTCTATTCTGGATAAATTCCATTGAAAGTATTGGTCCAATATATATACAGATTTTCCTTTGAAATTAAATTTATACTGAGATTTAACGGGAATTAGAGGGACTATTTTTTTTTTTTTTTCCATATAAGGCTACGATCTTGATTTTAAATTGTTTTCTTACCTGTTTTACATATCATTTGAGGGGTTATGTTTCGTACATTCCAAACCCACCATAAGCCAGACGAGGCCTTCACCTTCGCAATGAACCCAAGTTCTGTTTCTCACCAAAGACTTGTTTAAATAGAGATAGTATAAACTTCTATACAATGCTGCAAAATCCCTTTATCCCTCTAAATAACAGGATTTTAGAATTTAGCAAGTGTTTCTCATAATCAAGTTGAAGCCCACAATCTTTCTCAAAAAAAGAAAAAATAATGTTGAAGCCCACAATGAGTATGCAGTTCTCGTCAGCAATAATAGAACATTTTGACTACAGTTAAAGCAGAAGCCAAAAATATAAGAATGATGGCAAAACTGGTTTGATTCTCAAAGTGACGGAAAAAACATACACAATGGGGCATAAATATGAAAGATCTGTACTTGGCATCCATTTGCCACTTACTAGAACATACATTCAATACTGGCAATCCCAGCTGCTACAAGCAACGGCCCACAAACTTTATATATCCATCCATATTAACAGAAAATGATCACTTGCACACTACGCTACTAGCATCTATTTCAACGGTTTCAACCCAAGGGATGCACGCAGCCTATTAGCTTCAGCAATCTCAGGGTCTGGGTGGTCTGTCCCATCCTCTTTCTTCTCCTTTCTCTCTTTCTTCTTCTTAGGCTCTTCCCGAGTGCCATTTTCCTCAGCTCCATCCCGTCTTCTGGGACTGGTGCTGCTGCGTGCATGTCTCTTCCGGTGCTCCCCACCCTCACGATCCTTCCGATCCCTACTCCTACTTCGGCTTCTTGAGTGACTCCTCCTCCTGCCACGGTCCCTGTCTCGCCTCTCCCGCTCCCTACCTTCCCACTCCCTATCTCGCTCCCTATCACGACCATAATCCTTTTCATCTCGCAAGCGGTAACGGTCTCGGTCCCTATCCCTGTCCCTGTCCCTATCCCTGTCTCTGTCCCTGTCTCTATCCCTATCTCGTCCACGTCCACGTTCCCTATCATAATCTCTGTCATAGTCTCTATCATAGTCTCGTTCCCTGTGAAACAGGAATAACAAAATGACCAAGTTCAAAAACTTATAACATCTTTTAAGGATTGAAGATATGGTAAACCTCATCGGTTACAAATATAGGAAGTGCAATGAAATCGTCTCACACACTAATAGAAGAAAATTGATGACCCATGAAAACACACCTACACTCTGAATCCATCATAATTCTCTCTGGACAATAACAGAACAAAGAAAACTGGCAGATTCAAAATACCTTTGCTGCAGGAAGCCGTTTAACCACTATAGTAGCTTCAATTATCACGCAATTGGAAAAAAGGTGAAAGGGTCAATAAGCAAACCATTTAAAGGTGGGTGTGTGCCTGCCTCTGTTATCATATGTTCTTGCATGACAGCTTCCTTGACACTATGATATAAGCTTCTACATCACACATTGACAAACTGTGTCCAAATATGCTCACTCACGTATAAGCTAAGAATTCATATAAAATAAATAAATAGGTAAAAAGAAGGCCTATATCCGACCCAATTGATTAAGAAAATGGCTTACCCATCCCCACCCCCCTTTCTCAAAACAAAAAAATAGGACACCATTTCACCTTAGTTGGATTTATATCAACAAATACTGTGGAGTAGTTACCTAATTGTGAAAGAAATTAAAAGCATTGCAGAACTTTGCACTACTCTCCAAAAATAAGAGCTGTAAAGCAATTGTACATAAAATAGATTTTATTCCATTTCTAAATGAGATAGAGCAAAGAAGACCATATCACATTTGCACTTAAATAGTAATGTACGATCCATCATACTTCTCGCTGCACACTGTCAGTGCAAAGAAACCTGGCAGGATCATGAAATATTATTATAGGAAGCACTGTTACGCCACTAAACGGCTTTAAATGCCATATGGAAACATAAGGCCTGAATGACACAGGCATTGACATAGATGCATACATTTGGGCAACAGCTTCCAGTAATTTGAGGGCTTATCATTTCTAAGGCAGCTGTGGATTTGGATAACATACAAAATGGTTGATTGGAAAAAGATCAAAGCATGTCAAATTGTGATATGCAGATCACTTTCACATGTTATGTAGGAACTCTTGTATGTGTAAGATGTAATTTAATTTAACTAAAAACCACCTCAAGTGGTATGTGTGAAACCAACCATGCAATTAGATAATATGAAGAGCACAACCCCAACCTTGCTCACTTAGACCAATCACAAACAGACATAAGCTAGAAATAGGATTATAAATGGGAAATAAGGACAACTTGACTGGGAAAAAAATTTAAAAAAAATAAATAAATAAAATAAGGCTTTTCCGTTAGGGGAAAAAATAAACGTTCTGGTAAAAGACATGGGTGTCTATCTCAACAACACATCCATAGATAAAAGACGATTAAACAAGGACCTATAATAATAATAAAAAATTAATATTCATTCAATATTGCACAAAATAAATCAGAAACCAGAAGTGTAAAAATAACTCTACCTGTATCTGTCACGGTCACGTCTTCTGTCCCTATCTCTTTCCCTGGCAGGGCTTCGCCCACGGTAATAATCCTGCTAGAAGTTACACCAAAATATGAATCATAAGACTGGAAAGAAACATTACAAGCAGGATTTCTTTTCCATAATGTCAAAAAGTTTAGAGAAGGAATGAGAGAAACTAATAGTATGTATCCTTAGAGAGAGTAACTGATAGGACCTATCATCAGGAAGAGTAAAAACTAACAATACTCTCTTAGGATGAAAAGTGGTGTAAAGGGAGACAATTTTGGCTTTTGTTGTTTGTTAGTCAAAAGAGGGAGATATAGCGAACTGACTCTATTTTATGTGTGAGATAGAAGGGAAATATATCGAAACACTTGTTCTTTATATGCGGTGACAAACTAATACATCACTAACCCACTTTTTTTTTTTTTTTCCCTTCTCTCTCTCTCTCCATAATTTTTCTCCCATACAAGATATTACACATATGTATCCTTCCATTTACTTTTCTTCCCTCCAAAACCTTTTATCAAAAACAGAAGTTAAACAGGAATGAAAGAAATGCAACCTTTTCATGAGCCTCATCTTCTAAACCATCAAGTTGATCATTCTCCTCCTTCTCCTCCTCCTCCTCAAAATCATCTTCCAAAACGCTTCGTCTAGGTTCCAATGAACCAATTGTTTCAAGAGTCCATCTGTAGGCATACAGAAAATCATAAAGCACACATTTTCAAAGAGTATCATGAAAACAAAATGAAGACAGAAAATTACAGCAGGAATCCTACAAAAGAGATCAAATTCACAAATACATGTCAAGTAATCGTACTTTTAATTAAACACAAGTACCTTTTCTTGATACGTGGCAAAGCAATGTCACAGGAATAGTCTTTTGTTAGAAGTTCATCAATAACCTCATCCACATGTGTCAAAGAGAACTCTAACACAATTAGAAGGCAAAACACAGGTAGGTTAGTGTATTCATGAAATTTATAAATGCATATGAAAAAAATAGCAAATAGAAGTCAAAAGCATCAATGAGAAAGAAATCATGGCAGATTCCAGAAATATGTTGAGGATCTTACTTCCTTCAGGTAATTTTTGTCTTAACTTCCTATAATCATTATACAGAGGCTCTAGGTACCGGTAGACATCGACATCAGTTCCTGTAAGACGCAAATAAAAAGCACCAAGTATCCGCACATATCTGCACAATGCAGAATTGAAAGATGTTAAAACCCAAGGGAAATAGCACTTCACAGGGAGTTCTACAAAAATCAAAGTGAAACCAACATGCTAACACACACTGAAAATTAAAGTAATGATTGTATTAAAAATGTATGTGTATCTTATTTATTTATTTATTTATTTTCCATATTTCCATTTCAGCATCCAAATGCTATTATAAACGCCATGAAAAAAATTAACCCCAATAAAACAAAATGCTCTAGTTGAGTTGGCCTTCTATCAAAAAATTTCCAAATCTAAGCAACACAAAGCAAGAATAATATTTCTTTGTCATTTATTTTATATATATTCAGAAGCATGGAATTGGGCAATATTGCACGGCTCACTCTACAAAAAATATAAATCAGGGCTGCTAATTTCTTAAGATTCCAAATTTCAATACCAACCCCTCAAAACATGGCACGAAGGACAAAATTCACTTAAATCAGCTTGTCTTTTGCTCATTGTGATTGAGATGTCGGATACTAATTAGATCCTAGTATTTCCCTTTATTACTTTTCCATTTTACTACTAATTCTGTAAAACTGACAAGTAGCATTTTCAAAACCTAATCAACTCAAACCCTCACCAAATTCCCTCATCAGTTCTTTTTAGTCTGAAATACAGCTTCTCTTTCTTTCTTTTAATTTTTTTTTTTTTTTGGAAAATCAACCGCAACCGCAAGAACCCCAAAATTCCCTTTTTTATTTTCTTCCTTTCCCTCTACTTCCTTAGCAGCTATCCCTAAAACAGAAATTACTAAAAAAAATTAAAAAGAAAACTTCGCCGTCTATATATCCATATCTTTTTGCAACTCCAATATATTTACTTTTCCATCTTCTTCTTCCACTTTCTCATCAACCAAACAGAAGTTTCACAAAGCAATAAAAACAATTCAAACAAGATACAACTACATCCACCCCTACTTATGCGTGCACGAGAACGTATTTGTATATATTACACTTCATTCTCCATCAACTCTAATCACATTCACCTTATAACTCTAGTTTTTAGCTCAGTCCAAAATCAACACTCATACACCATCTATACATACAAATAACACTTCATTTTCCATCAAATCAATCACAATATCCTTATAACTACAATTTTAGCTCACAATCCATTAATTTTTTACTAAAAGCAACAATTATAAGCACTACACACACACACTTTCCATCAAAATGAATCACAATCCCCTTAAAACCCTAATTTTATCTCTCAATCCATTAATTCCAAAAAAAATAACCATAACCAACTAGAGAGAGAGAGAGAGAGAGAGAGAGAGAGGTGGTACTTGTAATCGTCGTTTTTGATGAACTCGATGACGATCTCCTTCTCGGGCTGAATCTGGAGCATCTTCATGACGAGGCACATAAACGGCGTCGGTTTGCGGTTACCGCCGTGAGTACCGCCGAGGTGATCGAGCTCCATGGCCTTGTCGACCAGCGTCTCCGCCGTGAGACCGAAACATTGCTCCTTCCAGTACGTGTTCTGGTAAATCTTCGACCTCAGGATCTTCTCCACCAGGTTCTGCGGGTTCGTCCCCCTTATGCTCTTCGCCGCTGGGTCCGTACGGTTCGCCATTCCTATTGGCCTCGCAAAAGCTTTCAAACCCTAACACAGAGAGAGAGAGAGAGAGAGAGAGAGAGAGAGAGAGATTTATCTGTTGAGGGGAGGAGGGGAAAACGGTGCGTTTTCGGCAACGTGTTCGAAAATGGGAGTGGTGTTGGGCTTTGTAGGAGAAGAGCAAAAGCTCAACTGGGCTTCATGAATTGATTATATGCTCAAATGCACTTGTAGGAATGAAGCCCAAGCCCAACTGTAAATGAACAAATGCTCACCTTTTCATTTTCTTTTCTTTTTTTAAATATAAGATAGAAATTCTAGTATAGTCTAATTTAAATGTATATATGTGTGAAACTCACTCTTGAAGACTTGAACCCGCTCTTACCTCTCATCCCATAAGAATTTTGTATCTATACAAAAACTATCACACTAAAGGTGCACGGTATTTAAGGAGGTAGTTGTTCTTGTAGAAGCAATTTATAATATTCTTTTAAATGCTCACTTCTAATCATTGTTTTGTTTTGGTATTTTAGGAAGCAATTTCTCATCATTGTTATTAGAACGGTTAGAGTTTATACATTGCATTTATTTAGTACTTGAAACTCTCATTGTATATAAATATGGATGTAAATTAGTTTAATTATATAGATGTAAATAATTTTTTAAGAGAAATTCTATAATTTTTTATCCCCATGTTTTCTCTCGAGTTTCTTAAGTGGTCTAAATATATAAATTATTGGGAAAAGTTATAACACGTACTATGAATTTGTGGTATTCTCTAATTTAGGTGCAGGACAATAGCTTTCAAAATTTCAACTGAAGTTGTGTATAAACTAAAATTTTAAGCTAATAAATATATTTATGATATTCTCTAATTTAAGTGCATGGCAATAGCCCTCAAAATCAAATCCCTATTGAAGTCATGTATAAGTTGTCTTTTATAAGATATAAAAGTAAGGTACAAAATTCTATGTAATGATCGAATTTAGAAAATTAAAACAAGTCAAACCTGATTTTTGATCGATTGAGCTTTTATCAAAACATGAACATTTCTATTGATAAATAAATGATTGAATGACAGTTAAAATTTAAACAAAGTGTATGCCTTATTTGAGCTGGCATTTTCACATTTCAATCTTGAAAATTAAATAACTCAACTCTTGAATTATTACATTGTCATGTAATTTGCCAACTAAAAAACTTAACAAGCAACTTCCTTAGACAAGAGGTTACCATGGCTTTGAAGTCAAAAACTATTTCTTCAACATTTGAAATGGATCAAATTCATGATATAAATTAAATATTACAATTTTTAAAGTGTATTCAATGTTATATGATTTAAAATTTTGACTATTATTTTTTTGTTATATGGGTTGTTCTGAGTTTGAGATTTTTTTGTTTGGATTGGTTGTATTGTATTTTTGGATTGATTTGATACTATGAGGCTTTAGGATTTGATAATATTGCTGGGTTTGAGAAAATGGTGATTTTGAGATTTTTAATTTTTGGATTTTAATTTTTGGGTTTGTGTTCTTAGATATAGGTTTGTGTTCTTGTTCAAGACACACTTAGATCTCAATTCATGTAATTTTTATTTTTTAATTCTGTTTTTAATTTTTTTTATTTAGTGAAAATTAATAAATAAATTATTTTTAAAATTCAGATGCTGACGTGGCATTTTTTAATGCCAAAAAACATTTTTTATTATTAATTTAGGCCACGTGGAAATTAATTTACTATTATTTATTCCTACCGTTTGCCATGTCTGTTTTCTCTCTTTTTGATGTAACGACAGGGGCTAAAACAAGAAGCATTTTTCGGGATAGAGACTAAAAGCGGTAAAAATAAAATATAGAGACTAAAATGAGAATTGCTTGAAAATGTCAGGACTAAAAGTGGCTTTTCACCTATAAATTAACTACAATATAGTGCAAACTACTAGTATATTAATGTGATTTGTGAAAGCCCTGTAAACTCTAATTTTTACTACATACCCTCAACGTAGATGATATATCATATATTGATATAATATATGTATATTCGTTAATTTAGACTAGGATTAAACAAACAGATATTGTATTTAACAACCTACATACCATTTGATCTAACAATATATTACTAATATTTATCAAACTTTTCTTTTATTTGCCTTTTACAATATAATATATATATATATATATATATATATATCATATTATATCATATCATATCATATCATATATAATAAAAGTTGGGCTTAAACGCCGTAGTTACGCCACGTGACTTCAACAAATTGCATAAATTTTAATAAATTTTTAGATTTTAAGAATAGATATATACATATCAACTTAGAAATTATATGAGAAAAAGATAAGAACATGAAAAAATTATATCTATTTTTCAAAAATCTATTAAAATTTTTGCAATTTGGTGAGTAGGAAAAAAAATGCAAATTTGTTCTTTTTTTTTTCTTTTACGTTTTTTTTATCTCTCTTTTTTATTTAAATTCTATCCTTAGGTATTCTATTGATTTTAGGCTTTGTTGATAACATTTTAGATAGACACAACTGTTATAGTTGTAAATGAAATACTACTTTCTTTCATTACTTGATTTGTCATATTTATCTAAAAAATATGTATATATCTATTCTTAAAATCTAAAAATTTATTAAAATTTGTGCAATTTGGTGAAGCCACGTGGCGTAACTATGGCATTTAAGGCCAACATATAATATGATATGACAAATCAAGTAATGAAAGAAAGTAATATTTCATTTACAACTATAACAATTGTGTCTATCTAAAATGTTATCAACAAAACCTAAAATCAATAGAATATAATTACCTAAGGATAGAATTTAAATAAAAAAGAGAGATAAAAAAAACGTAAAAGAAAAAAAAAAGAACAAATTTGCATTTTTTTTCCTACTCACCAAATTGCAGAAATTTTAATAGATTTTTGAAAAATAGATATAATTTTTTCATGTTCTTATCTTTTTCTCATATAATTTCTAAGTTGATAAAAATTTTAATTTGAAATTACTTCTTTAGATAAAGTTTGATAGGCACAAAAACTCAATAATTTAATATCAACTTAACTTCTTCTCATCCATTAAGAAAAAAAATTATTCTTAAGCTCCACACTTTCATAAATTTATATTTATATATATATATATATATATATATATATATATATTGTGCTTATGATCTTAAATTGCAGGATTTTTTTTTTTAAAAGATTTTTAAAAAATAGATATATTTTTTTGGTTCTTATCTTCTTCTCCTATAAGTTCTTTTAAAAAAAAAAATCAGCTTCACTCTTTCATAACATCTTATTACACATAAAAAAAATGAAGAATTTTGTTTAGATTTTAAAAATTGCAATATTTTTGATAAAATAAAACTTTATTTATTATTATCAACTTAAACTCTAATACTTAATCAATTTTTAGGATGTACACAAAATCTTAATCAATCATTGAATGTTTATCAATTTTATTTAAATAACCATTCATTTGTAGTTTTGTACTTTAATTCATTAAAAAAAAAAAACATCTATCCTTATTAGTACTTTGTTTCTTTATACTAATATGAAATTCTATCCATATTTATCCAATAAAAAATGATCGAAGGAGATTTAGTTTAAGTATAAATCATCCAAAATTCAAACTTTATCGGATTAAGAAGTTACCTCCTTATCAAAAACAAAGATTTAGAATCTTATCTCACTCTAAAATACAAAACAAGTATTATTTTGCTTAGCAGTGTATGTCTCTTTACTTCTTCTTCTTCTTCTTCTCTTTTTTTTTTTTTTTTTTTGTCCTGGCCACATGTAAATAGTGTTACCTCTAACAATGTTGGTGCAGTAATGCTTTTCATGAGTACTTATTTTTGATGTTGCAGCTTTCCTAATAGAAAAGTGCTACATTTCTCCCCTCTGCCTTACCTATAGCCTTGTAGGTAATTTTTTTTTCCATTCATCAAATTTAATAGATTTTATGTATTTGTTGCCTTTTTATTATATATAATATGATTTTTATCAACAAGTTTTATAGATAGACTGAAATTCTATTTTTGATCACACTTTTTAGTGTTTTTTTTTTTTTTAAGTCAATATAGCAAGCAATATATTTGTATTTTTCAAATTTCTTATTACATGATTATTTGTTATTGACATCGATATTTTATAATGGATTTAATTTGTTATGGCTTTTGTTTGGTGTTTTGTTCCATATAATCTATATTCTTTAATTAAAAGCAAAATTTGTTGTCAAACATGAAATTGGATACGAGAGAATCCATCCGTCCAAATTTCTATGTAAGTCTATCTTTACTTAACTCCATTTTTTTTTAAAGCTTTTTTTCATTAATGAATTGAGGTTTTGGCTTAATTTTGTTTTCAACCGTTTCAATTATTGAATTCATTATTTTTTATGATAAAAAAATAATTTTTTTTTTTATTAAGATAAAAAAAATAATAATATATGTGTTCTTAAAGGGTAAAACACAATACAATCACAAACATTACTTTAAGTTAGGGTGTTATATTTATTTATTAGTACGTTAGAATGTTACATTAAGTTAGAGTATTATATTTTTATTTATTATTAATTTAGAATGTTACATATGGATACATACATTGGTTTAAGGTTGATATAAGTTATAACCATTTGAATGAAATCAACACTAAAACAATTATTTAAATATCAAAATAAGAAATAAAAATTAAGTTTCTTTAAAGTGTACAAGAACAATTTATTTTTTAATCTTAAATTTTAAATTAATTCTTTTTTCATTTTATTTGTTATTAAATTTAATTATATTATCAAAATATTTTTTATTAAGCCGTGCATCGCACGGGCATAGTACTAGTCTATATATATAAAACCGAAACTTTTGAAACTCCCACAATTTTCCACGTCATCATTCTTTTTAAAACATCAGCATTATAAAATAAAAATTCTGATTTTAATAACTATTTCTCCCCGATAGTCCTCCTTCCTTATAAAAACCAGATCAACTCTTTCTCCTCCCATCTTCATTTGTATCACAAGCACAGCACAATCCAAAACCAAAAGTTTCTCCCAAAAAAAAACCAAAATAGTCCCATCTCCCTCTTTGTCATCTTCCTCCTTATTCCATAAATTTCTTCAAACACAATACAGGATCAATGTTTTAAATACCGCTCAGTCAGAATTTTTCATTCCGGTATAGGTAACCCTACTATTCTATTCCGTTCCAAAATTCGACCCATACCGGCGTTCCAGCCAAGGAAGTCAATACCGTTTCGTACCGGTCGGTATAGCAATAATTTTTCGTACCGCTATACCCTTATTTTGTTTCTTTTTAAATACCGGACTATTTTGGTTTGTACCGGCCTTTCCGACGATTTTTGGTCATTCTAGTCGAAAATTGCGTCTCGGCCTGGAATGTAATTCCCATGCAATGAGAGAGAGAGAGAGAGAGAGAGAGAGAGAGAGTAAGATGGATAGAAGAAGGCATGGAAGTGGCAGTGTAGCTCAAGCATAGGGTGGCCGAACTAGCTGGTGCAACGTTTGAGTGAGGAGAAGCAACTTGCAAGAGAGAAATTGATCTGTGAGGGAAAGAGAGAAATAGATCTAAGTGTGATTATGGGTTAGTTTTCAATCTTTTGATGCGAAAAGTATGTGTGAGAGACTATTAGAGAGAGAATGAGAGAAGCAGATTTGTGAGGGACAAGTACTGAAAGACAACGTGGGCTATTGTGTAGTAGATCTTAAGATAAGATTCAATTTGAAAATGTGTGGATGGGAATTAAAGAGAAATGAGATAGTAATAAAAAGTAAGTAAATAAACAAAAAGATAAAGTTTACTGGACAAGACGGTGGAGGAAAATTAAAATTAAAAAAATGAATTGGAAAAGGAGTTGGGCTTTTATTTTTTGAACACAAAGGGATTGAGATTGAGTTAATGAAGATGTTTATGGTATTGACCAATACTACAACATAATTGTACAAGATTGACCCAATAATTATTTAAAGATTATATAAATATTTCTTTAAATAAATAATCATTTTTAAATATTTTAGCTTAACAATAACAATAAATAAATTCCAACATTAAAAAAAAAAAAAAGTAAACAAATAACTTTATTTCAATTCAAGAAAAAAAAAAAACTTATTTCAGCCCAAAAATAGTAAAAGTAATAACCATATTATTATTGTCAAAGTTTAACTGAAATGCACAAAAAAAAAAAAAATTTGCATAGGTGATAGCTTAAATTCTTCATTCATTATTGGATTTTTTTTCATAATCAATAGTTTTCTCGTGCATCGCACGGGTTAGCGACTAGTCTATATATATATATATATATATAACCGAAACTTTTGAAGCTCCCACAATTTTCCACATTATTACTATTTTCTTTTTCTTTTTTATTTTAGGTTTTATATCTTACAAGTGTTACAATAGTTTAGTTTAAGTAAAACTCTATTAAATATATGTTTCAAGAGCTTGAAATTCTACTTCAACTAAAATTCTATAAGGACTCGCGTTTACAATTTTTCACACCTATAATTACATGGCTTCTGCAAGAGTAAGTTAGATCACATAAACAAATTGAGACACGCCTTTCCCCCCTTGGTTCCTTATTTAGTCTGAATTCATTATTCACCACCACACACTGAAATTTTTAGACAGAAAAATCTAAAACCCACAAACCCAAATCCTTAAACAAAGTTTGTTAGAGAGAATTTCTCAAAAACCAAAAGGCTCTCGCTGCTACATCTTCATCTACTGTAATTTCTAAAGGTAGTTTCTTTTCATAGTTTGAATGGAATTGTTGTTTTTTTTTTTTTTTTTTTAAGGATGTTTGGTTGTTCTAATGATGATTGTTTGGCTTTTTAGATAAACTCAATAAATTTATTTATAGTCTTTTCTATTGTCAATGCATTTATTCTTTATTTAGTATGTTTTCACGTTTTAATATTTGATGAATTTTCTATGTTTTTGTTTTGCAATTCATATTGTTCTACAATGTATTGTTATGTGGTAATCAACATGGTTGTATGTTTGACTTCTAGCCAAATACAATAACACACTCCCACCACCAACTACTTTTCTTAGTCTCTTCATATGCCGTATGTCCTCTTCCTCTTTCCTCACATTGGTAAGGTTTTGCATTGATTTGGTTCTTGGAGTGTCGGGGAGATAAACAACTTAGGGAGCTTTCTTAAGTAATTAATATAACATATAGAAACACACTTTAACCCAAAAGGCTTAAGCTCAATGGGTATGTGCTCAATTATGTTATATTAACCACTCATTCTTCTTATCTTTATTCAATGTGGGACTTCACTCACACGTGTAACCCAACAATCTCCCCCTCACGTGTAAGTCTCTGCCACTCTGTGGGCTTCAAGACTTTTCTGTGGGCCATAAATAAGTCCTACCTGCTCCCCCTTGCCTAATGGGCTTTTCACTTCATTAACGCATCATTCATGGGTCTCTTGTACGCCATCCATGGGAACCACGTGTCAACCCCGCACGCACATCCATGGAAACCCCGCATGTCCATGTCCATGAAAACCTTGCACCTCATCATTGTCTACCACCATTGGCAATAATACTCCTTTGTTGGGCTTTTTCCAAGATCCTTTGTGTGGTCTTTATGAGCTTGCTTGGTGTAATATACCGTCCCCACTCTAACTGCGAAAGGAACCTGCCTTGCTCCATTTACGAAAGGGCTTCAAGTACACACACCTCGTTCCCACTCCAACTGCGAAAGGAACCTCGATAACCTTGCCACTTTTGCCTTACATCACCATGGGCTCTGATACCAGTTGTCAGGGAGATAAACAGCTTAGGGAGCTTTCTTAAGTAATTAATATAACATATAGAAACACACTTTAACCCAAAAGGCCTAAGCCCAATAGGTATGTGCTCAATTATGTTATATTAACCACTCATTCTTCTCATCTTTATTCAATGTGGTACTTCATTCACACGTGTAACCTAACATGGAGTGCCTTCAAAACTTGGGTTTTGGATTTATTTTGTCAAAAACGTATGTAAGTTTTTTATTAGGTTTAATGTTAACAAAATTAAAGAACTCACAATCTGGAAAAAAAAAAATTTGGTGTATGTTTGAATTCATCACCATAGAATAGCGAAAATGTTGTGAGCCATGCCGATACATGTTATGTGGAACCAATAATATGAAAGAAAAAGAATTTTCTAAACCTTTATTTTGAATAAAATTACTTATTTTCATTCAATTTCAACCGTTTTCAAGTCATACCTTTTTTAAGCCAAGTTAAGCAAAATAAATATTTTTAATTTTTGCTCCAAAAAAATTAATAACTATTTTTAATTTTTATTTACTTACCCCGTGCATCGCACGAGTTAGCAACTAGTCTATATATATATATATATATATATATATATAACTGAAACCTTTGAATCTCCCACAGTTTTCCGTGTCATTATTATTTTCTTTTTCTTTTTTATTTTAGGTTTTATATCTTATATATTTTTTATTTTTCTTCAACGAGTAATTATCCTATCAAGTATTACAATAGTTTAGTTTAAATAAAACTCTTTTAAATATATGTTTCAAGAGCTTGAAAATTCTACTTCAACTAAAATTCCATAACAAAAATTTTAACAAATATAAACCCCTGCCAAGGTCATAACCTTTCATATTCACTCAATTTTTCACAAAGAAAACACACACAACAAATTAAAGATTTTACAAAGAGGGTATGGGACTTCATGAGAAATAAACACACACAAAGTTTTGAAAGCCCAAACCCGACTACGAAATTTCATCTATGAATTCTTAAACTAAAAACCCTACAGAGGCATAGCCATCCAAACTATAGACTCTCTTTCATCGAAGTAGTCTCCTTGCTTGCCTAAGATTCTTCTAATCAGAGCAACTGTTAATGTTGTAAAGTCTTTCTTGTGGTATTCTACCGTTTTCCTTAAACTCAGATGAGAGGTGTGGTAACATATGCGTACTGTATTGAATCAGAACAAACGTAGGAAATACTTTGTAAGACATTTTATTATCGATAAACTTTTTTTAACATTTTTCCTGCCGTTGCTTCTACTAAGCACTGTTGTAAGTTGTAAGTTGTAAGTTGTAACCCCTGCCAATGTCGTAACCCTTCATACTCACTCAAATTTTCACAAAGAAAACACACATAGTAATAAATTGAAGATTTTACAAAGAGGGTACAGGACTTCATAAGAACTAAACACACGCAAAGTTTTGAAAACCCAAAACTGACTACGAAATTTCATCTATGAATTCATAAACTAAAAACCCTACAGACGCATAGCCATCCAAAACTACAGACTCTCTTTCACCGTAGAAGTCTCCTTGCTTGCCTAAGATTCTTCTAATCAAGTAACTGTTAATGTTGTAGAGTCTTTCTTGTGGTATTCTACCGTTTTCCTTAAACTCAGATGAGAGGTGTGGCAACATATGCGTACTGCATTGAATCAGAACAGACACGGGAAATACTTTGTAAGACATTTTATTATCAATAAACTTTTTTTAACCTTTTTCCTTAAGCTGTTGCTTCTGCTAAGCACTGTTGTTACATTGAACTTTTTTGTTTTATATATATTACATTAGTTATGATTGCACTATTATTCTTATTTTTAGCTCACATTAAAAGAAAAGACCTGTGAAAGTGTTTGTGAAAGGGACAAAGGGTTTTATTGGTCACAAGTAAGGGAAGATTTAAGTGACTGAATATATTGGTCTTAAAGGGTGTGTTTGGATTGAGCTTATTGTTGCTGAAACTGAAAACTGAAAACTGAAAACACTGTAGCAAAATAATTTTTAAATGTGTGAATAGTACCGTGGGACCTATTTTTTAATATTTTTTAGTGCGTGAACAGTGTCAAACAGTGCATGAACAGTGTTTTTTGTCTGTGAACAATAAAATCATGTGATTTTACTGTTCACTGTGTTTTTTGTCTGTGAACAATAAAATCATGTGATTTTACTGTTCACTTTTCGGGAAAAAAAAAAAAAGAAAAAAAAAAAAGGAAAACACAGGGTAGGAGACGCAGACGTTGAGGCCAAACGTCTCCAATATTGCTATATGTTTCTTTAATTTTCCATAATTAATTCTTCTTTCACCAACGTTCCGTGCATGTATGTTGATGTTTTTAATTTGATTCTAACATATGAGTGTGACATCCATTGATCCCTTCTTGCAAAAGTTTTTCCCATCGGTTTATCATAAGGAGGCCTTAGATAAATCAACCAATCAGTACTGTAAATTTGACAGTGTGACACTGACCATGTTCACATCTTCTCTATACTTGGCTGCACTTTTGGCATCGTTTGGTGCATCATGGGTGACCAAGAAGTTGGGTAGGAAAATATCCATGCTCACTGGTGGTTTGGTTTTCTTGGCCGGAGCTATCATCAATGCTGCTGCTCAAAATATTGCTATGCTTATCATTGGTCGAATTTTATTGGGTATTGGTGTAGGCTTTGCTAATCAGGTAAATATAAAATCCCTTAATTATTTGCTTTTCTTGTTTTTTTTTTTCTCTCTCTTTTGCTTTTACTGCTTTTAGTTTTAGTTTTAGTTTTAGTCTTTAATTATTTGCTTTTCTTGTTATTGGTATCTAATATCAGTTTTTTTCAATATATTTATATTTTTAATTATCTGGTTTTTATAATCAAAAAGTAATAAAAATAATTTTTTTAAGTAAAATAATGAAGCCACTAGCTTCGAAAAATAATCACAATCCTAATTCATGGGTTGCCTTAGGGTTACATCATGCATTTATCCTAAATTTATAGGGGAAGTACATAATTCATAAAATCCTCAATTTATGACTAAAAAAATTATTTTTACATGGAACTTTACTAATTCTATATATTAATTGATAAAATTATTCACAAGCTTATTTTATTTCTTTCAAAATTGAACTAGTATATAAGCTGTACAAATATGTCACTAAATAACTTTAATTTATTCAATTGCATGCAGGCTGTACCACTTTACCTTTCAGAGATGGCTCCATACAAACTTCGAGGTTCTCTCAACGTTATCTTCCAACTATGTATTACAATAGGCATTTTGATAGCCAATGTTGTTAACTACCTCACACCCAAGATCAAAGGTGGCTATGGATGGCGTGTTAGTCTAGGTGGTGCAGCTATTCCTGCCCTCTTCATTGTGATCTCATCATTTTCCCTCCCCAACACTCCAAACTCAATGCTCGAAAAGAATGAACCCGAAAAAGCCCGAGCAATACTTAAGCGAATTCGTGGTGTTTCTGATAAGGAAATTGAGGCTGAGTTCGAGGATCTTGTGGCAGCAAGTGAAGCCTCCAAAGCCGTTGAACACCCTTGGAGAAACATCCGGAATAGAAAGTACAGGCCTCAATTGATCATGTCCATGGCTATTCCATTTTTCCAACAATTTACAGGCATCAATGTTATCATGTTCTATGCCCCTCAGCTTTTTAAAACAATTGGGTTTGGGGATAATGCTTCACTCTTATCCGCACTCATCACTGGTGGAATAAATTGTTTTGCTACATTGGTCTCCATGTATGGTACTGATAAATGGGGTAGAAGATTTCTTTTCCTAGAGGGTGGAATTCAAATGCTCATATTTCAGGTAACACGCAAATACAAAGTCTAACTACATTTCTTTTCATGAGTATTCATTTATATTCCTATATCAAAAGTTGCATCCATATATTTTTTATATAATGTAAATTACATTGCATATATGTTGTAGGTTTTGGTGACAGTCTTCATTGGATGGAAATTTGGAGTATCAGGTCAAGTGATTGACTTGCCCAGGTGGTACGCTGGTCTTGTTGTGTTCTTCATCTGTGCCTATGTAGCTGCTTTTGCGTGGTCTTGGGGGCCATTAGGATGGTTAGTGCCGAGTGAGATTTTTCCACTAGAGATTCGATCGGCTGCACAGAGTATCACTGTCTGTGTGAACATGCTTTTCACATTCATTGTGGCCCAACTATTCCTTACCATGCACTGTCACTTGAAGTTTGGCTTGTTCATCCTCTTTGCTTTTTTCGTGGTACTCATGACCCTCTTTGCCTATTTCTTCTTGCCGGAGACCAAGAACATTCCCATTGAGGAAATGACAAGTGTGTGGAAGGAGCATTGGTTTTGGAGGAGATTCATGCCCGAAGATCAACCCCAAGTTTAATGGCCTATTTGGAAGTTTAAAAAAAGAGGGGGAGTAGAGTAAAAGGAGGGAGAATAATTTAATCACCTTGTTTGGAAGTTTTTTAAGGAATGAGAGGTAGGAGTTTGGAGGGGTTTCAACTATCTTTAACCCCTCATTTTTAATTCCCCCGAATCGAAGAGATATGGAGAGAGAGTAGGGTAGATAAATTATTGACTAAATGAATTCTCTAATTTACCCTTTCTAAATTAACAAAATTACAAACTGATTATATAAATAATCTTTGATTATTTAAAAAGAAATTCTTCAATATTTGACATGATATTTTCTCCAAGAAAGTAACATTTTACCTAGAAACAAGTAGTTATTAACGAAGTCGTTGTTAATAGTACAAAAATCTCAAATTCCTAGAGCTTCTTAAACCTCGCGGTCCAATCTCCTTTGCCCTATCTCCACCTTCATCTTCCCAAATCTCCACCGTCAACTCTTAACTAACGACACCAAAACCCTCACGATCGAGACCTCCGTTCCATTCACCTTCCACAAATGTGAATTGCCGTCATGCTCTGTTGAGACCAAGCCGTTTGAGCTCCTCTCCTTCTTCCACGACATGGCAAGGATGTGCCGCATGGAGATCGCTGCCGACTCGCTCTACAAGGCCAAACTGATCAGCGGGTTTTGCCACCTATACGACGGCCAAGAGGCTTTGAATATCTCTGCGCTTTGGGATCTGCTTGCGATTTTGGTCTGCGAGAATAATCACTGTAAGGAATTGTGGATTTTAGGTTAAAATTGAATTTGAGATTTTGACTTTATTAGTTTTGTGTGATTCGGATTAGAAAAGAGAATGTTGATTAAAGGGGTAAATTTGTCTATTTAAATCATTTCCTTTTCTTTTTATCCTAATTTTTAAAACATCAAAATAAGAGGAAGGGCTAATTACTCTCTTCCCTCTTATTAATTTTAAAAACATCCTAACAAGGTGGAGGATAACCATTCCCCTCTACCCTCCTCCTCACTACTCTCCTCTCCTCTACTCTCCTCTGCTCTCCTCCCTTTCTAAACTTCCAAACAAGTCATAAACCTTGTGCTAGCATATATTTTTTATTGGTCAATTAATTACTTTGGTTTTTAATTTCGCTTTACTATCATACTGGAACCCCTTCACTATTTTGTAAGTTGCAGGGGAAGTTCGTATTATTGATATTCTTTTTCTTTCTTTTTGGTATTTATAAAAATATTTGTTCTAATTTTACCTGGGCTTTATTTTTGCTTTTCATTTTCTAGACTTAGATATTGTGCATGTGGTCTTGTTAATGACTTATTCTAGTCTTCAATATGAGGTCCACAATTCTTCTTCCATATGACATGAAGGAAAAATTATGTCTCCTACTGCATTACAAACTAGCATACACATACACGTACTCGATCTCCATAACATTTTCGATCTATGTCATGTATTTTAGAAGATCATAGTTTGATCTCCAAAGACCAAAATCTTTCATAACGGTAAAACATCCACATCCTCTCTCCATAATATTTTCATTCTTTCATGAATTTTAGAAGACCATAATTTTTCTCCTAATTAAGACCAAAATCTTCCCCATTGAATCTGCCTTTTCGGTCTGGCCAGTAGGCTGATTTTACTGTATAGTTCCACACTATTTATTATTATTTTAAACAAAGATTTAAGATTCAAATCCCCCTTCCTCAATTATTGAATTACCAAAAGAAAAAGCTTCATGTTATTCTCTACCAACTACATTGAGAGTGTGATTGAGAATTTTTATTCCAAAAAATATTTTGCTTCATGATGTAAAAGGTTGCTAGGTGCAATGAACTTCTGCTACGCAAAAAAAAAAAAAAAAAAAAAAAAAAAAAAAAAAAAAAAAAAAAAAGTGATGCTAATTTAATTATTTTTACTATAATTTTGTTTTCATGCACGACACGTAAACTTTTAAATAGCTTGAAGAAAACATTTTAAGAGATGCTAATAGTGTTTAATGGAATTCAACTTAGCAACCTAAAAAAAGACATTTTCACCACATTTGTCCAACCTATCTGCTTGTTTCCTCAAAATTTAAAAGGTATAAAAATGAATTACAAAGAACAATTCCCCCGTGGATTATTCCTACGCTTACCTATTCCTTTTATTCTCATTTGTTTATCTTTTTTTCTCACCACAAAACAATTAAAATGTTTAATGGAAAAGTAGTAAGTATCCAAAAATACGGGTCTTTTAAAATTTTCTTTATTTATTTTTATAGTTGGATTGTTGATGGTGTGACTAAATAAATTAACAAAATATAATATTGGTTATTAATTTTTTATAATTATTTCCTTTACTCCAATACATATATAGGACACACTTGGATATATTTAGTGGCCATGAAAAAAAGAATAAACTTGAAATAACGGTATATTCAGGAGCAAATAGGCAAATCAAATTGTTAATGTACGTGGATCTATACCACTTCAACCAATAAATTTCGAATTTATTTTTCAAAAGGTTAATTCCTAGTGTGCGTATTGAAAATGAACTTAATTTGTTCAGTGTTTTAGTGATTTGGTATTTTCTAGGGCTGAATCCAGAAATTTTTGTTTATGACCAGACTATATAATATCAATATATATGCATTTATAAAATTAAGCAGGTCTACATGCCTGTATTTGTATATCTTTACTTAATTATTAAAGTGTAAGCAAAACATTTCATTGATATAAAGGTCTAAATCAATAATATAACTCAGATTCTTAATTCAATTTCTCTCTTGTACTCCCTAACCAATATCATCTTCTCATATATATATATATATATATATAATAAAAGTGAATGTAAATTAGACATTTTTATTATTTCTAAAATCTCTCGTAGCTTTGTTTTAGGGATAATATTTTCTTGCTTGAAAGTTCCAATCTCTTTATCTTTTAAAACCAAAACACACACACACAAATTCTTATATTTATATGACTATCTAATTGATTTTTCACAACCTAGGGCCTATTTAGATTGAGAGGAGAGTAAATGAGAGTAGACTAGAGTTGGCTGAAAATAGACTAATTTTGAACTAATTTTACTTTACTTTACTCTACTCCTCATCAATCCAAACGGACTATTAGAGGCTACAGTTTTCCCTCCCTTTCATGTATAGTTTCATCTGCCTGTGTTATTAGTCTATTATCAAAGTACTTTTATAAAGTTTAAATTTACCTAATTTTTACGACAAAAAAGAAGAAGAAGAAATTACATTTCAAAACTAATGATGAAATTTACACAAATATTAATTCCATAAACATCAAATCAATCTCATATCCACAACAACTTAGTGACTGTTTGGATATGGCTGAAAGAACTAGCACATCTGCGTCTGGCATTTTCCCTTTTTTTTTTTTTTTTTTTTGGATGCACGCGTTTTTGTGTAGGAAACAAAGTTACTGTTCACACACACAAAGTTACTGTTTATACACTGTTTACATACTATTTATGCACAATTCACGCACTATTCATGAGTCCCACAACTACTCTATTTAGAAAAAATATTAAAAATGGGTTCCATGGCACTATTCACACATTTTTTTAAAAATTATTTTACTATAGTGTTTTCAGTTTTCAATTTTCACACATCTATTTAATTATAAATCACGCTATGTTGGCAACGCAGGAATTGGATGCCAATCTTAGTCTTTTATTTTACCCTCTGGCCTTTTCTTAATTTTTTGATACCAATCTCATATTTTTATCGGATCATAATATTGTTTCTAATATAAGAAATTATAATAAAAGTGAATAAGGCAATATATAGCGTAGTGTAAATACAACCTGTCAAATTAAAACAAAAACAAAAGACACACATCAATATATACTAAAATAATCAGGTTCATTATTGTTACAAATGAGAGCAAAAAAGATTGCAATTTTTTTTGTGCGAGATAGAAGGGATACGGTATTTTTGGCGCTCACCCTAGACCTATCGCGTCCCTAACTCCGTCAATACCCACTACATGAAAAAAGAAAAAAGAAAAGAAAAATCTATTTTGCAACAAAGAGACAATAGCAATAAACATAAATATGTGCGAATATTACTTTTTGTTGCAATAGAGACTTAAAAATACTAATATATTGCATCAATATTTTATTTGTTACAATAACTTCCAATAACCTTGTTGCAATAGACTAATCCCCTCCCACATTTTATTTTCGCTAATTTTTCATTACCCACTATTACAAAAATAACCTTTTCCCTTCTATCTCGCACACTTTGCCTTTTTCTCTTTCCTATTCTCTCAATCCACCGTTTTATTTTACAAAATAAAAAGTTTGATAGTGTGGAGCCTAATGACATTGCAATAAATTATAGCAACAATATTTTTGTTGCAATAAAGTATTTTTAATAATAATAGTAATAATAAAAATACTTTATTGCAATAAAATGCTATTGCAACAAAAAAAATTTCACCACAGAGTTTATTGCAATAACGTGCAACAAAATATTTTCGTTAAAATAAGGTTTTATTGCAAAAATTTCGACTTTATTGCAGCAAAACAATTTGTTGCAATAGAGTTTTTTTTTTTCTTGTAGTAACCATTTGTGCCCTTTGATCTTTCCCAAAAGAAGGAGATCATAATCTTGAATCCTGATCATATGGTTTGCCCTTGTCTTCATTGCTCTAGTGTGCTTTCTCTGCTATTGGGTGACACACAAAATAAAGAGCAATTGGGCTAGACAAGTTGTCAACCCACTCCCACCACCAGAGGATAACATAACTGAGGAGGCATTTGGGCTTTGAGCTTAGTAGTGAGTCTCTTCAATCTTCCTAGCCAACTTTTATCATGTTGTAGTCTCTCTTTTATTTCTTTCCACATCTTTATATATATATATATATATATTCATTCTATTTTGTGGTATTTTTTCTCTGATAATGCAAGATTAGAGGTAATGATTATCTGGGTCTCTTCCATTTTGTTGGTTTTGTGTGCTTTTAGTTAGGGTTTTATATGTTAATTTTAGAGAACCATTGCGTTACAAAAAGGGTGAGAATCTTTTATTGTTGGGTATTGAATATAATCACAGTCTAGTAAGAGTATATTTTATGTACAATTCACAAGTGTGTAAGAAATTTTTTTTTTAGAGAGTAGTGGAAACAAAACAAACATAAACATACCTTTAGTCATAATTATTTAAGTGTTTGGAGAAAAAGAAGACTCACTATATGATAATGTATTTATAAAATGTGTCTTTTAGTCTATGAACTTTACCTCACATAATTCTTTTTGATGGAGACAAACTATATATCTATACTATATATAAGATGATTCCTCTCTTTCAACTGGATTTTTATGTGGTTCAAAAATACCCTTATTAATGAAAGGTAATTTCATTTAGAAATAGGGTCATAAATGTCAAGTAAAAAATTTCACTTTGAATTTAAAAAGAAAATTCCTAAAATTTAAGATTTTTTTTCCCTTCAAGTTCAAAAAAAAAAAAAAATTACAGTTGCTGCTTATTTCTAAAGTTTATCCTTTTTATTTGTTTGAAAAAAAAAAATAATTCTAAATTATAATATATGCAAATTATTAACTTTTGCCCAAAAAAATAGAAGATTTGTTCCATAACCCTATTTCTATCAAGGAATTTAAAAATTTTAACTTCAAGGTGTTTATTAACCAAATGGGTTATACCGATTGAGAGTTTTGTAGAAATTGTTATTCACCATAACGTTATTCACAAATAAAATCCTTAAGATATGAGTTTTCAATTATCACTTAAATGTGGGTAGCATAAATTTTTCTTAAAATCTTACAAAGTGGCTCATCTTATTTTAGAGAATTGTAATACAATGAATAATTTCACTATGCCTTGACCTTTTGAGCCTAAAGGAGCACAATAGCGACATTTTCCATCAAGTATTATCTTGCAACCTTTTTTGCTTAAAGGTGACATCTTATGTAAAGTATTAATCTTGCAATCTCATCTCATTAGATTGCCACAAATGCCTCTCTCTCTCTCTCTCTCTCTCTCTCTCTCTCTCTCTCACATGTAGACTAGTTCCATTTTTTTTTTCCCTTTTTTAACTATTAGCATTACCACCACCTTATCATAGATAACCATTTTTTTTTTGGGCCTGAGTGCCATTTACTATGAGCACTCACAACAGTGGTGCTAAATAGTTATATTGTTAAAAATATAGTTATTTAGCCCACTAATCACAAAAGTAAAGCTGCAGCAGTGGAGGTAAAGCTAAAAAATTTAGCTTCTCAGCTACAATGCACACCTAAAGATAGATGTGCATCGTAGCTCAAAGGCAAAAAAAAAAATATATATATATATATATATTTTTTTTTTAATTGGTTTCTCTCTCTTCTTTTATGAAATTAAGCTTTTCTCTCTCCTTCTTTCTTTTCTCTTTCTTTTTCCCATTCACTCTTTCTTCTTCACCAAACCAAACCCAACACTTCTCCCTTTCAAAATTTTTTTTTGTTCCTTCCTCTAGCCATTTTTTCTCTATTTTTTCTTTCTACTTCACCTTTCTTCTTCACTAAACCCAGCCCTTCTCTTCTCCACCTTCATTTTTTTTTTTCTTTCTTCCTCCAACTCCTCACCATTCCTTAGCCACTACCTGCCAAGCCGCCAACGACCCAAGTCCTAAGCCGTTACTGACACAAGTCCCAAGCCGCTAGAGATCCAAGCCTGGTGGTGGTGGTTTTTATTTATTATTTATATATATATATATATATATATATATATATATATATATATATATATAATCAAAGTTATGGGTGGTGGTGGGTTGTTGATTAGGTTGTATTCGTGGGTTGTGTTCGTGGTGGTGGTGGTGGGTTTTTGATTGGGTTGTGTTCGTGGATTGTGTTTGTGGTCTGTGTTTGTGGTGGTGGTGGGTTGTCCCAAGCCATTATTATGGGCGGTTGTTGTTGGCTGTGGCGGTGGTGTGGGTTTTTTTTGTTGGTTGTCCCTGGGTTTTTTTGATGCTGGATTTGTGGGTTTGTTGAATTTTGGTTATTTTTATGTGTGATTTTAGTTGGTTTTTGAGATGATTTTGTTGCAATTTTGATGGATTTAGGTTGTCTTAATGGTGGCCTGTGGACAGTGGAGGTGGTTGTGGGTGGCAGTGGAGGTGGCTGGGGTTTTGGGTTTGCTTATTGTTCTTCAACAGATGATTGGTTTGTGGTATTCTTTTTTTTTTTTTGGCAGTGAGTTGTATTATTTTATTGTAGTAGATATATTATTTTATTGTGATGTTTATATTATTTTATTATGTTGAAGCTAAAATAGATCGACTGCTACTGGATGTTTTGTAAAATGAGTAGGAAAAATAGATAAAGTGACTTTTTGTGGTGCCAAATAGCTAAAAAAATAGCTTCATTGCTGTGGATGCTCTCCAACATAGGTATATCGTTGTGATCGTGTCATCTAGACAAGCCATTTACTCAAAACAACATGTCAATAGTCAAATCATTTTGTTTTGTCCTTATCATCTTGAGTATCTGAAAACAGTGTGAATAGGCATTGTTTTGGTCCAATGTTGTCTAGAAGAAGAAATCAACGACATGCCATTTTCTTTATATTCTCTAGATAGCATAGAAAATGGCATTTGGTTTAGGAAAAAAAAAATCTCTAGATGTCATAGAAAACAACATTTGGTTTAGGAAAAAATAAAGGCTCATAGCGAAATCACTTTTAACACATTCTAATAAAAAATTCTCCCATATTAATTGATTAGAGGCTGAAATTGGAAATTCAAGACCCACTGAATGCAAGTATAACTTTTTTTTGAAAGCAAAGCAACCTGCTGAAAACTTCATTGCCAAATAGAAAAGAGAGTACAACAAATCCATGAAAGAAAAGTACAAGGCACAGAACAGACTACAAACTATCTTTTTGAACAACTTGAATTAGCCAAGGAGGACAAACTCCTTTCCAAACTTGAGATGATTCCTTTTGCCTTGCATACTGAGCAAGCTCGTGAGCTACGTTGTTGTATTCTCTTTTCACATGCTTGATTTTCCAGCTAAAAGAAGCAAGCAGACTAAGAATCCCCTGATAAATATGGCCAAGACTGCCACCAACTTCAGCTGCTAAGACACTAGTGACCGCTGTTAGAGCATTAGATTCCAAGATTATTTGGGGGAGCTTTTGCTCTTTGGCAAGAAGGAGACCACATTCCATAGTCAAAGCCTCAACTTCCTCCGCCAAGGAATGACCTTGAAAATATTTGCAGCAAGCAACAATAATATTACCAACTGCATCCCTTATAAGAACTCCCACACTTGAGTTCTTTTCACTTCCCGAATTAGCACCATCAACATTGATCTTAAACACACCTGGAGAAGGTGCTAACCACTTTCCTTTTGACCGAGACAAGTTTTGAGAGCAGGCTATTGAAGCACTTTGGAACTCAAAAATATATTTCTTTGCAAAACCCCAAATAAGATCAGGAATTTGACTTGAGGACTCATACACAATTCTATTTCTATTGTACCAAATAGCCCAATCAGCCCCAAAGAAAGTCTCCAAGTCACTGGATGTACCAGATTCCAAAATCTCCATAGCTATATCTAAAATATTCATATTTACATTCAACAGCACAGTCGGACAATCCAGCCAACATCTACAAACCCTCTTAGCCACTTCACATTTCACAAAGACATGAGAATTCATTTTAGGCCCCATACCACAAGCCTGACAAACATCACAAATATCAACACCATTTCTTTGCAAATTCACAAAAGTAGGAAGAGCATTCATACACATTCTCCAAGCAAAAATACGAACCTTGGGAGGTATGTTTAAATGCCAGAGCTTTTTCCATAGAGGACTTTTAGAATCACCGGTAGAGCATTCACCTTCCTCCAAAATATCTACCACCCCAAGAGCAATATAATATGCACTTTTTACGCTGAATTCTCCTTTTTTATTACCCACCCATATAATTTGGTCTTCTAGAAGGCTATGGCAAAGGGGAATATTTAGAATAGTCCTTGCTTCAAAAGGCAAGAATAGAGATCTCACTACATCACCTTTCCACCTCCTAGTATCTCTATCAATAAGCACCGAGACCCTAGGGTAATCATTAAAAGACGGGGGGGGGGGGGGGGGGGGGGGGGGAGATAACTTTGTATGTTGTTGGAGTTGGTAACCATTTATCCTCCTAAATAAGAATCCGCTCACCATTACCAACATGCCATCGGGTGCCTCTTTTTACAACTTCCAACTCATAGAAAATGCTCCTCCAAGTATAAGAAGGGCTGGATCCAAGCTTTGCGTGAAAAACATCACCATGTGAATAATATCTTGCTTTATAAATTTGGGCCACCAGAGAGTTAGGATTCGAAATCAACCGCCCACCTTGCTTAGCTAGCATAGCAAGGTTGAGAGCCTAAAGATTTCCAAACCCCATTCCTCCATTCAACTTGGACTTGCACATTTTCTTCCAGCTAACCCAAGCAATCTTAGATTCTTAACCCCTTTGACCCCACCAAAATTTCCTCATCATTACTTCCATCTCATCACAAAGGCTTTTCGGGATTTGGAAACAGCTCATCATATATGTTGGAATTGCTTGAGCAACAGCTTTAATAAGGACCTCTCGACCACCCACTAATAGCATTTTCTCCTTTCACCCTAATAATTTCCTCTCCACCCTCTCTTTAATTTCAGCAAAAATTTCAACTTTAGACTTGCCAATAATTAAGAGTAATCCAAGGTATTTTTTATGGCAAGTGTCTTGCATAGGCCCCAACATATTCAACACTTCACTTCTTCTATCATCCAGGGTATTATTGCTAAAAAAGATTGAAGATTTATCCGCATTAATCTTCTAACCCGAAGCATCTTCGTATAATTGGAGAATATTAATAAGATTTTGGCATTCTTGACTATTTGCTCTACAAAATAAAAGATTGTCATCCGCAAAAAATAGATGAGTGATCTTAGGACAACCTCTACATATAGATACTCCACCGATTCTGTGATTTCTGGCAACATCATTAATAAGAGAGGAAAAATCATCTGCACATAAAAGAAAAATATAAGGCAAAATAGGGTCTCCTTGACGGAGACCCCTCGTAGGAATAATATTACCATAAGCAACCCCATTTACTAGGATAGAGTAGTATACATAAGTAATATAATGCATGATCAACTCTACCCATTTCTCATAAAAGCCCATTTTTACCATCACTAGTTTAATAAAACCCCACTCCATCCTATCATAAGCTTTACTCATATCCAACTTTATTGCTACAAAACTGTCTTTACCTTCCTTTTTGTGTTCAAGATAATGCATAAGTTCAAAAGCTATAAGCACATTGTCGGTAATAAGCCTCCCAGAAAGGAATGCACTCTGATTTTCAGCTATAATTTGAGAAAGGATCACTTTAAGACGATTGGCTAAAACTTTAGATATGAGTATATAAACAACATTACAAAGACTAATAGGTCTAAAATCTGTCATCTTTGTGGGGTTTTTTATTTTTCGCACCAAAGTGATGTTTGTTTTATTAATATCAGTCATAGACATATTAAAGTTAAGAACATTTAAAATCATGCATATGACATCATTACCAACAATACCCCAATAATTTTGAAAAAAGATAGCAGACATACCATCTGGTCCTAAAGCTTTTGTTGGATGCATTTGTTTTAGTGTTATCTCAATTTCCTCCCTAGTGAATTCCTTAATAAGGGACTGATTCATTTCCTTCGTGACTTTTGTTGGAATAGCATCAAGAACTTCCAAAATACGAGTTGGGAAGGCAGACGAATATAAATTTTGGAAATACAATACTGCCACCTTTGCAATACCATCAATCGAGTCATGCCAATTCCCTTCTTCATCCATGATACAGCTGATAGTATTTTTCCTCCTCCTAAAATCTGAAGCCTTAGTGTGGAAATATTTCGTATTTCGATCCCCAAGGCCTAACCAGTGCACCTTAGATCTCTACTGCCACTTAATTTCTTCACTCTCCAATAATTCATTAATCTCCTTTCTTAATATATTGATTTCACCACCCAAGTTGCCATTTCTATCTTTGCAGACCAAAGTATTGAGAGTCTCCCTTTTCTCCTAAATTTTCTTTGGAATTTGCCCAAATACCACTTTGTTCCATCTCGATAGGTTATCAGCACAACATCTCAATCTAGCAGCTATTCCCATAGGATAATTTAAATCTTGGCTGCCATCCCAAACCCCTTGGATGATGTCTTTGCATTCCGCCCTTTTTGTCCACATAGCTTCAAATTGAAATCTATGTTTAGTGGGATACTTCTGAGCCATAGTAGCATCAGTTAAAAGCAGAGCGCAGTGGTCAGATGTGGATTCCACCAAATGATGCACTTTAACATCTTTATAATGATCCACCCAATCAGGAGTAGCCAAAACACGATCCAATCTTAATAACATTCTGCTTTCACCCTCTTGCATATTACACCGAGTAAACTCAGGACCAACAAACCCAAGATCCTTGAATCTACACTGATGAATAACTTCTCTAAAATCATCCATCTGTTTTTGGGATCTTTGCACACCACCTAACTTCTCTTTCACCGATACTATTTCATTAAAATCACCAAAGCATAACTAGGGCAGATGGTACTTTCGGCTAAGGCTTCTCAATAAATCCCATGATTCTTTTCTACGATAAGTTTCAAGATTTCCATAAAACCTGGTAATACGCCACTTAAAACCTGAATCAGGGTCAGTCACCACTGCATCAACAAAATTCCTAGAATAGTTTTGGATTTCTACCTTTACATCCCTACACCATAACATAGCTAATCCCCCACTCCTCCCAACAATAGGAACAATTAAACCATTCAACAGACCAATTTTAAATTTCACGTTTTCCATCTGATACTTCTTCATTTTTGTCTTCGACAGGAAGACAATTTTGGGCTTCCAACATTGCACAAGCTCGTGCAACACTTGAACTGACTGGGGGTTCCCAAGCCCCCGGAAATTCCAACCTAAAGCAATCATTGGTCTAGGCGGTGCTGCTCAGCAGTCACCGCCATTTCAACAAAGAAATTTTCAACCCCTTCCTGTTCCCCAACACATAACCGTTTCTGGACATTTTCATCAGACATAAATAACATATCATTATATGCCTTTCTCTTATTACTTACCTCCTGGGCTTTTCCAAACTTCACCACCTCTTGGGCCTTCCTTTTATCTCTTGCTATTTTTTTAATCCTTCCTTTAGCTCCTTGGGTGATCACTCGGTCTGGACAATGAGGTTGTGCCTGGACAATGGGCTTTAATCCTACATTTTCATTTAAATCTGGCTCATTCTTCTTTTCCCCTCTTAAATCTTTTGTCTCTTTTATCTTTATTGGGCTTAAATTTCCAACCCCACTCATATCTGGCCCAAATTCCTTACTAACTACGTGCTAACCCACTTCAGTCCCATTCCATTCAGTCCTGACTGAATTAGCTCTATCTCCACTCAGCCCTTCACATGCATTCTGCTCCTTCTCACTGTTCGAAGCTTCTGGCAGCCTCTCTTCCCACCTGACCAGATCACCGTGTTTCTTGTGATTAGACATGACAGGATTCATCACAAAGTCCAATTAATCTGCCTCCATCATGCTTACCGAACCCTTAGCTGGCTCAACTCCTCCGTCAACCACCAACACTAAAGAACTTCGACCACCTGCCCCATTCTCTGTTCTATCTTCATCGTCCACCACCATAGAAGCCGAACCTCCTTTCTCAGTCACAGATTGCTCCTTCAGCTTTTCCTTTTCTCCTCTAACTTTCAAAACTCCACCAGTTTTCATCCATTCACCATATTGCCTTCCTGATGATTACTCCAATAAACTTGCTTGACAATGTTTTTCATCATGCCCAAGTATTCCACATCTATAACAGAAAGTAGGTAACCTCTCATACCTGAAATCAACCCAAAATCTTCCACCTTTATCATTCTTCACATGCGCCCTTCTACGAAGAGGTTTATCAATCTGCACCTCAACTCTTATTCTTAAAAACTTAGCTTAATATGCTTGTATAGCTCTCTTATCAACCTCTAATACTCTTCCAATCTTACTGCCAATATCTCTTCCAATATCTTCAGTCATATTCTCAAATGGCAACCCCCAAATTTGTACCCAAAAAGGAGAATGGGAGAAACTAATGTTTTTTGATGTCAAACCTTTCCTCCATCGGCAAAGAAGGAGAAAGTTATTGTCAAAATTCCAAGGATCACTTTTTTCAACCCATTCTAACTAACATCTTGACCCAAACTTAAACTGCAAAATGTTATTCCCCACTTCCACAATTCTCAAATCAGAACCCATATTCCATGCTGCCTTTAGGGTGTTCTTTAAAGCTCTAAGATTTTGATGACAGTCTAAAAGTAGACGCCCAAATAAGCTCAGAGAGCATTCTTCAAAAATTCTAGAACTGATTCTATTAGCAATAACAATATCCTCCTCTTCTTCTTTTGTGAGCTTCATGTTTTCCAAACTATTCACTACTTCTTGATCCATACAGCCACTTTCGAAGAAAAATGGGCTACAACCACTACAGGAGAATGGTGTAGTCCAAGAAAGAACCCTAAAAAGACTTTAAGGGAGGGAATAAGCTCTTACTGTAATGAGAGAGAAAACAGACTCCTACAGGGGAGAGTCTAAATGCATGTATAACTTACCAATTAAAAAACAAAGGTCATCAACCATGGGAGAAATGGCATATTATGTGAATAAATCTAATGATGGAAAAATTTTCAATTTTTTTTAACAATTGCTAATGTGTTGTGTTTTGAGTGATACATTATAAAAATAATGTCACTAATGAACCTGTATGAAAATAATGTTGTTTAATCACATATTAAATTTGTTTGTACCTCTAGTATTGTTCTGTGTGAAAAAATATATAGATAAGCCTAGAAAAAGGCTTATCAGCTAATTGCTTGCGACAAGTCCTCTGCAACAGAAGAAATAACATTTTCATTGTAAATATTAGAACATGCCATCTAATGATCTCTATTCCATTAAAAACCTTATGACCATATTTATCAATGAGGAAAAGAAGAATAAATACATTACAACTGTTCCGAGGAACAGGATACAAGATACAATTCATTTTATGAGTTGACTACAACAAATTACGTATACAAGAATGTATTTCTAACCATTAACATTTCATGTCCAAGCTTATCTTTGACAAGGAACAAATGGTGGAATAAAAACCTAAAAATGTAGACTGATAAAATACAGATGGGATTAACATCACTATGTAAAATACAGGGGATCTCATCTTTGTGTCTGATCAGGTGTGTGGTTGCTTGTGGTAGATGATGATGCTGTCCTGCCATTTAGTATCCCATTATCCATTGGTGGACTTGAACCCCACTTCCCCTCTGATTCTGTTGGCTCTATAACCTTTACAGATCCATCAGTCAACCCAACTGCAAATTGGTTGGGATCCAGTGGATTTGCCGCAACAACAAGAGGGTGCACAGATTGGCTTCTACATTAGAGTACAACACAGATTCTAAGACTCATATATACCAAAAGCATGAAAATTAGTATGAATAACCACTCAATGCATGTCAAGCTTATTGTGAGTTACAAAAAATATATATACTGACCAATAAATGAAGCAACAGTGCTAGCTCAGAAGTCAGAAAGTGAGCAAGGATGTATGAGGGCAAACAAAAGGCAGGGAGTTTATTTGCACAAGAGCGTAATATGTTATGAAAAAAAATTTATCGCACTTGAATACCAATGATAAAATTTCAGAAAAATTAGACAGAAAATACTGTGTTTGGTGTACAAACCACGATGTCCTAACTTACCCATTTAAAGCTGCCTGTGACAAGTATGCTGATGGGGCAATACGACATCTTAGTCTCAGACTATCAGCATCAAACACCCCAATATTACCATCGTAAAAGGTAGCATAAACTAGTTGACTATTGCAAGAGTATGCTGCATAAGAAATGGGTGCAGACAGTGCATCTTGTGGTACCCACTGCAACAGAAGAATGCATAAGCACATGCACCAAGCATGTTCCAAGAAATCATTTACAAGCATTTGACAAACTTCCTACCTGCCGTATGCGGTCCATCTTTGAGGCATCATATATAGCTAACTGTGTCTCATGGACTACCAGCAAGCGCGTTTGGTCAGAGTGGAACTGTACTCGAGTGTCGCCGACAGGTGCCTTTCCAGCAGGTATTTGGATTGTAAATGACTTCCTCTTCTCCCATGTGTCAATGCTCCACACACAAAGCTGCACAAAATAGTTGACATTTATTAAAACTAGAACCTAGCCATCATCCTAAAATGTTAATCAATTTTTGGATTAAATAATTTAATAAATGTGCTCCAGCAGGCTTATACAATGTCCTCCCAACTGGGCAACATATTTAAGATAAAGCAACAAACTGAAAGGCTATTTGACAATTATTATTGTATTGTAATAGTATTAAACATAGCAAAAGAACCACATATGCCACTTACTTGAGCATCAGCCCCTGAAGAAACCAGGATATTAAGATTCGTTGAAAAAGCTAAACCAGTTATCCGCTTCTGGTGTCCCTTCAGTTTTGATTTTACCTAAAAACAACATGTAATTCACACCAGTTTATATTAAGAGAGCAGAAGAAATCACTCTTTTTTTTTTCTTTTTTTCTTTTTTTTTGTGGGGTGGGGGGGGGGGGGGGGGGGGGCAAGGGGGGTGGTGTGATTAACCTATGTAGTAAGCAATTACCTCATCAACTCTAACATTATATATGTGTATAGTTGAATCCTCCATTCCAATAGCTATGATGTTATTATCTTGAGGATGAAATGCTAGGAAGGTAGAAGCAGGAGGTGCTGCCATGAATGTTGTCATTACCTACAAATTAGAGCATTTGATGGCAATCCATTAATAATCCCAATTTTGATTAAGTTTGCAAGACATGAATGGAATGACTTACCTTGAATGTCATCATATTAAATAATGAAACCTTTCCACCACAGGCTGACATCACATATGAGTCATTTTTTGATAGTGCTATACATGGTACTGATTCTTCAAGGTTGACACCTGAGACATCATTAGCCATAAGAAGACCACTGTGTGGTTGCCAGTGCTGAGGAACAACATTGGCAGTGGCCTTTAAACACACACAGACTTCAGAAATCTCCTCCAAGAAAGAAAAATCTCAAGCAGACACACAAAATATAAAGGAAGAAAAACTAAGTGAACATGCTTTAAACTAGCAATTACCTTTCCACTTGGATTTTGTTCATTCCGTGTCCATTTCCACAGCTTCTGAACACCATTTGACCCAAGTGCCAAAACCCCAACGCCAGAATTTGTATACAGAAGTCGAACAACCTAAGTATAAACATAGGACAGAATGCATCATCAAGTATATAAACTTTATAATAAAAAGCCAAATATAGTAAACTTGCAGAGAGTTTAGAGGTCACATTATAACCAACCCGTGTATTAATTCTTTTGAACTTTTAGTAAAATTTATAATACTTATTGAAAATAAGGTATTAAATACAAGAAACTTCACAAACCTTGCTCGAAGAATCTGTGCCTTCCGGCATGGTAACTAATCGGCACTGGACAGCATCCACAATTTCAGACAACTGCCAGGGTTTGGTTCTATCAGTTACATCCTCCATGGTCCTTGGCTTTTCCATGCTTCTACCATTTTGATCAACTCCATTCTTCAAAGATATAAAAGTAAAAAAAAAAAAAAAAATTCATCACTTCGCCAGAATGTATTTGCCAAAATTCAGTAGCTCATTTCCAAAGAAAGTTTGGGGGGAAGGGTGTGGAAAGAAAAATAATAGAAAATGGTTTTCCCAAGAAGAAAAAGTAATATCATAAGCAGGGGAAAAAAATTAAAACAGCTAGTGCCACATCCTTGAACCAGTCACTAGGCATGTTTCATGTGAAGCATGTTCACCACACACAAAAAGTAAAAGTTTAAAAAGGCAGGCCCATAAAAGGGAACCATGTCAAGAAATTAATACATGAGGGGAAGGAAGTTGACTGCTTTATTTATTTCCTTGACATGTTTTAGTTAAAACCCAGAACTAGAGAAATCAGAGGATTTAAATAGCGCATGTGCCTCTTCATATATGTTGAACGCAAGCTAACCAATATGCATAATTGCTGCTACAGCCAACATATAAACTTCAACAAAAATTTCATATTCCAATTAAGAAAGATCAAGCTGTGTACAATAATTGGAGAAGGCCTGACAGGAGAGCTCCTTTCCACTTTGCAATTGACTGGATTGACATTTGTTATGGCAGGAGAGCCAGATACCTAATGAATAGACACAAAAAGGAGATCCCAATAGATATTTATTTCATATTTTTAAAAGCATGCAAGCAAAACTAAAAGATATGGTTTAAACCTTGGCTGCAGCCGATTCAATGGGCGATCTCAATGCTTCAAAAGATGGGGGTTCAATGGGTCTTAAAGATCTGAGACCAGCAGCATTTGCAAGTATCTTGAATCCATTGTCTGCTGTTGTAACAGCGAGAAGATTCCCTTCCTTGTTAAATCTCAAGCGAGGAAGACTCTGAAACAATTTATAAAATGAGGTAAGAGCCCAATTTAAAAGCAGAGATGTCTCAGAGAAGATCTACAAAAGAATCCATGTAATACTGACCGGGAGCCCACCATCGGCCTCCGTGCTAGCGAGAATATTGTTATTGTCCATATCCCAAAACTTTATCTGGCTATCCTCACCAGCAGCCAAGAAGTGATTCTGAGTTGTGTCAAACTGCACAACACCTGCTGATTTCTTCCTAAACCCAATATAACTCCTCTTTATTGCTCCTTCACTTTCATTCCATTCAACTAGAAAAGAATCCCCATCTTTACTTGTCCCACAAGAGAACAACCTGAAAAAGAGATAAAACCAGAAGAGGTAAGAGATGCATCTAAATGGAATAGAGAGAATGTAAATTACATATTTACCCCACTTTAATTTTTTTATTATCATAGATTCAACTAATCTTACCTACTTCCATCAGCACTGTAAAGCATTGTAGTACACCAGTGTCCAGGAGCATCATAATCAACTCTAGAACCCATATTGTCATATAGCCAGGCCTTTATTTTTCCATCAAAAGCTGTTGAAAATATGAACTGCAAATTCACAAGTGTAACTGTTAATGCCAATGAAGCAAGTTCTTCACTAGGAAAAAGAATTTGAAATATACAATAAATGCTTCACACTCATGATTCATGTATGGAAGGCATGGGAGTTCGCACTAACAGAATAGGCATTAATGGAAAGGTAAAGCAGCAGTAATTATGACAACGGCAGAGCAATAATGGTGGTCCAGTGAATTTCAACATATGGTGAAGCTTGTGACTGAAAGTTGGTAGCACAATGGTTACTAAGATGGTGAGGCTGTAACTGAGGTGCAACTATAGTGTAATAGCAATGGGAAGCCAATGCTAATGATGTAAAACACTTCTTTTTTTATTTGGGTTGTGTTTTTAGAAAAGGGGGGGGGGGGGGGGGGGGGGGGGGGGTGAGGGGGCGGCTGGATTAAATGCAACACCTACCCCATCTTCATGCATGCATTTAACCATTGTGCTCTGGCTACAGCAGGTAGTCAAGTTGACTACGGTTATAAGGTGGTAGTGGTGTGGAGCTACTTGTGTGATGGTGGTGTGGTGCAAATGCAATTGAAGTGTTTGGTAGCAGTGGAGGCAGTTATGTCATGAAGGTTGTTGGCCGCAAGAACGAGCCATGATCATGGTGGAATTGTCATTAATATCAAAGGGATTATTGAACAGCCAGTTAATGTATAATTTAAATTTAAGTAGCAGTTAATCAGATATAATATGGTAGGAACTAAGGGCTTGATGATGGCAATTACCAGGTGAATGTCATCACACTATTCAAGTTTTATCATGACCATTACAGGTTAATCAAAGTGTAAATTCTGAGATTGAAATAAATATATGCTTAGTCAACCTTAAAAACACTGCTTAAGCTCAGTTGTATGAGTAATATATGTATGTTATATAATGTACAAGGATTTTGGACTAAATCGGCTTTAGAGCCTTCTTATATGAGTCAAATATTGATGACCGCTCTAAAAATATATTTTGACAACCCATAAAGCTTTCTCCTTTCACTATACCTGAATATTCTCCTTGTGATGAGGACAGATGGAATACACTGGTGCCTCGTGACCTTCAAAGTTGAATAGTCTTCGCCCCGCCGAATCCCACACCTGTATCAACTCTTCCATTTAGATAATGTGGAGTTTTTTTCATCAATCGTAACATATAATAAAAAATGGTTCTCACCTTTATCAGCTTGTCATCTCCACAGGACACAAGACATAGTTGTTTATTTGGATGGGCAAAGGCCAAGTCATTCACAGCTCCATTATGGGCATCAATCTGCCATGACAAAGGAACACGAGTCAAGCTACACATACAAATTTTTCCTAGATAAAAAAGCAGAAACATCACTTCACCTCTAAATTTTGGCGAAGATCATTTGATCCATGATAAGCATACAGGTGAATCAAATGCTTGGTAAATGCAACCCCTGCAGCAAGAAAACTAATAAGATACACTAACTGACGTGTTAAAATTTTTAGTCAACCACTTTGTTCACATACCCACAAAATTTCCATCTGGACTCCATGTAACTCGGCTGACAGATATCGGTGCATCTTTGGTAACAGAAGCCTGAATAGACACCCAATTGTCAGACTCCAAAATGAATATAGGTTCATATTCTCGAGCACCATGGTACTAATTATTCCTCCCTCTGTCCCAATTTGTTTGTCTTATTTCAAAAATCCAACTTTTTAGGGAAACATAATTTATTGTCTTGTCTGCTGTATAAAAATGTATAAGTTTCAAAAACTACTCTTAAATAAATTTATCAAAAATGGTTTTGGAAATAAAGCAGAGGCATAATAGGAACATTAATATATTAGCGGTTTTTAATTTTAGAAACAGGACTATTTTGGGACATCCCAAAATAGAATAGAGGACAAACAAATTGGGACGGAGGGAGTATTATTATTGGTCCACCATCAAGATACTAGTTTTCCAATAAAACCCAATAAAGTTGCCAAAATGTCAGCATTATTTCAAGATACATTTTATTGACTTTTAAATTATATTATTAACTTTACAAAAATGGGGATTAAGAAATTAATACTCAGACATTGTATGATACACACTAAAAGGTGAGACTAGACACCTGAAACCCCAATGAACAGGATGCCATTTCCCATATCTTGAATTGCTTTGAAACCAACTTCTCACGCGAGGCAACTTCCCAGAGGGTAATTTCACCATTACTAGAACCAACTGTTAAACAGAAACTACAAGTCAGACAAAGGAAAAACTAAATAAATAAATTAAACAATAATCTATTTGTTACAAAATTAGCTATTAACTGTAAGAGGGCCAAGATAAAACTATTGTACCAACTAGCAATGTGTGATGAGAAGGATGAAAATCCATGCTTGTGACAGTGGATCCTTGATGCAGTGTTACAGCTACTGCTCTGGGCAGGTCCTCCAGTGACCAAGGAGCTTGCTGTCGAGTGGTCGGATATGTGACCTGAAAATTGAAGTAGCAGAAAGGAATACCAGAATTGATCACTAAATATGGTTTAGTAGCAGAAATACAAGAGGCAAGAACTCAAAATCACAAATAGTAAAGAAACGTTGAGAATATTACCTCCTCAACAGATTGAGCAGACCGCAACCGTTTCATTAGTTGTTCATGATCAGTACTCGGATAATCCACCATACCTGGAGCTGTTGGAGGTGTTCTTGGACGTTTCAAGATTGGAACTGTTTAAATTAAAAAGTAGATCATCCCATGCATACATATCTACTTAGAGATAATTAATAACTAGAAATCAACTTGAGAACCCATATCAGATTATATCCTACAGGTTGAAGTGACTATTACTGCCACCTGCCGAAGCAGAGCGAAAAAAATTGGACAAAATTTTCCAGGAGTCTTTATAGGGTCTGGTACCAAAGTTTGCAAGACTAAAAAAAAAAAAAAAAAAAAACCCTCCAAAATCTATTTAGAACACCACTAGAAATCAGTAACTATTGACAATGATATTCAACATCTCTTCATTCATACTTCCACCCCCTCCCCTTTTTCTTTTTTCTTTCCAAATAAAAGAAGAAAAGAAACAGATGAATCAAAAGAAAAAATTAGTGTTTTACAATTTTAAGGGCAATTTTGCATCTCAAGAAGAAAAATTATATAAGCACAATTTAGTATAAGTTTCATGCTCTTCAAAGTTAAAACCAATCCTTTGTCTTTGAAAGAAAGATGAACCATTTACATGCCCATTTCATCTAATGAAAAATTCTAACCTTGATTCTGTGGAACAGGTATGGATGATGCAGTAACAACAGAAGCTTGGACAGATGAAGCAGAGGCATTGGCCATCCAACCAGCTAAAGCATTAGCATTGGCAGCTGCTGCAGTGGGTGGAAAGGGCTACAGACATTAAAAGGGGAGAAAAAAAAATTAATTAGTCCACAAATAACAACTTATTACTTGGTATGCTTTAAAGAGAGAGAGAAGGGGGGGGGGGGGGGTGAAGGCATAAAATTTTCTTAGTGCATAATATCATACACCATGAGCTCCAAGTGAGGAATAAGCAGCAGGCTTTGCAACTGCAGCGACTGGGAGATTGACAGGTGTTGGTGCAAGAGGACCATTTGGAGGTGAACAAGTGTGGTCTGTGAATAAAGTTTTAATATCTGGGTTTGGCCTTGGGTTCTTGCAAAGCTGGTGCTGCCAATTCAAACTACATAGACAACAGTCACAGATCAGATATCAGACAACCATATATAGGCACAACAATCAGAATCATTACGAGCTATATATAAGATAACATGAGAGTGGGGCAAGGAAGCGACAATAATCCTCAATTGCATTGGTATTTTTATTTACAGCATAATGAGAGAGAGAGAGAGAGAGAGAGAGAGAGAGAGCTGTTTTATGAAAATATTTTTTCTTGCAAGAAGACAAATGTTTGATTAGTACAAATGTCGAAATAGCAACAGCCACAGTAATTCACTATTTCCTTATTCTATAGGAGCAAACAAGTAGGGCAGCTTGTTATATAGAAAGGATTTAGAAAAATGCAAAGACGGTATAACAGCACAACAAAAGAGGATAAATTCAAAACCTTAACTTGCTTACCCCATACATCATCAGCCGTACCTTTGGTTTATTAAAGTCCGAAGTCTTGATGACTTCAGAGTAGGGAAAACAAGCTTCTCGCGAAACAGGGGATTTGCTTCAATGAGTTTTTTAAGCTCAATCAACATTATGCTACGAGCTGTTTTGGTATCACCATACTTGGACAGCTGCTCATTTTCCCTGGTAAGAAAATAACTTGAGACTCATCAACACAAATAACACAAGCAGAACCATAAATTAGAATTCTACCTTGAAACTTTGTCTCTTTTTTTTTTCCTTAAGGGGAGATGTATATGGAAAGGAATCTTCAGGGTAAGGCTTAACATTTTTAAGCACATAGAAATCACTTGATAAATTTGGGGTTGTGACTCAGATAGTAGATCACTTGCTCGCAAATTGAACCAATGTAATGAATTATACCAGTGTAAGCCAGCAATAATCAAATTCTTGCAATCTCACTCTGCCTCGGTGACCAATCAATTGATTTCTGTCTTCTTTATCCTAATTTCCATTATTTTATTTACCACCAAATTACCAATTATAATTTAACAACATCAACAAATATCCAATACATAATACATGCCTGTCATTTTCAGGTGCTGCGGACAATGTGTTATACCCACAGTCTTAGATAGAAATACATAACAGCTCCACCATATATACACCTAGCGCTTCTTATAACACTATATGGGGTGCTTCATTAGGTTTATGAGCAGAAGTGGGAAAGGAAAAAAGATGAGACTCAAATTTTGCCTTATATTTTGCTTTAGGTCTTATGAAATAGAGTGACTTAGCCAAGTGTTAAACCAAACTCAATTAACTAAATCTTTTAATCCTGCCCCCCCCAAACCCCCCTTTTTATCCCCTTCTCCATGCTTTGAATTTAGAAAAATAGAAACCCAGTGTTACTTTCTTTGCATACATTTTTTTAATTCATTAAACAGGCCACAGAAGGAATTAGTTGATCAATATTATACCAGCTAATAAATCCATTTACCATAAAGGTATGAGAAGTTACCTGAAATTGCTAAGAGTTAAAAGCTGAGTGATTTCTTTGTACAATTCCTCATTGAATGTTGAGAAAACTTTCAAATCATTCACTAATATTTCAACAGCCTTTGCCTTGTCTTGCCTATAATATCATTAAACGGAGGCAAAAATTATACTTTCTATAAAAAGAAATAATTTAAAAAAAAAATTATAACAAATATAGATTAAATATACCGATCAAGTGCTTCAAGATACTTCTGCTTCCTGATTTCAAAGAATATCTTCATGGAGTATCTATTATCATCAACTTTGGTAAATCCTGATAAATACTTCTCGACTTCTTCCCATTCTCCAGCCTGAACTTTTTCCTCAAAGTACTTCATGTTGAAGAAAAACCCTGATTCTTTCTCAAGCCTATAAAAACCAAAATTTCTTTTTTTAGTAAACAAAAATGGCCAAGCAAATTACCAATTCATATGAAATAATTTAATTTACCAAAAAAAAAAAAAAAAAAAAAAAAAAGAGAGACAGAGAGACAGAGAGAGAGACAAATGGAAAGAAACTTGAGTGTAATGAAGTCCACCACTGACCACTCAGCCCCACCAACAAATTTAAATAGCATAGTAAAGTTAAGAATTTCTTTCCTTTTCTTCTTCATATTCAGATTACATGTTCCAGTTTCAATTCCAGAATTTCTCAAAAGCCAAAAACCAGAAATTATTATTATTATTTTTTAATGGAACCTACATCTTAAATTTATTTTTGTTGGAATCGAATACAACAAAACCCCCCCACTCGGTGACAACCAATGCAGTTATATTCTAAGTTTAACTGAAATTATCACTTTTAAGAACCCAAAACAATGGAACACAAATTTATTTTAAAATTTCCCTCCCTTTCTTCCCTTTACTTATGGTTATTTCCAAACAGTCTCATTTCTGATTTCAAAAAAAAGAAAAACAGCTAATCCTACATCAAATTCCACACTCTTATCAACTAAAACCAGACCAAAAAAAAATTATAAAAAATTCCACTTAACTGGAATCAATACAACAATTCAGCCCTATCATGTTCACCAAGTTGCGTACACAAAACCCAAAAGTCTCACACACACACACATGCATACAAATTTCAAATTCACAAACTTTCCCTTTTCAGTTTTCACAACACAAAAACAAAATCCACATCACCTACATGCATATAAAGCTGAAATCACAAACATTTCCTTCTATTTCACCCATTTCCCTCCACAACCAATCACGTGAACACATCAAAAGCACATACATAAACACATATTTAGCATATCAAAAAAAATATATCAACACAAAGAGATAAAGCAACAGAGAGAAAGAGAGAGTAACAGAGACTCACTTGTGCACAGACTCCTTGAACTTCTCCTCCTCAAGGAATTGAAGTATGAGAAACACCAATTCTCTGCTCAAAGATGACATCTTTCCAAACCAAAAAAACCCAACAAACAAAGCCCAAATTCCCAAAACCCCCCAACAACCAAAACAAAAACAACTCAAACAAAGAGAGACAGAGAAAAAAAGCTTCAAAACCCACCAAAGAAACAACCCAATTAAGCCCAAATCACACACTCCAAGCTCAGAAATGCTCAAAACAACCTTATACCCCCCGAAATTCTAGCTCTTTCCGGCTATTTCTCAGCTCTGATTCCGAGGTTTCTAGGGTTTCAAAGGCTGCGGATAAGAGGGAGAGAGAGAGAGAGACTTGGTCTCGCTATCTTCGATGCGTTTGTACAGAGAAGAAGCTTGGGTCCTTTCTCTTTCTACTGACCTATCAGTGATAAGTACACTGACTTATCTGATCTGCAGATGTACTTATTGATCTGTTGTTGTGTCCTTATCATTGCTTGAGTGATAAGTCAGTTGAAAGATAGAGAAAGAGTGTGTTCCGGAATCGAAACCACACATTCAAATCTAGTGAATATTCGCTTCACACGTCCAGTCGTATCGTACCCAAATTTTTATTTTATTTTTTATTTCTTTTCGCACTGTCGCTTTCGCTTTTTTATCTTTCTCGTTCTATTGGGTGAATGGTCTTTTCAATCTTAAAATTATCACTTTGTTTTTCACCCCATTTTCTCGCGACTTTTTGGTTTCACTCATAATCCGCTGAAGTCCAGCAATAAAAAAATAAAAAAAATAAAAATTTAACCCAACAAAATTTTACAATATTTTTCTCAATAAGTTGAGTTATTAGCTCATGACTTAATTTTACTAGTTTATTTTACTATTTAGTTTATTTTTGTTATTATTTGTAGATCTTATTGAACTTTTTGATACTATTCATGAATTTTATTGTACTATTTTAGGTAACTTTTACCTTTATTTACAATACGTTCAGCAAAAAATTTTCAGTTTCAGCAGTATAAGCGGATTTCAAATAGACTCTATATGTCAAAATAAAATGAAATAAATTAAAAAAAAAATTTGAGACTCATCCGAGCTTAAAATAAAGATGTTGTAAAAATATTGTGAGATTTTATTGTATCCTTTTATATATATATATATATATATATATATATATATATATATTTCTTTATAAAAGAGAAGTGACAAAGTTGTTGTACATATTAAATGTTTAATGTCTTTATCTCTTTCCTTTTATTCCATAAGTTCTTTTGTTTACACTCATAATAAATTATTAAGCTGCTTTGCCAATAATCTTCCTGCTTAGGTGGATTGTAACTCAATTCAAAGTTTGTCCTCATCTTAGCTATTCCAAATTGGATTTTGGCACAGTAAGATACTAAAAGCACTCACATTAATGTGGTTGTTACAATAGTTGCGTAAGTTTATATTGACATTATTCATTTTGCATTTAGTTTTTTATTTTCTTTTTACGTATCTTGAGTATGAAAGAAGAGAGTTAAAGATAGTTATTGTTTGTGCAAAAAGAGAAAATTTTAAAAAAATTTGATATTTTAGTAAAATATAGTATAAAATAGATAATCTAACATGGTGTGTTTTGAAAAGTGAGTATGTAAATAGAAAATATATGTTCTTATGCTAAAATAGACATAAATTTTTATATGACCAAATTGATACAAATGCTCTAAGTTTGAGATTGTTTGGTCTCTTAGTACCATTTGGCACTTTGCCTTTTTGGTGTACTTTTGTGGGTGGCCTTCTATAATATTTCCTTTATTCAACCAAAAAAAAAAAGTCTATTTATTTTTTTTATATTAAAATACATTGTTTTTAAATAAGAAGTTAAAAAAAAAAAAAAAAAACCATTTTCTCAAACGGCTCGTACTCCTAGTGTTGGATATTTTATTTTCATTAATTTATTTTAATTAGAAAATAAATTGACTAAAAATACAATTATACATTGGAAATTAAAAAAAAAAAATTCAGAAACCAAAAATATTTTTGGAAATAAATTTAAGTCTTAAAAAGAAAAAAGCTTCTTTTTTTTTTTAAGAAATTGGACGAAAGCTAACCTAAAATGTAAACCAAACTTATAAGTTATACCAAAAAAGGCTTATAAGATAATGAACAGTCTATATTAAGTTTTCACATATTATAGAAAATGAAAATATCAAATGATATTCTAATGATACTGTATTCATGTCTATATTCAAACTCTATCTCTATTCTTCTATTATTTATTTGTAAAAATATATAAGGTCCGTTTGGATACAGATTATTTTGCTGAAACTGACAACATTATAGTAAAATAATTTTTAAATGTGTAAATAGTATTGTAGGACCCATTTTTAATGAAAATTTTGTTGAAAAAATATGTTTGTAGGTCTCATAAATAGTGCATAGGACCCACTAAAATCTCTCAAAAGCTGCCTTTACACGCTTCTAAAAAAAATGTAAACACTGGACGCGCATCTACTGTATCCAAACGCACAAATAGTATTAAAAGCTCTATAACTCAACTGGCTATCCTCTCAACCATGGTAACAAATTTTTTTTATTGAATTATAAAAATTATATATTATTAATAAATAGGATAAGATGGGAGACAATGCAACATATGTACAATGTTTTTTGTTCCTACGCAACATACCACCCACTAGTTTTTTATGTTGTCGGTTTACTTGCGCTATTTCATTTCGTGGCTTTCATTTTTAAATTCAACGTAAATTTTCTTGCGGTTTTTTCTTTTGTGGCTGTATCTTTTTGAGGGATTGGGATTGGCTGGTTGGGTTCAAAAGTCCATACTCGGTTCTCACGCGCCTGGTGGGACCCTTTTTTTTGGGGTTTTTGTCAGTTTCTAATTTGGGATTTGTTGGACAATTAGTGTGAAACTATGTGATAATGTGAGTGGGTCCCATAATGCGTAGGATTAGAGATTCAGATCTGATTGATTTTAGGAAAGTGCGACAAAGATTGAAGTGGAGGATATGATCCCCTCGTATATTTCTCTTTTATTTTATTTTTTGGGCGTAATGGAGTATATGAATATGATTCTCTTAGTTGCTTTCATAAAAGAAGAAAAAAGAAAATGATACTCTTCAATGCTTGAATTTGAAAAGAAAATGATACTCTTATTACTATTTTTTTTTTATAAGAAAATTTCAATTTATGGCATTTGTTCTTGATAATACGTTTTTATCAGCAAACTAAGATATTAATTAGATTCTAGTGTAGATAGGGATTAAGTCTCATATCTCTTATTCAATCATAAGATAATTTACCAGTTAAGCTAATTAAAACCCACTACTAACTGTTATCTAAACTACTATTTAAGGGGCTTTTTCGGTTTAGATTCCTCAATTTTTTTAGAAAAATGATATATCTATAACATTTTTACAACATTAATTTTAGTGTTGGTTTCAAATTTGAACCAATAACAACTAACCACCTATGATTTGTTATAAAAATGTTGTAAAATTGTTGTAAATGTAGCATCTCTCATTTTTTTTAATTTAAAAATACCTCTACGTCCCTATATTTAAGTAAAAACAAAATTAAAAAACAATTTGGTAAAAATACAACTCTAACTTCCAATAAAACATTGCCTAAAAAATAGGACAACTCTTCTATTAATTTTCAAATTACTTTATCCATTTATAAATTAAAATTTTAAAATAAAATTATATATATATATATATATATATATATATATATATTAAAAAAAAAACATAGTTTTTTTTTTCTACAAAATATGACCACTAAAAAAAAGCCTCATCCCATGCGCTAAGAGCGTGTGATGAGACTAGTTAGTTGTTAAAAAGGTAATTTCAAAGGTGGGGTCATATTAAAACTAATAACTTACCACCTATAATAAGGTCTCAATAGTTTTTATAATTTATTTTAGAAGTGTTAAATTGGTATGTTGAAATTGATATTAATAAAAGTTGTATATATAATAGATTTATGTAAATAACAAGTTATCACATCAACAAATGAGCATCTTCTTCTCAACTAAATTCTGTATTTGATGACAAAAAATTATATTCTTTATTTGACAATAAAAAAATTACACTCATTGAAATATCAAGAAACGTATACTTTTAAAGATTGTTGGCCAATATACTATAGGTTACAAAAGGTCTATACCATCTTCTCTAACCTGTTTTTAGTGTATATGTTCTATAATGACATCATTACTTGACGAAGAAGGGATTGTTTGTCACTTATCAAGGTACTTTAAATAGCTATTAATAATGAATATTTTGGTTAGATTTTTTGAGTAAGTAGGAATGGTATAAGAAATGAATTAATCTTTTTAAAGCTTATTTTGATACGTGCCAAAAACAAATGCAAGACACTCAACGTAGAATTGATCAAGAGGGCAAACTTTTCAGTTTGTAAGTTTCATTTTCATGTAAACACATATATTAGCCACAAAAAAAAAAAAAAAAAAAAAAAAAAAAAAATGGAAGAAGAAGAAGAAGATAAAACACCTATTTCTATATGTGTTTTTTTTATAGGTGTTTTATCTTATTAGTAAGTTATAAAACAAGTATCATGGATTCAAACTCTAACTATCCTAAAGTTGGAATATATATGAGAGAGAGAGAGAGAGAGAGAGAGAGAGAGAGAGAGAGAGAGAGAGAAGTAATTTTTATAGAAGAGCTTGTTGCACTAAGTCCTTACTTAAGTGTGAAAGTACAGTTTCAACATGCCTTATCCCCCCACCCCCAAAAAAAACATTAAAAAAAAAAAAAAAATGGCAAACATGTTATCACATTCAGTCATTCACTATATTTATGACTTGTGTTGTGTGCTTTATATGTTAAATCTAATTATAAGTCTACTAACTCAATTTTATATTATATTATATTATATATATATATATATATATATATATATTTTTTTTTTTTTACAACATGTTTGAGATTTTGTCTTGTGATTGGTGCGGTATAAAAGTTGTATTAATAGTGAGTGTGAGTTCATGAAAAATGTGGTATTGCACCAATCATGACATTACACTGAATAATTAAGTTGCGATAAAAATTGTGTTCTGGCTAGTAGCCTAGCATTTTTTTCTAAACTCTTGCACCGGTGCATTTATACTTGACCACTGTGATTTGATATGTTAAAATAGATGGAATGTGGTAGGAAGGAAGTATGACGCAGCATGTTTAAGAAGAGAGCAATGATCCAAATGCTTTGTTAGTGTGGAAACAAATGTATGATTGCATGTTTGAAAATTTTGTAGGAAGAAGCGTGTAGGCTTCATCATTTCAAACTAGGTTTTTGTGAGTGCATTTCATGGTTGTAAATGCAATAAAGTGGCATGGGAACAAAACCTTTTGTGCTGTATTGGCAAGAGCTTTTCGGCTGGTGCTGGAAGTTTTAGTCGATCATTCAACTACCATCACCCACGTATCGATTTTATAACTGTGTAGGACTCATATATTGTAAGTTGTAGGACGTATGTATCCGATAAATTAATAAGATACCTTAGCTTATCCGCAACAACACTGAAAACAAAATCATCCACTATTTTTTTTTTTTTTTGAGTTATACAAAAACTTCCACTTAACTAAAAATGCATCAAAAAAAAAAAAAACATAAAACTATTTTTCATCTTTTTATATATATATATATATATATATATATATATATATATATCCAAAACCAAATGATATTAATGCATGCATGACAAATTGACAATATATTTTTCAAGATAATATTGAATATGTTAAAGGATGAAGATATCTAAAATTCAATCCCCGTCCAAATCAAAAAATCTAAAACCTATTAGTATTTTAGTTTGATAATAATGAGCATAATTATCAAAAGTGGATACTATAAATTGAAATTATAAAAAGAAAAAGGAAAAGACCTTGTTATTATTTTAATAGCCGGTATCTTAAGCCTTGAATGCATATTGTATATACTTATGTCACATGCACATAAAACCAATATATTTAGTAATCAAACATGCACGTGAGAAATGCACAACATGCCAAAAAAATGAAAAAGGAGATTCTCGTGTATACCATGGTCCATGGGAGATTAATTATACAAGTGTTTTTCCCCCTTAAGAATAAGAATGGTCTTTAGAGGATGGTTGTATATCCCTCCCTAGAAATTTCTACGAAGGGCCTTTGAAATGACCTTTTCCATTTAAAAAAGAAAAAGAAAAGAAAGAATGAACTTTTTCCATTATGGACCCATTTGTTTACGTGGTCTCATTAGCACCTGATTTTTTTCTTTCAATGTGATTGATTTAACCGACCAGAACTATCACATTTCTTGGTCTTTTTTATTATTTTTTTCCCTTTCTTTTTTTCCTTATGAAAGGGGGTTATATTCCTCTAAAAAGAAGGGCCCTTTATTAATATATATATACATATATATACATATATTCTCAAAAAATTAAAAAATTATTCACATTTTAATCATATTATTCAAATTTTATAATACTTTAAGATGTCCAATAATTTAGCAACAAAAAAAAAAAAAAAAAGGATGTCCAATAGGTTTTCTTTATGTGGTTATCTAATAGAGGTACCAGTGACTACAACATCTTTAAAATTGCGTTGAGCAATTCAGTTATGATTTTCTCTTTCAATTTCGATTCTCAAGTTTCTTTTACTAATAATTCTCATCAAAGCCATCTCTACGCAAAATCATGAAAAGATAATTTGACTCTTATTTTTTCTCCAATCTTTAATTCTAAAAGTGGTTGGAAAAGTTTCTCATTAATGTTATTGTGCGCACAAGTCTAGTCCACTGATCAATGCCTATTGGCAAGTAAAGAATTTCATCCCTTCAATACTTACTGACAAATCCATTTTCTCTCAAAGTGTGGTGATGCTGAGTTTATTCCAAGTCATTTAATATAGCTATTGCCCAATGATTATGTATGCTCACTTGATTAAAGAGATCTTGTTGCTTCTGTCTATTGTCATTTCTTGAGAGTTTACATTTGTGCATAGAAATGGGAATGGGGGTAACTCAATAGTTACTTTTGTTTGTTTGTTTTTATTTTTGGTTTTACAAAATATGAAGAATTATAGTTTTTCCATTTAGTTCCACACTTTCTTTATTGTAACTTATTTACTGTTTTAAAAATTTACTAATAAATAGCATCAGATATTATTATTATTTTTTATTTGTATTATTAAATTATTATTTCTTAAATTATATATGGCATTGCCAATTTAGTCACTTAAACTTTGGTACTATATGAGGCTATTAGAGTCATATGATTTTACAATCTTACTTTGTTCAAATGATTCAAATCACAAAGATTAATAGAGAAGTAAGATTGGAGTAAAATTGACAATCTATTAAACATTTATGATCAAAGTATCTAACTTCACTCTTCAAGCATAAGCTCTAGTCTTCCACTCCTAGAGGGCAACTCGCTCATCCTTAGTTAATACATGCATCTACTCTTTTACATTGAGGAAGACTCCACAAGTTTGGAGTTCTTATGAGGTCATTTATCATGTGAGAGAGTGGATACATATATTGGATATATATAAATGAGTAAGACTTAGGTACAATACTTAAGTGTTGTTCTTTAGGTTCTTTTTTTAAGATTCTACCATGTGAATTTTTTCTCATGAAATAAAAGTATATTTTTTTGTTAAATAATCATATGACTAAATTTTAAAAGGAGAACCTAAAGAACAATACTTAAAATATTATACTTAAATTTGGCCTATATAAATTATGTAATACAAACACCACCTCATATATATATATATATATAATGAATGAGATCTATAATTCATCAAGAGCATTTATAACGGTTTTAAATCTCTTCAGAAGGGGTGCGACTTATGTCTAATGTTACGTAATACTAAATTCATTACTATTATGACATATTCAAAAATGAATTTATTCCAAAAATAAATGTAAGTCGCTGAGTTAAAACACGCAGATTGGAGGGCCCTCACAAACATCGTTGCCTGTTACACATGCCATCTATCCGGCTAGTTTGGCTTTATAGAAACAACGCGCGCTTGACGCGCTTTTAGATGGCGCGCGAGATTAGTTAGCATCAGAAAAGTAACGTATGGTGCGCACGTTGTGCGTCATTATGACATGGCCGCAAAGTCTTGATTTTGTCGCGATAATTTCAGTTTATCGTATCGAGAGAAGTCTTTTGTGGTTTGTCACTTGTGCGCGTGGTTGGCTACTTTCCAATTTCCACCGAATTCTCCAATCTCTAATCTATGGTGCCTTTTCACGCCCAATGATGTGCTGTTGGCCATTTTCAACTCAAATTTTGATTTGGACCATTTGGTCATCAAAATATAAAATCATTAATTTTAATTATTATTTTTTGGCCATGTGTTTTAATAGTTTTTTTTTTTTGAAGCCATGTGTCTTTATAGTTGTTGTATTATTCGAAGAGCCTTGAACCTCCTATCATTTGAAAACGAAACATTCAACCCTGCTTAATTATCAAATTACTTAAAAGAAAAATTCTTATATATGAATAAAAATTGACTTTAAACATGTTTGAAGTTTTCTTTTCTAATGACAATTTATAAGAATATTTATATGTATTATTAAAATATATCACATAATTCATTAAAAAAGTTATATACCTAAAACTATACTTAAAAATAATCTATTTAATGACTGAGAAAAATATTTGTAAATATATGTTTGGAGTTAAACCTATACTTTGTCTGTATGTATGAAATGATTCCGTATATATTTCAAACGCTTTTGTGATTAATTTTTTATTTTTCGGGTACAGGTGCAACAAAATTACAAAGACACGTTAGCTAGGCAGTAATGGCATGAGAGAAGTGGCAATTCAGAGAATCAGAAAGATAGTTGATCCTGTGTCTCTGGACTCTGGACTCTGGTTGTTCCCCGCATAATGCGCAAGATCGTTCCTATTTAGATGTCTTCTACACCTGTTGTGAGCTCGTACTTTGAAGAACATTATGAAACAGCTTCCATATATAAATAGAGTGACTAGACATGCATGGGATGTTTAGAGTTCCACTATATATGTTTTCCATTTTGTGGGCCTCTTTATTGAGTTGGGCGTGTAGATGGGTAAAACATGCATTTGTTGTTCCTTGAGCAACAATCCTTAGTATAGACTATAGTCTATATGCTTGGATCCATTGAAAGGAGGCCAAATGATTGTAACTAGGAGCATAACTTCGAAAATGACATATTATGGTATGGGTTGCTCATACCAATTGTAGATTTATGTACTTGTAAAACAATCATATTTTAACTTTAGGTTGATTTATGGTTAGTCTAAAGTTAGTAAAATATTCTCTAATATATAAACTATATATTGGGTTCATTGTAACATAAGTTCTTAATATAATATGTAGTCGTTAAAGGTTTTCTTATTATGGACGTAGATTGTTAAGCTGAATCACGTAAACTTTTATATGTGCTCTCTCTTTCATGCTTCTACTCAATCATTCTATCATTACATGAGAAATGTTAATAAATACCCTAAGGGCTAAGGCTTGCTCCTGTTTGGCCCTTTTTTCTCCTTGCTAGATCCATAATTATTAATACGCTTCTATAGATGTACCAGAGCCTACTTTGAACCGAGTCTGGGCAAAGATTGTGTCTTTGCATCAGAGGTTTCACATCCACATGGCTCTTCCATTCCATATATATATATATATATATATATATATATATATATTTATCGAAAAATACTTGCTTTTCAAAGTGGTGTCCAAAATAGAGTTTATGTGTTAAATAACTCAATCTTACATATGCTCAATTCTTTGAGTGCCCTAGGCTTGCAAAGAGTTGGGCTCATTTGGTAACGTTGTTCTAGTAAATTATTTATATTTTTTTGAAAATACATGTATGTGAAAAAGTGTGTGGAAATATATATATATAAAATTGTTGCTCAAAATTACATACCAAACGGCCCTTAATATCCCAGTTCACTAGATGCATATATTTTATATTATATGTTTATTTTGATCGTTCCACACTAAAAAAAAAAAAAAAAAAAAAAAAAAAAAAAAAACTCGACTGTCCACATAATATGTATTAGGCTAAAACTTATTATGCACGCTTGTATATACACACGTGTGTAACAAACAGTACTCTGTATTATGTGCTTTAGTGGTCAGATGCATGAAAAGAAAAGGTGGAGACTGGAGAGCGATTAGGAAAAAAAAGAAAAGAAAAGAAAAGGTGGAGAGAGCTTGAGAGAGCCCTTTACACACAAAGAAGGCACTATCACGCTAGCTAAGTTTGCTTTTTAAATGTTTCCGTGTCTGTTGGGATGGGAATCTCATTACGTCGAAATAGTAGTAGTAGATTCAATTATGTTAAGCAAGGCAACTTGATTGGCTTACCTAATTATGTTGTATGCATGGGACCATTTTCCTACATAAGGGACACTAACTACTAACATTTTAAGAAAAATTGTGTGTTTTTTGTGCCCTCAACATTATCTGGTCCTATAATTTTCAAAATAATTACAATAATACTACTCAAAATTGTTACACACAAACTAAAAGTTACTTTGGATAAGTACATAAAATGCATAGTTTAAACACTTTAAATTGAGAATTGTGACTCAAAAACACTCTTAATCAAACACTCCTACCAAACACACTTTTCTTTGGAACCCACAGTTTTCATTGTTTAAACACTGAAAACTGTTATTTGAACTTACATACCAAACAGACACTAATGATTTATACACTTTAAAACTCAGAAAACGCAAACAATCATTGTCACATCTAATTAAAAGATTTTTCTTTTTTAGGTTTTCCTTTGATAAAAAAAATTAATTTTTATTTATCGATGAATATTTGAGAGGATCCAAGGAGAATTGCAGTTTTGATTTCATATACAATTAGGTTGGAAAATCTCTCTCAGAATATACAGTTTAACTGGGTTCTAAGAGAAGCAAATGGTGCAACTAGGGCTATAAATGAGTCGAGATTTGTTGAGTAATGAATGTTCAAGTTTGGTTTGACAGAAAAAGTAGAATGTTCAAACTTGGCTTAAACTTGATGCGAGCCTAAAAATAATGTTTAAACTTGAGCTCGTTATAAAATATAAAAGCTTGAGCTCGACTTGGTTTGGCTTGATTCATTAGTTAAGCCAAACTCGAGCTCAATATCAAGCCCAAACTCAAGATCAATATCATGTTTTTGAGCTTGAGATCCAAAACAAGTATATTATCAAGCTTATATCAAGTTTATTATCTAGTCTATTTGGTTTGGATGAGTGCTTTCAAGTATAATTAATTAACGTCTTAGAAGGATATGAGTTTACTTGTCAAGCTCATATCAATTTTATTACCAAACTCATAAATAAGACTAGATTCAACTTACTTTGTTACTTTTGTATCGAGTCTTGGTGTTCACGAGTTTGTTCATAAACAATATTTTTTACTCAAGCTCGACTTGTTTATTAAACAAGCCTAAAACTAAGGTTTAAGCTTGACTTGTTTATAAACAAACAAACATGAATGAGCTTTTTATCGAGCCAAGTTTGAACTGTTTATGAACGACTTGGTTCATTTATAGCTCTAGGTGCAGCCCATTACTCAACAACCTGGTCTTTATGGAACAGGCTGGCTGGTTTGTTTATTTAGGCTCCCCTCAAGTTTTCTTTGATGTAGTTATAGCTAAGCAAGCATTAGTTGGAAAATTAGTTGGAAATTCAGAATAGTTTGTTCAAATTTTGCAGTTTTAATAAAATTTTCTTAATTTTCATTTAAAAAAAAAAAACTTATAATTCAACTTGTTAGTATCTCAATAAAGATATTCAAAGTTCATATCCTCGCCAACTTGAAACTAACGTATTATAAAAAATAAAAAAATAAAAAGGTATGAAAAGACAGCGCATGATATTTTGTAAGACCAACCCGTGCATTTTTTTTCACTGTAAACATCTGTTTGGCTGCTTGAGAATCTTAATTGTAAGTGACTATCATTATTCATGCCCCCCACACAGATTCGCGTGTAGAATGACGTATATGTGATTATTATTTTAAAAAAAAAAAATACTTGGATTTTTTTTCCTCTGAAGGGTACTTGGAAGTTGGAACTAGTTTATTGCGTTTAATATGTTGGTAAAAAAAAAAAAAAAAATCGCACTAGTTTATATCAAGTTGACCCAAATGCAAGAATACCACAAAAACACAAGAAGAGGCATTAAAGTGCACACAAAACGACCTGAATGGCTGGATTGTTGTCCGCAAGATGTGCAGTTGGATCAAGTTCTAATTTAAGAAAGGATTCAGACAAGAACAATATTAAGTGAAACATGTATGTCAAGAGTCTTATGGCTCAATTGACATTTTTATCAGAAACATTTGGGGTTCAACTGGTACCTCTTATTGCTCAACTGCCAACTTTTTTTAACAATAGAGCATTTTTACATAAAGTCTTAACGCTATCAGCGATCAAGAACTCTGTTTGCACTTAGATTCAATCTACAGTGGACAAACTACCTTGACAGTTGTCAGATAGGAGAAACATATTCTAACTTTGATAAATTATATATAGACTCAATGCGGTAGTTTTGGTTGTAAAAATGCAAAATAGGTCGTTTTCCTTAGTTTATGTATTCTTACCTACTTTCGAACAAACAGAATGATTGAGATTCGGATGGGATACCAAAATTTTGGGGCGCACACATAAAGTTTCCTTGCTTGTGAGAATTTGAAGTTCAACAAAGTCCAATTACATGATTGTCAAGTTGAAATGTTTACGGAAAAGAATGACTTCTTGTATGAGCAAAACATGCATGTACCAAAAGCAGGGACATATACTTGGGCGAGTTGGGTCATGTTTGTGTACTCCCAAAAGCTGTTTGAAAAGGGACCTCTCACCTCTCACCTCTCACCTCTCAGTTAGCTTGCTAGAGGTGAGGTTTTCAATCATGATATTTTATAAATTAGGCAAATTACATATTTCTACAACTTATTGGATTATCAAAATGCATGATCAACCCTCCCTAATTTTAAAAATACGTTACACTTACCTCCTTGACGTCTATCTAACATAATTTCATATTGAAATATTAATTTATCCTTTAGCTATCTATTTTGGAGAGTGGAGTAAATTGGTCTTTCAATGCTAATTTCCATTAAATTTAACACTGAAATAGATGGTAGAGAGCATTGAAACAAAGTTATAACTTTGGGAGATTAATTGTGCATTTCAATAGTTCATGAGGTGAAGTATAATCGGGATGGTAATTTAGGGTTGAAAATTGTAATTTACCTTATAATTAAACCTATTGGCCAATCAAAGTAGACGGGATAAGAAAATTTTAATTTACCCTGTTATTAAACCTATTGGCTAGCAAAGTAGACAGGATAATATGCTATGTTTACATGATTAATTGTACATTTGCTTCTTTACATAGTCTTCTTATTTTGAAGCATTTCATATTATTTGGCTTCATGTACAGGTGATGATTAATCTTGACCACTGCTTAACATTTATATGACTGATCTTCACCTCTAACATTCATTCACTTATAAAGCCTGAAATTCATCCTATCACAAGACGATTTAATTTATTTTCATTTTTTCAATGTTAGGCTATCAGCTTAGAGTCTTGTGCAGGTTTTTTAGAGCTTTGACGCTCTAATGCAAAATCACTCACCCAAGAGATCAATCCCAACATTAGATCGCTTTGCTCAGTTATAGTATGCCTTAGTACAAAATACTACCCTTAAACTTCAAATGGTTAAGCATCATATGTCATATTTTCATCAATTTTTTATGGTATTGTTTAAATTTAATTGAGCTTTAATTGAGATCTAACCATGAAATTAGATTAATTTTGGTTCTATATTTAAGACCATGAAATCCCCTTTAGTTTGACTGGTCATAGGCCAAAATCGAGTGATGTCACCATTTTTAATTTTTTATCCACATTCTCAAAAACCTAAAGAATCCATATAAATACCCTTTTTTAATTTTTTTTTTTTATTCATATTCATTATGAACAAGAAAACAATTATCAGCCCATTTTGAGAGGCCTCAAAGGTCCCAGGAAAACCCCATTCCAATGGCCCAAGCTTGGCATTTCCTCTTTCCTTTTGCTTCTCAATTTCTCATCCTCCAACAATCAACATCGATCATCCTCAACCCTCTGCTCTACCACAAACAACAACAGGCAAAAAAAAAAAAAAGAACCTCCCATAGCCGTCAAAACATAACCTTGGGCCCAAATCAAATTAAAAGCTGCACCCTATCCCATCTAGAATCCTAAGCCCAACCCGTGGGTCCACAAGCCACAAACACAACTTCCCAAAATTACATTTCAACCCCAAAACTTTTCTAAAATACTTTTTCAACCCTACAATTTCCCAAATTAATGGCATTTTGACCCCATAATTTCCTTTTTTTTTTTTTGAGGGGGAGGGGGGGGGGGGGGGGGGGGGGGACCTCAAAAGATATACAAATTAAAAGATGATATGTAGACTGTGGAGCATAGGTGTCAGAGAAAATATAATTATTAATCTTGTGACATCACCATAAAAAATTAAAAATTGCTTCTTCTTTTTTCCTAAATAGATTGTTTGGATGCTTGTGCATTTTAAATATACAGGGGTTAAAAAAAATGTTTTTTTTTTTTTTAATGCACACCATATTAAAAATTGTGTTCTCAATAGTTACGGTTGACTGACATTTCTGGTTATCCAAATGGCGAGATGCCGTTTGGTTTTTATATCAAGCTTAGCTTAAGTAGGGTTGTAAGTTGTATATCAACAATTGGGATTGTGAGTTTCAGTTTGTTTATTTGTTATTTAATAAGAAGTTTGAAATTTGAACCAATCTACACAAAAAATTAATTAGGGTCTTTAAAGTTGTATATCAACCATTGGGGTTGTGGGTTTCAGTTTATTCATTTGTTATTTAATAAAAGATTTAGAATTTGAACTAATCTATACAAAAAATTAATTAGTGTCTTGATCTAATAATAAATAAAAAACATTATACAGAGAATGCCATATGTAGAAATTATATCTCATATATATATATATATATATATAAATTCAAATTTTGCAATTGCGCGCGCACGCACACACACAAAATTTTGGGGTATAGCTGAGTAAAAACTTATGGGTCATGCTAACAAATGCCTTTAGGACACTAGTTAAGAATCCAGTTAAAGAAAGTTTTTATGGAAAAAGAAAAAAAAAATTAATATTTTGATAGTTTTTTTCATTTCCTATAAAAGTGATGTCAAAAATTTCTTTAACTGAATTTTTAACCAGTGTCCTAAAGGCATTCGTTAGCATTTTTCAAAAATTTATTTATAATTTTTATTTAGCTGAAACAATAAATGTTTTCACGATTCATAGCAGTGTCAAAGAAATCATCATGATTAGCAATGTCTAGAGCCTTGTGGGGTAGACATTATACTTCCAATAGGCTTTTAGGCTTTATGCAATCACTTATAAACATTAAAGTATCCCGAACGTTTTGAAAAAAAAAAAAAAAAAAGATGTGGCTTAGAGTTATCATCCTCACTTTGATAATGGCTCTTTGGCAGTGGCGGAGCCACACACAAGGGTGGGGGGCCAAGGTCCCCCCCTCCAAAATTTTAAAAAATTAATTTATAGTATGTATATTATTTGCATTTAAAAAAATGTAGCATGTAAAAATTAAAGTTGATCCTCTCAAATTTTGAGTCATTTCAATGATGCTCTTAAAAGAAAGAGAAATCATATTAAAATCATATAATTTAAGAGGTCTAACAAATTAAGTTACGTAAAAAATGATCAATTTTTGTATATATTTAATAGAAGAAATACATGACTTTTATATATTCTTTAAAATTTAGAAGATGATAAATTCTATTAGTAAATTAATTTATATATATGTGTGTAGATGTTTGTTTTAACTAATATATTAGCATTACAATTTAGCCCTCCCCAAACCAAAATTTCTGGCTCTGCCCCTGCCCTTTGGTCTCGTTTATCTACTAGATCAATATAACGGAGTCACACTATTGCCCACATCGAGATATAGTGGCTGAATAGGTGAGATTACTACTATATATATATATATATATATATAAAGAGTTCTTGATTCCATAAACCCGATCTGAATATGACAGAATTTCTGCCCAGTACCAATGGAGGTATGCTAAAGGTTAGGCTTAGCCTGTCTTCAAGGGCGGAGTCACACTAGCTCCCGAGTTGCCAAAAATAAAAAAATTGTAGGTATATTAGGGCCTAATTTGAATTGGGCCAAGGAAAATAAAATTTGGTCCTCTTCCACAGATCAGCTCAAACAACCACAGTTTACAAATTATTGGCACCACCAATTCATAATCCTGGTTCCGTATTGCTTGTCTTCATGGAATGTGATGGTATGAGTTAGAGCATCAGTATCCGGAGTTTTATTCTAAAATTTAGCATCAAAGCCTATAAAACTCACATTACCTGAATTTGTAAATCCATAAAAATTTACAATTTAGATAGATGCCTGAGACTCTGAAGTTCTTTATATAACTTATGCTATTGTTGTTGGTTAAAGACTATTTACTACTTAATAAATGCAATAGATTTGACATATCACTATTATTTTCAATATGTCAAGTGGGATATTACAATTCTTACGATTTCAAAAATCAAAAACTTAACCTTTCAAAAAAAAAAAAAAAAAAATCAAACACTTAAAATATTTCATAGTTTTAACTTTTAAACATGTTTGCAAAATCCAAAAATGGGTTAGTATTTATTTTTCTTTGCAACACTCTTCATGACTCATGAGTATCATATTGTTTGTGGACCCCAAGCAAAAATGTGACCATATATAAATCTAATATTGTTTAGATTTCATTGATGATTTAAGAGTTAAAAGATTATTTGAGTGCTTTTAATGATGAGGAGGTTGCTACTAGAGCCTATGATCTTGCTGCCTTAAAATATTGGCGGCTAGCACTCATATTAATATTTATGTGAGTTTTAATTACTCTGCAACACAAATAACTTCTATGTTCTATCTTTTTATTATTTTTCATCAATTCCTTATCGATATATTTTTTTACTTAATTTTACAATTTCATTTTTATGTGTGTTTGTCTTATCTATTTCTCACTTTCACAGTTTTTGTGTGTGTGTGTGTGTGTGTGTGTGTGTGTGTGTGTGTGTGTGTGTGTGTGTGTGTGTGTGTGTGTGTGTGTGTGTGTGTGTGTGTGTGTGTGTGTGTGTGTGTGTGTCTTAGATCAAGACTTTATCTATTCACTTGTAAATCGCTTTTCTTTGGACTGATCAATATGGATCAAAGTAGACCGAATGAACTTAAGTGGACTAAAACTGATTGAAGTGGATCCAGGCGGAGGGAAGTGGACTGAATTAGACTAAAATAGACCAAAGTGAATCCAAAGGGATTGAAAAGGACCAAATAAACATAATTGGAACAAAATAGATCGAAAGAGACCAAAGTGACTGAAATGGACCAAAGTGGACTAATTTTTTATTTTTTTAAAGATAAAAATCCGTTTTAGATAAGATTCGTTCCCCTTTATCTATTTGATACAGAAAATGATGTAAAGAACAATATAAATTATGTTTCATGTGATTAAGAAAATGGTGGCAGTGATTTTGAAGTTGTTAACTCTCTACCTACACCACTAGCAATGATGCTATATAGTTGATAGTTGTCATCGCCAAAAGCACCTGCATACTATAAAAGGAATGTGATTTTCGTAATTAGCACCAACTTTCATAAAATAACAACAAATAAATAAAAGACAAAGATTAACTACAAAATTAGTTGTAACCTAAAATTACAATCTTATTCAATATCTTTTTATTGAAAGTGAATTTTGATAAATCCATCATTGGATTACATCTTCTTCTTATATTCTCTATACTTGCAAAATTTCTAAAAAATTAAAGATCAATAGCTATGTCATCAATAAATTGTTTAAATTGCAAGTGTTTGTAGTTTCAAATTATGCATAAATATATGAGCTTATAAATTATATAGTAAATAATATCTAATTGACAAAATCAATAATGCAATTTAACAGTTAGATTTCCAAAATATGTAGTAGTGTTTATTTTATTTTCCTTAATTTATGTATTCTTATCTACTTTCAACAAACAGAATGATTAAGATTTAAATGGGATGCCGAAATTTTGAGGAACACACAAAGTTTCCATGCGTTTGAGAATCTGAAGTTCAGCAAAGCCCCAATTACATGAATGTCAAGATGAAATGTTTATGGAAAAGAGTGACTTCTTGTATGAACAAAAAATGCTTCCCAAAAATTACTATGTTCCTTTACAGGGATATATGCTAGGTCATCTTTGTGTCCTCCCAAAAGCTGTTTGAAAGGGACCTCACAGTTAGCTTGCAGGTTCCATGATATTTTATAAATTAGGGCAAATTACGCATTTTTACCGAAAATTATTTTCTTGATTATACTTATCTTCTTGAATTATTGAAACGCACAATTAGCCCTCCAATTTTAAAAGGGTCATGCTAATGAGTTTCCTTAGTGCATTGGTTAACAACCTAGTTAAAGAAAGTTTTTATGAAAAATGAAAAAAATACAATTAATATTTTGATAATTTTTTTCATTTTCCATAAAAGTGTTGTCAAAATTTTCCTAAAATGGATTATTAACTAATGCCCTAAGGGTATTCGTTTGCATTTTCCATTTTAAAAATATGTTACACTTAGCCCTTTGACGTTTGTTTTGTAGTTAATTGACTTAATTCTAATATAATTTTGCATTGAAAGACTAATTTACCCTTTAGTCATCTATTTTGGAGAGAGAGGTAAATTGGTCTTTTAATGCTAATTTCCATCAAACTTAATGCTAAAACAGATGGCAAAGAGTATTGAAAAAAAGTTATAACTTTGAAGGATTAATCATGCATTTCAATAATTCATGAGATTAAGTATAATTTGGGTGATAATTTAGGGTTAGAAATTTTAATTTACCCTGTAATTAAACCTATTGGCCTATCAAAGTAGACAGGATAAGAAAATTGTAATTTACCCTATGATTAATTGTACATTTGCTTCTCTAGACAGTCTTCTTATTTTGAAGCATCATTGCATATTATTTGGCTTCATGTACAGGTGATGATTAATCTTGACTACTGCTTAGTATTTATTATCTGACTGATCTTCTCCTCTAACATTCATTCACTTATTAAGCCCGAAACCACTCAACATTACCCATCCTATTACAAGACGATTTAATTTATTTTTATTTTTTCAATGTTTTGCTATCAGCTAAGAGAGACTTGTGCAGGTTTTTTAGAGCTTTGATGCTCTAATGCAAAATCACTTACCCCAAGAGATCAATCCCAACATTAGATCGCTTTGCTCAGTTTTAGTATGCCTCACTACAAAATGGTAACTACCCTCAAGCTTCAAATATTTAAGTGTCATATCATATTTTAATTTTTATGCGATTGGCTAAATTTAATCGAGCTTTAACCCGGACGAAATGGGTAACTAAACATAAAATCCTAACAATATAATTAGTTGTCAACGTTTTCAAACTATATATTTTTTTAGCATCTCGAGTTTCAAAAACTCGATTTTGGCACATAACTCGAGTCTTTAAGACTCGATTTTTATGGCCTAATCATATCTGATGTGGCATATTTTTCCACGTGGCAACCACGTGGAAATCGAGTTTCTTAGACTCGATTTCCAAATAAATATAAGCAAATAAGAGAAGAACCATAACAGAGAACAACCCGGAGAAAAAAAAAAAAAAAACACAGAATGAGAAGAACCCAGAGAAAAAAGAAAAAAAGAAAAAAAACCAGAAGGAGAGATCAAATCGGACCAATGCGTGCAACCTAGAAGCCCAAGCCGCGCACGAGCCCGGCCGCGCGGAGGCCCAGGCAGCGCGCGAGCCCGAGGCCGCGCGGAGGCCCAGGCCGTGCGCCAGCCTGGACGCGCGGAGGCCCAGGCCGCGCACGAGCCCGGCCGCGTGCCACCCAGCGCCTGTCCCGGCCGCGCTTGGCTGGTGAGGCTTTCTCTCCCTCTGAGCTCTTTCTCTTTCTCTCCCTCTGATCTGAGTTCTGGTGAGGCTTTCTCTCCCTCTGAGCTCTTTCTCTGTCTCTCCCTCTAAGCTCTTTCTCTTTCTCTCCCTCTGATCTGAGTTTGGATTGAGATTGATGCGTTTGAAATTTTTGAAATTTGTTTTTGGGTATTTCAGTGCATAGACTTAGAATATTTTTTAATTTTTTTTTTGTGTTAGAAATCGAGTCTAAGAAACTCGATTTCCACGTGGTCGCCACGTGGAAAAATATGCCACATCAAATATGATTAAGCCATAAAAATCGAGTCTTAAAGACTCGAGTTATGTGCCAAAATCGAGTTTTTGAAACTCGAGATGCTAAAAAAAAATATAGTTTGAAAACGTTGACAACTAATTATATTGTTAGGATTTTATGTTTAGTTATCCATTTCGTCCCTTTAACCCCAAAACTTTTCTAAAATACATTTCAACCCTAAAATTTCCCAAATTAATGGCATTTTGATTTTTGATCCCATAATTTCCTTTTTTTTTTTTTTTTTTTTTTGAGTTTCAGCCTATAGCGTCCGCTCCTGATAATAGCTCTTTATGATCAGATTAAGACATCAATCAATTTTTAGTGTAGGCGGGGATTGAACTTCAAATCTTTTATTAAACCATCATAAATTTTATCAGTTGAGCTAATTAAAACTCACCCTTCATAATTTTCTGGGGAAAAAACCCCCTCAAAAGATATCATTATAAATGATATACAAATTGAATAAAGATGGTATGTGGATTGTGGAGCATACGTGCTGGAGAAAAGATAATTATTAATCTTGTGACATCACTATAAAAAATTAAATATTGCTTCTTCTTTTTTCCTAAATAGATTGGTTGAATGCTTGTCATTTTAAATATACAAGGGTTCAAAGAAACTTTTTTTGTTTTTTTTTTGTTTTTAATGCACATCGTATTAAAAATTGTGTTCTTAATAATTATCCAAATGACGAGATGTTTTATTGTTTGGTTTTTATATCAGGCTTAGCTTAAGTAGGGTTGTAAGTTGTATATCAACAGTTGGGTTTGAAGGTTTCAGTTTGTTCATTTGTTATTTAATAAGAGACTTGGATTTCGAACTAATTTAGCAAAAATTAAACTAGTGTCTTCTAATGATAAAGAAAAAACATTATATAGAGGATGTTATAGGTTGAAATTATATCTTATATCTATAGGTTTAAATTTTGCGCACAAAAGAAAAAAAAAAAAAAAATTGGGGTTCAGCTGAGTAAAATCTTATTTATAATTTTTATTTAGCTGAAACAATAAATGTTTTCACGATTTCAATTTCATAGCAATGTGAAAGAAATCGTCCTGATTGGCAATGTCTAGAGCCTTGTGGGGTAGACATTATAATTCCAATAGGCTTAGGCTTTATGCAATCACTTATAAATATTAAAGTATCCCGAACATTTTGAAAAAAAAAAAAAAGTGGCTTTAGAGTTATCATCCACACTTTGGTAATGGCTCTTTGTTCTCGTTTATCTACTAGATCAATATAACGGAGTCGTACTATTGTCCACATCGAGATATAATGGCTGAATAGGTGAGATTACTGCTATATAAATAAAGAGTTCTTGATTCCATAAACCCGATCTGAATATGATAGAATTTCTGCCCATTACCAATGGAGGTATGCTAAAGGTTAGGCTTAGCCTGTCTTCAAGGACGGAGTCACACTAGCTCCCGAGTTACCAAAAAAATTGTAGGTATATTACGGCCTAATTTGAATTGGGTCCAAGGAAAATAAAATTTGGTCCTCTTCCACAATCAGCTCAAACAACCACAGTTTACAAATTATTGGCACCACCAATTCGGAATCCTGGTTCCGTCTTGCTTGTCTTCGTGGAAAGTGGTGGTATGAGTTAGATTGGTGCCTGAGACTCTGAAGTTCATTATATAACATATGCCATGGTTGTTGGTTTACTTGGTTAAAGACTGTTTACTACTTAATAAATGCAATAGATTTGACATATCAATATGTTAAGTGGGATGTTACAATTCCTACCATTTCAAAACTCAGACACTTAAAACGTTTCATAGTTTTAACTTTTAAATGTGATTGCAAAATCCGAAGATGGGTTAGTATCTCTTTTTCTTTGCAACACTCTTCATGAGCATCATATTTTTTTTTTTTTTTTTGTGGATCCTAAGAAAAAGCATGATCTATATGAAATCTAATATTGTTTGGATACCATTGATGATTTAAGAACTCAAGTTTACTTGCATACGATGATGATAAGGAGGTTGCTACTAGAGCTTATGATCTTCCTGCCTTAAAATATTGGCTGTTAGCACTCACATTAATATCTCTGTGATTTTTAATTACTTTGCAACACAAATAACTATATCCTATTCAAATATATGTGTTTTGTACATCCTCAAACAATATCTCATTTTAATTTGTAATATAGTATTTGTTGTTAATTCGGTAAGATGAATATACTATTGCAAGACCACAATCAATTCAGTCAAAGAATCAATATTGGCCTCTAGCCTAACAAAATTATTTATTATTAAGTTGTAACCCATGTTTACATACGAAAAAATTGAACAATGAAAAAAAGAATGTTTATTTTTTAATATTAAATGTGATTACATCGCTTGTGAACAATGATATGTACAACCACTGATGTGATGCAATCTCACATTTGTTGTATTATATTCTACAAAGCAAAAGCAATCTTTGGCCATTCTAAAAGCATAAACCAAAACATTGTTTTTTTTTTTTTTTTTTTAAACATTTGTATTAGAGGGCTAACATTTTTGATGAAATCACTGCCACCATTTTCTTAATCACATGAAACATAATTTATTATGTTCTTTGCCTCGTTCTTTGCATCAAATATATAAAGTGGGGTGAATCTTGTCCTTGACGGATTTTTATCTCAAATTTTTTTTTTGGGGTCCACTTTGGTCTCTTTCAGTAATATTCGGTCCATTAGGTCCTTTTCAGTCCCTTTGGATTTACTTTGATCCATTTCAGTCTCGTTCGATCCACTTTGGTCAATTTCAGTCCATTTAGGTCTATTCGGTCTAAGTCGGTCCTTTTTGGTCTACTTCAGTCCAAAAGAAAAGTGGTTTACAAGTGAATAGATAAAGACTTGATCTAAGCCAAAAAAAAAAAAAAAAAAAAACTGTGAAAGTGAGAAATAGATAAAGACAAACACACATAAAAATGAAATTTGTAAAATTAAGTAAAAATAAATATCAATAAGGAAATGATGAAAAATAATAAAAAGATGGAACATAAAAGTTATTTGTATTGCAAAGTAATTAAAACTCACAAAGATATTAATGTGAGCACTAGCAGGCTATATTTTAAGACAGCAAGATCATGAGCTCTAGTAGCAACCTCCTCATCATCTTATGCACCTGTATGCCATTGTGGTACATGACCATGAACAAGAGACACTTTTGTGCATTTATGAATGGACTCAAAATCAACTACATCTTTGCTTTAGGGTGTGTTTGGATGGAGGGGTGGAAAAGTGGGAGGATGGAAAATATTTAGTTTTCCCTCTTATGTGTTTGATTGGAGGGATGGAAAAGTGGGAGAATAGAAAACTCTTTTGTTTGGTTAGAGAGAAAAATAAAAGGATGGAAAATGTAATTTATATAAATTGACTATTATACTCTTGGTACATAATATGTAAAAAATAGATGTATTTGTACTCATTAAATAATATAAAATTTACTACATCAAATATATAAATTTATATTATTATTTTTATTATTATAATGTAAAAATTACAATAATGTACAGCTTGATCAGGTCACGTTGAAAAAAAGAAGAAGTGCTACGTCCTTAACATTTTACAATATTTTCACAATAAATCATATATGGCAAGTTATTACTGATTTTAATTTGAACACATCACTTAAATATTTTTTTTTATCAGTATTAGTTAGTAACAACCCACCACTTAAAATTTATTATGAAAATATTATAGTGACATTTCTCAATTTTAATTTCTTCTTCTTTATTTTATTTTTCCCTTATCTTTTTTTTTTTTATCCACACTTTTCTTTTCTTTTTTCTCTTCTTTTCTCCTCCACACCTTTTCCTTATCTCTTTCTTCACTTTTTTTTTTCTTTTGTTCTCTAGCGCTTGGTCTAAGCTCTCCACTTTTCTTTCTTTCTTTCTTTCTTTTTTCGTTTCTTGTCTTCTTCTCTTCGTCTACTCCACTGGTGCTCTCCACTTTTTTTCTTTTTTTCCTTTTCTTCTCTTCTTCTCTTCGTCTACTCCACTAGTGCTCTCTTCACTTTTTTTTTTTAAAAATTTTTTTTTCTTTTCTTCTCTTCGTCTACTCCACTGGTGTTGAAGGTAAAGATGAGAAGATGAGAAAAGTGATAAGGATTTTGTGGGGCAAAAGTCATCAGGGGTGTAACTGAAGGGCATGAATGCGGGTTAGTGGGAGGGCATTATGGTAAAACTGCAATGAGGCAGTTTTCCCTCATTGCTTTTCCTCCCGATTTGGGAGGAAAAATTTTGTTGGCCCGGGAGAGAAAATTTTCTCCTGGGTATTCCACTCCTCCTATTTTCTTCCCACTCCCAAACAGAGGAAAACCCATTTTTCTACCCCATTTTCCTTCTTATATTTTTCATCCCTCCTAAAATCCATCCAACCAAACACAGTATTAGAGTCAAAATATTTTTTATAATTCACAATGATAGGATTAGTGCAGAGGGATCCGATGGTTGCATTTTTTTCAATCAACTATCAATTTGTCAACCTAGTTAAGCATGATTTAAAAAAAGAAAAGAAAAACATAACCCAAACTAAAGTGCTACATATATATTGTACTGTGTAATAGACTTGTGATATTATATTGAGTGTCTTCTTGGTAATATATATATATATATATATCCTTATCAAGAAGCGTTATCAAATTATATGCATCAAAACAAGCTTAATTATCTAGTTGAAAAAAAAAGCTTAATTAAACTCACTTAGCAACACCCACCATATAAATTACAAGAAGCCATGATTTTAAGCAGTAAATTCATGCTTTTTTACACTCTTTTTAACATATATTTTTTTAAAAATTCATATTCAGCTATACAATTCTTGTAAATTTTAAAATACCATATTGTAATTCTCACTAAATTAACAGTCAAATGTTTTTTTTTTTTTTTAAATAAATAATCCAATGTATGGCTACTGCCTAGCCTGGGAAGTGTGTCCAGGTGCTTTACTTTGTATATGGACAACATAATTTTTTGGAATAAAATTATTCTAACTGTTATTTCAAAAAAAAAAAAAAAAAAAAAAAAAAATCCAATATAGAAAATTGGTTATTAGATTAATTTTTGTGTGGTTATCTTTTGTTTTCATTACTTTCCCATCTTTCACTACGAGAACATGTTTAATTAACACTAAAAACGTGATCACTTCTCAATGACTTAAACACCTTGATTTTATGATTTTGGAAGTCAAAAGTCTACATCTATATATATTTGGTTTCACACGTTGTATACACTATTAAATAAATTTCAAATATCATGCATGCTATTGGATAGCTTAGTGATATTATTGCTTCTACGGTATAAAATGGTAAGTTACTTTCGTTTTAATAAAAGTTGCAAGTTTCTTTTAAAAAAAAAAAAGAGGGTCAGTTATCTCCTCCTTACTTTAACAAAAGCATGAATAAAAAATCAATGGGAAAGTCATTAACACGTGTTAGAGATGGACAAAGCGTGAAATAGATATTCTATTAATAATTGGATAAAGTTTGACTACCACTCTCACTAAAAAAATTTAAAATAACAATATATTTTGAAAATATAACTATTGAATTGTATGTTCTTTATGTTCACCAACACATATGTCAAATTTTATGTCAATCATATGTTATTTATTATTTGATCCAAAAACTTATTTTTTATGCATAATTTGAGACTATTAAAAGTTGAAATTTAAATATTTAATTAATGATATATCTATTAATTTTTTTTATTTTGGAAATTTTGTAAGCATGAAAAATATAAGAAGAAAATGTAATCCAAACATTTTGCCTAATTTTGTCCTTAATAATTAATCTAGAGGTAGGGATTATTATTGCATGGTCTCGTTTTTTTTTGGTAACATCATTAAACATTCACCAATTTTCAAACATATAGGCTGGTTGGGGCCTATATATAAACCCCATTCTTCATGCATTATGTTATTATCATAACTTGTGAGATTGTTTAGTGTAAAGGAGGAAAAATGAAACTTATTTTGTTTCTCTCGTTGGTTTTAGCATTTGTATTGGGGATTGGTTATGGCAACAATGAGGGCGTAGACTATGATTACTTTCACCTTGTGTTGCAATGGCCAGAATCCTTTTGCAACACCGGTGAAGTAACATGTTATGATCACCGGCCAAATTGGTTCATCATTCATGGAATGTGGCCACAAAAGAATGGGTATAAAGTCTCATGCCCTAAAATTTCTAATAGAGCTCGTTACTTCAAATTAGAAAAGGTAAAATATACTATTTTTTTCTACCAATACTAATTTTAGTACTTCCACAATTATTGTTATGTTGTGGTCTTGGATTTTATTTTTCTTCACATTTTTTGCAGCTGGATGTTAACCTCATAGCTAGGATGGATTACTGCTGGCCAAGCTTAAAAGTAAAGAATCCAAATAGCAAACCTTTTTGGAGTCACGAATGGAGTGCTCATGGCTCCTGCACGTCCTTTACTCAAGCCGAGTACTTCCAAAAAGTTGTTTCTATAGCTGCAAAACTTCCCCTATCAGAAAAACTGTCTTCTGCAGGTTTGCATTTTTATTATTATTATTATCAGGTTTTATTATTATCCTTAAAAATAATGGTTTACATTTTTATTATGATGTTGAATCAAGGAAATTAATTTCATACTGTACCAGTCGGTAGTGTCGGAATTTGCCATATCGGTGCTTAGGCCAGTACAAAAATGCTCTTATTTCGTTTCGATTTAAATACTGGCGGTACCGGAGCCATTTTGAGCATACTGGGATAAATACTAGGTTTCGGCCGAAAAATAGATACTGGGCGAAACAAAAAACTTAGGAAACCCCCCAAATTTCAAGATCCACTTCCTCACTCTTACCTTGGCTTTTCCTCCTCTTCTTCGCATTTGTCTCTGCTAAGCATTTCTTCTTCTTTTCCTTTGTTTCGCCGGCCTCTGTTTCTATATACAGCCCCTTCATCTTCTTCATTTATTTCTCAACGGGCGTCTGTCTCTCTTTCTAGTTTTGGTACACTCCCTTGAAAGTAGAAACTAAAGTAGTAAATCAAGAAGCAAGTGACAAGACTTCAAAGCAAAACGTGTGGAGGTAAAAAAAAGAATGAAAAAAAAAAAAAGAAAAACTTATAATGAAAGACTATGGGCTACAACTGTAAGCAAGATTTGTGGAGGTGAAAAAAAGATTGAAAAAAAAAAAATCTAATGAGTTAGGACTTCCAGTAGTTGAATGGGTGTGTGTAAGACTTGGAAAGTCTACGCATTTCAAATAAAAAAATTATCGGTTAACGTAAATCATTTCAATTTTTTTAAAGGTTCAAATTTTCTTTTTCTTTTTCTTTTTTGTTTGAAAAGTATTTCAATCTAACAATTCTATTCATTAGTCTTTAAGGTTTTGTTTGGTTGAGGAGTTTGAGAAATGTTGTTTGTAATTTTTTAAAATACGTGTGGATGAAAAAATGTGTAGAAATGTATATAATGTTGTTTAAAAACTGAAAATAAGTTGTTTAACAACTCTACCAAATGCACCCTAAATATTTATGAGCTTTTAATATATCAATTATTAAAGGAGAGAAAGTAGTGAGTTAAGGAGAATAAAAGAGGGCTAAAAAAAGATATTGACAAGGTAGAAGAGATATGAGTAAAAAAAAAAAAATTAATATTTGTTTTAGTAACTTATTATAATTTTTAAAATAAAATTTTTAAAAATTTTAGCTATAGCTCCACTGTTGTAACATGTATTTTTGTATTTTGGTGAAACTAAAATAACTATATAACTATTTAGTTTCACTGCTGCTAATGCTCTAACTTCACCAAAAAATATAAAAAGTTGTCAGAGTAATATATTAAGTTATTAGAAATATAACTTTGTATATTGTATAAAATAGTAAAAAATAACAGTAAACTCGAAACGGTACACCGGTATTAACCGGTATAAAAAATATATTATAGCATTGAACAAATCGGTACAATTTTTGATACGATATTGATTTCCTTGTGTTGAAAAAATAAAACATTGATATATATATAATTTTTTGTTTTGTTTTTGCGTTTTTTCTAAAACAGGAATTCGGCCTGACATGGAAACCAATAGCTGGGAAATCAAGTATGCAATTGAAAAGGCTTTCAAATTGACGCCACAGATACGGTGCAATACGGACCAATTTGACAAATTTCAACTGTACGAAATAATATTTTGCGTGGACAAAACTGGAACAAAACTCCAAAATTGCAATTACAAGGCTATTAAATGTGACCAAGAACCATTCCAGTTTCCCAAAAACCAGTAGTAATTAAACTGCCAGCATATTAAGCAAAATAATGTTACTAAGTTTATATTTATATTTTAGTCAATCATATTTCAACGTGTCACCTAAAAGGTAATGTTATTAAGTTCATATTTATATTTCAGTCAATCATATTTCAACGTGTCATCACCTAAAAGGTTAAGTTCATATTTAATAAAATGCTTCCATTTGCTTGTGTTGATTATTCCTTCTATTTAATTTTTTTTTTTTGAAGAATTGATCATTGTTTCTTATTTTCCACACATAACAGTATAATTTGTAATGTTAACATTGTCTTTATTATGTATTATACCATCGCTTATTCTTATTCAGCAAAAAAAAAAGAAAAAGAAAAAGAAAAAAAAAAGCGATGATCAAACCCGTGATTCAAGTTGTACTGTCTCTTCAAAAAATTCAGACACACACTTAGAAAAGCTTTCCCACATGCGACAAAGGGACCAAGACCAAACCAAACCCATTTTTGGAAAACAAAAAAAATCCAACAAGTCAAGAGCACGAGGAATATGTTCCTATCTCTTCCACCCAATCGCCTTTCGCCACGTTTATATATAATTTACGTGTGGGTTTGTGCCGTGCATGTGCGCCCTATCTAGCTAGCTAGCTGTAGCCGCCCAACGTCTCTCTCCGCGTTTTTCACACGGGATTTCCATCATGTCCCTTCAATATTCACTCTTTTTTTTTCTTTAGTAAATGTTAATGAATGGTTTAAGGATGTCTATTGATAGTCCCGAAAATATAGTTGTCCACCTAGTAAGAGCGATATACGAGGACAATCTCAAGGTTAGCTCAGCCTTGGGGAAACTATTTGGCGAAGACTAGACCATTGTTCATCAATCATGACGAATCATTACAAAGATAATAATGAACTTCCGTACCATTGAAAATATCTATCCATTCAACACCCCACATGGGCGTTACAGGTAATGATATCACCATTAAAGCAAAACTAACGACTAGAAGAAAGAAGAAAGCGCCTATATATATCCATTGACAAGCCTCGACAAAGAGGTACACAAAATTTTTTAACACACCAACATTACTTTCTGAATACTTCTTTTCACCTCTAGCTATTTTAACTTTGGCATTGGAGGCTCTGTGGCAAGCGTCACACTGGTGACCGCACTCTTTCTTTTAACCATTCTTCTTGTCTCAGGCTCAAGATTAGCTGTGGACGACTCCCCGTTGGATGAACATTTCTATTGATGATCTGAGCATCATCAGTTTGGCGCCGTTTGTGGGGAAAAACGATTCTTGAGCACCCAGTTCAAGAACACTGTTCCATTCCAAACAATAAGTTTAGATGGAGTCCAACATTAACCCAGATCCTACTATACTGGCCTTACAAATTCAGTCACTCGTAGCTACTGTGGAAGAGCTTACCAGGCAGAATCAAGAGATGAGGCAGCGGTTGCAACAGGAAGGTAACCGCCTAGAGACCAACAGAGACGATAAGGGGGACAATCACAGGAGACAACCCAGCACCCCAGAAGAGGTGAGCTTAGAACTTCTCAGGGAGATGAGAAAGGAGATGGACGAACTAAGGAACGCTATCAAGGGAAAAACATATCAAAGTCTGGACATAATGGTCAGAAAGACGGACTCACCTTTCACCTTAGCTGTCCAGGAATGCCTGGTGCCCTCCAAGTTTCGTCTACCTCAGCTTAAGCCCTTTGACGAATTGAAGGATCCACTGGATCACCTCAATACCTTCAAAACAACTCTAGGTCTTCAGCAGCCCCCTGATGAGATCCTGTGCCGCTCTTTTCCCACCACCCTCAAAGGGGCAGCCCAGGAATGGTTCACCAAATTACCAACGTCGTTTATCGACAACTTTGAATAGCTAGGCAACTCCTTCCTTCGCCATTTTGTTGGCGGGCAGCGCCCTAAAAGGCCGGACTACCATTTGCTCACCATCAAGCAAGGAGAAAAGGAAACCTTGAGGTCCTATGTAATGCGTTTCACCTGAGGAACTTTGGAGGTGGACGAAGCAGATGACAAAGTACAACTAACGGCCTTCAAGGCTGGATTAAAGTCTAGGGACTTTGTGGTCTCCTTGGCAAAGAATCCCTCCAAGACGATGGCAGAGATGCTTTTGAAGGCATAGAAGTATATGAATGCTAAGGATGCCTTGACAGCCATAGATGGAGTAGAGAAACCCAAGGAGAAGAAGAAAGAAAAAGAAGACGACCGAAGAGGATAAAAAAGGGATTGAGCGGATCGACAGAATGTTGAAGGAAGCAGATGCAGAGATGACAAAAACCCTCATCCAATAAAGTTCACGCCTTCGGTGATGCCTGTCGACCAGATTTTGACAGAGATTAAGGACGAGAAATACCTTAAATGGCCCAGGCCATTACATTTGTCACCCAATGTGCGCAACAAGAGGAAATACTACCGCTTTCACAAAGATCATGGGCATTACACAGAGGATTGTCGAGACCTGAAGGAGCAGATAGAAGAACTTATACGGAAAGGGAAATTACATAAGTACGTGAAAAGAGGAGATTCTAGCAGGTACAGGGATGGCGACAAAGATTAACATGAAGTTTCTCAGAAAGACGAGGGTCACCTACCACCTCGTCCACAAAGTGCAATAGGGGAAATAAAAACCATCACGGGAGGACCGTGCGCAGAAGGATCATTCAAGTCCCTAAGAAGTCATACCAAAGGCAGGTGAATAGTGTTCATAGCCTGCCTCCCCTAAAGCAAAAACGGACAAACCAGGATATGTGCTTCTCAGAGGAGGATGCCATAGGGGTAAAGCAACCTCATGACGACCTGTTGGTCATTATGGTTATGATTGAAGGGTTTAATACCAGGAGAGTCCTAGTGGACAATGGGAGCTCGGCAGACATCATTTACCTTTCTGCCTTCCAATAGTTAAAAGTAGACCCAAAGAGACTTCGTCCTTTCGAGTCCCCCCTCGTCAGTTTCAGTGGAGACAAGGTGTATCCCCGGGGAATAGTCACATTGACGGTCATGGCCAGCTCATATCCCCTCCAAGTAACAAACAAGCATAATTTTTTGGTAGTAGACTCACCTTCATCCTACAATGTGATTATAGGATGGCTTACCCTCAATCCCTGGAAAGCAGCCACTTCCATTTATTGCTTGAAGGTGAAATTCCCAACAGAATAGGGGGTTGGTGAGATAAGAAGAGACTAGATGCTGGCGAGGGAGTGTTATCAGGCAGTCCTAGCATCAAAGGAGAACCACACGTGGATAATTGAAGACAAGATGCAAGAAATTGTTGAGAAACTGGAAACAATAGAATTGGTCGAAGGAGATCCCATAAAGATAACCCAAGTAGGGACGAGCCTGAATCCTTAGACGAAGAAAGAGATCGTTGGCTTCCTGAAAGACAACTTGGACATTTTAGCATGGAGCCATGAAGATATGCTGGGCATACTAGCCAATATCATTCAACACCATCTGAATGTGGACCCTGAGAAGAAACTTGTCCAGCAAAAGAGAAGAGTTTTTGCCTCTAAACGGAATAAAGCAGTCATGGATGAGGTGAACAAACTGCTTGCTATTAACTTCATCAGGGAAGTCTACTATCCTGAGTGGTTGGCTAACATCGTCATGGTCAAAAAGGCGAAAGGAAGGTGGAGAATGTACGCTGACTTCACTGATTTAAACAACGCTAGCCTGAAGGACAGCTTTCCACTATCCAGAATCGACCAGTTGGTGGATTCAACCACTGGGCACAAGCTTCTTACTTTCATGGATGCATTTTCTAGGTATAACCAAATACAAATGGCCGAGGAAGATCAAGAAAAGACGGCTTTCATCACTAGCCAAGGACTCTATTGCTACCGGGTCATGCCTTTTGGTTTGAAGAACGTTGGAGCAACGTACCAAAGATTGGTAAACTAGATGTTTAACAAACAGATTGGGAGAAACGTGGAGGTATACGTTGATGATATGCTCGTCAAGAGCAAAGAAGAAGAGGATCACTTGGATGATCTCAGGGAGACGTTCACACAATCAGACAATACAGCATGAAGTTAAACCCGTCCAAATGTGCTTTTGGGGTCTTCTTAGGGAAATTCCTCGGGTTCATGGTGTCGCAAAGAAGAATCGAAGCAAATCCCAAAAAAGTGAGAGCTATCCTCAAAATGTCCTCACTAAGGACGGTCAAAGAAGTACAATCACTCACAAGAAGAGTAGCAGCCCTTAACAGGTTCGTCTCAAAGGCGATGGACAAATGCCTTCCTTTCTTTAAGACCCTGAAGCGAGCTTTTGTCTGGACGGAAGAATGCGAGACAGCATTTCAAGAATTAAAGTGCTACCTAAGCAACCCCCACTCCTAAGTCCATCCAAAGAAGGCGTAGACTTATTCCTTTACTTGGCGGTATCTGTAACGGTGGTCAGTGTAGCCTTGATCAGAGAAGAGAACAAGATACAACTTCCTGTGTACTAAATTAGTTAGGCCTTTTCAAGGAGCTGAAGCTCGATATCCGCTTATAGAGAAGATCACCTTCGCCCTAATAGTGGCCTCAAGAAAACTCCGTCCTTACTTTCAAGCTAACCCAATCATAGTAATGACGGACCAGCCCATCAAGAAAGCGATGAATAAACCCGAGGCCGCAGGACGAATGGTACAATGGGCCATCGAGCTCAGCCAATTTGATATAGAATACCACCCACGGACGGCTATAAAAGCTTAGGCATTGGCAGACTTCATAGCAAAATTCACCGTCCCTGAGCATGTAGAAGACCATGAAGAACTTTGGATGATCACTACAGACGAATCCTCCACGTGGAAAAGAGGCAGAATGGGTGTCGTTATTACCTCCCCTCAAGACGACGTTCTGAAGTATGGGGTCCAGCTCAAATTCCATGTAATCAACAACGAAGCGGAGCACGAGGCTATGTTGACCAAGCTAAGGATAGCTCGAGTACTGGGGGCAAAAAATATCGTGCTAAAAAGCGACTCACAACTCGTCATAGGGCAAGTCAGGGGAGATTTTGAAGCAAAGGAGACAAGAATGCAAAAATATCTCAAATTGACGAACTAGTTGGTAAGCAACTTTGATTGCGCAAGGTTTGTTCAAATTCCACGAGATCAAAATGCTGAAGCCGATGAAGTAGCACGGAGTGCATCAATGGATGACCAAGAAAAGATAAATGATTGGAGGCTGGAAGAACAAAACTCCCTTAGCATCAAAGAATTTCAAACCTTCCCTGTGCATACTCGCTCTGGATGGACAAGTCCAATTCTATCTTACCTTAAAGATGGACGGTTACCACTGAATCCTGAAGAAGCTAAGAAAATCCAGAAATGAGCTGCTCGGTTCATGGTACTGAATGATGAGCTTTACAAAAGAGGCTTCTTGCAACCCTACTTAAGGTGCATAAAAGGCGAAGAAGCCAGATATGTTCTGGAAGAGATGCATGGGGGAGTTTGCGAAGATCACATGGGGTCAAAGTCCCTTGTCAGGAAGATCATGAGAGTAGGTTACTTTTGGCCCACAATGCAACAAGACGCAACATATTTCATCAAGAAATGTGACAGTTGCCAAAGGTATGGGAATGGTCAATGAGTCCTAGGGGAAAAGATGACGACCATTTCCTCACCCTGGTCATTTGCATAGTGGAGAATCGACATCATGGGCCCCCTACTATAAGGAAAGAGACAAATGAGGTTCCTACTCGTCGCAATTGACTACTTCATGAAATGGGTCGAAGCGGAAGAGTTAGCAACGATCACAGAGGCAAAGGTACAAAATTTAGTATAGAAAAATATTATTTGCAGGTTCAGGATACGAAGGACGATCATCTCAGACAATGAACTTCAGTTCGACAGTCACGGATTCAGGTTGTTTTGCTCAAGCCTAGGCATAAAAAACAAGTACTCGTCCCTATGACATCCCCAGGCCAATGGACAAACAGAAGTAACTAACCGAACCTTACTTAAGATCATCAAGTCTCGATTAGTGGGGGCAAAGGGAGCATGGCCCGAGGAGTTACCAAGCGTCCTGTGGGCTTACAGGACTACAGCACGAACACCAATAGAAGAGACGCCTTTCAACCTAATGTACGGCACAGAAGCAGTTATCCCAATCAAAGTGGGGCTCACTAGCCTCAAGAGGGAGTTCTTTGACGAACAAAGCAACGACAATCAATTAAAGCTGAACCTAGATTGTCTGGATGAAGTCAGAGACCAAGCCTCCTAGAGAATGGCCAAGTACTAGCAGAAGATGGCCGAATACTACAATCAGAGGGTAAAGCTAAAAAGGTTTAGCATCGGGGATCTCGTCCTTCGAAAAGTAACTCCTGCAACAAAAGACCGAGCACAAGGCAAACTAGGGCCAACCTGGGAAGAACCCTACAGAGTCGTCCACTATTCACGATAGGGAAGCTACCACCTAGAAGACCTGGAGGGAAACAAGCTACCTCATCTATGGAACGTCGAGCATTTAAAAAGGTATTACAAAAAGGAAACCATAGCCTAATTGTAAGCAGTCAGCATGATTTCGTGCTTTTTAATACAAGTCATGTATTCAAATAAATGATTATTGAGCATTTCATAAGTATTATTCAGCAGTTCATGCGTTCTAGTTATCTCTTTCTCAAAAACCAAAATTGCCGTCCGGATCTGAGTTAAAAAGAAGAAAGACGATAAGATTCCTTAAATGGATGTACATCATCCAATTTAAAAAGACGATAAGATTCCTTAAATGGATATACATCGTCCAAATTAAAAAAGACAATAAGATTCCTTAAATGGATGTATATTGTCCAAATAAAAAAGACGATAAGATTCCTTAAATGGATGTACATCGTCCAAATTAAGAAGACAACAACATTCTTGAAATGAATAAACATCGTCCAAGAATACGTCAATAAAAAATTCTCTAAGTCCCTAGATGGACGAGGAGAACACTTCAATAAAAATTCCCTAAGTCCCCAGGTGGACGAAGAGAATACTTCAATAAAAATTCTCTGAGTCCCCAAATGGATGAAAGGAATGCTTCCACAAAAATTCTCTAAGATGAACAAAGAAAATACCAACAAAAGGATGAATACAAAATATATCATATATATAAAAAGATGCAAATTGTTTGAAAGCCTTAAAACATACAAGGCCCAAAAATATTGTTCTTCCAAAAGCCCCAGGACATATAGGGCATTCAAAAAAAAAGAAAAAAAAAAGGATGTCATAGAAGGGGCAACAGGGTCAAGCTTGAGGGGCATCATCACCACACTTATCTACCTCAGGAGGATCCTTGCTAGTGGTCACAGAGACCTGAGCAGCCTGGGCCATCTTATCTGCCTCGATCTCTTTGTCCACGGCTTTAAAGTCCAGGTCTTCTAGATCAACGCCCAGACCGTGCTTCACCAGGTACCCCCTTAACAATTCAAAGCCTTTGAAATACCACTGGAACAAAATAGTGTTGTACTCATCGGTTGTCTGGAAAGCGAGGACGGCCTTAGCCCTCGTGGCTTTCATTATCTGGCCAACCGATGCTAGAAGCTCGTCCTTCTGTTTTACCAATAACCTATCGGCATCAAGTTGCTCAGTCAAAACCTTGACTTGCTTCGTGGAGGTATTGTGGGCATCCATGGTAGCAATCAAGTCCTTCTGCAATCCCGAAGCCTCAGCCTCCAATGCCTTCGCTTTTGAAGTGGCCATAACGGCCTTCTCCTTGTTTGCCAGATATTGAGAAGTGAGGTGCTTTGCTTCTCCCAACACCTAACAATAAGAAGTTCCATCAAAACTTAAGTCAGGAAAAGCAGCCAAACCTTAAAAAAAAAATTAAAAAAAAAAAGGCAAGAAAAGATTACTTGCACGAGCTTATGAACGTGCTGGCTCACCATTTCGTGGGAGGGCATGTGGGAAATCTCCTTCATTTCCTTAGGAGTTAAGAGCTCGTTCGCCCGAGCCATGGCTACTTCAGCACCAGCCCAAACACTAGAGCCCACTTTCTCCTTTCCCTTGTCCCCCATCTTCCGTCTCTTGGGGGCGGGGACCTCCTCGATAGAAATGGCTGGAGAAGCAGTCCGTCCTTTGTCCAAAGTGGGGGTGGGAGAACCCCTCTCAGCCGTCTCTTTCTCCTTCTTCTTTTCTTTATCAATTATCTTTAACTTTTTCTGGCCAATGCTCGAAAGAGGCTCGTTTTTCTTCCCCTTGATTTTTGCATACATATCCTTGTTAAATTTGGCCGTCATCTCTACACCAAAAAGGGAAGAAAAATTAAAGAGTTAAAATGAAGAAAAAGAAAAGGACGGTCAGGCATGTCAAGACAACTCACGTTTTCTCTCTTCCCGGTCAAGTGTTTGAAGAACGTAAAGTGAAGGCTCCGGCCCCAAACAATGACGAGCCAAAGTGCGTGGGTCGACCAACTCGTCAAAATCGTTAATCGTGCTTGCGTAATTAATAGCTTCCTGAACTCTCTCTTCAAATCGGCTCTCAAGTTCAGGACGCTCCTTCACTACGGAACAAGAAAAATTACACAAAGTTAGAAGGATGATCAAAACAACCAAAATACTAAAAAGAAGAGACATAAAAGGTAAACGCACCAAGATGAGGGGTCTCCTACCGACGCAGCAACCTAGGGACATTCCCCCAAAAGTCATCAGATAAAGTCTCCCAACCATCGCCTGACATGAAAAAATATCTGGACTTCCAGTAATGGAAGGATGAAGGAAGGTCGACGACGAGATGAAATTTCCAATCGCAGGGCACAAGTTCATAATATCCAAATTCCCTGGACTCTTTTAAGCGATAGAGATGGATGAACTCGCTGAGAGTAATCATGTCCCCATCCACTATGGTCATCCAAATCACCATACAGCTTATGACGATCCTCCAAGAATTTGGCATAAGCTGCCCTGGGGCAATATTTAGGTGATTTAGGAGCTCCATAATGAATGGATGAATAGGAAACCTTAGGCCGCACAAGAATGCAGCCTTATAAAAGCAGACCTCACCATGGGCAAAGGCACAAGCCTTTTTGCCTTTCCTGGGAAGATGAGCCCTAGTCTCATCAGGGAACTGGAACCTATCCCTAAACTTGTTAAAGACGTCTGCCTTCAAGGTACACTTTTCCTTGAGGGCATGGAAAGAATGAGGTGTGGCAGAAGTAGAAGGAAGAATAGACAAAGGGGTGGAGGAAGGCATGGAGGTAGCTGTGTCTATAACAGCCCCGTCCGCGGCCACTCGCCTGACCACTCGATCTCACCTCAGATCCCATATTTTCCCTCCTAAGGACCCCACAAACAGATTTGAACCAAGACAAAGACTATTGCAACAGCGGATACAGGTCACCCATTGCTAAATCAAGGCCACTATCACCTACAACAAAATCCCCAATTTGTGGGTACCGGTCACTAGAAGAATCTAACAGGCCCCCTAAGCGAGCAAAAAGAAAGGTGATGGAGGGAGAAGTATGCCTAAATTCAGCGTAAAGGAAAAATACGCAACTCCAAAAAAAAAAGAAAATAGGAATACGAAAGAGAAGAATACAGTAAAACCAAAAAGGAAAAAAAGCGTAAAAAGGGGGAAACATACCTGGAAATAAGGACGAAAAGCGGAAAGGCTAGAAGCAAAATGCGCAGCGGCAACGATGAGCTCAGAAAAATCGAACACAGAGAGAAAGTAAACAAAAAGGCTAAGAATCAGAGAAATTGAATGTAAAAGGAAAGTAAAGAGATGAGAAGAGAAAGAAAAAGAGTTAAAAAGGTTTGCCTTGAAAAATGCGGGAAAATTGAAAAGCCACTTACCGAAAACAAGATTTGCTCACCGATCAGAAAAGGACACGTGGCCATGATGCGTGCCACGCCGCCACAAGACAATTAATGCGGAGAATAGAACCCCAAGCGAAAAAAAAAAAGAACCTTCTCATATTCCTAAGACTGTCCAAATTAAAGACGGCCTTGAAATAAGGGGGCAGCTAATAGTCCTGAAAATATACTCGTCCACCTAGTAAGAGCGATGGATGAGGACGAACTCGAGGTTAGCCCAGCCCTGGGGAAACTACTTGGCAAAGACTGGACCATCGTCCCTCAATCACGACGAAGCGTTACAAGGATAATAATGAACTTCCATACCGTTGGAAATATATCTATCCATTTAACACCCCACATGGGCGTTATAGATTTGGCAATGATATCACCATTAAGGCAAAACCAACAGCTAGAAGGAAAAAGAAAGCACCTATATATATCCATTGACAAGCCTCGACAAAGAGGTATACAAAATTTTCTAGCACACCAACATTACTTTTTGAATACATCTTTGCACCTCTAGCTATTCTAACTTTGGCATCGGAGGCTCTGTGGCAGGCGCCACACCGGTGACCGCATTCTTTCTTTTCACCATTCTTCTAGTCTCATGATCAGGATTAGCTGTGGACGACTCCCCACTGGACGAACATTTCTACTGACGATCTGAGCATCATCATCTGTTTAAGATCTATTTTTTAAAATTTTTTCATAAAAAAATATAAAAAAATTTTAGGAAAATGGTAAAACAAAGTTTTACCTAAGCCAAAATGATGAAAAGTGTAGGTATTGGACGAGTGATTATGGAACTTAGGAGATCATGTAGGGGCTGGTTGGATGAAGTTTTACCTAATTAAGCCGCAAATGCTCCTTTACCCATTCTTGAAGTGAAAGTTGAAAAATGGATGATAGAATATTTTGAAAGTGTGGTGGAATGAAGCAGAGATGAAAAGTGTCGAGTAAAGAAGAAAAGAGGGGCTGGTTCTGCCAAAGAAGGCCGCTGGGGAGATATAACTAGTCTTTGTTTAGGTTAAATCTTCCTTTTAGTTTTTCACTTTCAACTCTTGCACGCACCTAATTGTATCTGTAAACTTCTGCCCATGCACGAAGAAAAGAGCATGCCACGACATTAATAAGAAAATAAGCAGTGACCACCTGCCAACGGCATTGATTGCACCAAAGGGTATCCAAAGGGACCGAAACAAATCGAAGGGGGATTCAAATGGACCGAAATAAACTGTAATGGATCAAAGTGAGTCCAAAAAGACTGATATGGAATGAATGGATAGAAGTGGACCGAAACAGATTGAAAAGAACCAAAGTGGGTCGTAAGGGACTAACGAAGACTAAAATGGACCAAGTTTTTGTAAAGAAAAAAAAAAAAATGTCACAGACAAGATTCGCTTCACTTTATATATTTGATACAAAGAATGAAATAATGAAAATAATAAATTATATTCATGTGATTAAGAAACTGGTGGCAGTGATTCCAAAATTGTTAATTCTCTAATTCAATACTTAAAAAGAACAGCGTTTTGGTTTAAATTTTTAAAATAACTAGGGATCATTTTGTATAATATAATACAACAATGAGAGATTGGGTCACATCAATGGTTGTATATGTCATTCTTCGTAAACAATGTAGTCACATGTTAGAGATCGACAAAGCGGGCAATAGACATTCCATTGATATTTAGACAAAGTTTGGCTACAAATCTCATTAAAAAAAATTAAAATAACTATATATTTGGAAATTTTAATTATTGAATCACATGTTTTTTACTTCTTTATGTTCAACAACACATATGTCAAATTTTGTGTCGATCATACCCTATTTATTATTCGATCTATAAACTTATTTTTATGCATAATTTTATATTAAAAAAACTTGAAATTTTAATATTTGATTAATGATATAACTATTGATTTTTTTTTTCTTTTGGAAATTTTGCAAGCATAAATAATATAAAGAGAAAATATAATCCAACGAAAGATTTTCAAAAATCACATTCAATAAAAAGATATTGAGCAAAGTAGCATTAGGCTTGATAGGCCACAAACGTATTGACCCCTTGTGATTAAAATAATTAATTAATTAGTCACGTTATTAATTAATCAATTTAACATGCAAACCCGTGGTAGCACAAACAAATCACCAATAGACTAATAATGCAGCGGAAAATAAATGACACGGTGATTTATTTACGAATGGGGAAAAACCTGACGGCAAAAATCCCACCGAGTGATTTTCAGGTCACTATTCCCGAAACTCCATTATTATCACAACAAGCGGTTACAAGTAAAAGAATCCAAAGTACCTTACTAACCTATAGTTGAACTCTTACTCCAATACCCAATTGGACTTGTTCAGTAGTGACAATTTCCTCTTTTGATGCGTGGCTCCCAAGTACGTGACTAACCAATTTGATGCGCAGATCCCAGTACGCGGCTTACTCTTTTGCACGAATCCCAGCACGTGACTAACTTCACAACAACCATTTAATTGTTGTGGTTGATTTGCAGTAGGTTCACATAGAAACACCAATAAGATCTTCAATGTTGGTGCAAGAGACTTTACTTGGTTACAGAACCCAAAGGCGTACAAGAAACGCAACAAGAACTCTTTCTTATGTAGAAGGAGGCTAGGGTTTCAAAAAGAAAACCTTATGAAGCTCTTTAGGGTTAGGTTTTTTTTTTTTTTTTTTTTTTTTTTTTTTTTTTTTTTTTTTTTTTTTCCACCTTCTTTAAATAGGAGCTTAATGGGCTCTCCTATTCCAAATAAATTTACACAAACCTTGGGATTTCCTAGTCTAATAAGGATTATACAAACCCATAAATAAATAGCCTTTTAGAATAAAAACATTGTGGCTATAATCCGAAAACCCGTAAGCTCGATCGATTGAGACATCTATTGAACTTTAATGAATCTCGACAGATCGAGCTTCTGTCGAGGAGGTATCGAGACTTACAAATTACACTTTTCTTGAGCAGTTCTTGAGCAGTCTTCATGTCTTCAATTTAACCACTTGTAATGATTATCTTGAACCTACTTAGATTTACCCAAATACAAGTAAAGTGCATTTTTTCAAAGGATATGCCAATTACATAAAAATATGTCCCCAACAAGGCTACAAGTAAGTTTTTGTTGCTAAATTTTTTCCTTAATAATTAATCCAAAGGTAATGATTATTATTTCATGATCTCATTATTATTATTTTTTTGGTAACGTCATTATTTTATTTACAAACTATATCAGCATGCATATGATACATACGATCATTTGCTATATTTAGTAACCATTAGTTTTACAAATTTTTAAAGTAATCGAGTGGTTCATACCTATATATAATCCCCATACTTCACGCATATATTATTTTATTATAACGCAAAAATGAAATATACTTTGTTTCTCTTATTGTTTTTCATTTTCGTACTGGGTGTTGGTTATGGCAACGATAACATTGTAGGCTATGTTTTGCAATGGCCAAAATCCTATTGCAACACTGGTGAAGTAACATGTTATGGTAAATTGCCAAACGAATTCACCATTCATGAGATGTGGCTAAAACAGAATGAGCATAATGTTCCATGCCCTGAAAGTTCTAATGAAGCGTGTGGGAGTCGAAAATCAGGACTAAAATCACAATTTGTTTTTATGTGTGAGAACGGAGGAATAACTCACAGAAAGTGGTCTAAAGAGAAAGGAGGTAGAGAAGAGATGGTAGAGAGTGAACAAATCCCGACGAACTCATATCTCCAACTTCCAGAGATGGATTTCTCCTTTTACATCCACATGCAACAATGGAGGATTCAGTTTTCTTCTTCAATGAACTCCCTCTCTTTCTCTCTTTCACTCTGTGTATTTTTTCCCTCCAATTTTTTTAATCTTGCCCTCCGTTGGGTTTTTTCCTTTTTATACTGATATGGATAGTGGGCTTATATATGGTGATGCATTGAACTACTAGGTTTATTGATACTTTAAAAAAATGGTTTACGTTTTTATTATTACGTTGAATTATGTTTAGAAAATAAAACATTAATTGTTTTGTATATATAAAAGTTGAATTCCTGTCGTGGCACAGTTTTGATCATAAACTTACGGTAGATATTATTTTATTAAAAAATAACAACTAATGTATGACATAAATACATTTGTAAATTCATTCTAAAAAAAAAAAATACATTTGTAACTAATTGCATTTTTTTTATGATAAGCACAACTAATTGCATCTAAATAGAGCTAATGAATTTGTAATACAATAAGTTTTTGTTGGCAATAATAATAATAATTAAAAAAGCATCTAAATAGTGTATTTAATCATTTTGCATTTTTTGTTTAAAAAAAAAAAAATTGCATCTGAATAGCAAAACATGATTGACATCTTGGCCAAATGATAATGAGCAATAATCATGGAGCAAATACTATAAATTGAAATTCCATCATATCTATCATAAATATAAAAAAAAATTATTAAATACCTTTTCATGCATCATGCTTTGGGAGATTGTTGAATACCTCTTTAGTGTATTCTTATTCTTCTTAAGGACTGTTCTTTATGAAAGCTTTATACTTTCAAAACTTGGCAAAGTTCGAAATTGATATCAACATTTAATATCGCAAAGTAATATCAATGTATCAAATAAGTATCAACATTTAACACCCTAAATTATTTAAACATGAACTTATCAGTTAAAAACTTTATGCTTATGTGATACATAGCTTAATTAAAAATATCTAGTACATAAATTGAAATTAGATAAGCTTAGTATAAAAAATTTGGGATGGCTTGTGGTTGCTGATCTCGATTTCTGCCATTGGGTTTCTATACCGTTCTAGGTTCTACTATTGGGTTTTTGTTGTTGAAAACATTGAAAAACCACCTAGGTTTTTGCTGCTGGGTTTGTCGTTGGGTTTCTACCCCTATCAAATTTTTATTTTTGTGTGAGAATGTTTTGAATGGTGTAGAGAGTATATATGATAGGTGTTAAAGGTTAGGATTCACTTTGATCTTGTGACATAGTTGATATGGGTTAAATTTTAGCTTATCCTTGATCACCTTCAAAGTGTTTGAGAAAAGTTTTAAACCAAATTGAAAAGTGGCTAGGACTATATTTTATTTTCCAATCTGCTTCTTCAGTTCTTTGCCTATAGAATTAAATCAGAACTAGGCATTATCTATGCCATATGCATATGCTCTACTTTAAGCTGTCAAAGAAAATTACAATATATGAGATTAACCATAGAATTTATGATATGATTCACTAAGATAGATTCTTTTGTTCTGTATTTGATAGATAGTCTTTGATCTATGGACTATGTGAATATAAGTTTGATTTGTATTAAAACTGGTAGAATTTTTGTGTTGTGTTTGGTAGAATTTTATTGATGAAATTTGTAGAATTATTGATTTTTTTTTTCTTTGGCTACTTATAATTTGTGTCATGCTCACAGTGATAAAATTAATATGATCTTCATTCATGCAGCTTGAACTTTTTTAGAAATAACATTAATTAAATAAGAATTGAAGGAAAAGGAATGCCAGAGTTGGAGGCTATTAATTACATTTTGTTTTTTGGCCTTGCTTTTAGAGTTACAAGAGCTTCATTTTAAACACAATAGGTGTGAGTGCTTCTGTCAGAGTGGTTTAGGAAACTCTCTATTTACATATTCAATGCATGTTCTTGAAAAGAGTTTGTAAGTTTTTCACTCAGTGAGTCTTGTAAATGTCTCAAATATACTAGAATTGTATATAGATAGGCCATGTCATTAGTTATAGGATCTGGATATTACCCTCTTTATTTTATGTTAAATTTGGAGAATTAGGATAGCAGTTGAGTACAAATTAGGAGTTTAAGTGGTTGCTAATTTGATACTATTCTCCTCAGATTTAGTTGTGGTGAATGAAACTTCTCTAGCCATATCTTGTGTTTTAATTGATCACAATTTTTTTTAATATTCATTTGAATGGTATCTTGCATAATTGCTATATATACTCATATAGTATATCATTAATGTTTTCTCCTATTTATAAACATTTCTTGCATTTATGAAAATTATCCTAGCTAACTATAATGAAATGAATATTTGAAATAATTTTTCAAACTACCACAATTGAAAAAAAAAAAAAATTGTCTATGACAGAAACAAATTAACAAAAATATTTTTTAAACCCATATTTAAGATGCACGGGTTAGCGACTGTTAAATATAGGTTTTATGTGCAAACCAACATTGAAAACTAGTTTTCAATGTATTTTTCAGAATGCAACTAAACAATTGAAAATATTTTCAACAATACATTTGAAAATATTTTACTTTGAAACAAACGAAGCATTGTTATATACACTATCATTTTATTACAAATAATTAAAAAAAAAACTATCATTTTATTATAAATAAAATATTTTTTCAAAAGAACCCAAATGTATTTGCTTCCTTTCGGCATTTTTACTACTGTGTTACTCCACAAAATTTTAAATCAGATTGTTTTCTACTGAGTTCTATTACTCCAATCCATTCAAAATCACTACTCATGTTTTGGTTTTAAAGTTGTAATATCTATTGGCCAATATAGTATTTTGTGTTTCAATGTATTAAAATTGTTCTTTCTAAAATAAATAAATAAAATTGTCATTTTTTAATGAGATCTTGAATTAATCATTTAAACTACCATAAATAAGATGGAATATAAACAAAATTAGTAAAATATTCTTTTTAAAATTTTATTTTTAATAACTTTTCCGTGCATCGCACGGTTATAGCAACTAGTTTATATAACATAGTATCATAAATTCACCAAAAGAAAAAAAATATATATATGCCCATTCAAAGTACGTATGCAAATTTGAAATTCTCAAACTTTTCCTTGAAGCAAAAGAACATCCATTTGGCATAAGCTCTTTATGCTTTTATATTTTTTATTTGGTTATGGATTGATTCTAACATTACCGTAAACTCTATTATATTATATATCCATTTAATTCTATTTTGTTATTTAATCTTGTTAGGTTCTAAAGGTCTTAGGATTTTATGTTTTTAGAACTCTAAATTGTAATGTTGGCAAATCATGATCAAAACAATGTATTTAGTCTTATTTAGGCTTGCTTAAAGTTGGTTTGTTATTGTAAAGTTGGAATCGAGTGGCTGCAAAAGTACTTGGGACTTTCGGCCTGGCTCGATCGATCGAAAATTGCACAGGTTGATTTTTCTGCAGAATTTCCAACTCAGCCCTACTTCATTAAACGTTTAGGGTTTTATGTTTTTACCCTAGGTATATAAACAAAACCCTAGCCACGTTTTTGAAGGTCGCTCCAGTTGTATTGTTACTCATACATTGCTATTTTGTGTAAATCTCTTGTAAGATCTAGAGGAGTTTTCCTTTACACAAAGTTTAGGGTTTTCAAGTTAGAGATAGTATCAACATCTTGATGATCAACTTGGTTGCTACTATTGAAGCTTAAAAAGTATCAAGCGGGGGTGCTTGTAGCTGATTGGAGAGTCCAAGAAAGAAGGAGTCCGTGGATTCGGAGCTTGCACGTAGTCGTGTCAGTAAGTTCTACTGGTGGGTAGCATTAGGAAGTCGAGCGGGGAGCTTGTAGTCTTTCTGTATGAACTTTGATTTTTTCGCATAGTGGATTCAGGTTTACCTTGAGGATAGCTAGGTCAAATCCTCCCCAGGTTTTTACCGTGTGGTTTCTTGGGTCATTATATCTTGTGTTCATTTATTTTCCGCTGCTTTATATCTTGATATGATTATTTGATTGTTTTAACCTAGAATTGCATAATTTGACTAAGTAACAATTTGGCTAATTAATCTAGGCTAACCAATTTGATTGTTTTAAGGAGTCTAAAACCGTTCAAGTGGTATCAGAGCAAGTAGCTCTTTTGTTGGAGATTTCTTAATCTCTGAGCTGATCCTTGACCCCTGTTGTCATGGAGCATGGACACTCTCTGTTTGTTCCTCCTCACTTTGATGGGAACAACTATACTTATTGGAAAGTAAGGATGAAAGCATTCCTGAAATCCATTGATGAGAGAGTCTGGAATTCCGTTGAGTACGGATGGGAGAAGCCTACTACTCCTGTGAGTGAGTGGCAAACTTTTGAAAAAGAAGCAGCTGGCTTCAATAGCAAAGCTATGAATGCCATCTTCAACGCTGTTTCCATGGAGGAATTTAAGAGGATCTCTAATGTTGAGGTTGCTCATATTGCTTGGAAAATCCTTCAAACTGTGCATAAAGGCACAAAGGCAGTTAAGATCAATAAATTGCAACAATTGACTTCTAGATTTGAAAGCATTAGAATATCTGATGATGAATCTTTTGATGAATTCAATGCTAAATTAAATGATATTGTCAATTCTGCTTTTAATTTGGGTGAAGTCTATGATCAACCTAAAATTGTTAGGAAGATACTTAGATCCTTAACTGAAAACTTTAGATCCAAAGTGACTGCCATCACTGAAAGTAAGGATGTGGAGACCATCCCTGTTGATGAGCTTGTAGGATCTCTTCAGTTTTATGAGTCTGACCTACCTAAAGTGAACAAATCCAAATCAATGGCTCTTAAGTCTGTTGATGATGTTGATGGTGGTGGATTTGATGATGAGCTCTCTGCTACAGAGATTGCCTATCTTGCCAAAAATTTCAAAAACTTTCTTAGAAATACCAACAGAAAGGTAAGAGGTACATACACTACTGAACCTAGAAATTTTAGGAAGAATGATCCCATTAAGGTTAATAACTTTGAAAAACCTAAAGAAAAAGTTGGTCAATTTTCAAATAATTCTTTTGGTCCTCAGTGTTTTGGTTGTCAAGGGTATGGTCATGTGAAATCTGAATGTCCTACATTCTTAAGGACTAAGGGTAAAGCTATGGCTGTAACCCTTAACGATAATGAGGTTTTCGATGATGAGTCCGGATGTGATGAGGATGGAAACTTCATTACTTTCACTGCTACTGCTGTAGTCAATGAAAGCATATCTGTTGAAGAGAACCCTTTTGATGGAGAACTCTCTGAGGATGCAGATCTTCAAGAGGCCTACAATAAGCTCTGCAAAATTGCTGCCAGGGATGCTATGAATGTAGAACTTGGCCTGAAGAAAATTGATTCTCTTGAGCTTGAAAAGAAAAATTTGCTTGTTAAACTGTTTGATGCTAATGATCTTTTGAACAATGTTAAATCTGAGAACATGCTTTTGCTTGATAAAGTTAAAACTTTGGAACATGATTTATCTGTTGCTAGATTTGCTAGTTCTAAACTTAATCACGTGCTGAATGTTCAAAAGTATCCTTCTGATAAATTTGGGTTAGGTTATGTTGAAAGCATCTTTGACTCTGCACCGCATTCCACGAGTTTTGTTCCTTCTTCTTCTTCTAAACCTTCCGTGAGTGAGGTTGTGAGTGAAATTGTCAAACCACCTGTGAGTGAGGTAGTCAAACCCGTAGAAGTTTCACCTCCTAAGAAGATTAGGGTTGATTTGAGAGAAACTAAACCTACCATTTCTAAGGACAAGATGCATGGTAAACCTGCTTGGGTTTGTCACTTTTGTGGTAAGTCTGGACACATTCGTTCTAATTGTTACAAGCTTCAAGCTGCTAAGAGAGCAAACAAACCAAAAGTGTCTGTGTCTCAAGCACAAGATCCTATGGCACTTATTGGTGAATTGGTAAAGGCTTTGAACTTTTATTCCAATTCTGGAGTTGGAAATCACTCGAATGTGAATAAAAACTCCAATGCTTGTGATGCATCTAAAAGGTTTTGAATGCAAAAGACTCGACCTAATTGAGTCTCTGACATGGTCCTTGTGCTTCATTGCTCATTCCTTTGTGACCATAGTTCTTTGGTTTTTGTGTGTGTGTTTTTTTTTTTTTTTTTTTTTTTTTTTGTTTTTGTTTCTAGGATTTGCATTGCATTATATTCATGCATTTCATTCTAGGATTTATTTGTTTTCTCTTAAATAAAAAAAAAAAAAGGGAGAAAAGGAGAAAGCAAAAATTATGTTTGACACTATGTTTCTTGATTTTTGAAAAATAAGGTTGGTCTATCTTTTTACACATGTCATGTCTTGTGTACCTTGTTTAACTTTGATGAACTTATTTATCGCACTTGACTAGTTGAAACTTTGTGGTGCATGTTGTGTGGGAAAGATGTGTATGGTTCTTAATCACTTTGTCTTAATCATGAAGTCATATGTTATTTGACTGTCGGACTTGATTCTTTTGAAAAAGGCATAAATAACCATCTCACCATTGTTCACCAGCTAATCATGAACACCTTAGTGCATGTCATAAGATTGTGTGCTCGAGAAAGTATAGCACATGCACAAAAAGAACATAAGGTGTAGCCTCAAATTAAATTAAAACTGGTGTGTACTATTAGGCTTGATGCCAATTCATTTAATTCAAACCGGTGTGTACTATTAGGCTGAATGCCATTTCATACAAATAAGAGGCAAAAATGCAAGAAACTTACATGATTGCAAGCTTTTGTTCTAGGAGATGTGGGAGTTATAGGATGTAACTCTTTAGGTGATAGTCTCTTTTAAATTCTATGTGATGAATTGTGTAGACTTTGTGTTTGATTGCTATTCATATATCACCTCACATATATCTCAAGTTTTTGCTAGTATCACACACTACAAAAGTTACTCTTTGTTAAACACTGTACATGCTAGTGTGTGTGTTTTTGGTCTGACCAACCAAGTTTGAAAATATCTTGAGATTTGTGCATAACATTTTTGTTGCTTGAGAAAATTCAATGGGAGAATGATTGAATCTTGTTGTTGACAAAATTTGGGTTTAAAAATTTTGGGTTTTTGAATAAGCATTCCATCTCATACTCATGCATTTTGTTTTCCTTGTTTAATGCTTTGAGGAGTTGTTTTTCAAAATTAGGTTTTTGTTTTTCAAAACTGTTTTTTTTTCAAAATTTAGTGAGTCTTTGCCCATTTCGATCGATTGAGTCTGTTTTTCGATCAATCGAAAAAGTGCTCTAGTTTGTTTCAAAATGACTGGCTCATTCGATCGATCGAATGGAATTTTTGATCGATCGAAAATCGTGGAGAAGCTTTTTAAAAAGGATCAGATCTGACTTTTTCAAACACTATTCAAACTTTTTCTTTCTCTCTCCGACGAGGTAAGCCAAAAAGTTCAGATTTTTGTCGTTTTCCTCTGAAGTTTTTGCAAAATTTCTCTTTCCTCAAGCCGGTAAGACTCTTTTGCCCTTCCTTTTGATTTTATTTTCATGATTTCATGCATAAATCCATGCATTTAAGGGAGATTTTCGGACTTTGCAAATTGGGATTTTCTATTGATTCAAGCCCTATTTTGTGCAATTGATCATTGGGTTTTTGTGGGGACACATCATAAACATGATTCTTGCTTGTTAATTTGATCAATTTTGAGTTTGGTGAAAAATTGAAAATTTTAGGGTTTGTTCTTGATCCGATTTGGGGCTTTTGTTAAATTGGATAAAATTTGATGAAATTGGCTTGTTGTATTGATGAAATTAGGCATTATAATCTATGTGCTAAGTTTTGTAATGCTCAATTCATCAATTTGTTTAAAAATTTCATCAAGTGGTTTCCAATTTTTGGGGTTTTTGATAAGAAATTCTCTGCTCAAGCCAATTTTGTCAAATTAATCTCAATTGAACTTAATTGCTCACTGCATTAGTACATGCATCATGGCATTGTATCTGTTCATGCGTCATATAGATTTTCCATCTATTTTTTTTTGTGCTAACTTGCAGTTTGTCCTTGGTTTTGTTTTTTTGTGTCTTTTTGGTTTTCTCTTTTGTGTCTCTGTCCTTTCCTTAGCATCATGCCTAGGAAGACTAGAGCCCGTAGGACTATTCCCTCTTCCTCTCCATCCCCTCCTTCCTTTGACCGTGAGAGGTTTCTGAGTGAGAAAAACCAGGAGCTTTTTGTGAAACTTAACCTTAAGAGAAAGATTTGGGCTGAGCGTTTTGTTCTGTTAGATGAGCTAGATCCTGCCATTAGGGCAAACTTTGAGCGTCGGGGCTGGTTACCCTTGTTGGACATTTCTGATCCTTCTCTACCTTCTGCCTTGATTAGAGAGTTCTTTTCAAACATCTCTATCCACGTCTATGATTCCAACACTTTAGTAAAGAGTTGGATACAAGGCGTAGAGTACACCATTACTCCTCAGGTAGTGGCTGATGCTCTAGGGGTACTGTTGGTTAGGAATCCTGTCTATCCATATGACGAGTCTCCCAAGCTGAGCGACGTTTTACCTTACATCACTGGGACTTCTGTCCAGTGGGGTTCTGATCCTAGGATCACTTCTGCTGAGCTCTTTGGGTTGCACTATCTGTTCTTTAGGATAGCTTGTCATTCCATCTGGCCCATTTCTCATGTTCACACCATTCCTCTTGAGAGGTGTGTATTTTTGTACGCTTTGGTTACTGATGCTCCTATTAGTTTTCTCTATCTCTTTCTTCGTTCTTTGAATGATGTTTATAGGAGTTCATCTACTTCTCATGCCCTTGTTTATCCTATTTTTATTCATAGGATTTTGCTCTATCTCGACCTTAGTGACTTCCCTTCCTCTGAGCCCGTTTATGTGATAGCTCCCATAGATGCGTCTTTTCTTAGACAGAGGGCCGCTTATCTTCGAGCTGGTTCTAAACACCCTAGGTCTGAGCCGTCTAGTAGCACACCTCCTCCTTCTTCTTCTACAGGTATTGCTGGTGAGGATGTTCCTGATCCAGTTGGTGATGATGCTGCTGCTGCTGATGTTCCTCCACCTCCTTCGACCGACTTTGATGTTCGTCGTACTCTGGAGACTGTCATGACCGTTTAGGCGGCTCATGGTCACATTTTGGTGGACATACTAGATGCGATTTGTGCTCTTCGAGCCAATTTAGCGCGTCTTCCTTCACCCTTACCACCTCCTTTTGATGGCGACTCATGATTGCTCTTTGGCATTCCGTCACAAAAAGGGGGAGTGGAGTTTTGTTGTTAGGGGGAGATTTTTTTATTACTTTTTGAGAGCTTGTGAAGTTTTTAGATTGTATCTAGGTGCTTCACTTTGTATATCATTTTTGGAGATATTCATGTTAGGGGGAGTAACATTGATTGATATACATGTTTTTTATTGATTCTTGTTGATTTCTGATTCACTGCTTATTGATTTATATTTATGAGTTGATCATTCATATAAGTCTTTATTTTGTGTTGTGTGAATCTTACAAGAATGTTATACCTGTTGTTTTACTCTTTTATGTCACACATGCGTTTATGCGTTTGTTGAGTATTTCAGGAATATACAGGTTGATTCAACTAAGCTGCTATCTACACTTGCAACCGATGGATAGTAGTTAGGCTGAATTTGGAGTTTATGAGCATTTATTTGTAAAGGGCTTTTTACTTGTAAAACTTTGAGCTTTTAATTAGAGTTTTGTCATGGATTGCCAAAGGGGGAGTTTGTTAGGTTCTAAAGGTCTTAGGATTTTATGTTTTTAGAACTCTAAATTGTAATGTTGGCAAACCATGATCAAAACAATGTATTTAGTCTTGTTTAGGCTTGCTCAAAGTTGGTTTATTATTATAAAGTTGGAATCAAGTGGCTGCAGAAGTACTTGGGACTTTCGGCCTGGCTCGATTGATCGAAGAATAGACTCGATCGATCGAAAATCGCACAGGTTGATTTTTCTGCAGAATTTCCAACTCAGCCCTACTTCATTAAAACGTTTAGGGTTTTATGTTTTTACCCTAGGTATATAAACAAAACCCTAGCCACGTTTTTGAAGGTTGCTCAAGTTATATTGTTGCTCATACATTGCTATTTTCTGTAAATCTCTTGTGAGATCTAGAGGAGTTTTCTTTTACACAAAGCTTAGGGTTTTCAAGTTAGAGATAGTATCAACATTTTGATGATTAACTTGGTTGCTACCATTGAAGTTTAAAGAATATCAAGCGGGGGTGCTTGTAGCTGATTGGAGAGTCCAAGAAAGAAGGAGTCCGTGGATTCGGAGCTTGCACGTGGTTGTGTCAGTAAGTTCTACTGGTGGGTAGCATTAGGAAGTCGAGCGGAGAGCTTGTAGTCCTTCTGTATGAACTTCGATTCTTTCGCATAGTGGATTCAGGTTTACCTTGAGGATAGCTAGGTCAAATCCTCCCTAGGTTTTTACCGTGTGGTTTCCTAGGTCATCATATCTTGTGTTCATTTATTTTCCGCTGCTTTATATCTTGATATGATTATTTGATTGCTTTAACCTAGAATTGCATAATTTGACTAGGTAACAACTTGGCTAATTAATCTAGGCTAACCAATCTGGTTGTTTTAAGGGGTCTAAAACCATTCAAATCTAAATAATAATAGTATTGTTTTTGTGAATATGTGGATATACTTGCACACAATCATCTATCCAAAAAAACAAAAAAAAAAAACTATTACAAGTAAAAGAACAAATCTGAACGTGGTCATTTTTTCAGTGTATTAAGAAACTTCTTGTAAAAACTAAGGTAGTAAAAACTAAATTAATAATAAAGTATTAGATGAAGAATTTGAATTTTAATCAAATTATGATGGTTATCAACATAGAAATCCTAGGAGATGAAGATAAGAACAAATCTGCCATTGTTTTTATCTAAAAAATTGCTACAATTTTGTGTATATACACAAATTGAGCATGGCATGCAACCTATAACATGGAAATCTAGGATGAAATTGAAAAGGCTTTCAAATTGAAGCCACAGATACGGTGCAATACGTACCAATTTAACAAATTACAAGTTACAACGGTAAGAAATAATATTTTGTGTGGACAAAACCGGAACACGATTCTAGAATTGCGACTACAAGTAGTAATTCCAAAATTGCAAAAGCAGTAGTAATTAAACTGTCAGCATATTAAGTTTCTCAAAAAAAAAAAAAAAAAAAAAAAAACTGTCAGCATATTAAATTTTTTACTTCCTTCCCACCCAATAAACCTTTCTTCTTTACTTCTCTAAAAACCGTTCTCTCTGCCTCTCTCAATTCTCAAAAACCAACTCTTTTCTTTGCCTTTCTAAGCCGTTCTCTCTATATCCCCAATAGTTTATGAAAAAACCCTATTCCGAAGGCATAAAAGACAGAACCAAGAACTTCCTCCCTAATTTCCTTCTCTCTCCCACCTATGACTGAGCCATAGCTGCCAATGCCATTACCCATAATAGCCATCATAAGATCTCCAATGCATGTCATTACAAGCAAGCCCACTTACCAATGCTTCGAGCTCTAGGCCCAGTTTACACAGGTGAAATGCTCTTAATATCATGTGTGTCTAATCTTTCCCTCTCTTTCTAAATATTGTTTTAATGTTCGTTGGGTATTGTTAGTCCTGCTTTTTTTAGGTATTTATTTATTTAATTTTGTAAATTATTATCTAGGTTCATGTGACTACCACTTAAAAAGTTGATTTTAGCGTATATTTTCTTTGTAGGCATTCATCTGTGAGCCTTTAAATTTTGTATATAAATTCAAAATTCATTAGGAATTTTAAATTTTGATTCTTATTGGTTTCCATTTGGGATTTATACGTTCTAAATTGAACTAAGATGGAATCACAATGGACTTTGAGATTGTGTGTGGAAACTAAGCTATAGGTTTGAATTTTTTATGTTTCATTTTGTAGTGGTTTTGTTCATTGAGATTAGATTTTGGTATTGGTTTCTTTTGAATTGTGGGTTTGGGTTTGATTTAGAGTAGGGATGAGATCGGGTCAGGTCGGGTCAGGTCATCAGGTCATCGAATATTGGTCAAGTTTCTCTCTCTCTCTCATTTAAATTTAAGTATATTTGGGTCTTTGTTTTCAAACTTGCCCTTTAAAATTTGTCAATCTTTCATTATTATTTACAGACTTCCATATCTTGGAAGAATCTCCACCCATTAATGCATTAATTTTTTCTTAACTAAGTTAATACGAGTGTACGTGCAAGCTAGAATTGAGCTTATTTATGAAAGAGAAATAAGTTATCTAACACTACATTTACATAAGAAAGCTCGATAAGATGCAAGCTTTCACATGACACACAAACAAGAAATAAAAAAAGTGATGGTTGGACATGAAAAAGAGACACATTTAGAGAAGAAGAAAAAGCCAACTATCAAAGCAACACAAGATGTACGTGGAATACCCTAGAGAAGGTATTAAAAAACCATGATTTGAGCAAGAACACAACATTCTTGCTCAGCTTGGCTTGTATTATGTATTAGAAAGAGATTAGTTTACAATGGAGTTGCCATTTTCTTCCTACCAATTCTCCACTTTTATCTCCAAAATATCTAGTTTTTATTTTTTGAGAAACCAGTCTGTGGGACTGGGGCTTTTATTAAACCAAAAGAAAAACAAGAAACTAGTGAACGTCGAACAAAGCAAGAGGCATAATGTCCCCAGGAAAGTCATCAACCCAAATCTTACATTCTAACCCAACCCGAGCTTTCTTGGCAAAAGCATCAGCAACCTTATTACCGCTTCTTGACACCTGACAGAAACTGTGAGACCGCAGCTGTGATGTTAAATGAAGGATGTCATCCACAATGTGACCATAAAGAGCTGGACTTGACTGACCGCTGTTGATGGCCTGAGTGATGATTGCCGAGTCACCTTCGAAGATAACCTTATGAAGACCAAGGTCTATAGCAAAAGATACGGCATAGCGACAAGCAAGGGCCTCCACCTCTGGTACAGAATGAGGAAGTGGGACACGAATTGAAATTGCTCCTAAGATATCACCATGGCTGTCTCTGATAACCGCTCCAAGACCAGCAGTGTTGCTTGACTTGAAAACAGCACCGTCGTAATTAGCTTTGTAGCAATGCTGATCAGGTGGACACCAGCGATTTGTGGGAGTTGTCACTACAGGCCTTGGGATCGGTTCTTGTGCTTGGATGAAGTCTTGAAGCATGCCACCAGCTAAGGAATGTAGTAATTGCAACGGATGGACTGGTTTGCTCAGGCGTAGCAAGTTGCGTCTGTTCCATAGTAGCCATGCTATAAGAGCAAAAATTTCAGCTCTATAGTCGTCGTGGACCTGCAAAAACTTAGAGATAAGGTCAGTAAAATCCAGGGAGGGGGAGGTGTTTGTGGGAATGGCCCAACTAAGAGAGTGCCACGCCTCTTTCACTCCTTCACAGCCCCAAACAGCATGCGTGGTGTCTTCATCGTGGATTCTGCAGTTCGTGCAAGTGGCAGAGAGAACCACCTTACGGCGAAGGAGGTTAGCCATGGTTGGGAAAGCGTTGTTGCTTACTCTCCATACAAAGTGCTTCACTTTACTAGGTACACGTAGCTTCCATATGCCTCTCCAAAAGTTTTTCTGGGGGTTAGGATTTGAGCTACCTGCATTGCTGGCTGAAGCAGTAGAAACCAACAACTTATATGCGCTGCGGGTGCTGAAACGACCCGAAGAAGAGGGGGACCAGATTAGACGGTCATGTGGGAGTCTGATGCTTAAAAGAATGCTTAGGATCAGTCCGGCTTTATGGGGCAAGAAGCTTTGATTAATTAGATCTGTTCTCCATGTTCCTGTGTTGGCATCAATGAGGCTGCTTACTTTGGCATCAAGGGGTATGGCAGGAATGGGCGAGCAAACCTTCCTGTATACCTCATCAGGCAGCCACTTATCCTCTCTGATGCAAACTAACTGACCATCACCAATACGCCATACCGCCCCTTTTTTGATTATATCTCTCGCGCTTAAGATGCTTTTCCATGCATATGACCCAAGGCTAGACTCCTTTACATCAAGGATGGAACCATTGGGGAAAACTCTGGCTTTAAAGACCCTATAACATAGAGAGTCATGGTTGTTCATCATACGCCAAACCTGCTTGGCCAATAGAGCATCATTAAACTTCTCTATTTCCTTGAAACCCATACCTCCAACCTCCTTAGCTTCACAAAGACGCTCCCACTTCACCCAATGGATTTTCCTATTGTCCCCACTATAACCCCACCAAAACTTACGAATCAAGGTCTCAATTTCTTGGATCAATCCTCTTGGTAGCTTAAAATAACTCATGGAATAGGTGGGAATGGCTTGGATCACAGACTTGATGAGTATCTCTCTACCGGCCTGTGATAAGAGCTTTTCCTTCCAACCCTGAAGCTTCTTCCAAATTCTCTCCTTAATATAACTGAAACTCTGTTTTTTTTCTCGGCCAACAAGGGCAGGAAGACCCAAATATTTCTCATAACTCCTGATGGAGGGGACACCCAAGATTTGTTGTATACTGGTTTGGAGGCCAGGATCAGTGTTTGAGCTAAAGAACAAATTGGTTTTATCTTTGTTTATCTTCTGACCAGAGCCCTTTTCATAAGTGGCCAAAATATCAAGGATAACCTGGCATTTAGATTCTTTTGCCCGACAGAAGAGAACACTATCATCAGCAAAAAATAGGTGTGAAACCCGAGGTCCATTTCGACATATAGAAACACCTCGAATGCGACCTTCAGATTCAGCTGTGTGTAATAGTCCCTGTAATCCAATAGCACAAAGTAAAAACAGATATGAGGACAAAGGATCACCTTGGCGGAGGCCTCTGGAGGGTTTGATATTGCCAATAGGTGCCCCATTGAGAAGCACAGAATAAGAGACAGACTTGATACATGACATGATGGTTGGAACCAATTTACCACCAAACCCCAAATGCCGCATGACTTTCTCAAGAAAACCCATTCCACCCTGTCATAAGCCTTGCTCATATCAAGCTTGAGAGCCATGAAACCCAACTTACCTTGTGTTTTCTGCTTAAGATAGTGGAGAGTCTCAAAAGCCACCAGGACATTATCAGTAATAAGGTGACCCGAAAGGAAAGCACTTTGAGAATCAGAGACTACATAAGGCAAAACCAATTTCAAGTGGTTAACCAAAACTTTTGATATAAGTTTATAAAACACATTGCACAGGCTAATAGGTCTAAAGTCCGAGACTTTTTTAGGGTTCTGAATCTTAGGGATGAGGGATATGAAAGTGGTGTTGATAGAGTCAGGAATAATACCCGAATTCAAGGCTGCCAAAACAGCATTTGTGACATCATCACCCACAATATGCCAAAAAGATTTGTAAAAAATAGGGGACATATCGTCAGGGCCCGGTGCAGTGAGCGGTGCCATTTGGTGAAGAGCTTGAACTACCTCAACTGCAGTGTATTCACGGTTAAGGCTAGTGCTCATGTCTTCCGTGACAGTGGGAGAAATACCTTCTAAAATATCATCAAAGCCAGAAGGATTAGATGTGGAAAAAAGGTTGGAAAAGTATTCCTCAACAAGCTCACCCATTCGGCCTTCATCCTCAGACCATACCCCATTGTCATCTTCAAAACCCAATATAAAATTGCGTTTATTTCTCTAATTAGACCTACAATGGAAGTACCTACTGTTCTGATCACCCCCTTTCAGCCAATCTGTGTGGGATCGTTGCTGCCACATGGCTTCTTCTCTATTTTTCAACACTTGTATTTCATCACGAAGTTGATAGATATGGGTTGGATCGGACCTGTACAAATCTGCCTCCTCTGCCTTGGTTAACTCCCGAAGTTTCTTTGCCAAAGTGAGTCTAACATGGCCAAAAACCTCCCGGTTCCACCTTTGCAAATTATCCTGACAGGTGATTAGTTTAGTAGATACTATACTCAAAGGAGACAACCCCGGGCAGCCACTCCATGACTCCTTAATCACCCCTTCACAAGTTTTGTCCTTCAACCACATGGCTTCGAAGCGAAAGGGTCGTCCCTTCTGGTAAAATCTCTTTTCTTCAGAATCCGAAATCAAGATAATAGGCTTGTGATCTGAGTGAAAAGCATCCAAGTGGTGAATTCTAGAGGTAGGAAACCTTAGAATCCAATCAATGGTGGCTACTCCTCTGTCAAGCCGAATCCAAGTGTTTTGAATGCCCGGTCTTATATTGCACCATGTGAAAGGGAAGCCATTGAAGCCTAAATCTTTAAGACCACACACATCCAATGCATCCCTAAACCCCTGCATTTGTCTCTCCGGTCTGTCCAGCCAGCCTTGCTTCTCTTCCATCCTTAGAATTTCATTAAAATCACCCAAAGCAATCCACGGAAGTACTAATCGTCGACTCAAAGTTTTTAGTAATGACCAGGAATCTTCCCGGTTGGCGGTATCAGGATTTCCATAAAAACCCGTGAACCGCCAGGCGTCATCCATCCCTTGGTCAATTACTACATCAATATGGCGCTCAGATGAAGAGAGCACATCAACTGTAATAGTATCTGTCCATAGGAGAGCCAAACCCCCCCCCCCCTATTTTGACGTGGCACAACGTGGCAATCTGCAAACTGGATCTTCCTCCTTATCTTTTCAATAACATCTCTGTCAACTTTGGTTTCCATTAAGAAAACCATTTTGGGAGCTTTGTTACCAATTAAGGTAACGAGTTCGTCTTCTGTCTCTGGGTTCCCAAGCCCACGACAGTTCCAGCTTAAGCAACTCATTGATACCGGTGGTGTTGGAACCCAGCAACCACCTGCTCATTTTCTTTATCCTCTTCACTCTGTTTTCCTCCACATTTTCTTTTTGACTGTTTCATGTCTGCCACATCCAAACTTGGCCGACGGTCTTCTACTTCAGTCATTTCAATCCCCTCACTATCACTATTCCCACTCCTCTCTATCTTCTTCCACTTCCTTGCAGGAACTGTGGCACTTTCTGTACTCAACTTGTTTGAAATATCACATAATTGACCCTTGGTAGCATTAAAAGCAAAGACATCATTCATGCTAGAGAAAGGGCTATTATGATTAGAAGTAGCAGTACCCTCTTGTGATTTCAACTCAGGAAGAACCTGCAGACCACTTCTAAGACATTCCAAGGAACTATGAACCATATCAATATTCAAACACAAGTTGGTATTAGAGGCAGCAACATTACCGAGCAAGGGAGAGACACCCACACTTTTGTTACCGTGATCCATACTCTCAACAACCACCATGACATGCTCTGCTACAGGAACTGAAAGTGAACGTGGATTCTCCTCATTGTAGACCACTGTTGCAGATTGGGAACAAGGTTTCTTGGGCATTACAGGACCCTTTTTCCATGGTGTTTTCCCTCTAACACAACCAGCCACGGTCACTACTGATTTTCGGAAAGATCTCATTGTATCGGCTCGAAGCCATTCACCGTACTGTTGATCTTCTTTCTTCAAATTTCCCTTGCCCCGAAGCCAAAGCTCACATTCCCTCTCATTATGAATAACTCTACCACACCAGTAGCAGAAGTTCGGTAAACGCTCAAACTTCAGAAGCACCCAGCCAATATGTTCACCTTCCGACCGTAACTTGCAGCACCGTGGGAGAGGTTTAGAGATATCAAGAGCCACACGCACCCGAAGAAACTCACTACCTGAACCATCGTCCTCAGGGTCAGCCACGTGGATTGTAGTCCCCAGCATATTACCCACTGCCTCACCTGTTTCTTGGGTTAAACATCGTTCAGGTATATTATGGAGTTGCATCCAAAACACCATTTTTGAGAAAGGCAATGAGGGTGCTGTTTCCGCATCCACTGCCCGTTCAAAAGCCACCAAATGTTTATCATAAGACCAAGGTTCAAACTCTAAAACCCTCTCTACATCCAACACATCCGCAAATTCAAAGAGTAAGATATTCCCTCCCAAGTCCTTGATTTTGAGTTCACCAATAAGTTTCCAAAGAGGTTTGAAAGTACGTGCCACTGCCTCTGCATTCACAACCCGCTTGGTGAAGAATTTTCCTGCGAGACGATGAACGTCCTTTTTGCCCTGTCTTGGTACATCAGCGCCCCCCTCCTCTTCTACGGTCAAGGAGAAACGGGACCACATATCTTCTAATCCTGCCATTGAGAACCAACGAGAAAAAAAAAATGACGCCTAGTGACTGGACGAAACAAGGATTACAAAGAATCCTCACCACCGTCCTATCAGCGTTAAGAAAACTAAAGGGAACAGAGACCTAAACCAGGTTAGGGACAGGAATTCTACACGGCACCAGGGAACCCTAGCAAGAGAAAAACCCTAGCAGGAAACCCTAGCGGCGTGAGAAACTTTGTCCAAAATATCTAGTTGGGTTCTTGTCCTAGAATTCAGTTGCATGTTCCTTTTATACTCTAAGGAACATGGCTGAGTACAAGGATAGGTGTCAAATTATTATAATCTCTCCCTCAAGATCTTTTTACAATTGTAAAGTTATCTATTGACTAAGGAATAAGGATTGCGCCAACGTGGCACTAGGACTCGTAGGTAGGTAGCTTTGTCACTGTTTGGGAGACAAGTCTTGGTCATCAAGAGGGACATCAAGAATACTGTGATTGGTACATGTGTCTCTAAGGTGACTCACCATGCATTCAACCAATAAGGGATGTCTTCATAGTCTTTAGTTCTGAAAAGTCACTATGTTCGTTTTTGGTAAAACTTGAGTACCGTGTCAAGTGTAAATCTCACTTCCTTCCTAAGGCAGTTACGCCTTAGCATTGACCAAGACAAAGTCTCTTAGCCATCATCTGCTCTCTCTTATCTCACAGCTGCTCCACGTGTAGAGTCTAAATTCAACCACTTATGCATTCTCCCATGTCTTAGTGGTGTTATGTACAACGTGATTAGACTTTTTTGTGTGGCTACTTTGTTTCAAAAACTTAACTTTTTAATTGAATGTCATTTAATATCTTATCTCCATTATAAAATGGTATAAGTTTCCAAAGCTACACTAAAATAAATTTATCAAAAAAATAAAATATTAAATCTTCAATTACACGTGCAAAAAATCAACTATTTATCAAAATTGGCTCCTAGAATTTTTGGAATACATTGAGAATTTTTTTTTTTTTTCTTTTTGAGAAAGTTTGAGAAGTCAAATATAAATTGTAACTTATCCTCTTAATCAAATTTGAAAAACCTGAAAAACTTATTGATACCATAATACAAATAAGGACAAAATTTAGCTACAAAACTGGTTGTAGTCTAAGGCTACAACCTTACTTAATAAAATAAATATTAATACATATTCTGAAAATCTAACTGTTGAATTACATGTTTTTTATATTCTTAATGTGTATGTCAAGTTTTGTGTCAATAAAATATTATTTACTATATGATCTATAAGTTTATATTTTATGCATAATTTTAATTGTTGAATTGCATATTCTTTACGTTTTTAAAGCACATGTCAAATTTTGTGTCAATCAAATACTATTATTTACTATATGATCTATAAGTTTATATTTTGTGCATAATTTTAAATTACAAAAACTTGCAATTTAAACAAACTATTAATGACATAATTATTGATCTTTAATTTTTTAGAAATTTCACAAGCATGCAGGATATAAGAAGAAGATATAATTTAATGGTGGATTTGTCAAAATTCACATCCAATAAAAAAATATTGAGTAAGATTGTAGCATTAGACTACAACTAATTTTGTAGCTAAATTTTGTCCAAAACTATTGGCTCCAAGCATTTTGGATTACTTTCAAACTCAAATACAAGTTCTAGTGTATCTTCTAAATCAAATCTTAAAAACCCAATACTTCTAAGATACAAACTTGATTGGCTCCAAGTGGAGATTGGAATTTTTTTTAATGGTGGCGGCAAAAAAGAATTAAATGAAAATTACTGGCAATATTTTATGAGATGTGCAATGTCTACAACATTTTCACAACAAATTTTCGTTGACATATTTTACAGGTTTTTAACTTTTTTTTTTTTTTTTGATAAACTGCATATTCATTCAATAACTCACGAAGGAAAACAAAAAAGGGTATCTCCCTTACAAGTTGCCTTAATGGTAGGGGGGAGCATACCTTCAGTAAAACAAAAAGGTTGCAAATAGTTGAGAGCAAATTTTGTGGCTACATTGGCTACAGAATTGCTACTCCTACGCACCCAACCAAAACTACAAGAAGTAAAACAGAAAGAAAAACTACGGATGTTACAAATGATAGTGTCAATAGACCAATTGGTAGTTTGATCAGAGTGGTTCAATGTGTCAATGCAAATTTTTGAGTCTCCCTCGAACATGACAGAGTACCAGTGGTTTTGGATGGTGAGATGGTGTTAATACCCCATTTTGCAACCCATATTTAACCTCACATGGAGGGTAAAAGGGTACTTTCACTTTGGAAATATGCATCTTGATTCTAGCCATTAGATCCTTGGACCCATTTCACCAAAATGATCTTGATGTTGTAACGATCAAATCGACTGGTCATAAGCCCTAATCGGACCACCAGATTGAAAGTTATCATCAAATCAAGTTTTAATGGCTAAGATGTACTATCACAAATTGAGTCCGACTATATGTGATTATGAACAACCGATTTCAATTTGTTATAGGTGTAATCAATTTGAGATCAAAGATATGTCATAATTTGATTGGTTACGATTACATTTTATGGTGAGGTTGCATACAAGTAATTAATTAGATAGTTAAATATTAATTATTCAATGAGTAATTTGTGTAATTATCTTTTAATTAGAGTAAATTTGGAACCAATTAAGTCTGAAATGGGAGTGATTGGAGCCATTTAATGTTAATTGGGAGCTAATTTGGGACCTATTAATATTAATTGTGCTGAAACCATTTTCTAATAAATGACCTCTACTCACTATTTCATCAATATCTCTCAGAATATTTTGAATATGTGAATGAGGTTAATTTCCTAGAAATTAGACATCCGGAGCTTCAATTTGAGCACAAGAACTAGACAATTCCGATCAGAATTGAGTTGGATATGATTTTTCGAAATTGACTCTACAAGCTGTTACAGCAGCTACGGGAAAACCGAATTTTGGTTTACTCCCCACTCCCACCAATGTCTCCATAATGCTCCAGATTTTCCGGAAGGCTAAAATAAGGTCTAGGTTTATAATCCTTGTCAACCCTCATTAAATGGCATTTCATTCATATTTCCTCCACTACTACTATATAAACCATTCCTCTCCTTCATTTCAAGAGACACCAAAAAACCCCCTCTCTTCTCTCCTCTTGAGTTCTAGTGAAGTTGAGTAGTCTTGTTATATCTTGGTCTTCCTGAGACTCAAGGTATTGAGTGAGACTTACTCTCCCTCTCCTAGTTCTTCTTTTCTCCACCCTTAGGACCTCTACTAAAAATCTCCTCCTCCACCGCATGGATCTTGCATGAAGGTATAATCTCTTTCCCTAACTTGTTTATTGTGTTGTCATGATGAGAATTTAGGATTAAAGTATGATAGTGATTATTTAAATTCTCCTGAATATGGTTGAATGTTTTTAAATGTTCTTATGTGTTCTTTACATGTTCTTGGTTGTTCATCACATGTTCATGCATATCACTAGTTTTGATCTTAAATCTACATGAAAAATATGAAAAACATGTTTGTTTCATAATTCTTTCAAATTTTTGAATCTAGGTTATCACTATCTACACACATTCACTAGAATTTTATTTTTCAATTCAAATGCAATGTTTAATAAATTGAATTAGGGTTTATCACATGCACACACATTAAATTCAACATGTAAATTGATTGACATATTAGATGATATGATATGATTGTTGGTCACCATAGTCTAGAAGACCAGTTTCATCGGGCAAGGTGGGTGCCTAACACCTTCCCACCTTGTAACATAGCCTCCGAACTTAGATCAAGGGTTAGTAAATCAAATGCTTATTCATGTAATTTTCAATTTTTAAATTGTAACTAGGAAACAAAGCCATATACTTTATGTTAGATTGTATCTAGGACCAAAACCATGTAATTTTCCTATGATCAATGTGAATTCAAATTTCAAATTAATAAAATGATGAATTTTTTAATTTTGGTTTTCTTATTTATCCCAATAATTAAATAAGTGGCGACTCCATTGTAAAACTCTTAATCTAAAGGGAAAGATATAACTAGTCGAATCTCAATTTTGAGAGGCAATAACTCGACTCTACCCATTCACGTGGGTTTGGCCCAACATTCCATAAAAAACGGGCCGGGGGTGCAGTCTCTCACAGTGGCAACTCCACTGGGGATATTGAAGGCTAAGCTTCAATTTGGTTATGATGGCCAACCATTTCATTGTTTATTTATTGTTTTTTTGTATATAACATGTCTAATATGTGATTATTTTGCATGTCATGCATCATTTGCTTGAATAAAATTTATTTTATTTGTGTGCTAGCTCGGAAGTCTAGTAGTATTAGCCGTGGATTGTGGTCTTCTTGAGACTCACATACCTAGCAGTGAACTTACCACCCACTGCGACAAGGATCATCATGGTTATGTCATGGTGGTTCATAAGGACAAACTGTATCGTTCGGACCAACGCGGCGCTCCTAGTATCACAAGTTGGGAGGTACGACGTCCTAGCTCGTGGGGACCTTTAACCTACTTTCTACCCATGTTTTAATGACCTATAGAACCTACCTTTAGGTCAGTCCATGTAAATTGCATTTCATTATGCATTTGTTTGGCCGTTGTTTGAATCATGATGACTCAAGTCCAACACTTGAGCCCATTATGATTGTTTGAATCTTGTATGTTGTGAATTAACTGAAACCCGAAAGCCTATGATTGAACCCTACTTGGCATGGAAGCCCAAAATTGTTTCTTTAATAAGTCTAAGCCCAACACTTGAGCTCATCGAAGGTGTACAGACATGGTCAACATCAAAGGCCAAAAGCTCACAAGATGCATGTCTTCCAAGTGTAAGCCTAAGCTATTTCAAGCAAATACCAAAAGATCATAATTAAGGTTCAAGCCTTCCAAGTGCAAGCTCAAGCCATTTTATCATAATAAAGGTTCAAGCATACTAAGTCTCAAGCATCCTAGATGGACCAAGAAGAAGCAAGTGGCCCAACTTTGCCCTACTCCACATTTGGTTTGCAACATTATGGTTAAGTTTAAAATTTGTTTGTTTATTCCATGTTTCTATGTATTTTTGAATTCAAAAATTTCATGTAGCATTTAATGAGCTTTGTTTATGTATATATATTAAGAAAAAAGCAAAAAACAAAAAAAAAAAAACAAAAAAAAATTCAAAAAAAAAAAAATTTCAAGATTTCCAAATCTTTCCTAAAAAAAGGAAAAGTCTCCAGCCTAGGGGCATTGAGCCCTTAAGTCATTAAAAAAAAAAAAAAAAAAAATTCTTTGAACTAGGGGCATTGGACTTCCTAGTGATTTTTTCAAAAAGTCCCATTTTTTTCTTTCAAAGATTTCAAGATTCTTTAAAGTCTTCTTTTCAAAATGGTACATGAGGATTCCTTGGAAAAAACTTTTTCTAAATTAAGATGTTTAAAGCCTTGAACAATCAACTTGTACTGAGAAAGGATTGATTTCATTTGATTCGTGTAAACACTTTTGCTAAATTACTTTGAATAAAAGAAGAAATGGTCTTACAAGACAATCAAAGAAAATCTATCCATCAGAAAATTCAAAAGGCTCATGCATTCATTCCAAATTTCTGAAAACTTTTATGTCTCCAATAGAGCCTTCATACTTTTTCTCTTAAGAAGAATTTATTAAAAGAGCTCAAGTCATTGTGCCTACAAGCAAGCATTGCTAGGGATAGGAGGCCGTCTTTCGTAAACAAGATTATACCTTAATACCTAAAATGATCATTATCCATTGCTAGCCCATTTGAGCCTTTAAACACTTAGCCTCTTTTTCACATGAACACACTAAAATCTAAGCCTAAGGTGGGAAAATTCAAAGTATGCATGCTTAAATCTTATGTCAAGGAAGAGTTGACCTTGAGCTTTGAAGCTAATTGATAAAACTCTCCTAGATGACATGAAAGACAAGTAGAGAATTCATTAAGCTAAAGATAAGAGATCATCAAAGAAAAATGAGCTTTCACTCAATCAAGGAAGAAGAAATAAAATTCCATCAATGTGAGAGAAAAAAAAAGTGTGCATCAAGTTTGAAGAGCCTAAAATTCATCATGCCAAGAGGAATACAAGATTCATCCAAAAGAGATTTCATCAAAAAAGGAAAGATTCATCAAGAACAGAAAGGTGCAAGTGCATTGAGGCAAGAAAGGAGTCTAGAAAGTGCATCAAAATGACCAAAAATTATTAATTTGAGAAAAAAAAAAAAGGATGGCAAAATGTCCCCAAAAGTTCATTCAATCAAGAGATGAAAGACAAAAAAGAAAAAAAAAAAAAAAAAAAAAAGCCCGCTAGGCTAAAAACCCAAAAGGGTAGTCTAGGCAAAGGCTAAGGCCAAAAAAAAAAAAAAAAATAATAATAAATAAATGACCGCTAGGCTGAAAACCCAAAAGGGCGATCTAGGCAAAAGTTAGGGCCAAAAAAAAAAAAAAAAAAAAGAGGAAAATCCTAGCAAATTGAAAACTTGAAGATGTAACCTAAAAAGAAAAGGATTTTACAAGATGAAAGTTTAGAGGTATGATTCAATGGAATGAGCATAAAAACAAATGTTGATACAAGTGGTCAATGAAGACTAGTGAGAAGATGGCAAAGAAGAAATGGGAAAACTCTTCTAATACTTGATTTTTGAGTAATGCATACTTGGGGAACATTATAGGGAATTTTGAGCTTTTTTATATTCTTCATTTCATAACCTAAACCTGGCCTACATTACAACCCATGAATAAGACCTCCTTGAAGTCTTGCTAATTGTAGGTGCGTCTTAAACTCTAATAATATTTTTCTCTTGAATTAAAAAGGAAAAATGCTTAAAATTATCAAACCCTATAGGATGATATGTCCGAGGACAAAATTTCTCAAATTCTCAAATCCTCAAAATGACTCAAAAGAACTTCCAAACCTAGAGCACTCTCCTTGTTTGCACTCAACAATGTGATTCATTTCATTTCTTGATTGCCTTTGGAGACTTAATCTGATGATGTTCAAAAGGATGAAGCAAATTTGATTACATGAGTTTAATGATCTTGATCCTTCCCAATCAAAGAGATTTATTTGATTCTTAAACACTTTGATTTGCTAAAATGGTTGTTCAACGGATCACCTCTTGTTAAAAAAAAAAAAGGTTTAAAAAAAAAAAAAGAGAGAGAAGAAGAAAGAAAGAGAAGTCTCATTTCCACCAAAAAAAAAAAAAAAAATCATTCTTTTTCAAAATCCAGTTCTCTTGAACTATGTCTTGACCTAATCCTCTATGAGAGAGGTACGTAGGCAGCCTTTTAGAGGCCGGATCCCAATCACCTAAACAACCTTGGAGAAAAAGTCAAAACAATGTGACAAATTTGTTTGGGTGCATGTTAGGTTAAGCCCATTTGTTTGCATCAAGCATGTTTAAACTTGGAGCATTGACCTATTTATATTGTGTGCAAATTTTCATGATAATTGGTTTCTAACTAGCTAGAGAAAGAAAGTTTTTTTTTGCAGGAACCAAGAATGGCGGACCGTGATCTTCTTTCATGTTCCTCAATAGTCACAACATCAAATGAATTCAGCTTCAATCTAAGCATGGAATATGCTCCAGACCAAGGCATTGGGAATTAAGCAAGGACTTATCCAGCAATCCGCATCAACTCTAGCCAAAGTTATTCTCATTCGAAGGATAGGTTTTTTTTTAAAAAAAAAAAATGAGAGAAGAAAAGAAAAGAGAGAATTTTCTAAAAGCCTTGAGACTAGGGGCATTAGGCTCGTACTTCTTAGGTTACCATAAAAAAAATCATCAATCAAAATTTTCAATTCCTTAAAAAAAAAATTCAAAGAAAAAAAAAATCATCAATCAAAGTTTTCAATTCCTTCAACAAAAGAAAAAAAAAAAATTCAAGATTTCCAAACTTTTCAAAAAACCAAAATTCATCAATCACAATTTTCAACTCCTTAAAAAAAAATTCAGGAATTCCAAATATTCAAAAAAAAAAAAAAAAAAAAAAACTTCATTAAATTCTTCTTCAAGAATAGAAAGCTATCATCCTCTTCCATATTCTCAAGTGGTGCAACATCAAGTCAATTGTTCACCCTCAGCATTCATCGAAGCAATGAATATGTCCCAAACTAGGGGCATTCGCTAGGTACGCCAAAGTCTTTTCAATGAATAACTCTGTAACTAATTGAAAATATTTATTTTGCAGGTATTAGGGTAAAAGGCCCACAAAACATCAGCATGAATAATGCCTCTCAATTTCAATGGACCTCTGGGAAGCACGTCCAAAATTCAATTTCAATGGACCTTTGGGAAGCATGTCCAAATTCAAATCCACGAACCTCTGGGAAGCACGTCCAAACTTCAATCCATCGGACCTCTGGGAAGCACGTCCAAATTCAAATCCATTGGACCTCTGGGAAGCACGTCCAAATCTAATTTCAATGGACCTCTGGGAAGCATGTCCAAATTCAAATCCATGGACCTCTAGGAAGCACGTCTAAACTTCAATCCATTGAACCTCTAGGAAGCACGTCTAAATTCAAATCCACGAACCTCTGGGAAGCACGTCCAAAATTCAATTCCATCGGACCTCTAGGAAGCACGTCCAAACTTCAATCCATCGAACATCTAGAAAGAACGTCCAAACTTCAATCCATCGGACCTCTGGGAAGCACGTCCAAACTTCAATCCATCGGACCTCTGGGAAGCACGTCCAAACTTCAATCCATCGAACATTTAGAAAGAATGTCCAAACTTCAATCCATCGGACCTCTGGGAAGCACGTCCAAATTTCAAACCATCGGACCTCTAGGAAGCACATCTAAATTCAAATCCACTGACCTCTGAGAAGCACGTCCAAACTTCAAACCATCGGACCTTTGGGAAGCATGTCCAAATTCAAATCCACGGACCTCTAGGAAGCACATCCAAACTTTAATCCATCGGATCTCTGGGAAGCACGTCCAAATTCAAACCACGGACCTCTAGGAAGCACGTCCAAAATTTAATTCCATCGGACCTCTGGGAAGCACGTCCAAATTTCAAACCATCGGACCTCTGAGAAACACGTCCAAATTCAAATCCACAGACCTTTGGGAAGCACGTTCAAAATTCCATTCCATCGGACCTCTGGGAAGCACGTCCAAATTTCAATCCATCGGACCTCTGGGAAACACGTCCAAATTCAAATCCATGGACCTCTGGGAAGCACGCCCAAACTTCAAACCATCAGACCTCTGGGAAGCACGTCCAAAATTCAATTCCATCGGACCTCTGGGAAGCACGTCCAAATTCAAATCCACGGACCTCTGTGAAGCACATCCAAATTCAAATCCACGGACCTCTGGGAAGCACGTCCAAACTTCAATCCATCGGACCTCTAGGAAGTACATCCAAATTCAAATCCATGGACCTTTGGGAAGCACGTCCAAACTTCAATCCATCGGACCTCTGGGAAGCACGTCCAAGCTTCAATTCCATCGGACCTCTGGGAAGCACACCCAAACTTCAAATCCAACAGACCTTTGGGAAGCACATCCAAATTTCAAATCCATGGACCTCTAGGAAGCATGTCCAAAATTTAAGATCACGACTAAAATCCTCATTTTGTCGTGACCACTGGTAAGCATGTCTTGTACTCATTTCTTTTTCAAAAAAAAAAAAAAGTTTGCATGCATGAACTACGTTTGGACCTGATCCTTCCACTAAAAGGTACATAGGCAATCTCTCTCAAGATTTGGTCCACATTTTGATCCATAACATGACCATCTACATTTTTATCTACATGCATCATACATTCACCACGGTTAAATGCTTATTGCAAAGTTAGGTGTCTCTTTCATACATTGACATTCGCTTTTCAAGCTCTGCCAATGAGGGGCATTCTGTTGACACCCCATTTTGCAGCCTGCATTTAACCTCACATGGAGGGTAAAAGGGTACTTTCACTTTGGAAATATGCATCTTGATTCTAGTCATTAGATCCTTGGACACATTTCACCAAAATGATCTTGATGTTGTAACGATCAAATCGACTGGTTATAAGCCCTAATCGGACCACCAAATTGAAAGTTATCATCAAATCAAGTTTTAATGGCTAAGATGTATTATCACAAATTGAGTCCGATTATATGTGATTATGAACAATCAATTTCAATTGGTTATAGGTGTAATCAATTTGAGATCAATGATATGTCATAATTTGATTGGTTAGGACTACATTTTATGGTGAGGTTGCATACACCTAATTAATTAGATAGTTAAACATTAATTATTCAATGAGTAATTTGTGTAATTATCTTTTAATTAGAGTAAATTTGGAACCAATTAAGTCTGAAATGAGAGTAATTGGAGCCATTTAATGTTAATTGGGAGCTAATTTGGGACCTATTAATGTTAATTGTGCTGAAACCATTTTCTAACAAATGATTTCTGCTCACCATTTCATCAATATCTCTCATAATATTTTGAATCTGTGAATGAGGTTAATGTTTCCAGAAATTAGACATCCGGGGCTTCAATTTGAGCACAAGAATGAGACAATTCCAATCAGAATTGAGTCAGATATGATTTTTCGAAATTGGCTCTACAAGCTGTTACAGCAGCTACGGGAAAACCGAATTTTGGCTTGCTCCCCACTCCCATCAATCTCTCCATTTAATGCACCAGATTTTCTCCAAGGCTAAAATAAGGTTTAGGTTCATAATCCTTGTCAACCCTCATTAAATGACCTTCTATTCATATTCCCTCCACTACTACTATATAAACCCTCCATCTCCTTCATTCCAAGAGACACCAAAAAACCCCACTCTCTTCTTCCCTCTTGAGTTCTAGTGAAGTTGAGTAGTCTTGTCATATCTTGGTCTTCCTGAGATTCAAGGTATTGAGTGAAACTCACTCTCCCTCTCCTAGTTCTTCTTTTCTTCACCCTTAGGACCTCCACCAAGAATCTCCTCCTCTACCTTATGGATCTTGCATGAAGGTATAATCCCTTTCCCTAACTTGTTTATTGTGTTGCCATGATGAGAATTTAAGATTAAAACATGATAGTGATTATTTAAATTCTCTTGAATATGGTTGAATGTTCTTAAATGTTCTTATGTGTTCTTTACATGTTCTTGGTTGTTCATCACATGTTCATGCATATCACTAGTTTTGATCTTAAATCTACATGAAAAATATGAAAAACATGTTTGTTTCATAATTCTTTCAAATTCTTGAATCTAGGTTATCACCATCCACACACATTCACTAGAATTTTATTTTTCAATCCAAATGCAATGTTTAATAAATTGAATTAGGGTTTATCACATGCACACACATTAAATTCAACATGTAAATTGATTGACATATTAGATGATATGATATGATTGTTGGCCACGATAGTCTAGAAGACCGGTTTCACCGGGCAAGGTGGGTGCCTAACACCTTTCCACTGTGTAACGTAGCCTCCAAACTTAGATCAAGGGTTAGTAGATCAAATGCTTATCCATGTAATTTTCAATTTTTAGATTGTAACTAGGAAACAAAGCCATGTACTTTATCTTAGATTGTATCTAGGACCAAAGTCATGTAATTTTCCTATGATCAATGTGAATTCAAATTTCAAATTAATAAAATGATGAATTTTTTAATTTTGGTTTTCTTATTTATCCCAATAATTAAATAAGTGGCGACTCTATTGTAAAACTCTTAATCTAAAGGGAAAGATATAAGTAGTCGAACCTCCATTTTGAGAGGCAATAACTCGACTCCACCCATTCACGTGGGTTTGGCCCAACATTCCATAAAAAACGGGCCGGGGGCGTGGTCTCTCACAGATGGATAGCCCAAAGAAGTTCCATAGCTTCTGCTTGTAAAGGAGAGCAGAGTTGGTTCTCCTTTCCCCAAATGAAGAGCACCTCTCCAAGGTGATTTCAGGCAACCACAGCTAGAGTAGACTTTAATGAGTTTAGAGCCGCATCCATATTAATTTTGATGTAATCTGGTGGAGGAGGTGACCAGTAGTTAGAACAAGATCTCTGGATGGGGGGGTTGGTTGGGGCGAAAACTTTAGAGATTTCTTGAAACCTTATATGGACATGATGCTTGGCCTTGATTAGGTCGGCTTGCTCCTGTTTGAAAAGCTTTCGATTTTTAGAGTTCCATATTTCATCCAAGATAAGAGCCATGTTTAGAGTTACAATCCAGTGCTCATTTGCTGGAATTGGTGCATCAGGTGGATTAATGATCAGCTTTAATAAGTCTTCACTTGAGGTAAATGTTGAAGTATCAAACCTGATGCCCCAACCTGCAACTGCCCAAAGGGCTCTAGCAAAGTGACAATCTAGAAAAATGTGGGTACTACTCTCAACTTCATTGTTGCAAAAAGTACAGGTTGGGTCAAAATGTTGCATTTTACGTTGGAGGTTCACTCTTGTAGGAATGACATTGGCTCTAATTCTCCATAAAAACATTTTCAATCATTCTGAACGCCTCGCTTTCCATAAATCCTTCCAAAGCGAGTTAACTGGTCTTCCATCACTGACTTGGGTAAAAGCCACACGGTGAACAGATTTTACAGTAAAAGTTCCCTTGGGGTCAGGTAGCCATATGAGCCTATCTTGGTTGGGGTGGTGTCGGATTGGGATTGGGAGGATTGCCTGCACATCATTAGCTGCAAAGACTTCTTTTACCATGTCTTCATCTCATGTTTTAGAGGTATGGTCAATGAAATTGTGTGCCTTGATTAGGAGGTGGAGGTAGTCATATATCCTTGGCTTTGGCTTAAATTCCTCAATCCAAGGCACCCATGGATCAAACCATACGTTAATGGACTTCCCATCTCCCACCAAGAAGCAAGCTCCTTTTTCAATTAACTTCTTTGCTCTTTTTATCTCACGCCATGTAGGAGAAGTATATTTACTTGGCTCTGCCTTAAGCTAATCCTCCTTAACTTTATACTTTGACCGCAACACTTCCATGCATAGGCTTTGTTTGCCAGACGCCATCATCCAAGCAAACTTGTCTAGAAGTGCTTCATTAACCTCTCTTGTTTTTTTGAAACCAAGACCACCTACACATCTTGGTCGGCATAGTTTATTCCACCCTTTCCAAGCAATGTATCTTCCTTCCTTATCTTTGGGTTTCCACCAGAACCTTCTAGAGAGCGAGTCTAGTTTGTCTCAATTCCGAGCAGGTACGACAAAGGAAGAAAGAGTGTAAACAGGTAAAGCTTGAGTTACCGAGTTTATGAGTGTGCATCTGCCCGCTTAGGATAAACAATTGCTCCTTCAACCTGCTAATTTTGCCTCCAGCTTGTCTTGCAGAAATTTAAAGTCCTTAGAGGGTGATCTAGACAGAAATAATGGTGCTCCAAGGTACACCACATCTTTCTTGAGTCTCTTCATGTTAAATTGCTGCCTTATTGCTCTTATACTATTAGGCCCAGTATGCTTTGAGAAGAAAATTCCAGATTTGCCTCTATTAATGCTTTGCCCTGACCATGTGCAGTACTTTTCCAGGCAATCAACAAGCCTTTTTGCATCATTTTTGGTTGCTTTAGAAAAAAAAGACTATGTCATCCGCGTACATAATGTGGGTTATGGTAGGTCCCCTTATGCTTGGTTTTGCACCACTAATATTGCCATCTCTAAGCTCCTTATCCAGCATCCTTGATAGAACTTCTTGACCCAAAATGAATAAATACGGTGACAATGGGTTGCCTTGCCTTAGCCCTCTGCTTGGTTTGAACTGGTCCGACTTACCCCCATTAACTAACACTTTAAAGCATACTGAAGAGACACAAATTAGGATCCAATTAATGAAGACGGAATTGAACCCGAGTTTGGTGAGAACCGCATGGATGAACTTCCAACTGAATCTATCATAAGCTTTTTGAAGGTCAATCTTAATGGCCATAAAACCATATTTAACTTTTCTTGTCTTAAAGCTGTGGAGGAGCTCGTGGATAGCTACCTGATTTTCTGCAATCCATCTGCTTGGTATGAAAGCCGACTGGCAAGGAGATATTATCTTGTGTAGAGGAGGTCTAAGTTTTGCAACCAGTAGCTTGGATATGATCTTGTACACAACATTGAACAAGCTTATCGACTGAAAGCTGTTTACAGATGTTGGGTTGGTCATTTTCGGAATGAGAACGATGAGTGAGTTGTTGGCTTCTTTAGGTAAATGTCCGTCAGTAAAGAAAGATATGACTGCATCTGTTATTGCATCCCTTACAATGGGCCAAAATTCTTTGTAAAACAATGCAGGGAAGCCATCAGGGCCAGGAGCTTTAAGGTTCTGCATTTGGAACAGTGTTTCCTTGATCTCTTCTTGGGTTGGAACCTTCTTAAGCATGGAATTTTCCTCCTCAGTGATGCAACTTGTGAGGAGGTTATCAAGATGTTCCAGGAAGTTCACACATTCCTTAGTAAACAAACTCTTGAAGGAAGAGTAAAATAGCTGCCTAATTTGGTTTGAATTGCTAACCCAACTGCCCTCCTCTGTTTTGATAGCATTTATATTATTTTGCTTTCTTCTGATAATGGTAGAGAGATGGAAAAATTTTATGTTCCTATCACCTTCCTTTAGCCAAAGCTCACGGGATTTTTGCTTCCAAAGGATTGCACTTCTAAGAAGCCATTCTGACAGTTCAACCTGTAACTCTTCCTCAATTCTCCCATTTTCCTCAGCTGGAGGCCTTTTGGACTTCAGAAATCTTGTCCATCAATAGATTGATTTTGACTCGGCAATGCTCGAACACTTCTTTATTCCACTTGCGGAGTGCTACCCTTGTTTTGGCTTGCTTTTTGTAAAGCTTAGAGAAAGCTGGTCCTCTAGTTTCATCATTCCATGCTTCTTCCACAATGGAGTTACACCCATTATCTTTGATCTAGGCAGCTTCAAACTGAAACGGTCTGTGGGCAAAACAATCTTCCGGGTTGGTATCAAGCAAAATTGGGGTGTGGTCTGAATTGAGAGCTCCCAGATGGGTTACAGCAGCTTTTAGGAAAGCTAAACGCCATGAAATACTATCAATGGCTTGGTCAAGCCTTCTTTTAATGGCAGAGTTACCCCATTTACCTTTAGCCCACGTAAAAGTGTTACCAGAAAAACCAAGATCAATGGCACCAAACTCAAAGATAAGTTCCTCCAGAAAGTTAGTGGCTAATGAATCGCCTCTTTTATTCCCCCTGAAAATTTCATTGTCATTTATGGTGAAGTTGAAACCCCCAATGCATACCTATGGGCATTGACATGAATTTAGGAGAGCCATAAGGTTTTCCCAAGCTTTTTGTTTCTTTGCTGGATAGGGAGGGCCATAAAAACAAACCAAAAGACAATCACAGAGAGCATCAACCACTTTGAGAGCAATGATATTTTTATTATATTCCATCTGGTGAATAGAGAGACCCAATCTCCACATTACACAAATACCACCTGCAATACCTTTTGCCTCAACAACACACATATCAGCAAACTTTATTGCTTTCAAAACTACTTTCATCCTTTCAACAGAAGCTTTGGTTTCACTAAGAAAAATAATATCAGGGCCATTCTCCTTAAGATGAGCCTTAAGGGCTCTAATCGTCGCAGCGTTACAGATGCCGCGACAGTTCCAACCTAAGATTTTCATGGGGAGGTTGGGGGCTTGATAAGGCCCGCCTCCTTTGCCATAACAGTAGGAATAGAGCAACATTTAGAAATAAAGCATGTCTTGATGGGGGAATTAGACAAGGTAAAGACAAACATAATTGGCTCACCTTGGTGTTCTGGCTTGCAAATGCTTGATGAGTTGAACTTACCATTCTGAGTTTCTCCAAAAAAGGTTGGGCACACCTCAGGGGCAACAACACTTTCTTCAGCAGCGTTAACTTCCAATCTAATTCTTTTGGTATGCTCATCTACCTCCTGCCTTGGCACCTTTCTTTTGAGTGTGGGGTTCAGTTTGAAGCTTTTTTCTGGGGAAGGTTGTGGTGGAGTGGTTTGAGGTGGTTGAGGTTTAGATGGCTTTTCTAATGTATTTTGTAGTGATTGAGGTTGGGATGTTTTCAATTGGGGATAAGGGGCATTATCTTGGGTATGGTTTGTGTTTGTAATGATTAGTTCGGTTTGGTTAGAGCTAGTAACATGTGGGCCGAAACCTAGGGGGAAAAGAGGGTTTAACTCATCTATATATGTGGATATTGGGCTTGGGTTGTTTTCCATAGGGTCCAAAATAAGTTCAGAAAGGATAAGGGAATGGTTGCCAACATGTGTGTGTGTGACTGCCAGCTGTTGTTTGTTAGACCCTTCTGTTGCGCTGTCTGGTACTGTACTGCCCCATCAATGTTACTCTCTTGAGGTGTAGTGCGAAGACAAGGAGCGTGTACGTCGTCCTTTTTTGGTGACGTGTCTTGATGAGCTAGGGAATCCGTTTGGGATTTTACTGTGTTTGGGCTGTTCATTGTTGTCGCCGTTGGTTGAGCATCACTGCCCGAATTGTGGTATAGCTTCACCGAAGTGGTGTTGTTTTCTGCTCTCAGCCATGGTCCTGAGGCAATGAACTCATGGCCAAACGGATTTCGGATCAGATACGCTTTTCCTTGACATGCATGAGTTTCGTGGCCAATAATCCCACATTGGTAACACACATCCGCCAGCTTTTCATACCTTAAGCTAATCCAGGGATGAGGGAGACCGTTTCTAGGCAAAAAAATCCCCTGTAAGAGTGGTTGAATGAGCTCGACTTCAATCTGGATATGTATGAATCTCTTCCACATTCCACCTCCATCTCCGGCTAAGTCTACTTCAACAACGCTTCTGACTTTACCGTTGATTAGCCGGAGGTTTTTTGGTGATCTCCATAACTCTAGGAGGCCGTGCACTTGTACCTAAAGCGCCGATGTTGTGAATGGAACCTCCTGCCACGTAAGGGAAGGATTCCATTGCTTTAGCACTAGATGCCCACCACGGATAGACCATGGTCTTTTGCGATAGGTATTATACATGTCCGCTTCATGTTGAAAGTGAAACATGAGTGTATTATCCTCTAATCGACTAACCCAAATCTGGAACGCCGGTTTCCAAGCTCTGTTCACCACATTTGAAACTGTGGATATACCTATAGATTTATAGGTTATAAGCTTTCCTAATAAAACCCATGAAGGATTGTTTGGGTTATGTTGGTTTGAAGGGAGCTCAAGACATGCGTCTATGCATGTACAGTTCTCTGTGCGAGCTATGAGGTTTGAGACCTCCATTAAAGCAAGGTCTGGCTATACCATAGCTTTTGGGGTTTTACAGGAAAGGGATAAAGGGAAATTCCTTAGGAAAGATGGGACAGGTCTGAGTGAAAGAAGAGGGAAGGGTGCTACAGTGGAAGCACGGGAAAAGAGAAAGTTTAGGTTTGAGTAAAAGATGGGAAAGGGGTGCTACAGTGGAGAGCACGGGAAATTTGGCCTATGGAGACCACCTTTTTTTTTACAGGTTTTTAACTTTAATCCACTATTGAAATTACTTTTTTCTCTACCATTAACAACAAGTAACAACTTGTCACATAGGACTTATTGTAAAAGTGTTGTAAAAATAATGTTGTGGACATATCATTTCTCATATTTTATTGCCTATGAAATTCTCATACGAAACAACAACTAGTGTATTCCTAATCTTAGACCAATACAACCTTCTTTTTAGAGTTATTTTTAATAAGGCAACAAAAATGGTGTCCGAATTAGATTGATTTTCAAATGTCTGTTGTTTTTTATTTTATTTTACTTTTTTATTTTTTTAATGCTTTTGGAAATAAAATAGGGGCATAATTATAAAATTAATAGAGATGGATCTTTGAATATGAGGTCATATGCTAGATGTTTTTATTGATTTAGTAGACTATTGGTGGTGGAATTGGTATTGAACTTGTTCTTAGCGTTTTTGAAAACAATTTCAGGTTTTGCGAATGAGATGGGTTTATATGGTAGAAAGGTGATGTATTGAATCACAATGGTCTCTGAGATTATGTATTTGAAAATTTAAGGGATATTGAGAGATATGTTTGATTTTTTAATGATTTATTTCATGGTAGGTTTGTGCATTGAGATTAGAGTTTGGGATACTCTTTGCAAATTTGAAATTTATTATTGAAAATGAATTATGGGTTCAGTGAATTTGGGTTTGATTTAAAATTGGTCTTGGTCTTAGGTTTTGTCCAAACAAAAAAGATTTATATCAGACAACAACAGTGGTTGCCACTACTACATAAGATTGGTTTATCTATCAATCTAGGCTTGCATAACACAACCATTTGGACAAAATAATATTTTATCAAGAATAATTTGTGCCTCGTTTATCTTAAAGAACTTAATTGAGATCATAAATAAAACTATCTTTTTAATATATACTCTTTATATCTCAAATTGTTTGGCTTGCTTAAAAAACCAATTATTTAGGGAAACTTCGTCAAAAAAATGTTTCCTAAATTACCCTTAAACAAATTTATAAAAAAAATTTAAATAACTGTGCATATAAGATATAAAAAAGTTTTACAATGTTCAATTTTCAAAGTTATTGCATATTACAAATTCTATTGGTTACTGCACTTAAAATTACAGGCTCTATTGTTTGTAAATTAAAAACTTATCTTCAGATTTTCTCACCTATATTTCACTCTCTTTTGATTCTTCCTATGTTTTTAGTTTGAAGCTTAAAGACTTTCCACATTTCTCTTTTGGTCAAATACCAGAGCAAGGAAGCAAGGAAAAAGGAGAGGAGAAACAGACAGCTCTAATGTCTGAACATTAAAAATAACAGGGTAATATCCGTTCCTATATTTATCTATGTTTGTTTAGACTGCCTCTATTGTTGTCTGCTTACATTTTTTGCACACAAACTCACACATACAAATCACAGTCAACAGACCCATAAAGATTAAAAAAAAAAAAAAAAAGAAAACAACTTTTCACAGCAATACAAATGCAATCCCATTTTTTTTTTCCACCGTATGAAAGTACCCATTTTCACAACATCTACGATACAAATCACACAAAACATACCCACACAGACATCAGACTTCGAACCCATTTTGGAAATCAACTCAAAACCCCATTTCACAAAATCAACCATAAACCCAAAAGGAAAAAGACTTTCGGCCATGGGATAGAGAAATCAATCAGGAAAAAATAGAAAGAAAATATCAGAAAAAGAGAGAGGAGAGGGCGGCGGCCACCATGGTGGTGTTGCTGTCGAGCTTTCCTGCCACCGTAGTGGTTGTTCTCAGTGGCTGTGGCCTCCGAGGCTTGGTTGGGTTCGGCCATAGAAGAGTAGAGAATTTTAGAGTGAGGTGGTTTGGTGTGAGATTAGAGAGTGAGGTTAGATGAGTTGGACCAAGTCAGATTGGTTTATCCGATCCACTAAATCCACTAGCCCAATACCTAAACTCCAGCCCACTCTCAACCTAGGCCCAACCAAAATGAAACCTAGCCTTAAAATTAAATCCAGCCCACATGCATTGAAGACAATTACACAAATACTCCTCAACCTTCAAGCCCAACCCGTGAACCCACCAACAAATATTTCACAATTTACATTTCAACCCCTAAACTTTTCAAAAATTAAACTTAGACCCCTGACTTTTACAAAGTTACATCCTTCGCCCCAAAACTTTTCCAAAATACCTTTTGACCCCAAAACTTTCTGAAATTTCATTTGGAACCCACTTTTTAACCTTCCAATTTCACAAAATTACATCTTTAACCTTTCAATTCCAATTTGCATTTGGAACCCACTTTTTCCAAAATTTGCACAAAGACCCTTGTGGTCACCAAAATTTCATTTTTAATCCTTGTTTTGCCAAAGCTAAAAAGACCGTACTTTAAAAATAATAAATTTGTCAAATGACTTTGTTTTCATACTTTATAGGGAGTTAACGTTCTCTTATTATTTCGTTGTGTCTTTTTTGCATGAGATAAATGCTTTGGGAAAATTAATTGTAAAGATTGCATTTGATATGCTATGCTATGCTTTGGCGTAAGGTTAGCTATATTTAATTCTCCATGCAATTTATCTTCCTAGAAAATATCATGCAATCATGTGCTTAGCATTGTCGTTTAATCTTGTTCTCTAAAATAAATTGTTCACATGTTCATGCATACACATATCAACTTAAGATAGGTTAAATATCATGCGTTCACATGTCATCTTAGGATAGATTATACATGTCATTCATTCTTATATGTCATTTTAGGATAGATACATGTCATTCCAATTTCCCAATGCTAGTAGTAATTAAACTGTCAGCATATTAAGCAAAATAATGTTATTAATTAGTTCATATTTATATTTTAGCATAATCTCCTAATCATATTATGTATTCCTTTTATTTTTGAACAATTCACCTAAAAGGTAATATTAATAAAATGCTTCAACTTGCTTGTGTTGATTATTCCTTTTGTTTTTGAAGAATTGATCATTTTTATTTATATTCCACATAAAACAGTATTTGCCACGTTAACAATTAACATTGTCTTTATCACGTTGATCATTTAAGACCACATAAGCGATGAGTTGGCGTTCCAAAGAAAAATATAAAAAGTATATTCTGGTATTTTTTCGAGCCAGTGGAAGAGGAGTAATAAGTACAAAAGAATAGATTCTAGTCGTGCATTCCAAATGTGACTTGTAATATGGCTCCAATTAGATGTCACAACCCTGAATAATCAATCATTTCAGAAGGCTATCACGAACATGAAACATGCAAACCTCATAAGCAATTTTGTACCAGAAGCTTTAAAAATTAAAATGGAAGCCATCCCACCTACCGATTATCAAGGATTTATATAAGGGTCGTCAATGGGCCGGGTCGGGCCGGCCCGGCCCATTTTTACTTGGCTCATAGGCACAATGGGCTGGGCATAATGGGCTATTAACTAGTTAATGGGCCGGGTCGGGCTGGGCCGAAATAGGAAACCTTAGCCCATGACCCTGCCCATGGGCAATGCCCATTTTGTCTTTAGTGAGTTGGGCTATCGGGTTGGGCCTAATGGGTCACCCATGGGCTTATGTTAACATATTATTTTATTATTTTTATAAGGAAAGAATCAATTTTTTATAAGGAAATAATCAATCTATTTTTTAAAGGAAAGAATTAAAGAATTTAATACTTAATTACAAATTTTTTTACAGTCAAATCTATTTAATTTTTTGTTTTGTTGATGAAAACCTATTTAATTTTTTATTTATTAAGGCTTTAAATAGTTTTTTTTTTTTTTAATTTTTATCTTTAATAAAAAAATGTCAAATGGTTAATTCAAATTTGATAAACTACTAGAAAAATATATATTTAGTAAACTAAGTTTAGCACAATTATTTTGAATATCTTAGTGGTTGAGGGAGTTATCTTAAGAAATTTCTTTATGATATTTCAAGATCAATCCTTCATACACTTCCTATATATTTTTGTTATGAATTATGAGTTATTAGGCTGGGTTAATGGGTTAGGCCAACGGGCTGGGCAACGGGTTGGGCTACTGTGCTAGCCCACCGAGTACCCATGGGCATAAAAACTAGCCCATGGCCTGACCCACTGGGCTAGTGGGCTATTCATGGGCCTCAATAACAACGGGTCGGGCCACCCATTAGCCCGGTGGGCCATCGGGTTTCTGGGTCGGGCTGTGGGCCATGGGCTATTTGATGACCCTTAGATTTATAGAAACAATTTTGGGTCAATAGCAAAATTGTCACAGCGACCACCCATAATAAGCTGGGTAATACCTAGAACTTTCGGGTCGAATTGGTACCCATTAGCCAATGGGTTTGGCCGTCCCTATTCCCTAGCACTTGCATTTGCATTCCATTCAGATTATTTCTTCCACAAATGTGCAAAACAAATACAAAGAATAATGGAAAGTGTACACACACTCCACGTTTTTTACCGACTCCACTAAAGAAAATCAACCACAACAAATATATAAAATAAAAAACGCGTACACAAACTCATGAACTTGACAAAAATTTAGGGAAATGGTAAAACAAAAGTTTTACGTACCTAAGCCAAAATGATGGAAAGTGTAGATATTGCCTGAGAATGGTATTGTTTGTGTCCTTGAAAATGAGCTTGAAGGAGAGTTTATGGAGCTTAGGAGATCATGGAGGGGCTGGTTGGATGAAGTTTTACCTAATTAAGCTGCAAATGCTGAAAAGGGATGATAGAATTTTTTTTTGAAAGAGTGGTGCAATGAATCAGAGATGAAAAATGTCAAGTAAAGAAGAAAAGAGGGGCTGGTTCTGCCAAAGAAGGCCGCTGGGGAGATATATATATATATATATATATATATAGTCTTTTTCTAGGTTAAATCTTTCTTTTAGTTTTTCACTCTAAACTCTTGCACGCACCTAATTGTATCTGTAACTTCTGCCCATGCACGAAGGAAACAGCATGACACAACATTAATAAGAAAATAAGCAGTGACACCTGCAATTTAAGAAGCACATACACGGCTTTTTAAAAGAATACTAATATTGTTTGTACCATGCAAGGCTATTTTAGGACTTCGCTCGCAATTTTATAATTTGGTGTAAGGTAATAAACTTTAAAAGAAATATAATCTTTTGGCCAAAATGTAAAACTCACCTTCTAATTTTTACCACTTTCCATTTTAGTCGTGTAAGTTTGTATTTTATATTTTAATCCATTTAGTTTCAATCATCCTTAAGTTAATCTTCTGTTAACAAACCATCCATGTCTGCCGTTAACCATATTTAATTTTTATTCAATTATATACATATATATATATATATATATCTTATATTAAAAAACGTTAATTTATATTAAAAAAATAGAAATTAATTCCAAATTCCATTCATCATGGCTTTCATCTTCTTCATCACTTTTGTCCCCAAACACCTTCCTCATCATCATCATTCTCTCAAAATAATTCCCATACACCTACTCTTGTGTGTACCCATTTTCGTCGTCGTAAAACACCACATGCCCGTTCCACTCCCAGACTCTGCAGTCGGAGTTAGACTCCTCGTGATACGAAACGCACATGTAGTGTTCACCAATGGGTACAAATTGTCCCAAGTTGGGCTTCAACGAGTCGAGCTTCCCGGCTATGATTTCCTTGATAATCTCCCTCTCGATTGTTCTTTCTTCTTTCAGTATCTGAGCTCTGTGGTTGCCATTTGCAGTTTCTTGGGGCTGGGGTATTGGGGTTGAGAGGAAAAGAAATTGGTGTGGAGGCGTAATGGATTTAGAGACTGAAGAAATATAGAATCGAGGTTGCTTGTGGGTCTATATGAATTCATTAACTTTTTTTAGGTACAAATTCATTATTGTTTGATTGAGGTTTTGGGACTTTTCTTTTGGTTGTTTTGGGAATAGGGAATAGAAAGAAAGAGTTTTGACGTGGGTGGGATGTTAATTCCTAGCAGCATTTTTTTTTTTAAGAAAAATATATTTTTTTAATATAAGAAATAAATAATTAAATAAAAATTAAATATGGCTAATGGTAGATTTGGATGGAATGTTTAACGGAAGATTGAAATGATGAGGATTGAATCTTAAAGGATTGAAATGACAAAATGCAAATGTGCGGCATCCAAACCGTTGGGCCCATTCAGCCCCTAGCCTCCGCTTCGAGTATACAGTAATTGGGCCCAACTCTCATTCGCCCTAAAGCCCAGCCCTCACTACCACAGCCTGGGGGCCAAAGTTTCACTACTAAAGTTATGCTTGGCATACATTTACTGAGCATGTTCGGAAAGGTCACTGAACGGCGCGTCATCTTGGTTTTGCTCTGAGAAGTCCCTCTAGGGGCCGCTGCCGAGCTATAAACGGAAGTGGGCACCAAGTCCCAAAGCCATCCAAGCCTAGATTCTCACTTACCATCCCCCTGATTGGACCCTCCGTAACACTAAGCACGCACTGACTCTGCCGAGCTGCCGACGGGGGTGGGAACCAAGTCCCAAAGCCACCCATACCTGACCTCCCACTTATAGAAAACCTTACTGGACCCTCTGTGGCACAAACTATGAGAGCATTGATGACCTACGTCCGAGCTAGGAACTATAAATAGGAGAGGAGGATAAGAGGGAAGCGATGGTTGAGAAGAGGGTGGAGAAGAGGGGGAGAAAAAATTTAAAGGGAGAGAAGATCTTAGGGAAGAAAGAGGAAGTAGTGTGTTGCTGAAAAGGAGAAAAGTGATCTCATTGAGCCTTTAGTTAGAGAACGACCCATAGTAGGAAATTCAGCCCAACAAACAAATAAGTTGTGAGCCCAAGTAGGGCTGAGCCCATCGGCCTCATTTGCGACCTGCACAATTGGCGCCGTCTGTGGGAAATCCTACACTGCTGTAGTTCAGCTAAGGCTTGCACACTAGATAGATGTCCGGAAGTCGTTCGGGGAGTGACGCCGTAAGTGGCTCGGTCGGATCCTCTCAGAGGTCGTCTTGGCAAGAGCGAAGGCAGAAAGGGCGTGAAGACAGGTGTCATGAGAGGACAGAAGAAAGTCCCGGGCTCGGAGAGGGCTCGTACCAAACGCAACGAACGATATCCGGTGCCTCGGGGCATAGGCGGCTTAATGAAAGGGACGAGGAGCTTGAACGGTTGCGAAGGTTGGTGAGAGATTTAGAGTTGGAGGTAGAAGACAGGCACCGGAGGATGGATCAGGACAACCGAGCAAGAAGGCCAGGTGCCGGAGAACGACAAGGAGCGGGATCCAATCAATCTGGATACCGCCGTTGCCGAGAGCGCTCGCCATCACGAGAATCTCGCCTACGCAGGGGTTGGCATCGAGATCGCTCACAATCGCAGGATTATCACGATCGAGGCTCGGATTCTTCGGATGAGAAGCGGAACCACAACACGGCTATGGACGCAATGAGCCATGCGTTGCGCCGAGCTGCTCGGTCACCGTTCTCAACTGACATCGAGCACGCCCCAATGCCGGACAGATTCACAAAGCCCCCGTTCAACTCTTATGATGGAAGGACTGACCCGGTGGAACATGTCAGCCACTACATCCAAATGATATCATTGCATACCCGGAATGACGCGCTGATGTGCAAGGTGTTTCCCTCAAGCCTGGGCCCTATCGCTCTCAGATGGTTCAACGGTTTGCAAAAGGGTTCCATCCATAGTTTCGCTGAGTTAATTCAGGAGTTCGGGGTCAGATTTGTTACTTGTAGCCGTGTACCATAACCGGTAGATGCACTACTGTCAATGAAGATGAGGGCGGGGGAGACCCTTCGTAATTACGCCAGTCGGTATTGGGAGCTTTACAACGAGATTGGTGGAGGGAACAAAAAAATTGCTGCAAGTACTTTTAGGATGGGGTTGCCCGAGGAGTTGGGCCTAAGGGAGTCATTGACTAAGAAACCTCCCGAGGACATGAGACAGCTAATGAGGCGCATAGAAGAGTATAAACGGCTAGAGGATGACCGGCTGCAAAGTAAAGGTAAGGCGCCAATGGTAAATCATCCCCAGCAAAACAGTTTCCCACCAAGGATACGAGGGAACGTGAGGATTCAGGAACCAGAGGCGCCGGCAGGGGAGGTAAATGTGGCGTTCAAAGAGCCGGTGCATAAGATCCTAGACAAAATCAAGCATCAACCCTACTTTCGATGGCCGAACAGGATGGGTGGCGATCCAACTAGAAGGAATCAGAACTTGTACTGCACTTACCATAAGGATAAAGGACATACCACCGAGCAATGCCGAGTACTGAAAGATCATCTTCGGCAGCTAGCCGAAGTCGGGTACTTAAAGGAGTTTGTGACGGGCGCAGGGGACCAAGGAGCAGGGCAAGGCACTCTGCATAAGGGCAACGTGCTACCCCCCCCTCTCGGGATAATTGAAGTCATCCACGCTCCCACCAAGAAATGTTCCACGGCAAGAGGGAAGGGGGTGTGGGCATTAGTAACGGCCGCGGGAAGTTAGGACGGGCCGTCACCCGGGAAAAGGATGAAGCCCACCAAAGAACCGATCGCCTTCGATGATAGCGATTTGGAGGGAACGGTCCAACCACACGACGACGCGCTGGTAGTCAATGCCCGTATAGGCGGTTTCTTGGTGAAAAGGGTGATGATAGATCAGGGAAGCGGGGCAGACGTGATGTACCCGGACTTGTTCCACGGACTCGGACTGAGAAGTACGGACCTCGCCGAGTATGGTACACCTTTGGTCGGTTTTGACGGTAAGGTAGTGATCCCTGAAGGTCAAATCTCTCTGCCCGTGAACATGGAAGGTAAAGAAGTGGTGGTAACCTTTATAGTGGTAGCTTCCTTCTCCCCGTACACTGCGATATTGGGAAGACCATGGATCCATGAAATGGGGGCTGTCCCATCCACTTTACACGTGAAGGTGAAGTTCTCGTCCAAGCAAGGTGTGACGGTGGTAAGAGGAAGCCAGCAGACGACGAGACAATGTTTGGTTGCACTAGTTGACTGGAGGAAGGAATCATTCAAACAGGGGAAGAGTACCGAGGAAGAAGAGGCACAGCAAAATGTCCCGTTATAGCAACTACAGAGTCCCCGAGGTGAGAATGGGGACAGACGCGCCGAAGAGATGATGAAAGTATGGATACTCCAGGATTCCGACAAGTGTTTTCGTATAGGGGAGAGTATGGATGCTGAAGATAAGGTAAAAATGTTGTTACTGTTAATACAGAACGTGGACGTATTTGCTTGGAGCCCTTATGAGGTGCCCGGGGTGGATCCCGAGTTCATTATTTATAGACTCAATGTTGATTCCTCATATCCGCCTAAGAAACAGAGGCCAAGGAGATCGTCCAAGGAGCATGCCGAGGCTGTAAAAGAAGAGGTCCTAAGGCTGAAGGAGTCGGGAGCAATAAAGGAAACTTATTTCCCAGAGTGGTTGGCAAACACCGTCGTGGTGAAAAAGAAAAACGGCAAGTGGAGGGTTTGCGTGGATTTTACAGACCTGAACCGAGCATGTCCAAAGGACCCATTCCCCGTACCCAAGATTGATCAGTTGGTTGACGCCACGTACTGTCATCCTAGGATGAGTTTTCTAGATGCTTTTCAGGGGTACCACCAGATCGCCCTGGCAGCCGAGGACCAGGAAAAAACTGCGTTCATCTCCCCGGAGGCCAATTATCATTACACAGTGATGCCCTTTGGGCTAAAGAATGCCGGGGCAACTTATCAGCGAATGATGACAAGGATATTCCGCGACAAAATAGGATGCACGGTCGAAGTCTACATTGACGATATGGTGGTAAAGAGCAAACGAGAGGAACAACACATGGGCGATCTCCGGGAAGTATTCGAAACATTGAGGTGGCATAAGCTGCGCCTTAATGCCGAGAAGTGCGCGTTTGGAGTGGGGGCTGGAAAATTCCTTGGATATCTGATCACGAGCCGGGGAATAGAGGTCAATCCCGATCAAATCGAAGCAATAAAGAGGCTGAATCCACCGAGCAATCCAAAGGAGGTACAGGTCCTAACCGGGATGTTAGCAGCACTTAACTGGTTCATCTCCAAATTCACAGATCGCTGCCACCCATTTTATCAGCTTTTGAAGAAATGGATAGGGTTTTCATGGAACGAAGAGTGCGACAGGGCCTTTCGAGACTTGGAGGAGTATTTGGCGAGGGTGCCCATGCTAGCTGCGCCGGAGCCGGGTGAAGATTTATTTATGTACTTGGCAGTATCTGATCACGCCGTGAGTGCCGTGCTATTGAAGGATGGGGGGATCCAACAACCCGTGTACTATATCAGCAAGACCATGGTCGATGCCGAGAAGAGGTATTTGCCTCTGGAGAAGCTAGTATTGGCCCTTATCCATGCCACGAGGAAGCTGCCGCATTATTTCTAGGCCCACACAGTCTATGTGTTAACTGAGTATCCTTTATAGTCACTTTTGAGAAGATTTGACTTCACAGGACGGATAGCGAAATGGGGAACCAGGCTGGGCTCCTTCGACATACGGTACCGACCACAACATTCGGTGAAGGGCCAAGTCCTCGCAGATTTTGTGGCTGAATTCTCGCCTAGAAACGGCGGAGAAATGATCTGCCGCGTAAAAGCTTGCCTGTGGAAGGTTTTCGTGGACGGAGCCTCAAGCTCCCAGGGAGCCGGTGCCGGGATCGTTATCTTCTCTCCTGAAGGGATCCGACTGGAGCACTCTTTTAGGTTGGGATTTAAGGCCTCCAATAATGAGGCCGAGTATGAAGCCTTGCTCGCTGGACTAAGGATAGCTTTGAAGCTTGGTGCTCGGAACGTGGAAATACACTCAGATTCTCGGTTGGTTGTAAATCAAGTCCAGGGAAGTTTTGAAGCAAGAGATCCTCGGATGAAGGCATACTTGTGCGCGGCAAAACTGATCATGAGCAAGTTTGTCTCGGTGAGAGTGTCTCAAGTGGGACGGGCACGGAACAGGCACGTCGACTCCTTAGCCACGCTAGCATCATCGAGCGTCGAGGATGTGCCTCGGCTGATCAGGGTAGAGCTTATAGCTGATCCAAGCATACAGGTCCCCGACGACATTACAGTCAGGGTGGATAGCGTCGACACAGTTCCATCATCGGCACCGTGTTGGATTGATCCCATCGTTGCTTTCCTGGCCGAGAATAAAGTCCAGGAGGATGAAAAGGAGGCCGTTAAGATACGAAGGACGGCAGCTCGCTATTGGTTGTCAGGAGACGGTAGGTTGTACTGAAGATCCTTCGGAGGACCGTACCTTCTTTGCTTGCACCCCGAGAAAGTCCTTGAGATTTTAGCCGAGCTTCACGATGGGATATGCAGGAGTCACGTGGGGGGGCGTTCCCTGGCACATCGGGCGATGACCCAGGGGTTTTGGTGGCCAAAGATGCAAAGGGACGTAGCTGAGTATGCTCTAAAATGTGAACAATGCCAAAAGCATGCCCCCTTGATTCACCAGCTCGCCGGCCAACTCAATCCGATCAGCTGCCCATGGCCGTTTGCACAATAGGGGCTGGATATCCTTGGTCCATTCCCGCGGGCTACGGGGAACCGCCGGTTCGTGATTGTGGCTGTCGATTACTTTACCAAATGGGCGGAGGCCGAGGCCCTCGCGAATATCCGGGACACAGATGTGAAGAGATTCGTTTGGAAGAATATAGTGACTAGGTTTGGGGTGCCAGAGTCATTAGTATTCGATAATGGGTTACAGTTCGACAGTAGAGCTTTCCACACTTTCTGCGAGGATCTCGGCATAAAAAACAAGTATTCTACCCCGGCGTACCCTCAGAGTAATGGTTTGGCGGAAGCTACGAACAAAGTAATATTGAACGAGTTGAAGAGAAGACTGGACGGCGCAAAGGGTGCTTGGGCCGAAGAACTGGCGAACGTGCTGTGGGCTTACCGAACTACCCCCAGGAGATCCACGGGGGAGAGCCCATTTTCCTTAACTTACGGATCAGAGGCTGTCATACCAACCGAGATAAACCTATGTAGCGCACGGGTTGCGGGGTTCAACCCCGCCCAGAACGAGGAGATGATGATCGGGCAGCTGGACAGCTTGGAGGAATGCCGTGAGGCAGCCACCGTGCGACTCGCAGAGTACCAGCAAAGGCTCGCCAGGAGAATCAACCAAGGCGTGAGAGTCAGGGAATTCGGCGCGGGAGACTTGGTCCTGAGAAAGGCCTTGGGGGGAATGCGAGATACCAACTCCGGGAAACTGGCTCAAACATGGGAAAGGCCCTACAGGGTAACCACAATCGCAGGTGCGGGAGCATATTATCTGGAAGACTTGGACGAAAGACCTCTGCCGCGACCGTGGAACGTTCATAACCTAAAAAAGTTCTATCACTGATCGGCCGTGTAATAAAAAAGAAAAAGGGGGAGGCGGATGTTTAAAGCACCACATGTATATGAAGGCTAATGAAAATGATGGTTCATACTGATCACTGTTATCCCATTTTACGAAAATATGGTAGCCCTATTGTATCTATCCTAAGGACAAAAGCCTGACTCTTGGCTCGATCTATATTGCCGAGCAGGTGTAAACCTTATTAGTTCCCAAGGATAGAAGCCTGACTCTCGGCTCGATCTATATCGTCGAGCAGGTGTAAACCTTATTAGATCCTAAGGACAGAAGCCTGACTCTCGGCTTGATCTATATCGCCGAGTAGATGTAAACCTTATTATTTCTTAGGGACAGAAGCCTGACTCTCGGCTCGATCTATATCGTCGAGCAGGTGTAAATCTTATAATCTCTATCCTAAGGACAGAAGCCTGACTCTCGGCTCGATCTATATCGCCGAGCAGGTGTAAACCTTATTATTTCTTAGGGATAGAAGCCTGACTCTCGGCTCGATATATATCGCCGAGCAGGTGTAAACCTTATTATTTCTTAGGGACAGAAGCCTGACTCTCGGCTCGATCTATATCTCCGAGCCGGTGTAAACCTTATTAGTTCCTAAGGACAAAAGCCTGACTCTCGGCTCGATCTATATTGCCGAGCAGGTGTAAACCTTATTATTTCTTAGGGACAGAAGCCTGACTCTCGACTCGATCTATATCGCCGAACAGGTGTAAACCTTATAATCTCTATTCTAAGGACAGAAGCCTGACTCTCGGCTCGATCTATATCGCCGAGCAGGTGTAAACCTTATTAGTTCTTAGGGACAGAAGCCTGACTCTCGGCTCGATCTATATCGCCGAGCAGATGTAAATCTTATAATCTCTATCCTAAGGACAGAAGCCTGACTCTCGGCTCGATCTATATCGCCGAGCAGGTGTAAACCTTATTATTTCTTAAGAACAGAAGCCTGACTCTTGACTCGATCTATATCGCCGAGCATGTATAAATCTTGCTGTTTCTATCCTAAGGACGGAAGCATGACACTCGGCTCGATCTATATTAACAAGCATGTGTAATCCTTATAATTTCTACCCTGAGGACTAAGGCTCGATCTTTTCGAGGATAAAACCGGTAAACAGGCCAAATCCCTGCCTTATGACGAAACAGGACTTGGCCTACCGATAAGTATCGCACAAACACAAAACAAAAGAATAGAGAAACAATGAGAATTAATTGCAAACATTAGGAAATCATTGTCTCGGCTGCAAAACAAGGCGGCCATTTGAGTTTCAAGACCAGCAAAAAAAAAAAAAAAAAAAAAAAAATTTAAATTGTTCAATCACCACAACCCGGTGATATGGGCAAACCGAAATGGGAAAGCAAACAAAGAAAGTCTCTTTAAAGCAAATGGGGCAAAGTTCGGTAATCATGATGCGGAGGTTGCAGGGCGTTCTCGGGCCTCGGACTCGGATGGTTGCTGAAGGACGGGATTGTGAACGGGAACTTGGCCGAGGTGATCTCCAGGGCAAGGATGGCTGACCACTTCTGGTTCTTCCATCCCCACGTGGGAATCAATCTGTTCCACCAATTCCCTTAGGCTGGTCGTTTCTTCCTCGTCAGCATATCCGGCTGTGGTCATTGGCTCCGGCGGGGGGACTGGAAATGGGATATGGCTGGGGTTCCTCAAAGGAGAATCCTTGGGGACCCCCAAAGCCTGCAAAGCGGCCAACCAACCCTCCTCGAAGCCAAGCCGCCATGCCTCGTGAATGATCGGCTCTGCCGAGTTCTCCGCATCCGCAAATCCCTCCTGGTACCACTTGTTCTCGCTCTCCTCCAAAGCCGCCCTCATATCACCCAGCTCCTCGGACCGCGCATTGAGCTTACTCTCAGCCTCTCCCAACTTGAGCTCAGTCTCCCCCAGCTGAACTTCCAGTTCCTTATACCTCTTTTCCACGGCCAGCCTCGCCTTCTTCGCGGCAGCAGCTTTCTTCTCGAATGTCATAGCAGCCACCGCTTTTTCCTTCGCAGTTACCTCGGCCACATCCTTTAGAGCTCTTTCTCGGCCAACATCCTCCGCTAGATCTGTGACGTGCCGGTCAAGGATGTAGGCTAGCTGTGCAGCCTGGCAAATCATATGTACGGAAACTTAAAAAAAAAAAAAAAAAAAAAAAAAAAAAAAAAAAAAAAAGAAAACTTAGTCTTACTGCGACAGTGTGCCATTGCAGCCGTCGCCCTATAGATTCGTCGGTGCTATCTTCGAAGGCACACACATCCTCAGGCAAAAGAAGCCCCCGAGCCAAAATCTGGGCGATGTGGCCGCCGGCCCCTTTCCCTCAGATGTGTACACATGCATTCGAGGGAAGAGGTTTGCCTTCCAGCATAAAGGAGGGCTGCCATGCGGGCACGGCACGGGAGGAAGACGCCACGTTCAACCCCGTCTGGGTCGCAGGTTCACGAATCACGATGCCACTCGAGGGACGCAGGGGCGTTTTTGACCGTGCATAAACCGGGTCGGCCGGAGTTTGTTCGGTAGTGCGCGGCCTCTTTCTTTGCCATGCAGGAGCTGTTGGTGGTGGTGGACTGGGCTGGGTGCGACCTTGAGTCTGTTCTTGTTGCTGCTGATGCCTGGCAGACCGGGCTTCGAGGACAAAACGAGTGATTGACATTACTTTTCGAGTCACCATAACTTCACCTGATGAATCACCAACTACTTCGGTATTTGTGGGTGGGGGTTCTTGGTCAACTTGGACTTCTTGTTGGGTGGGGGCTTCTTGCTCGATTTGTTTGTGTGCGCGTTCTCTTCGTGCTCGGGAGACACGTTCGGCTGATTCGTCCCTCACTGGTGGAATCTCGTCAGAACAAATGTGCCGGGGACCGAGTTTGCGTGCCTCGCCTGCTGTGAACTTGGGGGGAAGAAAGTTTGCGTGCCGAACGTCTATATAAGAGAGAAGGGGGCTGTCAACTAGCAGAGATTGACTAAAATTCTGCCAAGTGGTATACACGGGGTCGACTCCGAGTATAAGATGAGAGGCCCGAAGCTGCCTGTCTGTGTGAACGAAGATCTCGGACTTGAGGATGAAATTAAGATCCCTTACGTGTACGGCTTTGACGTTCGGGGCGAACACTCTGCCGTCTGAAATAACCAATAGAAATGAAAATCAGAGTAGGCAAAATACTTGTGCATGTATGTCCGAGCATAAACTCAAACAAAAATGTACATAATAATGAAAAGGAGAAAGAGGATTAATGATCGGGATGAACCTACTTCTCGCCTAGTAAGTGGACACAGAAAGTCGCCGACAAACCAATTGCCGCGCACCATAACGAATTCTCCGGCAGAGTTTCTATTTGAATCGGGCAGGCAGGATATCAGCCGTACCCTCATGTCTCTCACTTTGAGGTAGTAATTCATTTTCTTACTTCCGCATAGACTGTACATATGGTTTATATCATGCTGGTTTAGCTGTAAACTGAAGGTCTGGTTTAATCTACTCACACAACTCACTAACCGGTAAAAATTGGGTGGAAGTTGGTCCGGGCACAGGCCGTAGTACCCAAGTGTGTCTATTATCAGGGGGTCTATGGGAAACCTCACCCCACCCTCCAAGATGGCCATTAAAGGGAAGAAGGCGGTATTGCCCCCCCTATGAAGTGCCATCTCGCTTTCGTGACAATACGCAACCTCCACATCGCTGGGGATGTCGAAGGCTTGCCTAAAGGTAGCCAAGGCCGCAGCCGTATCTAAGAGATATGAATTCCCCATCCTAGGACCCTAAAATTTAAGATGAAATGGAGATATGGAAAGAAGAAGTTAGAAAACTTACTGTGGGCTCTAAGAGGAGAGAAATTTCTAGGCTGGAGTATGAAGACGCAGATGAATGCGCGACAGAGAAGAAGTTGCAGAATTCAGAGTTTGTAAAGTAAAAGAATAGTTTTGAGTGTACCTTTTATAGTGAACCCAAAACGGATGGGCAGCGGTTAACCAGCCATTATGGAGATTGATTAGCAAGCTTTGATGACTCCAGCACTCGATACAAACTGCGCCTCCTCGGTTCACGAAGCGTCAGGCAATGATGAGGGTTGTAACGCATGGCCAGATCCAGCGCGCCTTTTTAGGGCACATTAATGGAGCCCTGCAACGCCCCAGACGTCGCTTCATTGAACTCGTAACGTGTGCCCTTTGAGTTCCTTGATTCACGCCGGGCGCCGAGCATAAATCAAGGGGGGGCTAATGTGTGGCATCCAAATCGTTAGGCCCACTCAGCCCCTAGCCTCTGCTTCGAGTATACAGTAATTGGGCCTAACTCTCATTCGCCCTAAAGCCCAGCCCTCACTACTGCAGCCCGGGGGCCAAAGTTTCACTACTAAAGTTATGCTCGGCATACATTTACCGAGCATGTTCGGAAAGGTCACTGAATGGCGCGTCATCTTGGTTTTGCTCAGAGAAGTCCCTCTAGGGGCCGCTGCCGAGCTATAAACGAAAGTGGGCACCAAGTCCCAAAGCCATCCAAGCCTAGATTCTCACTTACCATCCCCCTGATTGGACCCTCCGTAACACTAAGCACGCATCGACTCTGCCGAGCTGCCGACGGGGGTGGGAACCAAGTCCCAAAGCCACCCATACCTGACCTCCCATTTATAGTAAACCTTACTGGACCCTCTGTGGCACAAACTATGAGAGCATTGATGACCTACGTCCGAGCTAGGAACTATAAATAGGAGAGGAGGATAAGAGGGAAGCGTTGGTTGAGAAGAGGGTGGAGAAGAGGGGGAGAAAAAATTCAAAGGGAGAGAAGATCTTAGGGAAGAAAGAGGAAGTAGTGTGTTGCTGAAAAGGAGAAAAGTGATCTCATTGAGCTTTTAGTTAGAGAACGACCCATAGTAGGAAATTCAGCCCAACAAACAAATAAGTTGTGAGCCCAAGTGGGACTGAGCCCGTCGGCCTCATTTGCGACCCGCACAGCAAATTTATAGGATTGAAATTAAAAGTGGTAAAACTTAGAAAGTGAATTTTGCATTTTGACCTAATCTTTTCTATATATATATATATATAAAAGGTGACACAAAGGTTTTGAAGGTTTTCCATTTGAAATGTTTAGATCTTACATCCCATTGTAATTATCAAAAAAAAAAAAAAAAAAACTAAAGCCTTCCAATTTTAACATTTGGTAGATTGATATGAATTAATAATTCCGGCCATATGGCAAGTTATAATTAGTATAATGTCGTACATATTTAACATGTGAAGTAATTATTAGGTATTTTTAGAGTATGATAAAGCTGTGCTTCCTACTTTTATATTCATAGTGGTTTTTATTAATTAAATTTATATTAAAATTTACTATGAATTTGAAACATGTAAGGTTTATTGACTATTATGTGCATAGCGCATGTGTCAAGATATTTAATTGGGGAATACTTTTATTGTATTCTTAAGTCACTCCTTCTAGAAGTTTAACTATTTAGTATTTATTTGTCTCATTATATTACTCATAAATCCTCTTGGTTGATTTCACAACATAATTAATCAACTTCAAATAATTAAAAAAGTTATGAATTTAGATTGATTTAATCTAAATTAAGTGTCACAGATTAAATATATCACCAATAAAGAAAAAAAAAAAGGTAAATCCAATGAAAATAACAGAAGATAGCAATATGGTGGCCTAGGAATTACTTATTTACGTTAATCTATTATCAAAAAAGTTAAAAACTTATTTATTTCTGAAAAGCTATAAACTAAATTATTTGCAAAAAAAATTGAGACAAAAAACAAAAAACTAAACTTTAATCAACAATTCCAATTGCACACCTTATTTCTCTTCTTTTGAATTTTATATTCTAAATTCCAATTGACGAAATTACTAAATGAAACACGTTTTGAGAAACGACAATTGCAAGGCCACCAAATTTTCAAAAAGAAAAATTTTGAAGATAATTAAAAAAAACAACAAAATTAAACACTAAGTTGATGTTTTTAATGGAGACATTTAAAATTCAAATCCTTCATTCTCTAACTTTTGAATATTAAAAAAAATCACTACAAAAAAATGGGGCTATCCCAGCGTTTTCAAAACCGCTGGGATAGCCCTAAAAAGCGCTGGGATAGGGTCAAAATTCCTATCCCGGCGTTTTTTTTCCCGGCGCTTCAAACCGCTGGTTTTTGATGGTCAGGATAGGGTCACGAGGACCTGTACCAGCGCTTTTTAAAAGCGCTGGGATAGGTCCCGGCGCTTTCAGAGCCTGTTCCGGCGTTTTTACTTGTGTTGGGACAGCCTTTCTGAATATGTGAACATAACCTATACCAGCATTTTTTTTTACCTATGCCAGCGCTTTTAAAAGCGCTGGCATAGGGTATGAATGAATAAATTTTATAAGGCCTATGCCGGCGCTTTTGAAAGCGCTGGCATAGGTATGCCTATGCCAGCGCTTGTAAAAGCGCTGGCACAAGTAGAAAAAACGCTGGTATAGGTTATATTCATATTTTCATAAAGATTGTCCCGACATAAGTAAAAACGCCGGAACAGGGTCTGAAAGCGCTGGCATAGGCGGTTTTTTTTTTTTTTTTTTTTTTTTTATTTTATTTTCTTAGCACCTGTAATGTACCTAAAATACATATTTTCCAATACCTATTTTATAGCAACTGTAATGAACTACAATTCATATTTTCCAATAGCAAATACCATACCACATTAAACCAAGAAACTAAATATATTTAATTACACCATATCAATAATTACATCCCAAATGTCTAGAAATTTATACACAAAATAATACATCCCAAGTGTCTAGAATATTATGAACAAAATAATACATTCTAAACAACTATGTACAATATCCTACACAAAAGAATACATTCTAACTATATAGAATGTCATGCACAAAAGAATACATTCTAATTGTCTAGAATGTTATAATAAAGTTTCCAACTATGATGTCTACATATATATCAAAGTTTGAAACTTTATTACAAATATCAAAATATCATAGTAACTACTCCAAAATAGGTGCCCAAAGTATCGCCTACTGCATATCATCAAATGATAAGTGCTGAGCACCGGGAGATTGGATATCCACTGCAGAATCACCATCACCATCCTACAAATTAAGAAACACACAATGGATTAATGTACTAAACAACAGAGTTAGTAGCTGAATAACACAATATCACTAGTATTACTACCAAGTGCCATATTAGCAATTAAAACACACTCAAAATGACTGATTTCAGTTAAGCATATCAATTGGGTATTAGTCTCGATCAATTTCTCAAAAAATGATTAGTAAGCAATTTATGCAAAAGATTCAATAAGTGATTACTTACAAATAACCTCGAAACAACCATCAATACAAAGAAAAGGAAAATGTTTTCCAAGTTCCCAGTCACAAAACAAGTAGCAATATTTATAAAGGGGGATTAACAGACAGGAAATAATGTCATTATCAACCTCAAAGCCCCTTTTACCATAATATCTAGAAATAATGAAGTATCAAGGCATCATATTATAAGTTGCAACAAAGTTAAACATGTGACTCTAGGCTTATTAAGCTTAGTTAGGCACTTCCCAAATCCAACAACACTAACTTATTGCCTCTAGTCTTCAAGATTGCTTACTGTAATCATTAAATTTTAAGTCAAAATTGCAAGACAAACTACATTTCCAATCCTAAAGAAATAATATAGCCGCACCATAAAACTATTCAAACATTGGGGACTAAGTCAAGAAATATTCACCATGAAAATGAAAACCTGCAATCTTAATCATAAAAGAGTAAAGTTAGGTAAAGTATTCAAACTTGTGACCCTCTTTGCAATCTTAATCACAAAAGAGTAAAGGATCTTTTAAAAAATAAAAATAATAATTTTATAAACAAAAGTTTCCTAAAATTGTACGACCCTAATCTAATCTAATCTAATAATGCCAACAACCTAATCAATGACAAGGTTCGGCAATGAGACACCAGTCTCCCCTTTAATTGAAGTCCCTACAATGTGACGTTAACCAAAGAACTTCTTTCCAACTCAAAATACAATACATACAAATTACTAATATAATTTGTTACAAACTTACAATGTTCGCTCCCGTAGTGGCATTCACAGCAGCACCATCACGGTGAGAATACGCCACTTCATACATCTCAGCTCTCTCTACTTGCCTGCCTTTCTCTTTCGCCTACAACATGGTCAGTACATTCGGCATATTAAAGTGAGGGTATCGATTCAATGGCTTCGAATCACATTTTTTCCTACTTTAGAACGCAAAATAATATAAGCATTGTTATTTTAACCATGTTATTAATATATATAATATTGTTCTTACAATGATATCTGCCGTACGGGCCAGGCTTCTGGATCCGAGTGTGTGCACCTCAGTTTGCTTCGCACGCCGCTTTTTGTTATCTTTCGACAACTCCTACAAACATTTCAAGAAAGTCACTACCAATTACAATAACAAACTAGTATATAATACTCTTAAGCATGGAACCTATAAAAGCAAAACATCTATACTACTGTAACTATTACTACCTTAAAATCGTCGGAGAACCAATACTCCACCAAGCCATGAAATTGAGTATCATCAACCTTCGGCAGTGATAGCTGAAGTAAATCTTCCTTAGTTGTGTTTGTGTTCCAGTGCTTCTCCTTCAACTCTGATTTGTGGCCCCTCCACAACTTCCCAATCCGTGACAGTACCCATTTCCTTTGCTCAGCAAGTGGGATGCGGGCTGCAGGAATTACCCATCGTGCCTACCATGTGTAATGTTGAATTAACTTTAAAATGTCACATTTTTAACATAATAGCAAACTGACATAAAGCTTCAAACAAGTAATAAAGAGTGAAGAATTTGAAAGAGAGAGAATTTGATACCAAAATGGTGTAGTTTTGAAAGAGAGATAGAGCCTATTCTTGTAGTTTGCAAAAGAAAATATTATAAGACATTTCAAATACTCATTAAGCCCAAATGAAGCACATATCTACAAACACATATATACAAATGGACTTGGTACTCTGGTTCTATCAAAGATCCAATACACCATTATCAAGCCATAAGTCACACAATTTTTCCACAAGCAATGACAATCGTAACTTGAAGATACATTAACAAAGATCATTCTCCTACATTAAACGACCTACAAACTCAACAAAAACAGATTATCAACAGTCCTTACTAGCCAAATGAACAAATAGGGGTTTCCAAATTAAAGATAATTAACTTCAAACTTTAAATAAAGTCCTACCATTGAAAGAGAGATAGAACCTATTCTTGTAGTTTGCATAACCTCATTTAATTTTATTTAGAAAGATTGAATTTTATTTTGAACCAAAAGATAAAAGAAAAAAAGAAGAAGAAGAAAATCATGACTATTGAAGCAATTGATGTATGTTTAAAGGAAATTCATGACCATTTCTTTTACCATTGCTTTTTGCCTAATACCTGAATCGCTTCCCAACACCGATTCTTATATTGTAGTGGCATCCGGTGCCATGAGCGATAATTGATTGGGCACATATCAGGCTTTCTTGCCACTGTTCCTAGCCACTTTGCCCAAGGTCCAGCATTCTCCCCGATTGGCTGGCCCTCTTTATTTATTTCCAAGAATAGGTTTTTGCCCGGTGGCATATTCCATATATCATCGAATCGGTTAGGCCCACGTTTATTGGACACAACAACCGCTCCAGCTGCGGGTACGGGTATGTCCTCAGTATCTATTAAAACACCAAGTTGCATCAAATTATAATGAAACACAAAAGAATGAAATGTCAACAAACTAGCCATTTACACTGGTGTAAAACTAAACTCTTAGAGTTACTTTGAATTATTTTTTATATTAGCTTGTTAATGAGGGCATTTTTCTTATTAACATGGTAATATAAAAAAATAACTCAAAGTAAAACATATTCTAATATTCTTTTACCTGTAAAAATTTTTATCAGAGCCATATTTTAACAAACCCTTTTTTGGATTTTTGTTCTTTTCTTGACCAACATGCTCACCATAGATGATTCTGATTAGAGATTGACATATATAAAAGTCCAAAATGCATGGCAAGAGCGCAAAAGAGGTTATTAAAGAACCTATATTTCATCTTAGAACTCACATATGACATAAATGTGGCACTCATGCAAGTAAATAATACATTCCCTTCTACTTGGGCTTTAAATGCCAAAAATGCATAGCTAGAGTAAACAAGGGAGTGTAGACCATTTGTTTCAATTTCACCCTATATAGCCACAAAGTTGATTGTTTTTGCCAAATGGTTTCTTGCCAATCAAATGAGGTCTATGATTTTCAATTGAAATGAATTAGAAAAAGACTAATAAAATATGGCCAGAAGATATGAAATTTGAACATATATTACTGTGGAATTTTCAAATCTAGACAAATCAATTAAGTATATTATGTAAATTACAATGGACAACACATAATCTACTGCCTTATATGGAATTGCACTTTTGAAATGAATTTCAGTGCACAAGAGTCAGTAATAGACATGGGATCGATTATTGGAAATGCTATTGTTTATTATGGTGGGAGAAACTTCAAATATATGAAGCCTTCATTGCTATGGCCTAACAAAATGTCTCTGCATAGAGCACTGTCCTAGAAACATATTTATTAACACATTAATAGTGAATCTATGAACTTCTGATTATCTTACAAATTACTTGAATTGAATTTTATTTATTAAAAACAAAACAAATTTATAGCAGATATAGAAATAATTATTAAAAAAAATATGAAAAAAAAAAAATATAGGAATGGAATTTCATAATTGAGCTATTGAGTACAAATTTAGAAATACACCAACCTGGTGGTTGTGTCTCGTCATCACTCCCCTGGGACTGTCGTCTATCATCATCAGTTGGAGGAGCTTGTTGGCGTGATGGTACTTCATCAGACCCCACATGTGAGGAGCTCTCACCAGGCTCAATGAACTGAAGTCGCCGCTTCCTTCCCATTCTTCTGTGCAGTACCTAAACAATGCAAGCCTGTTAGTTATAAAAAACATAATGTTACATATACATATGTCTATATATAAACACACACACACACACACACACACACACATATATATGTACATAATCTCTAACAAACGCTTTAAACATGTAGCACTTGACAAGCACACTACCAAGCCACACATATGGAAGCAATTGAGTTTCTATTTACTTTAGTCCAAAAACAGTATAGGTGACAATGAAAATGCATATTCTAATCTAAAGTGTTATAATAGGAACGTATTAGTTCAAAAGATGGTCTTACTACATTACACTACTAATCGTCATTGTACTCATTGTCGCTATACTCCTCATCGTTGACTTCATCATCAATAAAGTCATTATCATCTATGAAGTCTCATCTATGAAGTCGGCTTTTCAGGTTTTGGAGATATTTTGGTCATTTTTAGTTTTTTGGGATATAAACCCATTCAAAACTTTGTTTTTAAATAATTCAGAGCTATTTTGGCCATTTTCTGGGTTTTGGGGGGTATTTTGGTCATTTTTAGGTTTCAGGGGTATTTTGGTCATTTTGTAGGTTTCGTGATTATTTTGGTCATTTTTCGATTTCGGAGGTATTTTGGTCATTTTTCAGGTTTTGGAGATATTTTGGTCATTTTTAGTTTTTTGGGATATAAACCCATTCAAAACTTTGTTTTTAAATAATTCAGAGCTATTTTGGCCATTTTTTGGGTTTTGGGGGGTATTTTGGTCATTTTTAGGTTTCAGGGGTATTTTGGTCATTTTGTAAGTTTTGTGATTATTTTGGTCATTTTTCGATTTCGGAGGTATTTTGGTTATTTTTCAGGTTTTGGAGATATTTTGATCATTCTTAGTTTTTTGGGATATAAACCCATTCAAAACTTTGTTTTTGAATAATTCAGACCTATTTTGGCCATTTTCTGGGTTTTGGGGGGTACTTTGGTCATTTTTTAGGTTTCAGGGGTACTTTGGTCATTTTGTAGGTTTCGTGATTATTTTGGTCATTTTTCGATTTCGGAGGTATTTTGGTCATTTTTCAGGTTTTGGAGATATTTTGGTCATTTTTTTGAGTTTCGAGGGTATTTTGGACATTTTGTAGGTTTCGTGGTTATTTTGGTAATTTTGAGATTTTGAGGTATTTTGGTCATTTTTTAAGATTTTAGAGTACTTTGGTCATTTACACTTTGGGACATTTTGGTAATTTTAATAATTGGGTAATTGGGTGGGTTGGGGTTTATCTCTAATAATTGGGTTGGATTGGGTTTGGGTTAGAAACAATTAGTTAAATGAGTTTTAATGGGTAAATGAGTTTTATATACCCAACCCAATTAAAATAGTAAATTGTATTTTAATATTGTTCGTCCTCGAGTCTCATCTTACATTTTTTTTAGCTATTACATTATATTTAACTAATTTTTAGTGAGGAATTATATTTTATTAATTTGAAGTATTAAATTAAAATATATTAAATTAGTTTGAAGTATTACATTAAATTAAATTCTATTAAATTGAATTATTAAAAAATATTTTTATTGATTAATATAATTTATTTCATTAATTTGTACTGTTAAATTATATTTTATTAATTTGAAGTATTATATTTTTTTTTAGAGGTAAAAGGTAGAAATTTTATTGATGATAAATATACATGACATGTGACAACTTTGACTATTCAATACATCAAGGCCACCCTGGCCATTACAATAGCACAAGGGCAGCAACAACTGGTTTGCAAACTAGGCAATTATGTAGAAACAAAACACGAGCTCATGGCTAGCAGAAGCTGGTTCTCATTCTTGCAAATGGTGTGGTGTATAACTCAGAGTAAGTTGAATAGTTGGTATATTATATATACCCTCTTCCAATCTAATCATAGTATCTTAATATTTCTATCAAATTGGTATTCAACTTCCTTTTTGTAATCTTGACATTTTTCAAGAAAAAGAGAGAGAGAGAAAAAAAAAAAGGACAAACTTCATTTTTTTAACATTAAATATATTTGTCCATATCACCTCAAGTTCTTGTTTGCGTACTTCCTCCTTTCTGGCTTCTGATCTAGCACTTCTTTGCACCTCAAAGATCACAGCAACTCCTGCAACCTATATAGGCAGAAATTAGATCATGAAGCAACAACAAAGCCTTAGTCCCAAAATAATCTATATCTTTTTTGATAAGCAAAAAAATAGTTTCTGATAACTGAATAATATATCTCTAGATATATAATTGGCTTTTTGTGAGATGAGCATTCAATTTTTATATGTTAAATATATGTATGTATGCATTAGATAATTGACATTCATGTCCCCTATATGTACAAATTACAAAGGCCCTCTATATATTAAATACAATGCATGCAAAAGTGGTGTTTTTTCCCCCATGGTCAGAGAGATACCACCTTGGATGGTTAATAAACAAATGCTTTACAATTAAGAATCATGAAATTGTAGGCAATAACCAATCAGAGTGCATCATTTCAATTTTACAAGTAAGGATAAAAACTATTTTACCCAAAAGAAAGATGAATTTTTCAGTTCATCTATTTCAAAAAGGTGGAAATATATTTGATTCGCTAATTTGGATGAAAAATTCCAAAAAAACAAACAAAAAATTAAAAAAACAAAAACAAAAACAAAAAGTGACCGCCAACCAAGAATCGAGATATTTGCAAAAATAGAATTATTCAACTTTTAGGTATGATTCAAAACTATCTTTGTGTTGTAACACAACGTCCAAGAGCGACACAAAAAGGTAGGACAGTTTCTAGTGTAATCCTAAGGGGCCACAATTATATTTGTTCATAGGATAAAATATATTAAATATTTCACCATGTTCCTCAATCAGAGAAATACCAAATTAACTAAAGAGAAACCACCAAGATATCATCAGACTAAAGGGTCATTGTGGTGTAATGGTAAAACTCAATGGTTAGCACATTTTAGCTGATTTGTCAACTTAACAAACAAAGATCCAACTCAAGTTTCAAGCATATTTGACAGTAATATTGGTGTGATTTAATGGTAGAGAAACAAATTGGAGACACCAAGTTTAACGCCAATATTTCAGAATTTGATATAAAATGAAATAAATTTTTATTTATTTTTGGTCAATCTTAGTTATGTTCCAGAGGGTCTGCCTTAAGGAAGTGGGAAAAAATAAAAAGAAAAAGGAAAGGCTAAGTGGAAAAAAATTAAGAAAGAGAAGGGTGTAATCCAGATAAGTGGAAGTACTTAAATTCTTTTCGTTACCTCTAATGTATATCATGCAAGTTTAATTGTTCTTGACTACCTCAAAGTTCAAAATATTTATATGTACAAACAAATGTGTTCCAATGGTATTTGAGAAAATGAATAAGGTAAACTACTTTTAGGGTCATTCACACTAAAGACATAACGCAAAGCTGGCTTTTGTGCTAATAAGTAAGAGAATAGCTTATTGGAAAGAAGGTTCACTTTAAGTGGTACGGAAATTATTTAATTCCTAGACTGTTAATTACAAGAGTCTAGGTGAAGAGAACCCAATAAACATTATGACAATAAAAATAAAAATATCAAAGTTAATGGTTGTACTAGAAATACCCAAGAACAAAGGGGACCAAGTTAGAAAAAAGTAACCCCCAAAAAAGAGAAAAAGAAGACTTCAAACAAATACCTTTTTAAAAGAGATGCATGTACTGCAACCAATAGATTCAACCCCACGAGATACCAAAATAGGCAGTGGTCCTATAAACAATTCTAATTATGTCCACAAGGCCATAATTTTTACCAAGAACTTTTTTTCTGCTACATTATGAACCACAAATTGAGTATCTATTTCCAGCTAATCAAATCATGATATAAGGTTCTAATTGGTGCAGACCACCAATCTAGAGTGGTCCTTTGAAGCACTAGATTGTACCAAGTCAAGACAACAAAGTCTTTATATACATGCTCATTTTGCCTACCACTCTCCTCTTCCCCATGCAATCATTTCTTTATATAATGCTTTCTAAGTGATTATTTATTTATTTATTTTTTTACGTGAAATAGATAAGCTTTTCTTTAACATGTATCATTAATCCAATTATGAACCTGTTTGGCCTTCATGAGCCCTTAAATTTTTATTTTTGCACTTGCACTTGCCTTGCATGTTCATTTTTTCTAGTGTAATCCTACACTTACCAATGTTTACTCCTACATATTTCCAATTCTTTAAAATCCTTTCCACTCATTTTCTAATGTCCATGTATGTATGTTCAGCATTCTGCAATCCAAAGAGGTTAAACAAAACTGTCTGAACTCTAAACTCTGAAGTTGTAAAGGGCATTTAGTGTGGGTTTCTTACAGTATTTTAAGATATACAATTTAAGAGATGCAAAACTAGGGGGGAAAAGAAAGGGGACCAAAAAAAAGGTTAACTGCATAAAACATTATGTTACAATTTAAATAAATAAATAAAAACACACACACACAAACACAGATATACAAAACTCCTCTAACTTCAAATAAGGCTTCTTGGGTGGCTTTAGCATCTAGGTCAATCATAACTAAATCAAAACTGAATCATGCTGAAATTGATGTTAGTGACTATATTCATATTTCACAGTCAGAAAAGACCAAAATTTTGTCCAACTCCAACATCGTGAAGTGCTTCCTAATATAAAAAATAGAACAAATTGCAATTTTCTTTCCCCGAGTAAACACAGAATAGATTGCAAATACTCCAAATAAAAATACAACCAAAAGAAGAAACTCATCATATTACAAACTAAAAATCCAGTCATCATGTGTATCTTGACACTTGACTGCCTTGGAACAGAGAGACATAAATGAAGAACCATAGCTTAATGTCTTGGTGTAGTCATAAGTTAAAAGTCCTCACAGTGGTTTAGATATAAGTTTCTGTTGTCTTCATAGCCCACAATTTTCGTACTTTTCGATGGGTTAGCTTTAAATTTCCACAACATTCTAATCAACCAAACAGAAAAGCCAAAAACCCAAGACAAATATTTTATGAAAAAACTAAAAAAAAAAGAAAAAAAAGTGCTAAATAAATAAAGTGTAGAAGGTATACCGTCGGGGGTGTGTCAAGCGGCTGAGGGAGGGAAGGAGACTGAGGATGGCCGCGGTGGTTGTTTTGTTGGAGGTGGTGGTGTCGGCGGCAGAAGGCAAGGCTGACGGAGTGTGAGGGAGAGTGAGGGAGGGAGTGAGGGAGAATGAGGTTGTCCCACTCTAGATTGGAGGACTGTTGGACCGATGGCGGAGAGGACAGTGGTGGCTCGGCAGTCCGATTGGCGAGGGTAGAGTGATGAGAGTGAAGGAGAATGACGTAGAGAGTGTTTGGGAGTCTGATGGTTTGATTTGAGTGAGAAAGAGACCCTAATTTTTTACAAAGTGTTTTGGTGGGAACCAGAGAGTTTTAGAGGGAATTCAGTAGATTTTTATTGTGACAACATTTTGATCTATTATAGCGGACTTAAAGCTGCTGCAATAAAGAAAGAGCAGGTGAAGGTTTATTATCACAAGAATATAACTTGTTGTGGCGAAAATCAAGCCCGCCTTAATATCTCTTTAGGATTTTTTTTAATAAAATAATATTTAATACTTCAAATTAAAAAATGTATAATTTAATAATTAAAAAATATAATTTAATCCTACAAATTAACAAATATATAATTTAATATTTCAAATCACTAAAATTAAATTTAATACTACAATTGTCAATAAAATATAATTTACTAATGAATAACAATATAATTAATACTTCCAATTATGTAAATATATTTTAATACTACAAATTAATTGAGTATAATTTAATAAGTAATAAGATTTAATATAATAATTCAAATTAATAAAATATAATTTAACAATACAAATTAATAAAATAAGTTATATTAATTAATAAAAATATTTTTTAATAATTCCATTTAACAAAATTTAATTTAATTTAATACTTCAAACTAATTTAATATATTTAATTTAATACTTCAAATTAATAAAATATAATTCCTCACTAAAAATTAGTAAAATATAATGTAATAGCTAAAAAAAAATGTAAGATGAAACTCGAGGACCAACAATATTAAAATATAATTTAATATTTTAATTGGGTTGGGTATATAAAACTCATTTATCCATTAAAACCAATTTAACTAATTACTTCTAACCCAAACCTAACCCAACCCAATTATTATGGGTAAACCCCAACCCAACCAATTACCTAATTACCAAATTACGAAAATGCCCCTAAAGTGTAAATGACCAAAGTACTTTAAAATCTTCAAAAATGACCAAAATACATCATCATCCTCAAAATTACCAAAATAACCACAAAATCTACAAAATTACCAAAATACCCCCGAAACCCAAAAAAAATGTCCAAAATATCCCCAAAACCTAAAAATGACCAAAATACCCCCAAAACAAAAGAAAATTACCAAAATACCCCCGAAATGCATAAAATGACCGAAATACCCCCGAAACGTAAAATGATCGAAATATCCCAAAACCTATCAAATGACCAAAATACTCCCGAAACCCAAAAAAAAGTCCAAAATATACCCAAACCTAAAAATGACCAAAAATATCCCAAAAAAAAAAAAAAAACCCAACAAACTCCCAACACCAAAAACCTACCAAGATACCCCCGAAACCAATAAAATGACCAACACACCCCAACACCTGAAATTTACAAATAATACCCCCGAAATATAAATAATGACCAAAACACCCTTGAAACTTAAATAAATGAGCAAAATACCTCTAAAACCTAAAAATAAAATGGCCAAAATAACCTCGAAGCCTAAAAATTAACCAAAATAACCCACGAAATCTAAAAATAACCAAAATACCCTCTGTAGGGTCCTCTTTTACCCCCCCCCCCCCCCCACCCCACAACCTCAAAACCTAAAAAATGGCCAAAATAACCCTAAAGCCTGAAAATTAACTAAAATAATCTAGAAACCTAAAAATGATCGAAATACCCTCTAAACCTAAAAAATGTTCGAAATACCCTCAAAACCTAAAAATTAACTGAAATACCCCTTGAAACCTAAAAAATGACCAAAATACACCTAAAACCTACAGATGACAAAAATAACCCCTAAAACCTAAAAAATGACCAAAATACCCCGAAATCTATAAAATGACAAAAATGCCCCTTAAACCTGTAAGTCGATAAAAAAACATCCTAAACCTAAAAAATTACCAAAATCTCCCCTAAAACTAAGAAATGACGAAAATACTCCCTAAACAAAACAAATGGCCAAAATACCCCCTAAACCCCTATTTTGGTAATTTAGAGACTTTGGGTGTATTTTGTTCATCTTATAGGATTAGTGGTATGTTGGTCATTTTAGATATTTTTAGGGGTATTTTGGTTGTTTTATAGGTTTAGAGGTATTTCACTCATTTTAGGGGTTTTAGAGTATTTTTGGTAATTTAAGAGGTTTCAGGCTATTTGTGGCCATTTTTGAGGTGTTGGGTTTATTTGGGTCATTTCAAAGGTTTAGGGGTATTTTCGGCACTTTATATGTTTGAGGGTATTTTGATCATTCTTTTAGGTTTCAAGGGTATTTTAGTCATTTTTTAGGTTTAGGGGTGTATTTTGGTCATTTTATAGTTTTAGGGGGATATTTTGGTCATTTTAAGGTTTTGAGATTATTTTCCTCAACTTTTAGGCTTCGGGGTCAATTTTTAGGTTTCGGCCGGTTTTTTGGTCATTTTTAGGTTTCAAGGTTAGTTTGATTAATTTATAGGCTTCGGGGTTATTTTGGCTATTTTTTAGGCCAATCAAATGAGGGTACTTCGATCATTTTGGTTAGGGGGTATTTTGGTCATTTTTTGGATTTAAGGGGAATTTCATTAATTTTTAGGTTTCGGGGGTATTTTGGTCATCTTCTATGTTTCAGAAGTATTTTAGTCATTTTTTGGATTTTATCGATTTCAGCAGTATTTCGATCATTTTTTTTTTTTTTTTGTGTTTTGGGGGTATTTTGGTCATTTTTTAGGGCATTGGGCTATGTTCGTAATTTTTAGGTTTTGGGGGTACTTTGGTCATTTTTTTTGGTTTCAGGGGATATTTCAGTCATTTTTTATGTTTCGGGAAGATTTTGGTAATTTTTAGGTTTCGAGGGTATTTTGGTCATTTTTTGTATTCGGGCAATATTTTGGTCATTTGAAAATTAACAAATCCCTATAGGTGATTTTTACAGGTTTCGGGAGTATTTTGGTCATTTTTAAAGTTTCAGGACTATTTTGGTCATTTTTTTGGTTTCAAGGGTTGTTTCAGTCATTTGTGATGTTTCGGGGAGATTTTGGTAATTTTTATGTTTCGAGGGTATCTTGATCATTTTTTTTGTATTCGGGCGATATTTTGGTCATTTGATAATTAACAAATCCCTATAGATGATTTTTATAGGTTCCAGGGGTATTTTGGTCATTATTTTGGGTTCTGGGGGTATTTTAGTCATTTTTAGGTTTTGAGGGCATTTTGGTCATTTTTTTGGGTTTTAGGGATATTTGGGAAATTTTTAGGTTTTTGGGGTATTCTGGACAATTTTTGGGCTTTGGGGGTATTTTTCTAATTTTTAGGTTTTGAGGTATTTCAGTCATTTTATCCAATATGGGAATGGATAGAGCTGTCCCAGCGCTTTTAAAACCGCCGGGACAAGTCTTTTCCCATAAGGGAATGGAGAGACTTGTCCTAGCACTTTTAAAAGTGCCGGCATAGGTTAGTCTCATTCCCTTATGAGAAAGACTTGTCCCAGCGCTTTTAGAAGCACTGGGACAAGGTCATTCTCCATACAGGAATTGAAGGACCTGTCCCAGCACTTTTACTGTCCCAGTGCTTTTAAAAGCGCTGGGACAACTCTTTCTCGTTCCCTTCTGAGAAAGAGCTGTCCCAGCGCTTCTAAAAGCACTGGGACAAGGTCATTCTCCATAAAGGAATTGAAGGACCTGTTCCAGCGCTTTTAAAAGCGCTGGGATAGCTCTTTCTGGTTCCCTTACGAGAAAGAGCTGTCCCAGCGCTTCTAAAAGCGCTGGGACAAGGTCATTCTCCATAAAGGAATTGAAGGACCTGTCCCAGCGCTTTTAAAAGCGCCGGGACAGCTCTTTCTCATTCCCTTATGAGAAAGAGTTGTCCCAGCGCTTTTAGAAGCGCTGGGACAAGGTCATTCTCCATAAAGGAATTGAAGGACCTGTGCCAGCGCTTTTAAAAGTGCTGGGACAGCTCTTTCTAGTTCCCTTATGAGAAAGAGCTGTCCTAGCGCTTCTAAAAGCACTGGGACAAGGTCATTCTCCATACAGGAATGGAGGGACCTATCCCAGCGCTTTTGGGCTCCTATACCAGCGTTTTTGTGAAACGCTGCTATAGACCTCCTATTGAAGCGCTTTGTAAAGCGCCGGTTTTGAGTGCTGGTACATGCTTGTCTATTACGGTGTTTTGTAAAAACGCCGGGAAAAAAACGCCGGGACAGGTCGATTCTCTAACTTTTGAATATTAAAAAAAATTAATATATATATATCATAAGTATAATTTACAAAAATCGATGTGATGCTAACAAGTTTTTAATCAAACTTTAAAACACTTTTATTTATTTATCTACTTTTATATTTATATTTTTGTATATATTATTATACAAATAAGGGGATGGTTTCCTTCAAACTATTTTTAGGTGGTTTCTATAATCATAGAATTGTAATTAAAGTGTTCCTTCTCTATCTTGTGCAAGTAATATAATAGGGAAAAGAAAAAAGAAAAAAAAAATTGTACACTTTCCAAATTGTATGATCTAAAATATGGGCTGTCCCCTCATTCTGAGTGTATATTGTGTTGTTTCTGTGCTTGGAAAGCTAAAAGAATTATTACACTATACTGTATGTGAAACCATCCTAATATAGTAATACTGTCTAGTTAAAAAAAGAAAGAAGAGGATTTTACCAAAATTAATGTCTTTTATTTATTTATTTTTTTTTATGGTAGAAGTTTTAAGCACTTTTAAATGTTATCAATAAATTCTAAATTTAGTAATTTACCTTAATCACCATTTTTTTTTAAAATTTTTATGATGGCACTAGTACCTACTAAGGTTATAAAATATCAAGAAACATTCACATTTTCGCAGAAAATATGGCAAAAATTCATTGCATGGTAGTCGACACATATTTTTGATAATTGCAACTTTTTTAAAGAACAAAAAACAGAACAGTAATAGCTGACCCACAAGGCTACAAGCTTTGAGGATTGGAACCTCTTTTATGTGCTGTTCTGGTCCTCAAGGTCATTTTCTCCTTTGACAAAAATTAGACTCTCCATGTAAGTAATTATTTGCAACGATTTCCGTACTCCACCAATTTGAAGATTAGTCATTTCTTGGGTATAGAGGTTATACAAGAGTAATTGCCCTTCATTATTTTCCAAGAACATGCGATCATTCTTAAAAAATCCTAATGGTTTTTCAATTCCCATAAGAGGTCCAATAGTGAATAGCTTAGTCCAAGACTCCCTAACACCAAATTCAAGCAACGACCATATATGAAAAAAACTCCCTGACAATTCTATATCTTCTATAAAAATAACTAGAGAAACCAATTCATTTAACACGAAAAACCTTCTTAGACTATAATGTCCATACCCAATAGCTCTATTATCTGGTAGAGTTGTTGTTAGAAATAACTCATTGCTCATATCAAATGATATAATGCACTGATTGCATTTACCACCACTATGATGTGCCCACCAAGAAAGCATCCCTTTCGTGTATGTCCTACGAGAAATAGTATACCTTAAAATATTACCCGGCACGCATGCATGAACCTTTCTCCATGAATTAGTACTCAAACAATATACCTCAGCAACACTAAATCTTCTTCTTTCATAAAAGGGTAATTCAGGATGGTCATAGTTTTCTAAGATCATGACCACCTTGTAGTCATTAGATTTGATGTCGAAACCAAACCCAAGATCTTGAGGGAAGGCTTTGCCTTGTGTATAGGATATTTGAGACTGTGGAACAACTTTTGTTTCTTTTGTTGCTGGGTTCCACAGAATAATATTCAAGGAGTCATGAACACGCAAACAAACAAGACCATTGGATGAGCCAACGATGTCAAACTTATCCGTCTTATCAGTTCCTAAATACGATGAAGGAACAGCTTGTGTCGAAGATATTTCAAGAGTTTCATATGGAAGCTTGGAGAAAACATAATTATGGGAAGTTTTCTCACGCCGGAGAAGAAGGAAACCAACATTCATATTCTTGTTAGACGTGGTCTGGTTGTGGAGAAGATGTTTAGTGATGAAGTTTTGGCCACTAATGAGATCACACCATGATTTACAGACACACTTGAGTCGCAGTAGTGACATCACAGGCAGCCATAGCAAAATTTGTATCACCAAGTCTTCAGGCAATTCTTCATTAGTTGTCAACATTGTGTTTCTTCCTTTCCTTGGTTACAAAGAGAAAAATAAATGATCAATAAACACAGAGATGAGAAATTGTGTGTTCGTGGGGGATTAAGTTTTTTGTTTAGATTTAGAAAAATTTGAGAATATTTTTTATTGTTTATAATTTGATAGTTAGAGGTGGGGGAATTTGTATCGGAAATATCTCCTTGATAGATAGGGAACAATCACTAAAGAAAATCAACCACAAGAAATAAAAATTAAAAGTAAAAAAAAAAAAAAAAAAAAACACGTACACACACTCCACTTGACAAAAATGTAAAGGAAAAGACAAAACAAGTGTTACCTAAGCCAAAATTATGTAAACTGTGAAGTGCAGTGTTCTTGATCTTGAAAATGAGATTGGATCAGCGTTAATGGAGGTTATGAGATGATGGAGGGTTCTTTGTGCGGATGAGTCAATGGGTGAGAGAGCATTTGTGGTCTCGAAATGAGAATGGATAAGAGGATTTATTTGAATTCTTGAAGTGAAAACTGAGAACGGATGATAGAATTTTTTGAAGGAGTAATGGAATGTCGGAAGGCCTGGCTGCTTTGGCAAAAGAAGACAACAACAAATAAACTCAGCAGTACCACTCTTGCACGCACCTATTTATTGTAAATTAATTGTAACTTCTGGCTATGCATTTAATTTCCCTCACTCCAAATTTTTTTTTCACCCTTCTTCGCTTTCCACTGCAAGCAAGTTTTGAATTCACTGCCACGGGCAACGAAGGAAGCAGCATGCCCCGACATTAAATGCCCCTCCAATCAATTTGAGAATATTGGTGGCTCAATGCAAGGCACGGGCTTGGTCTATTGTAAGACTTTCTTTTTGAGAAGAACCCTGCAAATTCTTTTAAGGCATGACTAGCCATATTTACTAAAATTACAGCTTCAATATGCAGAGAAGCATCCTCCTTCCACATCGAAAAGTCACTAGTATATCTAGCAAGGTTGTGAGCAACGAAATTTCCTTGTTTTTTAGTATGGAAAAAAAAAAATCTTTATCATAGGATCCTAACATCAATTTAGCTTTGTCAATAAGATAACCAAAGGAAGCAAAAGAAGTATCTTTCATATATCAAAGGGTTGAAAATTACTTCAGAATCGCCTTCTATAATAATGGAAGAGGCAGCAATAATATCCCTAGCAAATTAAGAGTAGGGCTTCACTGTAGCTACTGCTTTGACTTCATTCACAAATTATTGGAAATAAAGGAAAGATATTACCTGACTTTTCCTTGAAAATTACACAGTATGATTTTATCAAAAGAGGCGGCAGAGATGAGGAGTGAACCAAATCACTATCTTGAGACAAATTGTGCCGTTTAAGGTTTACCCAATGTAGTTAGACAAATAATTCATGCACATTGTCCCCAGGATACAACAACCTAGCTAACTTGACTGATTATCCTTATGAGTCTACATTGCAAATCTCAAATTCACAAGCAAACAACAGTTCATTTGGAAACAACTTATTTAACTGAAATTGAAAAATTTTTGTTGAATGTACTATAAATAAAGTTAAAAGGTAACTGAAATAGTATAGTACTAGTAGAACTCATGAATAGTACCAAAAATAAGCTAAATAGTAAAAAAAGTTGTTTTTTTAAGCTAATACCTAACACACACGAGAAATAGATTACCTAAAAAGGGTTCATGCAAAAAAAAAAAAAAAAAAAAAAAAAAAAAACAAATAAATGTAGTGGTAGTTTGCACAGGACGTCTGAGGGACAGCCAAAGGAATGACAAACATATGAGCTAATATAATTTTTTTTGTTTGAAGAAGATGGAGTAGTATAAATTGGAAAAGTGTCTTAGAAAAGATTATCACAAGAACCCTATTGGAAAAGTGGTTTGGTTATGGAGAAGGTGTTTATTGATGAAGTTTTGGCCAGTAATGAGGACATACCAGATTTACAGACACTCTTGAATCGTAATAAAGACATTGCTGGCAGCCATAGCAAAATTTGTATCACTAAGTCTTCAGAAAGTACTTTATTAGTCATCAATATAGTGTTTCTCCCCTTCTATGATACAAAGAGGAAAATGAATGATCAACAAACATAGAGATGAAAAACTATTTGGTCTTGGGAGATTGAGTTTTTGTTAAATCTCATATTGAAAATGAGAGGGACTTTTTTATTTTTATTTTTAATTGCAGTGTTTAATGAACTACTATTAATTGGAGCAGATATTGTGAAAGTTCAATATGGGTATGAAACACCCTTGAACGTTTAGACCCCAAATTATAAAAATACCAATTTAAGCTTTATATCAAACAATTTATGTGCAGAACAAGATAATAAGCCAATAATAGAATTGATAGACAATTTAAGCCAAATATAAACACATCCACAGCAGTAAATATAAGGCAAAGATAAAGGGAAGAACGATGCAAACATACGGACAACACACGATGTGTTATCGAAGACGAAACCGAAGTCCTCGGCGTAAAACCTCTCCGCCGCCCTCCAAGCGGTGATAAAATCCACTAAAGAATGTAGTTGGGATACATGAACAGCAGAAGACCCTCCAAGCCTAATCTACCCAGGTACTTAAGCCCTCCAAGCTTCTTGCTCCAACGAGGTTACGCCGAACCTATTTCTTCTTTAACTTCCCGAATTCCGCTACTTAACCATAGCATCAACCAATGTATATTGGTTCCTTCCAAACTGCTTCACTCAGCACCAAACAAACCTTCTCACAGATGTGAGTGTGGTGAGATAAGGATTTGGTAAAAGACCTCTCAAGGGTATGACAATGGAGAGGAAAAGAGTAGAGAAATTTGTAAAGTTTCTTAGATGAAGATTGGGGATGAGGCAATCTTGTTTTTCTCTAGGGTTTTCTCTCACAAAATTCTCTCTAGAAGCTCTCAACATTTAATGGGTATAAGGGTCTATATATAGTGAGGTGATATGAGAATACGAAGAGACAGATTTTTGCCAAACAGGATAAATTGGCGGCTTGGTCTCGTGGCTTGTCCAAGTCGCGAAATCAAATCGCAACGTAACGGCTTGGCCAGCCTGGGACTTTTGTCCTGTAATGTGACAGCTAGCGTGACCCTTCAACTTCCCTGCATGCATTTCACGTGCCTGGAGTTGGCGACTTGCAGCCGCGAGCCACCCGCGAGTCCTAGCCATGAAGTTCTGCTTCTTTGCACATACTTGAGCTTCTCTTCACAACTTCTCACACACTACCCTTACAATAATTCCACCTACATACAGGGTTACTAAGTGCTTAATTTACAAGCAAATTGGCACGGAATAAAGCCAACACGATGGTTGATAATTTTTAACCTTACAATCTCCCCCTTTGGCTATTCCATAACAAAACCCTAAAACAAACTCTAGATTTAACGCCTGAGTTGGGAATAGTTGGAAAACTCACTCACACCTAACTCTAGAATCTACGAAGCGTTAGAACCATAAGAACAAGTAACTCTTGAAACACAACAATACAATAAGTTCATTGTATACAGAAACTTGTAATGCATATGGAGCAAGCACAATGCGATCATGCACAATGGAATAAAGCAATAAACCATGGCAAGACTAAAACAGGTAATCACTATAGCCAAGTGATCACAATGCTCATTTACACTTGAAATGAACATCCGGATATTCAAGACAATAAACACAAGGTAAATTGCTTGAATGACCAACACTCAACCAATGCACAATACATAGAGTATGTACATCTAGGAACAATCCTACAACGGGCACAAGAGTGACAGTACTTAGAAGAAAATGCAAGACATTTAGTTGGAAGTATTGATTTAACAAAGCACAAAGGTTGCATAAAGCTTGACACAAACCACAAAGGCCTACAGATATGCATTAACAAACCCTTAAAGCTTACATAAGCAACATGGGTACAAACCAAAAACATAAAAAACTGAATGACATCATATTATATATGCTGAAATAAATAACTACCACCACAGTATTTTGAGTTATCAAAGTTTTATATATAGAAAAACAAATGAAAAAGAAATGATGAAGAAATCTCCCCCTCAAAACGAGCACTCCCCCTCAAGAGCTGTCCCCAAAAGTTCTCCCCCTTTTTGACAAGAATTGCCAAATGGTCAATGCTGCAATTTTGAGAAAATGCCATCAACTTGAGTTGCTAAGACATCAATTTGGTCCTGCATAGCGGCCAATCTCTCCGACTGCTTTCTCTAGCCATCACTGAGGGTCTTCTCCACTTCCTCAAGATGTTTGTGGAGGTTATCAAAGAACATTTTCAACTTGTTAGGTTGAGGAGCAGACTGTGGTTGTGAAGTGCTTGGTTGCTATGAAGTATGGATGGCATGGACAGGTGAATCTGGCTCAGGAGTAGAAGAGGTAGCAGAAAATAGATGTGCACTCTTTGGAGTTTTGGATGAATGACTCCTGCTGGCTTGTAGAGTAAACATAGAGATTGGTCAAGGATGAGCAATCATGTTCCCAACTGAGGGAGGAGTGACACCTTCTCTTAGAAAGAACTTCATAATAAGACTACAGAATGGAAGGCACCCTCGTGCTACTGTTTGGGTTGCTGTCTTTCTTATGATGTGATAAATATGAGCACAGATGTCAATGGTGGTGCCTGTGATGAGATCACATAGAAATTGTGCCCTTCCAAGGTTTATATACATCGTATTGGTCAGTGGATAGAGGTTTGAAAACATGATCAGCTTCAATGTTGTCAAATCAGGTGAAAACTTGGTAGTACTAATGGATGTGCCGGCACTAGAAATGTCATGGTCAGGACCAAGAACATGGAGAATGTCCTGAATCACTAGAGTACGATCATCATATAGAGTTAGATCGGCATCCACAGGTCGTGTGATTTTGAGAAGGTTAGCTATGGTGTCTGGCCTAATGATGAACTCTGTTCCTCTTACCAGACAATGTAGTTCAGTCTGAAGATCAACTGTGTTGGCAAAACACTCCTTCACTAGTTCAATCATTGGATCAACAAAATTTCCAAATAATGCTGCCCAATCTTTTGCCGCGAAGATCTGAGGGACAAAAGTAGTGTCCAAAGTGTCAAATCTGACCTCCCGTTCCACTATAGGAGTTCCCCGGTCAAAAATGCTTGAGTAAGCATCTTGGTGTTGAAGAGTTTTGAACAACTCCATATTGAGTTCAGTAGATGGCTGTGACGAAGACCGTGTTCTTTTTGTAACAGGTAATGTGTCCTCTTCTGTCATAACCTCTTTTCCTTTAGAAGATTGTCGAGACATCTGTAAGAGAGCAAACATACAACAAAGTACCAGATGCAAAACCACAGTGAACCAACATTAACTTGATTAGATTCAGTTAGGAATGTGGGGAAAAATTTCACTTAATCACAAACACAAGAAACAGATTAACATTCAGAGAACAGATGGTTAAAATGATACACATTCCATACTGAAGCACAGAAACATCGAAACATCCCAAGGAGCACAAACACTCTAAAGACTACAGAACCAAAGACAAATGACCCAAAGCCACATACCAAATGCACCACATAAACCCCAAACCCATATGTCTAATGAGTAAAGAGAAACTCTATCAAATGAATAATGTTCAGACAAGAGACAAGCATACTAAGGCACAGACAAGATACAAAATAAACTCAGCAACCAAAGGCAATAACCTCAAACAATCGTATTCACCATATTAGGCAAACCCATTTTTGGACACAGTATATCGCAGAACACATGTGCAATGTTCAAAACAAGAAGGTAATGGTCAACATAAAAAAAATGAAATGAGGTAAAGAAAACCCATACCTTATTCTTGATGTTTGATGAAGACATGATGCAGAAAATGAAAGCTATTCCAAAGAACCACGGAGTGTAGAGAAAAGATATTGAGGAGAAGATGAACAGACACTGAACTTCGAGGGAAAAATTGAAAAAACAGTTTTAAAATCTGTCTTTAAAACGCAAAACACGCGTTTTTCGTGATTAGATCAAGTCGCCAGTAAGTCGCCAAGTTAAGCTGTGAAACACTGTGAAGAGACAAAACTTGAGAAATTTCTCTAAGTGTTTTTCGTGACTAGAAAGTCTACCCGCGAGATAGTCGCGATATGAGCCGTGAAATTCTTTGAGTACTTTTTGCGACTGGACCTTCCACCCGTGAACCAGTTGCCATACTGACCCGCGAAAATAGGAAAATTCAAATTTTGAAAAAATTTTCTAAGTTTTTTTCGTGATTAGAGCATTTACTCGCCAATTAGCTGCGAAAAATCTCTGAGTGATCTCGCGACTGGGACATGCGACTAGGCCAACCCGCGACTTAGTCGCCAAAACAGGGCAACACTGTTTTTGAAATTTTTGACTTTTTTGTAAAAACAAAGTACTTTCCAAAAACAAATTAAAACACTCAAAAATCTTTTTGTGTTTGACCAACAAAGATTGAGCATGTGAAAACACATTTAATCAAGTACAATCACACAAATGAATAAGACATTCATTGAACATAGACTTGTGTGTTGTGTGTGGATATAAAAAATGAGATAGTTCTTAGTCCAATGTGAAGCTTCAATGATCAATTCAATCAAGGCATACACAACTAGCACTAGATAATGTGATCTATCTCAATTATAGAAACATGCATATATGACCTCCCACAAGTTCTTGATAACAATTCTTTGAAACTTTACATTTGGCTCCATATTCAACATATCATTTGCAATTTTTGAGCAAAGAAAATCTCATTGAGAGATAGATGCCTGAAATTTTTGATATTTCAATTGATGTGTTAGCCTTTGGCTTTTTGGGCATCATTCATACATTTTATTTTGGTCGCTTTCCCTTTTTCCTAGTCGAATACTAGTTTGTGCGACAGGCTTTTGCAGCTCTATATCTCTTTTCATTTGGAGATTTACATTTAGAGAGCTCTTTTTGCATAAAAATAAAAGGTGGGAAGATATATAGGCATAAGTCTATGCATGTCTCAAGATCATCACAACCATTCACTAATCATTCATGACAAGGTTGAAGATCTATTTACAACAGTCACATAGATTTCAAAATTTCTCCCACAATGATATGAGTGCATAAGAGACAAGCTAAGCTCGTTAAATACACAAAGCCATAAGTACAAAGGTACAAGGTAAAACATGCTTTGTGACAAAAACTTAACAAAGTGATCAAACTTTTTGGATTTTCTATTTTTTTGTTTTATGTGTTTTTGGATTTTTTACACAAAAACAATAAAAGATTGATAAAAAACATAACATAAAGAACAATGTAAAACATTTGAACCAAAGACAAACAAAGCCTAAAAACTAGCAAGAAGCACACAAACAAGCATATACACACACACATGGGAAGTATTGATGCATGGATACGTTGTAATGCTTATACATGAGTACCCTTCGTCACCCACACGTCACGTGCATTTGGGGTGATATCCTTGACTGATCGGGTACGAGAGTTAGGGCTGTCAAACCTTCGTGTGAAGCTTTCTAAGCAATTTATGAACGCACCGATCATCTTCATCACGTCCACCATTCCTGGATCACGTTTTTGGCTTCTTGGTTGCTCACCACCCCAAGTCCTCATATCATTTCTTCTTCCTCGTGACCGAGGTGCGCTTGCATTGTTATCTGATCTCAGCTTCTGACAATTAGGTCTGGTATGTCCTTGCAATCCGCAATAATGATACACATAATCTATTCTGGGACTTCGTTGTGATCTTGGGAGAGATCTTCCTCTAGTTTCATTTCTAGCCAGAGACTGATTTCGGGGCTTATTCACCATTCGTTGCTCAGCCACATTCTCCCTTTTTACATCCTCATCTTTCTCAAGAATGGACCTTTCAACAATTGTCTCATTTGCCTTCACAAACTTTACTCCTTTGGTGACTTTGGCTGATGAGTAGCTTCTTCCGGTGTATCCCAACTCAGACTTGTCTGAAGAAAGTTTTTGAGATGATATAATATCTTCTAACTTTCGAGAGGAGACTCTCTCTATCTTAGCATGAGCTTGCACAACCTCTTGTTCAAGAAATCTCACCTTTGTATATGCTTCAGATAGCTCGCCATTTAGTGTCTCAATCTCACACTTAGCCTCTTTATATCTGATCAAGAGACTTCTGTAATCTTCCTCAGCTTTCTTCATTTTCCTTACAGTTGCTTTGGCTACTCTGGAATACTCTCTCGACTTCTCAAGAAGTAAGGTGTAATTTTCTTGAAGATTAGCTATATTCTCTTCCTCTTCAGCATCTGATTCTTCCACAATCCCAATAGACTCTGAATCAGAATGCTCACCAAGCTCCTTCACAAGTGCACCCAAATCATCTGATGACTCCACATGAGCAATGGTCATAAAGGCGAAGTAGTTTCCCTCTCCGTCACAGCTCTCTTCCGAGTTAGAATCTGAAGATTCTGACTCACTAAGTGTTGTGGCATAAGCCTTGCCTTTTCCTCTCAGAAAATTTGGACACTCCTTTAGATGTCCATGGCCATTGCACTCATAACACACAATGTCTGAAGAAGGTTGAGAATCCTTCCCTTCTTTCCTCGTAAACTCTTTCCTATCAACTTTTGAAGATGAAAATTTCCCTCTGTTGAATGGTTTTCCACTGTTCTTCATTTTCAAGAATTTTCAAAAAAATTTCGCAAGATATACTACTTCTTTCTCCACTCCATCTTCTTCAGAAGGATTATCCATTCTTTCAATGATGGTTTTAAGAGCAAGCGATTTACTCGTCTTGTGGGAAGGTAGTCCAAGCTCATACGTTTGAAGTGATCCAATGAGCTCTTGGATATTAATTTCATTCAAATCCTTGCTTTCCTTTATGGCTGTGACTTTAGCCCGAAAGCTCTCCGGTAAGGACCTCAAAATTTTTCTCACCACCTTATTATCCTCAATCTTCTCCCCAAGATTGAATTTCACAATTACAATTTCATTGAGCTTCCCGTAGAATGAATCAAATGGTTTATCACCCCTCATCTTGAGCTCTTCAAATTTGGTGGTAAGCATCTGAAACTTTGTGTACTTAACTTTCTTTGTACCCTCATATGTCGTCTCCAAAATCTCCCAAGCTTCCTTGGCTACCGTCATATAAGAGATCCTATGGAATTCATCAGGAGACACACCACAAAAAATAGCATTTAACGCTTTACTATTAGCATTGGCTGTTGCGAGAGCTGCCTTATCCCAAGTGGACTTAGGATCCGTCGGCTTGGTCTAACCAATCTCAACCGCATCCCAAATAGTATCATCTATGGAGCATAGAAATGTTCTCATTTGGACTTTCCAAAATGCATAATTGTTACCACCAAAAAATGGTGGAACAGTGAGAGATTGAGACCTATCCATCTCAACAAGGGGTCAAGGATCACACTCAGGTATTAAAACCACAACAAGTGTATCCGCTCTAATACCAATTGAAAGTTCAATATGGGTATGAAACACCCTTGAACGTTTAGACCCCAAATTATAAAAATACCAATTCAAGCTTTATATCAAGCAATTTATGTGCGGAACAAGATAATAAGCCAATAACAGAATTGATAGACAATCTAAGCCAAATATAAACACATCCACAGCTGTAAATATAAGTCATAGATAAAGGGAAGAATGATGCAAACACACAGACAACACACGATGTATTATCGAAGAGGAAACCGAAATCCTCGGCGTAAAACCTCTCTGTTGCCCTTCAAGCGGTGATAAAATCCACTAAAGAATGTAGTTGGGATACATGAATAGCAGAAGACCCTCCATGCCTAATCTACCTAAGTACCTAAGCCCTCCAAGCTTCTTACTCTAACGAGGTTACGCCGAACCTATTTCTTCTTTAGCTTCCTGGATTCCGCTACTTGACCATAGCATCAACCAATGTATATTGGTTCCTTCCAAACTGCTTCTCTCAGTACCAAATAAACCTTTTCATAGACGTGGGTGTAGTGAGATAAGGATTTGGTAAAAGACCTCTCAAGGGTATGACAATGGAGAGGAAAAGAGTAGAGGAATTTGTAGAGTTTCTTAGATGAAGATTGGAGATGAGACAATCTTGTTTTTTTCTAGGGTTTTTTCTCACAAAATTCTCTCTGGAAGCTCTCAACATTTAGTGGATATAAGGGTCTATATATAGTGAGGTGATATGAGAATATGAAGAGACAGATTTTTGCCAAACAGGATAAATTGGCAGCTTGGTCTCGCGGCTTGTCTAAGTCACGAAATCAAGTCACGACGTAACGGCCTGGCCAGCCTGGGACTTTTGTCCTGTAGTGACAGCTGGCGCGACCTTTCAGCTTCCCTGCATGCATCTCACGTGCCTGGAGTTAGCGACTTGCAGCCGTGAGCCACCCGTGAGTCCTAGTCGGGAAGCTCTGCTTCTTTGCACATACTTGAGCTTCTTTTCACAACTTCTCACACACTACCCTTACGATAATCCCACCTACATACAGGGTTACTAAGTGCTTAATTTATAAGCAAATTAGCACGGAATAAAGCCAACACGATGGTTGATAATTTTCAACCTTACATATTGGATTAGACATATGTGCAAGGGAGAGGTGAAAGGAGAATGTGTTGAATCTCCTTAAATAAATATAAAATATTTATTCATTTTCTCTTTGCACGTGTTATTTCCATTACTATTGTGTTTGTACCAATATAGCACATTTCAATGAAATAATTGGTTGCAAAGATTATATACATAGCTTGGCAAAAAATAACCAACATAATGATAGTGATCATGAAAAATATGACAATTAAATTATTTTTCTAAATGTCAAAAAACAAAAAAAAAAAAATTTAAGAAGCTTCATGAAACCGACCATAACTCTTCTCACATCTAATTTACACTTAATTTATAGAAACAAATTGCATTGTTGTCCTAATTGAAAATGTAATAAGCATCGGTCTTGATTTTTTCAACATTAAGAATGTCAAATAAAAAAAACCCTTATCAATCATCCAAGCCAAATTCCTTATCTAAAAAACTAAATACAGAAAAGCTAAAACATAGATGTTTTTGGTTTGTAGTATCTGTTGTAACTTATTTACAACTTGTAAGGTGAATCCAGTTCTCACGAAAGAAGTGACAATCTAAATTTTCACAAAAAAAAAATGTGTCTAAAGATAAAATTAAAAGTAATTAAAATGTTTTAATTAACCAATGTCTTAAAATAGAATATTTGTTCCTAATCTTTTTCTTCTTCCATGTTAATTTTAATTTTGATAGCACAACCTGCAACATTATAGTTAAAAAAAAAAAAAAAAATTATTTATGCTCTATCACATAATTATCTATGAGAGGTTATAATACCGATAGGCTTAGGCTTTATGCAATTACTTATAAATATTAAAGTATCCCGAACGTTTTGGAAAAAAAAAAAAGTGGCTTTAGAGTTATCATCCTCATTTTGGTAATGGCTCTTTGTTCTCGTTTATCGACATACAGAAAAATTGAACAATGAATTTATTTATTTTTATATATTAAATGTGACTACATGGCTTGTGAACAATGATATGTACAACCATTGATGTGATGCAATCTCACATTTGTTGTATTATATTCTACAAAGCAAAAACAATCCTTGGCCATTCTAAAAGCATAAACCAAAACACTGTTTTTTAAAAAACATTTGCATCAGAGGGTTAACATCTTTGATGAAATCACTGCCACCATTTTCTTAATCACATGAAACATAATTTATCGTGTTCTTTGCCTCATTCTTTGTATCAAATATATAAAGTGGGGTGAATTTTGTATATGACGGATTTTTATCTCAATTTTTTTTATTTTGGGTTCACTTTGGTCTCTTTCGGTAAAATTCGTTGCATTTGGTCCTTTTTAGTCCCTTTGGATTCACTTCGGTCCATTTTAGTCTCATTCGATCCACTTCCTTCCCTTTCGATCCACTTAGGTCAATTTTAGTCCATTTAGGTCCACTCAGTCTACGTCGGTCCATTTGGTCCACTTCGGTCCAAAAGAAAAGTGGTTTACAAGTGAATAGATAAAGACTTGATCTAAGTCAAAAAAAAGAAAAAAAAAAAAAAAAGAAAAAAAAATCTGTGAAAGATGCAACCAATATATATCCTTATCAAGAAGTTTTATCAAATTATATGCATAAAAAAAAAAGCATAATTAAACTCACTTAGCAACACCCACTATATAAATTACAAGAAGCCATGATTTTAAGCGGTATATTCATGCTTTTTTACACTCTTTTTAACATACTTAAAAAAAAAAAGTCATATTCAGCTAATACAATTCTTGTAAATTTTAAAATACCATATTGTAATTCTCACTAAATTAACAGTCAAATGTTTTTTTTTAATAAAAATAATCCAATGTATGGCTACTGCCTAGCCTGGGAAGTGTGTCCAGGTGCTTTACTTTGTATACGGACAACATAATTTTTCGGAATAAAATTATTCTAACTGTTATTTCAAAAAAAAAAAAAAATCCAATATAGAAAATTGGTTATTAGATTAATTTTTGTGTGGTTATCTTTTGTTTTATTACTTTCCCAAGTTTCACTACGAGAGAATGTTTAATTAACACTAAAAACATGATCACTTGTCAATGACTCAAACGCCTTGATTTTATGATTTTGGAAGTCAAAAGTCTACATCTATATACATCTATATACATTTGGTTTCACACGTTGTATACACTATTAAATAAATTTCATATATCATGCATGCTATTAGATAACTCAGTGATATTATTGCTTCTACGGTCTGAAATGGTAAGTTATCTTCGTTTTAATAAAATTACAAGTTTCTTATTAAAAAAAAAAAAAAAAAACTTGGTAAGTTATCTCCTCCTTACATTAACAAAAGCATGAATAAAAAATCGGATAATTGGATAAAGTTTGGCTACAACTCTCACTAAAACAAGCATATTTTAATTTTAGGTTGGTCTATGGTTAGCTTAAAGTTATATAAACTATATATTGGGTTATTCATTGTAACACAAGTTCTTAATATAATATGTAGTTGTCAACGGTTTTCTTACTATGGACGTAGGCTGTTAAACTGAATCATGTAAATTTTTATGTGTGCTCTTTTTTTCATGCTTCTACTCATCATTCTATCATCACACGAGAAATGTTAACGAATTCTCTAAAGGTATTAGTTTAAAAAAATATTTTTATAAATTTTTTATTGAAAAAAAGCAATTAATTTTTTTTACAAATTTTTATATTTTTCATGAAAGTAGTATCAAAACTTAATAAATGTGCTAAGCGCTGTACACTATTTATAAAGTCTTTTGTTGCATTCAATTGGTAGTGTATATGAGGTCGAATAAATCATTGGCCTCTATAGTGGCCAAAGCTAGCTTGCCCCTGTTTGGCCCTATATTCTCCTTGCTGGATCCATAATCTATAATAACGCTTCTATAGATGTACTGGAGCCTACTTAATTTGCACTGAATCTTGGCAAGGAAGCGTCTTTGCTTGAGAGGTTTCACATCCATATGGCTCTTCCATTCGATATATATATATATATATATATATATCGAAAAATACTTGCTTTTCAAAGTGGTGGCCAAAATAGAGTTCGTGTGTTAAATAACTCAATCTTACAGATGCTCAATTCTTCGAGTGCCCTAGGCTTGCAAAGAGTTAATAGTTAATACCCCAGTAACCCAGTTCACTAGATGCATATATTTTATATTATATGTTTATTTTGATTGTCTCCTACCAAAGGCACTATCACGCTAGCTAGCTAAGGCTGCTTTTTAAATGTTTCTGTGTCTGTTGGGATGGGAATCTCAGTACGTCAAAATAGTAGTAGTAGATTCAATTATGTTAAACAAGGCAACTTGATTAGCTCACCTAATTAAGCTGTATGCATGGGACCATTTTCCTACATAAGGGACACTAACTACTAATATTTTAAGAAAAACAGTGTTTTATGTGCCGTCAACATCATTTGGGTTTCATAATTTTCAAAATAATTACAATAATGCTACTTAAAATTGTTACATAAAAACTAAAACCTACTTCAGATAAGTTCATAAAATATAGTGTTTAAACACTTTAAATTTAAGAATTGTGATTCAAAAACACTTTTAATCAAATACTCCTATCAAACAAACTTTTTTTTGGGCCCACAGTTTTCATTGTTAAATGCTAAAAACTGTTATTTGAATTCACATACCAAATAGGCATTACTGATTTATACACTTTAAAACTCAGAAAAACAAACAATCATTATTAAAAGATTTTTCCTTTTCTAGTTTTCCTTTGATAAAAAAATTATTTTTTATTTATTGGTGAATATTTGAGAGGATCCACGGAGAATTGCAATTTTGATTGTTGATACAATTAGGCTGGAAAATCTCTCTTAGAATACACAGTTTAACTAGGTTCTAAGAGAAGCAAATGGTGCAACTCATTGCTTAGCAACCTGGTCTTTATTGAACAAGCTGGCTGGTTTGTTTATTTAGGCTCTGCCCCTCAAGTTTTCTTTGATGTGGTATAGCTAAGCAAGCATTAGTTGGAAATTCAGTATAGTTTGTTCAAAATCTGCAATTTTAATAAAAGAAATTTGATTTTCATTAAAAAAAAAAGCCTTATAATTCAACTGATTAGTATCTTCTAGCATTTTCAATAAAGATATTCAAAGTTTAAATGACAGCGCATAATATTTTGTAAGACCAACCCTTGCATTTTTTTCTTTTCCGTATAAACACCTGTTTGGCTGTTTGAGAATCTTAATTGTAAGTGATTATTATCATTCATGTCCCCCGCACAGATTCGCATATAGAATGATGTATATGTGATTATTATTATAAAAAAAAAAAAATTACTTGGATTTTTTTTCCCCAGAAGGGTACTTGGAAGTTGGAACTTGTTTATTGCGTTTAATATGTTGGTTAAAAAAAGAAAAAGAAAAATCGCACTAGTTTATATCAAGTTGACCCAAATACGAGAATACCACAAAAACACAAGAAGAGGCACTAAAATGCACACAAAACGACCTGAATGGCTGGATCGTTGTTCGCAAGATGTGCAGTTGGAACAAGTTCTCATTGAAGTAAGAAAGGATTCAGACAAAAACAATTAAGTGAAACATGAATGTCAAAAGTCTTATGGCTCAATTGAAATTTTTATTGAAAACATCCGGGGTTCAACTGGTACCTCTTATTGCTCAACTGCCAACTTTTTCTAACAATAGAGCAGTTTTACATAAATTTCAACCTTACACTTGTGATCTTGCTGCCTTAAAATATAGGCTGTTAGCACTCACAGTAATATCTCTGTGAGTTTTAATTACTTTGCAACACAAATAACTATATCCTATTCAAATATATGTGTTTTGTACATCCCCAAACAATATCTCATTTTAATTTGTAATATAGTATTTGTTGTTAATTCGGTAAGATGAATATTACTATTGCAAGACCACAATCAATTCAGTCAAAGAATCAATATTGGCCTCTAGCCTAACCCAATTATTTATTATTAAGTTGTAACCCATGTTTACATACGAAAAAATTGAACAATGAAAAAAAGAATGTTTATTTTTTAATATTAAATGTGACTACAACGCTTGTGAACAATGATATGTACAACCACTGATGTGATGCAATCTCACATTTGTTGTATTATATTCTACAAAGCAAAAGCAATCTTTGGCCATTCTAAAAGCATAAACCAAAACATTGTTTTTTTTTAAACATTTGTATTAGAGGGCTAACATTTTTGATGAAATCACTGCCACCATTTTCTTAATCACTTGAAACATAATTTAAGATGTTCTTTGCCTCGTTCTTTGTATCAAATATATAAAGTGGGGTGAATCTTGTCCTTGACGGATTTTTATCTCAAATTTTTTTTTTGGGGTCCACTTTGGTTTCTTTCTGTAAAATTCAGTCCATTTGATCCTTTTCAGTCCCTTTGGATTTACTTTGGTCCATTTCAGACTCATTCGATCCACTTCCTTCCCTCTGGATCCACTTTGGTTGATTTCAGTGCATTTAGGTCCATTTGGTTTATGTCGGTCCGTTTTGGTTCACTTCAGTCCAAAAGAAAAGTGGTTTACAAGTGAATAGATAAAGACAAACACACATAAAAATGAAATTTGTAAAATTAAGTAAAAAAAAAAAATATATATGTCAATAAGGAAATGATGAAAAATAATAAAAAGATGGAACATAAAAGTTATTTGTATTGCAAAGTAATTAAAACTCACAAAGATATTAATGTAGCAACCTCCTCATCATCTTATGCAGCTGTATGCCATTGTGGTACATGACCATGAACAAGAGACAATTTTGTGCATTTATGAATGGACTCAAAATCAACTCCTCCATCTTTGCATTAAAGTCAAAATATTTTGTATAATTCACAATGATAGGATTAGTGCAGAGGGACCCGATGGTTGCATTTTTTTTCAATCAACTATCAATTTGTCAACCTAGTTAAGCATGATTTAAAAAAAGAAAAGAAAAACATAACCCAAACTAAAGTGCTACATATATATTGGACTGTGTAATAGACTTGTGATATTAAATTGAGTGTCTTCTTGGTAATATATATATATATATCAAGAAGTGTTATCAAATTATATGCATCAAAACAAGCTTAATTATTTAGTTAAAAAAAAAAAAAGCTTAATTAAACTCACTTAGCAACACCCACTATATAAATTACAAGAAGCCATGATTTTAAGCAGTATATTCATGCTTTTTTACACTCCCTTTAACATATTTTTTTAAAAAAATCCCTTTTCAGCTAATACAATTCTTGTAAATTTTAAAATACCATATTGTAATTCTCACTAAATTAACATGCAGTCAAAATTTTTTTTTTTAGGTGCTTTATTTTGTATACGAACAACATAAATTTATGGAATAAAATTATTCTAACTTTTATTTCAAAAAAAAAAAAATCCAATATAGAAATTGATTATTAGATTAATTTTTGTGTGGTTATCTTTTGTTTTCATTACTTTCCCATCTTTCACTACGAGAAAATGTTTAATTAACAATAAAAACATTATCAATTCTCAATGACTTAAACACCTTGATTTTATGATTTTGGAAGTCAAAAGTCTACTTCTATATATATATTTGGTTTCACACGTTGTATACACTATTAAATAAATTTCAAATATCATGCATGCAATTGGATAACTTAGTGGTATTATTGCTTCTACGGTATAAAATGGTAAGTTATCTTCGTTTTAATAAAAGTTACAAGTTTCTTATCTTAAAAAAAAAAAAAAGGGGTAAGTTATCTCCTCCTTACTTTAACAAAAGCATGAATAAAAAAATCAATGGGAAAGTCATTAACACATGTTAGAGATGGACAAAGCATGAAATAGACATTCTATTAATAATTGGATAAAGTTTGGCTACAACTCTTACTAAGAAAATTAAAATAACAATATATTTTAAAAATATAACTATTGATTGCATGTTCTTTATGTTCACCAATACATATGTCAAATTTTGTGTCAATCATATATTATTTATTGTTCAATCTAGAAACTTATTTTTTATGCATCATTTTAGACTACTAAAAATTGAAATTGAAATATTTAATTAATGATATACCTATTGATTTTTGTTATTTTGGAAATTTCATAAGTATAAAAAATATAAGAAGAAAACGTAATCCAAGTGTTTTGCCTAATTTTGTCCTTTATAATTAATCCAGAGGTAGGGATTATTATTGCATGGTCTCATTTTTGTTTTTGTTTTTGTTTTTGGTAACATCACTAAACATTCACCAATTTTCAAACAAATAGGCTGGTTGGGGACTCTATATAAACTCCATACTTTGTGAATTATTTTATTATCATGACTTGTGAGATTGGGTAGTGTAAGGGAGCAAAAATGAAACTTATTTTGTTTGTCTCTTTGGTTTTAGTATTTGTATTGGGGGTTGGTTATGGCAACAATAAGGAGATAGACTATGATTACTTTCACCTTGTGTTGCAATGGCCAGAATCCTATTGCAACACAGGTAAAGTAACATGTTATGATGACCGACCAAATTGGTTCATCATTCATGGGATGTGGCCACAAAAGGATGGGTATACGGTCTCATGCCCTAAAATTTCTAATAAAGCTCGTTACTTCAATTTAGGAAAGGTAAAATATATATATATTTTTTCTACCAATACTAATTTTAGTACTTCCACTATTATTGTTATGTTGTGGTCTTGGATTTTATTTTTCTTCACATTTTTTGCAGCTGCACGATAACCTCATAGCTAGTATGGAGTACTACTGGCCAAGCTTAATTAAAGTAGAGAATCCAAATAACAAACCTTTTTGGAGTCACGAATGGAGTGCTCATGGCTCCTGCACATCCTTCACTCAAGCCGAGTACTTCGCAAAAGTTGTTTCTATAGCAGCAGAACTTCCCCTATCCTCAAAACTGTATTCGGCAGGTTTGCATTTTTATTATTATTATCAGGTTTTATTGATACTTAAAAATAATGGTTTACATTTCTATTATGATGTTGAATTGTGTTGAAAAAAAATAAAACATTGTTATATATATATATATATATATATCTAATTTTTTGTTTTTTTGGTTTTTTCTAAAACAGGAATTCGGCCTGACATGCCAACCTATAGCATGGACATCAAAGACGAAATTGAAAAGGCTTTCAAATTGACGCCACAGATACGGTGCAATACGGACCAATTTAACAAATTACAACTGTACGAAATAATATTTTGCGTGGACAAAACTGGAACGCAACTCCAAAATTGCAATTACAAGGCTACATGTGTCCGAGAACCATTCCAGTTTCCCAAAAACCAGAAGTAATTAAACTGTCAGCATATTAAGCAAAATAATGTTACTAAGTTTATATTTATATTTTAGTCAATCATAGTTCAACGTGTCACCTAAAAGGTAATGTTATTAAGTTCATATTTATATATTTTAGTCAATCATATTTCAACGGGTCATCACCTAAAAGGTTAAGTTCATATTTAATAAAATGCTTCAATTTGCTTGTGTTGATTATTCCTTTTATTTATTTATTTTTTTTTTAAAATTGATCATTGTTTCTTATTTTCCAGACATAACAGTATAATGTGTAATGTTAACATTATCTTATTATGTATTATACCATTGCTTATTCTTATTCAGCGCCCCCACCCCCCCAACCCCACCCCCCCCCCCCCCCCACCCCCCCCAAAAAAAAAAAAAAAAAAAAAAAACGATGATCGAATGATTCATATTATTAAAAAAATAAAAATAAAAATAAAAAAAATCAGCAAAACCAAGTAATATACCATTGCTTCTTTGTCACGTTGATCATTTAAGACCCCATTACCGAAAATAGGTTGAAATCACGGTGGACCTTTCTTGTACCTGATTCTCTTAAGAATACGAGTGAAAGAAACCTGTTTATCAACAAAACTCTAATTGGAAGGACATTCCAACTCAGAAAATATAAAACTATATTAGGGTATTTTTTTAAGCCAGTGTAAGAGGAGGAGTAATTAAGACGTACAAAAGAATAGATTCTAGTCATGCATTCCAAATGTGACTTATAATATGAATACAATGAGATGTCAAAACCCTGAATAATCAATCATTTCAGAAGGCTTTATTGATACGAGTCAATGGCTCAATCAACAAAATTTGGCCTCTAATATGAGCATAGGATTTCTTTAATCCTATGAAGATTCAAGAAACGCATTACATGATCGCAAAGAGCATGTTTCACGTTGAACCTTTCAAATATTATATGCTCAAAATATTTTTCTTGTGATAACCATAGCTTCTTTGCTTTCCTATCATGAGTAATTTCCATATCTAGCATGCTGTTACGTGATGGATGGAAAATGCAGATGTAGCTAACAACTAAAATAAAATATTATTTTTATGTCAAATGAATTGCCACGTTAGCATAAAAGAAGAAGGTTAGGGTTAAGTTTTGATTTGAAATTATCTTTTATTTCATTTCATTCTAATTTGCTATCATGGGAACCAAATAGACGTTAAAAGCCCATAATTGAAAGCTCAACTTCCTTCTACTTCCCTTGGTTCCCAAGAAAGCAAAGCAAAATGAAATGAAAGAAAAGATATTTATGATATGAAATTCAATTTATGATAATTAATCTTTATCATCAAGCCAAATATACTAATTGATTGTTGATTAAGGTGGGGTTCAAATCCCAAATTTCTTAGTCGACGACAAGAAACTTTATCAGTTAAATTTACTAGAACCCACAATCAATAACTTGAATTTTGAAAATAAACTCTACCTAATGAAATACCACAACCGCAAGAGAAAATTTATATACTAGGAGAGAAATCCTCAAATTCACAAACAGTCTCTACAGTCTAGACTAATAATAACATAATAACTATGTGAGAAATAAATCAATATAGAAAAGGATTATTGTTAAAAGAAATAATATAATGGTGGTTTGGACATGATTTCTTATAGGCAATCAATTAAAGTGGTAAACATATGATGCAGTATTAATTGGAATAGTATATTAGATAAGATTTCATCTAGAACCCCACTTCTTCATGCTTCCTTTATCATAAAATTCTCTCCGTTCTTGGTCTTACTTACGATTGCATCAGCAAACATAAGGATATAAAATATATAATATCATCTTAATCTCATCACCTTTCTAAATTATATAATATTGTATTTTTATATTGTGGTCACATTAATGTAATATTACATTTGATGTCCCTACCATCATATGCATATGTAATATGACATAGTGTGCATACAAACATAATATCAAAAGAAAACATTTTTATTGACAAAAATATTAGTGTATAAGGGCAAACACACACTTGTGTTAATGAAGTTAACATCACTGAAACATAAATACATATGTAAGCAATATATATATATATATATATATATATATATATATATTACACTAGTTAATTTTTTTTTATTAGAAAAAGATTTTAAAAAATTCACAGTTGAATTAGAATTTTTTAGAGAAGGAAGTTGAATTATAATTTCTTTATTTTGATAGAAATATAAACATATAGGAATACATATATTGATGGAAATATAAACATATAAAAATTAACATTTCTATTCATGAAACACATAAATCTAAAAATATCTATATTGTTGGAATCGTAACCACACAACAACATATACATGGACAGAATCATAAACAATCAACATATTTTCCCACACACCCTTTGGTGGATTCTCGGGTTCGTGTAAAAAAACAGGTTTACATATATAGACCCTTACCATGGGTTGAAGAGAGGATATCAATTTCGGGGGTTGAAAATGGGCTCAAAACTTCAAATATGAGTCTAACGTGAACCCTAACCCAAGCAACAAGAATCACTAAAAAAAATCAATCACAAGAATAATAAAATTAAAAAAAAAAAAAAAAAAAAAAACGCGTACACATACTCCACTTAACAAAAGATTTAGGAAAATGTTAAAACAACGTTTTACCTAAGTCAAAATGATGAAAGGTGTAGGTATTGGACAAGTGATTATGGAACTTAGGAGATCATGTGGGGCTGGTTGGATGAAGTTTTACCTAATTAAGCCGTAAATGCTCCTTTACCCATTCTTGAAGTGAAAGTTGAAAAATGGATGATAGAATTTTTTGAAAGTGTGGTGGAATGAAGCAGAGGTGAAAAGTGTCTAGTAAAGAAGAAAAGAGGGGCTGGTTCTGCCATAGAAGACCGCTGGGGAGATATAAATAGTCTTTGTTTAGGTTAAACTCTTGCATGCACCTAATTGTATCTATAAACTTCTGCCCATGCACGAAGAAAAGAGCATGCGACGACATTAATAAGAAAATAAGCAGTGACCACCTGCCAACGGCGTTGATTGCACCAAAGGGTATCCAAAGGGACCGAAACAAAACGAAGGGGGATTCAAATGGACCGAAATAAACTATAATGGATCAAAGTGAGTCCAAAGAGACCGAAATGGAATGAATGGATAGAAGTGGACCAAAACAGATTGAAAAGAACCAAAGTGGGTCGTAAGGGACTAACGAGGACCAAAATGGAGCAAGTTTTTGCAAAGAAAAAAATTATGTCACTAACAAGATTCGCTCCATTTTATATATTTGATACAAAGAATGAAATAATGAAAATAATAAATTATATTCATGTGATTAAGAAACTGGTGGCAGTGATTCCGAAATTGTTAATTCTCTAATACAAATACTTGAAAAGAACAGCGTTTTGGTTTACATTTTTAAAATAGCTAGGGATCATTTTGTATAATATAATACAACAATGAGAGATTGGGTCACATCAATGGTTGTATGTGTCATTCTTCTTAAACTATGTAGTCACATTTAGGGTCCGTTTAAATACAGTTGAAAACTGAAAACTGAAACTGAAAATTAAAAAAATACTGTAGCAAAATAATTTTTAAATATGTGAATAGTACCGTAGAACCTATTTTTAATAAAAAAGTTGTAAAAAAGTGAAATTTGTAGGTTCGTGAACATTGCACATTATGTACTATTCACGGGAAAAAGTCAAATATATTGGCTAAAAAGTAATAAAAAAAAAAAAAAGGGAAACGCAAAACGCGTCTTTGCGCTTCCCAAACGCACACTTAATATAAAAATATTAACATTCTTTTTTTTTAATTTTTCATCGGTGGGAAAGTTATTAACACATGTTAGAAATCGACAAAGCGTGAAATAGACATTCCATTGATATATGGATAAAGTTTGGCTACAAATCTCACTAAAAAAAAATTAAAATAACTATATATTTGGAAAATTTAGCTATTGAATCACATGTTCTTTACTTCGTTATATTCAACAGCACATATGTCAAATTTCATGTCAATCATACGTTGTTTATTATTCGATCTATAAATTTATTTTTATGCATAATTTTAGATTACAAAACAAAGACTTGAAATTTTAATATTTGATTAATGATAAAACTATTGATTTTTGTTTTTTTGGAAATTTTGCAAACATAAGTAATACAAAGAGAAAATATAATTCAATAAAAGATTTTTAAAATTCACATTAAATAAAAAGATATTGAGTAAAGTAGCATTAGGCTACAAGTAAGTTTGTTGCTAAATTTTTTCCTTAATAATTAATCCAAAGGTAGGGATTATTATTTCATGATCTCATTATTATTAGTTTTTGGTAACGTCATTATTTTATTTACAAACTATATCAGCATGTATATGATACATACGATCATTTGCTTTATTTAGCAACCATTAATTTTACAAATTTTTAAAGAAATCGAGTGGTTCATACCTATATATAATCCCCATTCTTCACGCATATATTATTTTATTATAACGCAAAAATGAAATATACTTTGTTTCTCTTATTGTTTTTCATTTTCGTATTGGGTGTTGGTTATGGCAACGATAGCATTGTAGGCTATGTTTACTTTCACCTTGTTTTGCCAAACGAGTTCACCATTCATGGGATGTGGCTAAAACAGAATGAGCATAATGTTCCATGCCCTGAAAGTTCTAATGAAGCTTGTGGGAGTCCAAAATCAGGACTAAAATCACCATTTGTTTTTATGTGTGAGAACGGAGGAATAACTCACAGAAAGAGGTCTCTAGAGAAAGGAGCTAGAAAAGAGATGGTAGAGAGTGAACAAATCCCGACGAACTCATATCTCCAACTGCCAGAGATGGATTTCTCCTTTTACATCCACATGCAACAATGGAGGATTCAGTTTTCTTCTTCAATGAACTCCCTCTCTTTCTCTCTTTCACTCCGTGTATTTTCTCCCTCCAATTTTTTTGACCTTGCCCTCCGTTGGGTTTTTTCCTTTTTATACTGATATATGGGTAGTGGGCTTATATATGATGATTAAAAAATTAAATGATTTACGTTTTTATTATTATGTTGAATTATGTTTAGAAAATAAAATATTAATTATTTTGTATATATAAAAGTTGAATTCCTGTGCGTGTCACAGTTTTGATCATAAACTCACGGTAGATATTATTTTATTAACAAATAACAACTAATGTATGACATAAATACACTTGTAAATTCATTCTAAAAAAAATAAATACATTTTTAACTAATTGCATCTTTTTTTATGATAAGCATAACTAATTGCATCTAAATAGAGCAAATGAATTTGTAATACAATAAGCTTTTGTTTGCAATAATAATAATGAAAAAAAGCATCTAAATAGTGTATATAATAATTGTGGGGCCAGAATATTGGGCGGCCTCGGCCCACTCCAAGCCAGGCCCAAAAGACCCACGCCGAGGATTCATGAGTGGTCCGAGGATGAAAGCACGAAAACCGACTCCCGAGGATCATATCCGGGAGCGCCCGTCCTCAGGCATTCGAGACCTCGGGGGAACACGAGGGCCATCCCACCAGAGGACGCTTTGAATATCCGAGGAGGAGAGGGCCCAGTGCCACGCGTCGGCGACAGGAGAACGGTGAAGGAGCAAGCCTGAGGTGAACTGTCACTTCTGCATTGAATGCGCTCACCTAACCCTCCTAGCCGCATTAATGGGGATGTAACCCCTTGACAGGGCAACATTGATCAGGGTGAGCCACTGGAGCGCGGATAAGACCTCTGATGGGACGGACGGTCAGGGCAGAGGCCAGTTGATGATCAGCAGAAGGAAGGATATAAGAAAGAGGAGGAAGATAAGAAATGGAAAAAAAGGAAGGAGCTTGAGGGAGAGGGGTCTCCTCGGACGAGTGCCGAGGAGCTATCTTCAGTTGTAAACTGGGCTCACTCCCCTTCAATGAAAAGAAAGTGATTTGTATCTCGTTGCTAGTCGGTTAGGGCCTAAACCTTTAACCCACTCTCTAAAAATGTATTGTTGGGGAACCTTTACTAAATGAGTCCCTACAGTAATATTGCATTTTTTATTTAAAAAAATTGCATCTAAATAGCAAAACATGATTGATGTCTTCGCCAAATGATAATGAGCAATAATCATGGAGCAAATATCATAAGTTAAAATTCTATTATATGTATCATAAATATGAAATAAATTTTTAAATACCTCTTTATGCATCATGCTTCTAGGAGATTGTTGAATCCCTCTTTAGTGTATCTCTATTCTTCTTAAGGACTGTTCTTTATCAAAGCTTTATACTTTCAAAACTTGGCAAAGCTCTAAATTGATATCAACATTTAATATCGTAAAGTAATATCAATGTATCAAATAAGTAATGAACATTTAACACCCTAAATTATTTATACAGAAACTTATCAGTCAAAAACTTTATGCTTATGTGATAGATGGCTTAATTAAAAATAGCTAGCACATAAATTGAAATTAGATAAGATTAGTATAAAAAAACTGGGATGGTTCGTGGGTTCTGATCTCGATTGCTACCATTGGGTTTCTATGCCATTCTAGGTTCTACCATTGGATTTTTGTTGTTGAAAACATTGAAAAACCACTTAGGTTTTTGCTGCTGGGTTTGTCGTTGGGTTTCTACCCCTATCGAATTTTTATTTTTATGTGAGAATGTTTAAAAATGGTGTAGAGAGTACATATGATAGGTGTTACAGGTTAGGATTCACTTTGATCTTGTGACATAGTTGATATGGGTTAAATTTTAGCTTATCCTTGATCACGTTTGAAGTGTTTGAGAAAAGATCTAAACCAAATTGAAAAGTGGCTAGGACTAAATTTTATTTTCCAATTTGCTTCTTTGCCTACAGACTTAAATCAGAACTAGGCGTTATCTATGCCATATGCATATGCGCTACTTTGAGCTATCAAAGAAATTACAATATGTGAGATTAGCCATAGAATTTATGATATGATTCACTAAGATAGATTCTTTTGTTTTATGTTTGATAGATCATAGATAGTCTTTGATCCATGGACTATGTGAATATAAGTTTGATTAATATTAAAACTGGTAGAATTCTACTGATGGAATTTGTAGAATTATTGATTTTTTTTTTCTTTGGCTACTCATAATTTGTGACATGCTCACCGTGATAAAATTAATATGACCTTCATTCACGCAATTTGAACTTTTTTAGAAATAACATTTGTTAAATAAGAATTGAAGGAAAAGGAATGCCAGAATTGGAGGCTATTAATTACATTTTGTTTTATGGCCTTGCTTTTAGAATTACAAGAGCTTCATTTTAAACACAATAGGTGTGAGTGCTTTTGTCAGAGTGGTTTAGGAAATTCTCTATGTACATATTCAATGCATGTTCTTGAAAAGAGTTTGTAAGTTTTTCATTCAGTGAGTCTTGTAAATGTCTCAAATATACTAGAATTGTATATAGATAGGCCATGTCATTAGTTATAGGCTTTGGATATTACCCTCTTTTTATGTCAAATTTGGAGAATCAATCAGTATAGCAGTTGAGTACAAATAAGGAGTTTGAGTGATTGATAATTTGATCGATACTGTTCTCCTCAGATTCAGTTGTGGTGAATGAAACATCTCTAGCCATATTTTGTGTTTCTATTGATCACAATTTTTATTTTAATATTGATATTTGAATGGTATCTTGCATAATTGCTATGTATACCTATATAGTATATCATTAATGTTTTCTCTTATTTATAAACATTTCATGCATTTATGAAAAATATCCCAGCTAACTATAATGAAATAAATTTTTGAAATAAATTTTCAAACTACCACAATTGAAAAAAAAAAATGTCTATGACAAAAACAAATTAACAAAAATATTTTTTAAACCCATATTTAAGATGCACGGGTAGTGACCATTAAATATGGGTTTTTTGTGCAAACCAACATTGAAAACTATTTTTTGATGTATTTTTCAAAATGCAACTAAACAACTGAAAATATTTCCCCTGAAAATATTTTACATTACATTTGAAAATATTTTATTTTGAAACAAACAAAACATTTTTATATACACTATTGTTTATTATAAATATTTTTTTAAAAAAAGAAGAAACTATCGTTTTATTATAAATAATATATATATTTTTTTTGAAAGAACCCAAATGTATTTGCTTCCTTTCGGCATTTTTACTACGTTACTCCACAAAACTTTAAATTAGATTCTTTTCTACTGAGTTCTATTATTCCTCTCCATTCAAAATCAGTACTCATGTTTTGGTTTTAAAGTTGTAATATCTATTGGTCGATATAGTATTTTGTGTTTCAATGTATTAAAATTGTTCTTTCTAAAATAAAAAAAATTGTCATCTTTTAATGAGATCTTGAATTAATCATTTAATATGTAATATAAACAAAATTAGTAAAATATTCTTTTTAAAATTTTATTTTTAATAGTTTTTCCATGCATCACACTGGTTAACAAATAGTTTATATAACATAGTCTCATAAATTAACCTGCCAAAAAAAATTATGCCCATTCAAAGTACCTATGACAATTTGAAATTCTCAAACTTTTCCTTGAAGCAAAAGAACATCCATTTGGCATAAGATCTTTATGCCTTTATAGTTTTTATTTTGGTTATGGATTGATTTTAACATTACCGTAAACTCTATTATAATATATATCCATTGAATTCCATTTTGTTATTTAATCTAAATAATAATAGTATTGTTTTTGTGAATATGTGGATATACTTGCACACAGTCATCTATCCAAAAAATATATATATTAAAAAAACAAATCTGAACGTAGTCATTTTTTTAGTGTATTAAGAAACTTCTTGTAAAAATTAAGGTAGTAAAAACTAAATTAATAATAAAGTATTAGATGAAGAATTTAAATTTTAATCAAATTATGATGTTTATCAACATAAAAATCCTTGGAGATGAAGATAAGAACAAATATGCAATTGTTTTTATCTAAAAAATTGCTACAATTTTGTGTATATACACAAATTGAGCCTGGCATTCAACCTATAACATGGAAATCTAGGATGAAATTGAAAAGGCTTTCAAATTGAAGCCACAAATAGGGTGCAATACGGACCAATTTAACAAATTACAACGGTAAGAAATAGTATTTTGTGTGGACAAAACCAGAACGCGATTCCAAAATTGCAATTACAAGTAGTAATTCCAAAATTGCAAAGCTAGTGGTAATTAATGTCAGCAAATTAAATTTTTTACTTCCTTCCCACCCGATAAACCATTCTTCTTTACTTCTCTAAAAGCCGCTCTCTCTGCCTCTCTCAATTCTAGAAAACAAACTCTTTTCTTTGCCTTTCTAAGCCGTTCTCTCTATATCCCCGTAGTTTATGAAAAAAACCCTATTCCAAAGGCACAAAAGACAGACCCAAGAACTTACTCCTAATTTCCTTCTCTCTCCCACCTATGACCGAGCCATAGCTGCCAATGCCATTACCCATCATAGCCATCATAAGATCTACAATGCATGTCATAACAAGCAAGCCCACTTACCAATGCTTCGAGCTCTAGGCCCAATTTACACAGGTGAAATAGTCTTAATATCATGTGTGTCTAATCTTTCCCTCTCTCTTTCTAAATATTGTTTTAATGTTCGTTGGGTATTGTTAGTCCTACTTTTTTTATTTTTTTATTTAATTTTGTGAATTATTATCTAGGTTCATGTGACTACCACTTAATAATTTGATTTTAGTGTATAGTTTCTTTGTAGGCATTAATCCATGAGCCTTTAAATTTTGGATATAAATTCAAAATTCATTAGGAATTTTAAATTCTGATTCTTCTTGATTTCCCTTTGGTATTTATAGGTTCTAAATTGAACTAAGATGGAATCACAATGGACTTTGAGATTGTGTGTGGAAATTGAGCTATGGGTTTGAATTTTTTATGATTCATTCTATGGTGGTTTTGTTTATTGAGGTTAGATTTTGGTATTGGTTTCTTTTCAATTGTGGGTTTGGGTTTGATTTAGAGTAGGGTTGACTCTCTCTCTCTCTCTCTCTCTCTCTCTCTCTCTCTCTCTCTCTCATATTTAAATTTAAGTATATTAAGGTCTTCGTTTTCAAACTTGCCCTTTGAATCTCTCATTCTTTCATTATTATTTACAAATTTCCATATCTTGGAAGAATCTCCACCCATTAATGCATTAATTTTTTCTTAACTAAGTTAATACGTGATTAGACTTTTCTTTTATCTTTTTTTCTTTTTATTTTTTATTTTTTTATTTTTTTTTATTACAAGATAGAATTCTACTCTAACCTAATCTAAGTGTATATGTGTGTGAAACTCCCTCCTGAAGATTTGAACCCCGGCCCTTGCCCCCCACACTCTGCAAACACTTACACTTGTGGAGTGACCATCGCACCAAGGGTGTGCGGTGGTGTGATTAGACTTTTCTATGTGGCTACTTTGTTTCAAAATCTTAACTTTTTAATTGAATGTCATTTAATATCTTATCTCTCTTATAAAAAGGTATAAGTTTCCAAAACTACACTAAAATAAATTTATCTAAAAAATGGAATATTAAATCTTCAATTACATATGCAAAAAATCAACTCTTTATCAAAACTGGCTCCTAGCATTTTTGGAATACTTTGAGAAGTTTTTTTTTTATTATTTATTTCTGACAGGACTAGCGAATCCGTCTCTTGACAACGATCTCATCAATACAGATGAGGATATCATCTGACGAGCCAAAATGAATACCCTCGTTGTTGACGAAAATAACTTTGCCATTCAATATGGCTAGTTATACCCAGAGCAGCTACAGAACCAGCTGTATGAGCCGTTGGAGTACATTGAAGCCACATAATAGAGCATAAAACGTTACTAAGAGGAACATTAAGGCCACCATAACTACTCCAACGGTTAGGAGCTGCAAAAGCATATATAAGGCCCTCACAATATCAACACAAGGTACGAAGATACTCTGATAATTTTACTACTATTTTGCAACTCCATTTTAATTTACAAAAAGATTTCTTTGTATTGACTTTGGCATCAGAGATATTGTGGTAGGCACTACACCAGTGACCATCTTTGAAGGTACATTCACACAGGCTGGGGGTTGATTCTATCTGCCCACTCTGACTGACGAACTTACGCTTCATCAGTTTGGCGCCGTCTATGGGGAACGGGATTTTCGTGTTTATACTCGAAAACGTAGTTTCCATAAACTTCTATATTTAGATAGAGTCTAACCCAGATTCTACAGCCTTGGCTCAGCAAGTCTAGGCTCTCGCGGCCACTGTGGAAGAATTAACTAGGCAAAACTAGGAAATGAAGCTATGGCTTCAATAGGAGGAGAATCGATCTAAAGGCAACTGGAGGACAAGGGAGACAGTCATAGAGGAAATAGCCATCGAGGACCTACTACTCCAGACGAATAGAATTCAGATCTCCTTAGGGAGATGAGGAAAGAAATGGACAAACTGAGGAATACTATTAAGGAGAAGACGGACCGGAGCGTTCATAGATTGGTAAGAGCCACAGATTCTCCATTCACTACAACAGTCCTAAAGTGTCCAGTACTGTCAAAATTTCGCTTGCCATAATTTGAGCCATTTGATGGACTTAAGGACCCTCAAGACCATCTAAATACCTTTAAAATGACGATGGGTCTTCAACAGCCCCCTGACGAGATATTTTGCCGTTCCTTCCCCACTACTCTCAAAGGAGTTGTAAGGGAATGGTTCACAAAATTGTCAACATCGTCCATCGATAACTTCGAGCAATTGAGCAACGCCTTCTTGCGTTACTTCATCGGGAGGCAACGTCCAAAAAGGCCAGTAGACCATTTACTCACTATTAAACAGGGAAAGAAGGAAACCCTGAGATCATATGTAAACCGCTTCACTCGGGAGACCTTGGAAGTAGACGAAGCGAACAATAAGGTGTAGCTAACAACTTTCAATGCAGGGCTAAGATCCAAACATCTTGTGGCTTTGCTCGCGAAGAATCCTCCAAAAACGATGGCAGAGATGCTCCTAAAGGCACAAAAGTACATGAATGCTGAAGATGCATTAGCAGCCATAAAGGATGTAGAGAAACCAAGAGATAAAGGAAGGAAGGATGACGAGCGTAGGGGGCAAAAGCGAGAGCACCCAGATCGTCAGATTGGTGAGGGGAACAAAAGGAAGGATGATAAGAATCCTCGAACTTTAAAATTTACTCCCTTAGTTATGCCCGTTGACAAAATTCTAATGCAGATCAAGGATGAATACTACCTCAAATGGCCAAGACCGTTACATTCATCCCCCTATGTTCGTGATAAGAACAAGTACTACTAGTTTCACTAAGATCATGGTCATTAAATTGAAGATTGTTCGGACTTAAAGGAGCAGATAGAAGAGTTGATTCGAAAAGGGAAACTACAGAAATATGTGAAAAAATGGGGAATATAGTAAGTCCAAAGATGACGATAAGGGTCAACACGAGTCCTTATCCAAGAATGAAGGTTGTCCATCCCATCTTCCACAAGATGTGATTGGGGAAATAAAGACAATTGCAGGGGGACCCTTCAAGGGAGGATTATTCAGATCCCTCAACAAAGTGCGCTAGAGACAGGTGAACAACGTTCAAATAATACCCCCATTTAAGCAAAGACGGACAGACTAGGACATGTCTTTCAACAAGACGGATGCTAGAGGAGTGAAGCAGCCCCATAATGACCCTTTGGTCATAATGTTGACTATAGAGGGATTCAACACCAAAAGGGTCCTCGTGGATAATGGCAGCTTCGCAGATATAATATACCTTCCTACTTTTCAATAGTTAAAGCTAGATCCAAGAAGACTGCACTCATTTGATTCTTCCCTCGTCAGTTTCAGTGGGGACAGAGTCCATCCAAGGGCATAGTGACATTGACAGTAACAGTGGGGACCTACCCGATGTAGTTGACTCGTCAGTTAGATTTCTTAGTGGTAGATTGTCCCTCATTATACAATGTTATTATTGGAAGGCCTGCACTCAACAACTGGAAAGCAGCCACATCTACTTATTTCCTAAAGTTAAAGTTCCCAACAGATAATGGTGTAGGCGAGGTAAAAGGAGACCAAATCATAGCTAGAGAATGCTACCAAGCCGTCTTGGCTGCAAAGAAGAACCATACGTGGATGATTGAAGAGAAGGTGAAAGATAGAGTAGAAACTCTAGAAACGGTGGAACTAGTCGAAAGGGACCTGACAAAGATAACAAAAATAGGGACGACATTAAGTCCTGTTATGAGAACAAAACTCATCCAATTCCTTAAAGAAAACATGGATGTCTTCGCCTGGAGCCACGGAGACATGTCAGGCATATCTCCGAAAGTTATTCAGCATAAGTTGAACGTAGACCTGGAGAGAAATCCTGTCTAGCAAAAACGAAGAATTTTCACCCCAAAATGAGACCAAGCAATTACAGATAAGGTTAACAAACTATTAGCGACAGGTTTCATTCACGAAGTGTACTATCCTGATTGGCTCGCAAACGTCATCTTAGTGAAAAAGGCAAATGGGAAGTGGAGAATGTATGTGGACTTCACGGACCTAAACAAGGCATTCCCGAAGGATAGCTTCCCCCTATCAAGGATAGACCAGTTTGTGGTTTCTACAGCCAGGCATAAGTTACTGACATTCATAGACGCTTTCTCAGGATATAACTAGATAAAAATCACTGAGGAAGATTAGGAGAAAACGGCATTCATCATAAGCCAAGGGCTCTATTGCTATAAGGTAATGCCTTTTGGATTAAAAAATGCATGAGCTACTTATCAAAGGTTAGTAAACAAGATGTTCAGCAAGCAGATCGGCAAAAATATGGGGGTTTACATGGATGATATACTCGTCAAGAGTAAGGAAGAACTTGCCCATCTGGATGACCTAAAGGAGACGTTTGTCACCCTCAAACAATACCAGATGAAGTTGAATCCTAGTAAGTGTGTTTTTGGTGTAGTTTCAGGAAAATTCTTAGGATTCATGGTATCCCAGAGAGGAATAGAAGCAAACCGGAGAAGGTGCAAGCAATAATCAACATGGCATTGCCTAAGATCGTCAAGGAAGTCCAGAAGCTCACCGGAAGGATCACGGCCCTTAATAGGTTCGTCTCTAGAGTAACAGACAAATGCCTTCCCTTTTTCAAAAATTTGAAATAGGCTTTCGCTTAGACCGACGAATGCGAAGTAGCGTTTCAGGAACTCAAACGCTACTTGAGTAATCTGCCACTCTTAAGTCTGTCCAAAGAAGGGGAAAACCTATACTTGTACTTGGCAGTGTCAGATACAGCCGTGAGTGCAGCCTTAATTAGAGAAGAAAGCAAAAAACAGCTTCTAGTTTACTACGTCAGCCAAGCCTTCTAGAGGGCTGAGTCCAAGTATCAAAGGATTGAGAAGATTGTGTTCACATAAATAGTAGCCTCACGAAAACTAAGACAGTATTTTCAGGCAAACCCAATCCTAGTAATGATGGACCAACCTATTAAAAAGTTCATGAACAAATTAGAGGCAGTTGGAAGAATGGTCCAGTGGGCAATCGAACTCAGCCAATTTGACATCGAGTACCATCCCAAGACAGCCATTAAGGCACAAGCTCTGGCTAACTTCATTGCCGAGTTTACCTTCCCAGACGAGGGCAGTCTCACTGACAAGGCTAAATTATGGACAATCCAGACTGATGGTTCGTCAACCCAAAAGAGGAGAGGAGTAGGGGTCATCATAATCGCCCCCGATGGAGAAATGCTCAAGTACGGGGTTCAACTGAAATTTTCGACCACCAACAACAAGGCTGAGTACGAAGGAATATCGATGAGATTGAGGCTCGAGAAGGCGCTTGGAGCTAAGAACCTGTTAGTCCAAAATGATTCAAGGCCGGTAATTGGGCAAATCAAGGGAGAATACGAAGCAAAGGAGGAAAAAATGCAGAAATACCTCGGGCTAACGAAACACTTGACTCAGGAGTTTGATAAAGTGAAATTTGTACAGATCCTTAGAAGCCAGAACATGGAAGCAGACGAAGTCTCGAAGATGGCATCGTCAGAAGAAGGGGTAACTAGCATGGACTTGGTGATGGAAATCCAAAAATGCCAACATTGAAGAAATTCCAACATTCGCAATCTAGAGCACAAATAGCTGGATGACACCAATCGTATCTTTCCTCTAGGATGGGAAACTCCCTCAGAATATAGAAGAAGCCAAGAAGATTAAGAAGAGGGCGGCCAGGTTCACGATCCTTAATGACACTTTATATAAGAGAGGCTCCTCCATGCCCTACTTGAAGTGTGTCGACAAAGAGAAGGCCAAGTACATTTTGGAAGAAATTCACGAAGGAATTTGTGGGGACCATGCTGGCCCTAGATCCTTGGCAAGCAAGGTCATACAAACAAGTTATTTCTGGCCTACTATGCAGGTGGATGCAGCGGAGCTTGTCAAAAAATGTGACAAGTGTTAATGATTTGGGAATGTTTAGCGACTTCTAGCAGAGAAACTGATGACAATATCATCCCCGTGGCCATTTGCACAATAGGGAATCGACATCCTCGTTCCACTGCCCCTAGGTAAAGGTCAGGTAAAATTCTTATTAATTGCTATTGATTACTTTACGAAGTGGGTTGAAGTAGAGGCACTTGCAACCATCACGGAAGCAAGAATCCGGGGCTTTGTATGGAAGAATATAATTTGTAGGTTTGGGATTCTAAGGACGATCATATCAGATAATGGATGCCAGTTCGATAGCCAAGGCTTTAGAGACTTTTGTTCAAGCCTAGGTATCAAGAACCAGTTCTCATCTCCAGGGCATCCTCAGGTGAATGGACAGACAGAGGTGATGAATCAAACACTACTCAAGATCATCAAGACCATGTTGGATGATGCAAAAGGTGCCTAGTCGGAAGAATTGCCTAATGTCTTTTGGGTCTACAGGACCACAGCAAGAACCCTAACAAGAGAAACCCCCTTCAACCTCACCTATGGCACTGAAGCAGTGATTCTTGTGGAGGTAGGAGTAACCAGCATCAGGCGAAAGGTGTTCAACGAAAAAGACAATGATGATTGCCTGCGAATTAACCTAGACTGTCTGGACAAAGTGAGAGAGAAAGCTTCCAGCAAAATAACGAAATACCAGCAAAAGATGGCCGACTACTACAACAAAAGGGTAAAGCTCAGACGACTTAACATAGGTGACCTCGTCCTGTGCAAAATCACCACTGAAACCAGAGACTCTACCTAGGGAAAACTTGGCTCCACATGGGAAGGATCCTATCGAATCGTCCACTACTCTAGGCAAGGCAGCTATCATTTAAAGACCCTGGACGGCCACAAACTCCTGAGGCCATGGAACATTGAACACCTAAAGAAATACCACCAGTAGACGTACCAAGCAATGTATTCATTCTTGGAATTAATAAACAGATTATTCAGCTAATGTCTTTGTGTAAGCAGGTCAATTCAACTATAAGTCGCAAAAGCCAAGAAAATGGATAAAGTAATAAGATTCCGCCTTGACGGATGCAAGTTACTAACGAATATGGCAGAATGACAATATCCCTAAGAGGATGCAAGTCACAAAAGCCAAATAAGGCTAAGTAACAAGTTTCCGCCTTGACGGATGTAAGTTACTGACGATTACTACAGAACGACAATATCCCTAAAAGGATGCAAGTCACAAAAGCAAAATAAAGCTAAGTAACAAGATTCTGCCTTGACGGATGTATGTTACTGACGAACATAAAGAATGACAATAGCCCTAAAAGGATGCAAGTCGAAATAGCCAAAAAAGGCTAAGTAACAAGATTCCGCCATGATGAATGTAAGTTACTGACGATGCTATAGAATCAGAACAACTAAAAATTTTACTAAGTACAAGGCGTAGACGAAATGTTGGATAGCCTAAGCAAATCATGAAAGAATAAATCCGCAATCACAATGGCAAGTAAGTATGCAACTACAAGTTTAAATCAAAGCCCTAAAAACAATGGGCAATTACCATTGTTTTTACAATCAAAGCCCATAAATGTTGGGCTAAAAGTACTGTTCCCAGGGCAGATTAAAAGGAAATTGTTTTGAAATTAGATTTATAGAAAGCCCATAAGGCGTAACGGGCAACAACCAAAACAAAACAAAAAGAGAAATTTTTTTTACAAGTAACAGATTTAGGCACCAGCAACTATCGGGGCGTCACCACAAGGGCATCGTCTGTAGGAGAGTTCTTAGGAACATCACCTTCAAGAGCTAAGGATTGGGCCGCCTCGTCAATAGCCATCTCTTTGTCCACCTCTTCTAGGTCCAGGCTCTCCATATCAACTCCAGTAGGGTGCTTGGCTAGATACCTTTTGAGAAGCTCAAAACCTTTGAAGTACCAACTGAAGAGCATTGTGTTGTACTCGTCAATGGTTTGTAAGGCTTCAATAGATCTGGTAGCAATTGTTTTGAGCGACTCCTTGGCACTTAGAAGTTACTCGTCCTTTTCCAGTGTCAGCTAACGTTCAACTTTAAGGTCGTCACTCAGGGTCTTGACTTTCTTCTTCAAAGTGGTAGCCTCGTCCATAGAATCAATTAGATTTTTCTTCAGCTTAGAATTATCCTTTTCCAAGGCCTCCATTCTGGATGTGATAGATGCCACCTTAGCCCCTTGGGTGATATACTCGAAGGTAATGTGAAGACTTTCCCCCAACACCTGTAGAGAAATTTAAAAACCGTCAGTAGACCGTAAAAGAAACAAAGACTAAAAGCCACATAAACAACTTACTTGAACAAGTTTATGAACATGGCAAGCAGCAACGTCATTAAAGGGCACGCCTAAGAAAACCTTTAAATCCTCCGCACTGAAGATCCCATGAGCCCTATCCATGGCCAATCTCTCGTCATCCCAAATGGTGGATGAGCCTAAATCAATCTTCTCTTTTTCAGACATACGTTGCCTTTTTGAGGCAGGAGAAGGAAGCTCTTCAAGCGAAGTTGAAGGAGAAGCCGTCCTTGTTGTCCCAATCCTAAAAACAATGGGAGTGACGGAAATAGCCGGGGTGATGAAGGGACCCTTCCCAGTGACACGCACTGTCCTCTTCCTTATATTTGACAAAGGCTCGTCTTTCTTTACCTTCATCTTTGCATACATATCTTTGTTGAATTTGGTCATCATTCCTGCAAAAAGGAAACACATATTTAAAAAAAAAAAAAAAAAGTTTGTACACATTAGAAATCAATATTGACGAACCAAACATTTACTCTTCTTTCCTTCGATATCGATGTTGCGCAAGACGGGTCAGGACCGAGATTGTAGAAGGCAAGGGTACACGGGTCTACAAGATCATCCCAACTTTCAATCGTCTTGGTGTATTCTATTGCCTGCTCAACATGCTCCTTATGCCTGCTTTTGAGCTTAGGCCTTCTTTTAACTGCAAAAAACAAAAGGAGTTAATAACAATAACACCACAATGCAAAAGAATCAAAGTGACGGGAAGAAATACTGACGCACCTAAAGTCGGGGTTCCCACCAACGAAGTAACCTTGGAACATCACCCCAATCCCTGCCAGAGGGAGTCTCAAAATCATCCCTGAACACAAAGAAAAATCTTGATTTCCATACTTGAAGGATGAAGGTAAACCCCTAGTTATCCTGGTTCTCCTCTCCTAGGGTACCAACCCATAACATCCATATTCCCTTAGATTCTTTCAAACGATACAATTCGACGAGTTCACCCACCTTAATCATGTCCCCATTGGCGGCCAACCATATCTCCGTACAATTGACCAATATCCTCCAAGAATTGGGCATAAGTTGCCCTAGAGCAATGCCAAAGTAATCTAAAAGCTTCATCAGGAACGGATGGACGGGGAACCTAAGGCCACAAGTGAAAGCAGCCTTATAGAAGTATACTTCACCAGGGAAAAAATGGCAAGCCTTATCCTCTTCATTGGGCCAACGAACGCAGACCCTCTCTAGAAATTGAAACCTATCCTTAAACCTACCCACGGTATCAGCATCCAGCCCACATGCCTCTTTAAGGGCGTGAAAAGCCCTAACCACCTGAGGAGTAGAAATGGTTGTATCTCTTTCCGCAGGATCACCGTTGGACGATAACCCAGTCTCGAGTTCGCTCGACCTAACTTCAGACATCGCCTCTCCCTCTCTCACTAGACCCTTGAACCAATCAATTGATTGACACAACACGGGTAACAACTCGACTAACGCCACACCTAGACTATTTCCCTAAAAAACAAAGCCCTCTAGATTTGGAAAAACACCCAAAAACCCTTCTAAACGTGTAAAAAGGAAGGAAATTGAGGGCCAAGCTACCCTAACCTCAAAGCCACTAAACATGAAAATCCAGAAAAAACACAAAGGGAAACGATACAAGCTACATCCCTAGAAAATCAAAAACAAACAAAAGAAAAAGAAGGGGAAAGAAGAAAGTAAATCAAATGCTGTATCGTGAAAAAAGAGAAAATCAAAGCAAGAAATAGAGGAGAAAAGCACCTTAAAAATGGCGGACAAAGAAAACAACACACAACCGCACCAAGTCGAAGAAGAATTGTAGAGAGAGATTAGCGAAGAAAATGCTCAGAACAATGATTAGGAGTCTTTGAGAAAAGTGAAAGTGAAAAAATGGGAAGGAGAGAAGTTTAAAACCAAGGCTCAAAAAACTGAGAACCAGCGGGAAACCCAATAGTCCCATAAGTTGGAGCACTAGCCCCACTAATCAGAATATGCCACATAAGCCACAACCAGTGAAGCGCCGCCATTATGCATTTAAAACGGAGTGAAACCCCATGAGTCACTTACAGCTCATAAACCTTTCTTATTCTATGGTTGTCATGACACACCACGACGACCACAGAACTGGGGGGCAACTGACGGGACTAGCGAATCTGTCTCTCGACGACGATCTCATCGATACAGATGAGGATATCATCTGACGAGCCAAAATGAATACCCTCATTGTTGATAGAAATAACTCTGCCATTCAATATGGCCAGTTATACCCAGAGCAGTTACAGAACCAGCTGTATTAGCCGTTGGACTACATTAAAGCCAAATAATAGAGCATAAAACGTTACTAAGAGGAACATTAAGGCTACCATAACTACTCCAACGGTTAGGAGCTGCAAAAGCATATATAAGGCCTTCACAATATCAACACAAGGTACGAAGATACTCTGATAGTTTTACTACTATTCTGCAACTCCTTTTAATTTATAGAAAGATTTCTTTGTATTGACTTTGGTATCAGAGATATTGTGGCAGGCACCACACCGGTAACCATCTTTGAAGGTACATTCACACAAGCTAGGGGTTGATTCTATCTGCCTACTCTGACTGACAAACTTACGCTTCATCACTTTCTTTTTGAGAAAGTTTGAGAAGTCAAATGTAAATTGTAACTTATCCTCTTAATCAAATTTGAAAAGCCTACTAATATCATAATACAAATGAGGACAAAGTTTAATTACAAAACTGATTGTAGTCTAAGGTTATAACCTTGTTTAATAAAATAAACATTAATATATGTTTTGAAAATCTAACTGTTGAATTGCATGTTTTTTATGTTCTTAATCTTGTCAAATTTTATGTTGATAAAATATTATTTACTATATGATATTTACGTTTATCTTTTATGCATAATTTTAATTGTTGAATTGCATATTCTTTACATTCTTAATGCACATGTCAAGTTTTGTGTCAATCAAATATTATTTACTATATGATCTATACGTTTATATTTTGTGCATAATTTTAAACTACAAAAACTTGCAATTTAAAAAAATTATTGATGACATAACTATTGATCTTTAATTTTCTAGAAATTTCGCAATCATGAAGGATATAAAAAGAAGAGGTAATCTAATTATGGATTTGTCAAAATTCACATCCAATAAAAAGATATTGAGTAAGGTTGTAGCATTAGACTATGACCAATTTTGTAGCTAAACTTTGTCCAAAACTATTGGCTCTAAGCATTTTGGATTACTATCAAACTCAAATATAAGTTCTAGCTTATCTTCTTAATCAAATCTTAAAAACCTAATACTTCTAAGATACAAACTTTATTGGCTCCAAGCGGAGATTGGATTTTAAATTTTTTTTTTTTTTTTTTTAATGGTGGTGGCAAAATTTTATAAGATGTGTAATGTCCACAATATTTTCACAACAAATCCTAGTTGACATATTGTTATAGGTTTTTAAGTTGAATCCACTACTAAAATTACTTTTATCTCTACTAGTAACGGCAAGTAACAACTTACCACATAGGACTTATTGTAAAAGTGTTGTAAAAATAATGTTGTGGACGTATTATTTCTCATATTTTATTGCTTATGAAATTCTCATTAGGAACTATAACTAGTGTATTCCTAATCTTGGACCAATACAACCTTCTTTTTAGAGTTATTTTTAATAAGGCAACAAAAAAGATGTCCTAATTAAATCAATTTTCAAATGTTTGTTGAGTTTTTTTTTTTAATTAATTTATTATTTTTTAAATGCTTTTGGAAATAAAATAGGGGCATAATTATAAAATTAATAGAGATGGATCATTGAATATGAGGTCATATGTTAGATATTTTTATTGATTTAGTAGACTATTGGTGGTGGAATTGGTATTGAACTTGTTCTTAGTGTTTTGGTACTTAACTTTTGAAGACAGTTTCAGATTTTGCGAATGAGATAGGTTTATATGGTAGAAAGTAGATGAATTGAATCATACAATGGTCTCTAAGATTGTGTATTTGAAAATTTAAGGGATATTGAGAGATATATTTGAACTTTTAATGATTTATTTTAGGGTGGGTTTGTGCATTGAGATTAGAGTTTGAGATACTCTTTGCAAATTTGAAATTTATTATTGAGAATGAATTGTGGGTTCAATGAATTTGGGTTTGATAAAATTGGTCTTGGTCTCAAGTTCTATTCAAACAAAAAAGATTTATACCAGACAACAGCAGTGGTTGCCACTGCTACATAAGATTGGTTTAACTATCAATCTAGGCTTGCATAATACAACCATTCAGACAAAACAATATTCTATCAAGGATAATTTGTGCATTATGTATCTTAAAGAGCTTAATTGAGATTATAAATAAAACTGTCTTTTTAATAAATACTCTCTATATTTCAAATTGTTTGGCTTGCTTAGAAAATCAAGACCCCGTTTGGTAGAGTTGTAAAACAACTCATTTTCAGTTTTTAAACAACATTATATACATATTTTCACACTTTTTTACTTACACGTATTTTAAAAAATTACAAACAACATTACTCAAACTCCTCTACCAAACGAGCCCCAATTATTTAGGGAAACATCATCAAAAAATTGTTTCCTAAATTACCTTAAAAAAATTTATAAAAAATTTAAATAACTGTGCATATAAGATGTAAACAAGTTTTACAATGTTCAATTTTCAAAGTTATTGCATATTACAAATTCTATTGGTTACTACACTTAAAATTACAGACTATTGTTTATAAATTAAAAACTTATCTTCAGATTTTCTCACCTATATTTCACTCTCTTTTGATCCTTCCTATGCTTTTGGTTTGAAGCTTTAAAGACTTTCTACATTTCTCTTTTGGTCAAATACCAAAGCAAGTAAGCAAGGAAAAAGGAGAGGAGAACAGACAGCTAATGTCTGGAACATTAGACTGCCTCTATTGTTGTCTGCTTACAAATGCAATCCCATTTTTTTTCCACCGCATGCAAGTACCCATTTTCACAACATCTACGACACAAATCACACAAAACATACCCATACAGTAGTTTTGGTTTATCCGATCCACTAAATCCACTAGCCTAATACCTAAACTCCAGCCCACTTTCAACTTAGGCCCAACCAAAATGAAACCCAGCCTTAAAATTAAATCCAGCCCACATGCATTGAATACAATTACACAAATACTCCTCAACCTTCAAACCCAACCCGTGAACCCACCAACAAATATTTCACAATTTACATTTCAACCCCTAAACTTTTCAAAAATTAAACTTGGACCCCTGACTTTAACAAAGTTACATCCTTAGCCCCAAAGCTTTTCCAAAATACCCTTTGACCCCAAAACTTTCTGAAATTGCATTTGGAACCCACTTTTTAACCTTCCAATTTCACAAAATTACATTTTTAACCTTCCCATTACAATTTGCATTTGGAACCCACTTTTTCCAAAATTTCCACAAAGGCCCTTGTGGTCACCAAAATTTCATTTTTAATCCTTGTTTTGCCGAAGGTAAAAAGACCGTACTTTAAAAATAATAAATTTGTCAAATGACTTTGTTTTCATACTTTATATGGAGTTAAACATTTTCTTGTTATTTCTTTGTGTCTTTTTGTATGAGATAAACGCTTTGGGAAAATTAATTGTAAAGATTGCATTTGGTATGCTATGCTATGCTTCGGCGTAAGGTTAGCTATATTTAATTCTCTATGCAATTTATCTTCCTCGAACTTATCATGCAATCACATGTTTTGCATTGCCGTTTAATCTTGTTCTCTAAAATAAATTGTTCACATGTCCATGCATACACATATCAACTTAAGATAGAACGATTAAATGTCATGTGTTCACATGTCATCTTTGGATAGATTATACATGTCATTCATTTTTATATGTCATTTTAGGGTAGATACATGTCATTCCAGTTTTCCAGTACCGGTAGTAATTAAACTGTCAGCATATTAAGCAAAATAATGTTATTGAGTTCATATTTATATTTTAGCTTAACATCCTAATCATATTATTTATTCCTTTTATTTTTGAAGAATTGATCATTTTTATTTATTTTCCACTAAAACACTATTTGCCATGTTAACAATTAACATGTTCTTTATCACGTTGATCATTTAAGACCACATAAGCGATGAGTCGGCGTTCCAAAGCAAAATATAAGAAGTATATTCTGGTATTTTTTTTATACCAGTGGAAGAGGAGTAATAACTAATAAGTACAAAAGAATAGATTCTAGTCATGCATTCCAAATGTGACTTGTAATATGGCTCCAATTAGATGTCACAACCCTGAATAATCAATCATTTCAGAAGGCTATCACGAACATGAAACATGCAAACCTCATAAGCAATTTTGTACCAGAAGCTTTAAAAATTAAAACCATCTACCGATTATCAAGGATTTATAGAAACAATTTTGGGTCAATAGCAAAATTGTCATAGCGACCACCCATAACAAACCAGGTAATACCTAGAACTTTCGGGTTGAATCGGGTACCCATTAGCCAATGGGTTTGGCCATCCCTATTCCCTGGCCCTTGCATTTGCATTCCATTCAGATTATTTCTTCGACAAATGTGTAAAACAAATACAAAGAAAGATGGAAAGTGTACACACACTCTACTTTTTTTACCAACTCCACTAAAGAAAATCAACCAACACAAATATATAAAATAAAAAACGCGTACACAAACTCATGAACTCGACAAAAATTTAGGGAAATGGTAAAACAAAAGTTTTACGTACCTAAGCCAAAATGATGGGAAGTGTAGATATTGCTTGAGAATGGTATTGTTTGTGTCCTTGAAAATGAGCTTGAAGGAGAGTTTATGGAGCTTAGGAGAACATGGAGGGGCTGGTTGGATGAAGTTTTACCTAATTAAGCTGCAAATGCTGAAAAGGGCTGATAGACTTTTTTTTTTTTTTTTTTTTTTTTTTTTTTTTTTTTTTTTTTTTTTAAAGAGTGGTGCAATGAATCAGAGATGAAAAATATCAAGTAAAGAAGAAAAGAGGGGATGGTTCTGCCAAAGAAAGCCGCTGGGGAGATCTTTCTCTTTTTCTTTTTCTAGGTTCTGCCAAAGAAAGCCGCTGCCAAAGAAAAGAGGGGCTGGTTCTGCCAAATATCAAGTGTATATATTCTTTTTCTAGTTTAAATCTTCCTTTTAGTTTTTCACTTTAAACTCTTGCACGCACCTAATTGTATCTGTAACTTCTGCCCATGCACGAAGGAAACAGCATGACACAACATTAATAAGAAAATAAGCAATGACCACCTCCAATTTAAGAAGCAAATACACGGCTTTTTAAAAGAATACTAATATTGTTTGTACCATGCAAGGCTATTTTAGGACTTACGTTCGCAATTTTATAATTTGGTGTAAGGTAATAAACTTTAAAAGAAATATAATCTTTTGGTCAAAATGTAAAACTCACACTCTAACTTTCACCACCTTTCATTTTAGTCGTATAAGTTTGTATTTTATCATTTCAATCATTTTAGTTTCAATCCTCCTTAAGTTAATCTTTTGTTAACAAACCATCCATGTCTGCTGTTAACCATATTTAATTTTTATTCAATTATTTATATCTTATATTAAAAAACATTAATTTAAATATAAAAAATAGAAATTAATCCCAAATTCCATTCCTCATGGCTTTTATCTTCTTCATCGCTTTTGTCCCCAAACACCTTCCCATATTGGTTCATATAAAGTGGGATGTAACCGTATACCCATTTTTTTGTATCAAATATATAAAGTGGGGTGAATCTTGTCCTTGACGGATTTTTATCTCAATTTTTTTTGGGTCCACTTTGGTCTCTTTGGTCCATTTCAGTCTCATTCGATTCACTTCCTTCCCTCTAGATCCACTTCGGTCAATTTCAGTCTATTTAGGTCCATTCAGTCTACATCGGTCCGTTTTGGTCTACTTCAGTCCAAACGTAAAGTGGTTACTAGTGAATAGATAAAGACTTGATCTGAGCCAAAACAAAAAGTGTGAAAGTGAGAAATAAATAAAGACAAACACACATAAAAATGAAATATGTAAAATTAAGTAAAAAAAATATATCAATAAGGAAATGATGAAAAATAATAAAAAGATGGAACATAAAGGTTATTTGTATTGCAAAGTAATTAAAACTCACAAAGATATTAATGTGAGCACTTGCAGGCTATATTTTAAGATAGCAAGATCATGAGCTCTAGTAGCAACCTCCTCCTCATCTTATGCACCTGTATGCCATTGTGGTACATGACCATGAACAAGGGACAATTATGTGCATTTATGAATGGACTCAAAATCAACTACATCTTTGCTTTAAAGTCAAAATATTTTTTATAATTCACAATGATAGGATTAGTGCAGAGGGATCCGATGGTTGAATTTTTTTTTTTTTTTTAATCAACACTACAAAAAACGTGTTTTTAAGTCGCGTTTTTTAGCTACGTTTTTAAAAAATGCAGCTACAGGGTCATACTTGAGCCGCGTTTCCTAGAAACACAGCTTCAACACCAAATTATAGCTATGTGTGTTGAACGCAGCCCAAAATTAGCTATGTAGCTGCATTTCTTATGGGTACAGCTGCCTATTTCTAGGTTCTACTTAAGCCGCGTTTAAAAAACGCAGCTTCAAGCCCATCTGGATTTTTTTTTTTTTTAATTATATATGTCCTAAAGCCGCGTTTACACAACATGGCTATAGGGCTGTCCTAAAGCTGTGTTTACATAAACACAGCACAGACATGCTTGAAGCCGCATTTATGTAAACGCAGCTTCAGGGGTGCATTTACATAAGTTCTTCGAACACTACCGTAAGCAGCCACTTTCTCTCTTAACCCTTCGAACACCCTAAGCCGTGGTTGGACCCTAAGCTGTTCACGCCCTCTATCTCTACCACCGATCCTACTCATCGGCTCCGACAAAGCCCAGTCCTCCATCACTGGCTCTGCCTTGGGTCTCTCCCTCTCTCTCTCTCTCTCTCTCTCAATCTCACTCAAGACAGTCTCACTGGCAAAAACTGTCTCTTCGTATTCTAAACACATACCACTATATATAGACCCTTATACCCACTAAATTGGGAGAGCTATCAGAGAGAATTTTGTGAGAGAAACCCTAGAGAAAAACAAAATTGCCTCATCCCTAATTTTTACCGTAGAGACTCTCTAAATTTCTCTACTCTCTTCCTCTTCATTGTCACATCCTTGAGAGGTTATTGACCAAATCCTTATCTCACCACACCTACATCTGTGAGAATTGGTTTGGAAGCAGTTTGGAAGGAACCAATATACATTGGTTGATGCTATGGTATAGTAGCGGAAACCGGTAAGCTAGAAAAGAAAAAGGTTCAGTGCAACGTCGTTGGAGTAGGAAGCTTGGAGGGTTTAGGTACCTGGGTAGATTAGACTTGGAGGGTCTATTGCTGTTCATATATCCCAACTACATTTTCTAGTGGATTATGGACTGCTTGGAGGGCGGGGGAGAGGTTTTACACTGAGGACTTCGGTTTCCTCTTCGATAACACATCGTGTGTTATCCGTGTGTTTGCATCTTCCTTCCCTTTATCTTTGCCTTATATTTACTTCTGTGAATGTGTTTATATTTGGCTTAGATTGTTTATCAATTTTGTTATGAGTTTGTTATCATGTTCCACACATTAATTGTTTGATATAAAGTTTGAATTGGTAATTTTGTAATTGGAGGTCTAAACGTTCAAGGTTGTTTTATACACATATTAAACTTTCACAAGGTACAAACCACAAAGCCTACAGAGTGCATAGGAACAAACCCTCAAAGCTTACAAAAGCAATATGGGTACAAAATGAAAACTAAAACCTTAACAACCTACAAAGGTACTAGGTACAAACCGAAAACATAAAGTAGATATGTTGAATAACATCATATTATATATACTGAATAACTACCACCAAAGATTCAAACTAACCAATAGTTATGAGTTTTAGCCAATCAAACAACTAACACCATAGTGTATCAAATTAGTAATAACAGGAAAAAAAAAAAAATCAAAGCTATACACAAAACATCAAGTGATAAAGAAATCTCCCCCTCAAAAACAAGATCTCCCCCTCAAAAACAAGCACTCCCCCTCAAGTGTATCCCAAAAATTCTCCCAATTTTTGACTGGAATGGCCAAAGGGTCAGTGCTCCTGGTTGGTGTCGATACTGTCAAATTTAGCTAAAAGAACCTTAATTTGATCCTGCATTGCTGTCATCCTTTCAGTATGCTGATTTTGAATATCTCTGAGTCCATCAAGCCTTTCCAAGATGATCTAAAATGCATCAAGAAGTACAGCTAATGAAGTAGAAGCTCTACTTCTCTTAGCTTTGCTTCTAGGTGTGGATACCTGTCCTGCAGCCTCAGCTTCAGTCTCCACTGGATTACCTTCTTGTTGGACATCCTCCTCTTCTTCACTTGGAAGACGACTTTGTATCATTGTGAGAGTAAATTTTTTTATGGCCGATAGAGGAGTTATAAGACTGATATCTTGAGGGATTGCAGCACCCTTTGCTCTGAAAATCCTCATAAGAAGACTTGGAAATATCATCTTAGGCCTCGAGGTGGTTCTAGTCTCATCCACAATCGTATCATATATGTGAGAACTTATATCAATGAAAGTTTTCTCTTTGAGCTCCATGAGGAAGATAGCTCTGGCATTTGTAAGAGTGGTCATCTTTCTTATGGGATACAAGTTAAACATCATGATAGTGGTCAGACACCTCAATTCAGCAGAAAATTCAATAGTGTTGAGACATTTCTTTTCTTTAACACCACCAAGTCGAAACTAGACGACGTCCAAAGATAGCATCCTGTCTTTGTAATTTGTGAACTCATATTCCTCTAAACCTTCAAGACCTAGCATTTCATCAATGTCATGTGCATCTATGGTGAATTCCTTTCTTCTTACCCAACAACTCAACTCCTCCTCTCTTATCACAACATTGGCATAGAATTCTCTGATGAGAGGCTCACAGACAAGAGGTAGGTCACTCAACAATTTTTCCCAACCTCTACCCTCAAAGCAACTTGGAATAAAGGTATCTTTCAAATCTCTTAAGTCAACAAATCTTTCTTGAATGATGGTTCCATTCAAGAAAAAATCCCTATATCTCTCAAAGTGTTGAACTAACCTAAAAAGGTTAGGATCCATTTTCAGCCTTTTATCAGATTTCTTAGCAAAAGTCTTTTTCTTTGTAAGAGATGTAGCCATCTGTAAACAAGCAAAAGTGGCCACAACAAGAACAAAACACAATATGTGGAAATGCACACATATTAGAAACAAGTTAGTTACAAAGAGATTAACAGAGTGACAAGACAGCACACAGATCAAGCAAAGTTGATAACCAAAAGATGGATATATCAAATCAAACAAGTTTAATTAGATAGATATGAGCAAATGTTAATGAGACATGACATAATGAGTATGAAATGTGCAAGAAAGAGACCAAAAGCAGCAACACAGACAAGATATGGTGATTTAAAATAAAGCAATGCCAGCCACAAACACCAAAAACTCAAACAACCTAATAATCCTAACACCACAATCAAAGAGAAATATAGAAACCCCAAACCCGTATGCTCAAAGAACAAAAATCTATCAAATAACTGTGTATAGACCAATGATTAGCAAACTGAAGAAAACACATAACACTAAAACACCTCTGCAACAAGAGAAAACAACCACAAACAATCAAACCCAACATTTTAGGCAAACCCAAGTTCAAACCCTTCAGAACACAAACCAATATCACAACACCCAGAAACGAGAAAACAACAACAGAAATATGAAGAATGAGGTGAAAACAAGAAAACCCATATTTTTTTCTTAGTGTTTGATGAAGACATGATGCAAAAATAAAGGCTATTTCAGAAATACACGGAGTGTTTGTGAGAGAGAAATGGGGAAGACAATGAACAATCATTGAAGTTCGAGGGAAAACAGAATTTTTTTTTAAAAAACTGTCTTTAATATGCAAAACATGCGTTTTTTGCGACGGGAGTAAGTCGCCAGTTAGTCGCTAGGTTAAGTTGCGAAATACTGTAAAACCAAGATTTTCAAAAAATCTTCTAAGTGTTTTTCGCGACTAGAAGATCTATCCGTGAGATAGTCGCGAGATGAGTCGCGAAAATCTCTGAGTACTCCTCATGACTAGACCTTCCACCCACGTACAAGTCGCCACACTAAGCCGCGAAAATCATAAAACTCAAATTTTTGAATAATATTCTATGTATTTTTTGCGACTGAGACCTTGACTCGCTAGTGACCCACAAAAATCTCAGAGTGAGCTTTGCGTCTAGAGCATGCGACTGGACCTACCCGTGATTGAGTCGCCAAAATAGGGCAACACTGTTTTTAAAATTTTTGACTTTTTTATAAAAACAAAAACACTTTCCAAAAACAAACTAAAACACTCAAAAATCTTTTTTATGTTTGATCAACAAAGATTGAGCTTGTGAAAACACATTTAAACAAGTACAATTACACAAATGAGTATGGCATTTCTTGAACATAGACTTGTGTGTTGTGTGTGGATATCAAAAATGAGATAGTCCTTAGTCTAATGAGAAGCCTCAATAATCAATTCAATCAAGGCATACACAACTAGTACTAGATAATGTGACCCATCTCAATTATAGAAGTATGCATATATGACCTCTCACATAAACTTGAGTGCAATTCAATGAAACTTTTCATTTGGCTCCATTTTTAACATAACATTTGATCTTTTTGAATTAACAAATCTCATTGTGAGATTGATGCCTGAAATTTTTAATATTTCAATTTGATGGTTAGCCTTTAGATTTTTGGGTATCATATAATTTATTTTGGTCGCTTTCCCTTTTTCCTAGTCAAATACTAGTATGTGCGATATGCTTTTGCAATTCAATATCTCTTTTTATTTGGAGATTTACATTTGGTGAGCTCTTTGAGTAAAGCAATAAAAATAAAAGTGAGAAGATATATAAGCACAAGTCTATGCATGTCTCAAGATCAACAAAACCATTCAATAATCATTCATGACAAGGTTGAAGATCTATTTACAACAGTCACATAGATTTCAGAATTTCTTCCACAATGATATGAGTGCATAAGAGACAAGCTAAACTCGTTAAGTGCATAAAGCCATTAGTACAAATGTACAAGGCAAAACTTGTTTTGAGATAAGACTCAACAAAGCCGATCAAACTTTTTGGATTTTCTAGTTTTTATGAGGTTTTGGATTTTTGACACAAAAGCAGTAAAAGATTGATCAAAAACAACATAAATAACAATGTAAACACATTTGAACCAAAACAAACATACAAACAAAATGACAATTAAAAAAAAAACTTGCAAGTACACAATCAAGCATATTCACAAACATGGGAAGTATTAATGCATGGACATGTTGCAATGCTTATGCATGAGTACCTTTCGTCACCCACACGTCACGTGCTTTTGGGGTGATATCCTTAACAGATTGGGTACGAGAATTAGGACTTTCAAACCTTCTTGTGAAGCTTTCCAAGCAATTTGTGAAGGCACCGATCATTTTCATAATGTCCATCATTCCTAAATCACGGTTTTGATCTCTTGATTGCTCACCACCCTAAGACCTCTCTTCATTTCTCCTTCCTCTTGATCGAGGGGCGCTTGCATTGTTCAATGCTCCCAACTTGTGACAATTGGGTCTAGTATGTCCTTGCAAACCACAATAGTGACAAAGATAGTTTGTTCTAGGACCCTATTGTGATCTTGGAAGTGATCTTTTTCTAGCTCCAAATCTGGCTTCTAATTGATTGCGGGACTTGTTAACCACCCGTTGATCATTCATATTCTTCTTCCTTTCAGTCTTAACTTTCTCAAGAATAGGCTTATCCATAGCCGTCTCTTTGGCCTTTACAAACTTCACTTCTTTGGTGACATTGGCTGATGAGCTACTTCCTCCAGTATATCCCAATTCAGACTTGTTTGAGGCATGTTTTTAAGATGAAATAATATCATCTAACTTCTTGGAGGAGACCCTATCTACCTTGGCATTAGCTTGCACTACCTCTTGTTCAAGAAATCTCACTTTTGTGTAAGCTTCCGATAGCTCACCATTAAGTGCTTCAATCTCATACTTTGCCTCCTTGTATCTTACCAGCAAACTTTTGTAATCTTCCTCAGCTCTCTTCATTTTCTTCACAGCCGCCTTTGCCACCTTTGTATACTCACCTGATTTCTCAAGAAATAAGGCGTAACTCTTTTGAAGACTAGATGTATCTTCATCTTCTTTAGCCTCTGATTCTTCAACAATCCCAATATACTCCAAATCAGAATGTTCCCCAAGCTCCTTCACAAGTGAACCCAAATAATCTGAGGATTCCACATGTGCAATCGTCAAGAATGTGGAGTAATTTCCTTCTCCGTCACAGCTATTTTCAGAGTCAGAATTTGATGAATCGGTATCACTCAAGGTAGTGGCATAGACCTTTCCTTTTGACTTTAAATAATTAGGACATTCCTTTTTGAAGTGTCCATGTCCATTACACTCGAAACATGTAATTCATTGAGAGGATTAGGAGTCTCTATCATCTTTCCTTCGGAATTCTTTCTTCTCCCTCATGGAACTTTGAAATTTTCCTTTGTCACCAAATTTTCCACCATTCTTGAGCTTTAAGAACTTCCAAAAGTTCTTTACAAGGTACACCACATCTTTATCTGCTGCATCCTCTTCCGGAGAGTCATGAGATACCACTCTCTCATCAATTGTTTTAAGAGCAAGAGATTTGCTCTTCTTCTGCGTGGCCAGTGACAATTCGTACATCTGCAGTGAACCGACCAGCTCTTGAACTTTAATGTTGTCAAGATCCTTGCTCTCTTCAATGGCCGTTACTTTGGCATGAAAACTTTCTGGTAGCGATCGAAGGATCTTCCTTACCACTTTAGAATCCTCCGTCTTTTCCCCAAAATTAAATTTGCCGACGACCACCTCATTCAGCTTACTGTAAAATGAATCAAAGGACTCATCCTCACTCATCTTTAGCTCCTTAAAGTGAGTGGTCAACATCTGTAGTTTGGTGTCTTTCACCTTCTTAGTCCCTTCATAGGTTGTCTCCAGAATTTCCCATGCTTCCTTAGCAACGGTGATATGTGAAATCCTGTGAAATTCTTCTAGAGAGACACCACAGAAAATAACATTCAATGCTTTACTGTTAGCATTAGCTGCCGCAAGAGCTACCTTATCCCATGTGGATTTAGCAGCCTCCAGCCTTGTCCAACCAACCTCAACAGCATCCCACACAACATCATCAATAGAACACAAAAAGGCCCTCACGTGGACTTTCCAAAATGCATAATTATTACCATAAAAAAAATGGTGGTATATTAAGAGATTGAGACTTATCCATCTCAACAAGGGGTCAAGGATCACACTTAGGTATTAAAACCACAGCAAGTGTACCCGTTCTGATACCAATTGAAAGTTCAATATGTGTCTAAAACATCCTTAAACGTTAAGACCTCCAATTACAAAATTACCAATTCAAACTTTATATCAAATAATGTATGTGTGAAAAATGATAACAAGTTTATAATAGACTTAATAAACAATCTAAACCATAAATAATCACAATCATAGTAGTAATTAAATGGTAAAGATAAAGGGAAGAGAGATGCAAACACAAGGACAACATGCGATGTGTTATCGAAGAGGAAATCGAAGCTTTCGGTGTAAAATCTCTCCGCGGCCCTCCAAGCAGTCAATAATCCACTAGAAAATTTAGTTAGGATACATAAACAGTAATAGACCCTCCAATCCTAATCTGCTCAGGTACCTAAACCCTCCAAGCTTCCTGCTCCAACGAGGTTGCGCCAAACCCTTTTCTTTTCTAGCTTACCAGATTCCACTACTAAACTATAGCATCAACCAATGAATATTGGTTCCTTCCAAACTACTTTCCTTAGCACCAAATGAACATTCTCACAGACATGGGTGTGGTGAGAAAATGATTTGGTTAATGACCTCTCAAGGATATAACAATGGAGATGGAAAGAGCAGAGGAATTTGTAAAATCTCTTAGATAAAGAGTAGGGATGAGGCAATCTTGTTTTGCTCTAGGGTTTCTCTCACAAAATTCTCTCTAGAAACTCTCTACATTTCGTGGGTATAAGGGTCTATATATAGTGGTGTGTGTTTGGAATACAAAGAGACATTTTTTGCCAAACAGGGCTGGTTAGCAGCTTGGCCTCGCGGTTTGTCCAAGTCGCGAGTTCAAGTTGCGAAGTAACGGCCTGGCCAACCTAGGACTTTTGTCCTGTAGTGTGACAGCTGGCGTGACCCTTCAGCTCCCCTGTGTACTTCTCATGTGCCTACAATTAGCAGCTTGCCAGTCGCGAGTCAACTGCGAGTCCTAACTGTGAAACTCTAGTTCTTTGCACAAACTTGAGCTTTTCTTTGCACTCTCTTCACACACTACCCTTACATAAATCCCACATAAATGCAGGGTTACTAAATGCTAAATTACAAGTAAATTGGCATGGAATAAAGCCAACAAGATGGTTGATAAATTTCAACCTTACAAGTATCACTCAAGGTAGTGGCATAAACCTTTCCTTTTGACTTCAAATAGTTGGGACATTCCTTTTTAAAGTGTCCATGTCCATTACACTTGAAACATGTGATTCCTTGAGAAGATTGGGAATCTCTATCATCTTTCCTTCGAAATTCTTTCTTCTCCTCCTCGGAACTCTGAAATTTTTCTTTGTCGCCAAATTTCCCACCATTCTTGAGTTTCAAGAATTTCCGGAAGTTCTTTACAAGGTACGCCACATCTTTATCTACTACATCCTCTTCCGAAGGGTTATGAGATGCCATCCTCTCATCAATTGTTTTAAGAGCAAGAGATTTGCTCTTCTTCTGTGTAGGCAGCAATAATTCATGTTAGGTTCTAAAGGTTTAGAAATTTATGTATTTAGAACTCTAATTTGTAATATTGGCAAACCATGATCAAAACAATATATTTAGTCTTGTTTAAGTTTGCTTAAAGTTAATTAATTATTGTAAAGTTGGAATCGAGAGATTGTAGATGCATTGGGGCATTTCGGTCTGGCTCGATCGATCAAAGAATAGACTCGATTGATCGAAAGTCGACCAGATTGCGTTTTCTGCAGTTTTTTCAACTCAGCCCTAACTCATTAAACGTTTAGGATTTTATGTTTTTTCCCTAGGTATATAAGGCAAAACCCTAGCCACGTTTTTAGAGTTGCTCCAGTTGTATTGTTGCTCATACATTGCTGTTTTGTGTAAATCTTTTGTGAGATCTAGAGGAACTTTCCTTTACACAAAGTTTAGGGTTTTCAAGATAGAGATTACTTCAACATCTTGATAATCAACTTGGTTGCTACCATTGAAGTTTAAAGAATATCAAGTATGGGTACTTGTAGCTGATTGAAGAATTCAAGAAAGAAGGAGTTCGTGGATTAGGATCTTGCACGGGCTCGTGTCAGTAAGTTCTACTAGTAGGTAGCATTAGAAAGTCGAGCGGGGAGCTTGTAAGTCCTTTTATATGAATTTTGATTCTTTCATAGTGAATTTAGTTTTGCCTTAAGGATCGGTGGGTAAAATTCTCCCTAGGTTTTTTACCAATTTGATTTTCTTGGGTGATCATATTTTGTGTTGTTTATTATTTCGCTGCTTTATATTCTTGATATGATTGTTTGATTGTTTTAACTTAGAATTACATAATTTGACTAAGTAACAACTAGGCTAATTAACTAGGCTACTCAATCTGATTGTGTTTTAAGAGGTCTAAAACCTTACAAGTGGTATTAGAGCGGGTAGCTCTTCTGTTGTAGATCTTTTGATATTTGAGCTGATCCTTGACCCCTGTTATCATGGATAATTTGAAGTGTCTTTCTGCTCATACTTCTGCTGATTTTATTGATGCCTGTGATGTTTTGAATAAAAATGACACTATTGCTTCGGTTGATTTTTTTGATACTTTTGAAACTCTTCGTAAAGAATTATCTAAATCTTTGAAAATTGCTAAGAAATTTAAAGGAGAGTTAAAATTAGCAAATCTTGAAAAAGAGGAATTGATTGTTAGATTAGATGAGTCTAATAAAAAGAATGAATTTTTGTGAAATCAAATTTCCTCTCAAGATGAGAAGATGAAAAGCTTGGAACAAGAGTTAGTTGAGTCTCAAACTAAACTTGAAAACTTGACTAGTACCAAGCTTGCTGTTGATAACAGAAGTTTTTCTGTTTCTCTTAAGCCTAAGACTGAGAAAGTTTATATCCCTCATTTCAAGAGGAATAATAAAGAGAAAGCTTATTTTGCTAAGTTAGACAAAGGTAAAAATTCTGATGTTAACACTGAAATCTCTAAACCTATGTCTAAACCTGCTGTTAGTGTGTAAAAGAAATCTGTTTTTGTGCCTACCTGTCACCTTTGTGGTGTTGTTAGTCATATTAGACCAAATTGTTCTTTGTTGAGGCAAAAACCAAAATCTCAGTCTAGATTTGCTGTTAGGAATACTGATATTCCTAAATTTGTTCCTGTTTACCACTTTTGTGGTGTCTGTGGTCACATTCGTCCCAATTGTCATAAGTTGAAATTTAAACATTCTGTATGTCAATCTAGGATATGTGATGATCTTTTTCCTGTCATAAGTCCAAATAAATTGTTTCATATGCTTTTGAAAAATTTGAGCTTATTGGCTTGTGAAAGAAATTTGCAAGATTTCAGTCTCTCAGAAGATTGGAGTAATTCCTCAAATATACTCTGCTTCACATGGATTTTCACCTACAAAGCCGAAGACTCGTGCTAGATGGGTGAGAAAAGATTCTCCAAGGTGAGTGTTGCTAACTTGTCCCTGATTTAATTCTTTCAATTATTTGTGGACATGTTTTGTTTTTGTTTTTGGTTGTTTTCTTTTTTAGGCTATTTTATTAAAAAAAAAAATCCAAAAACATTGAAAAATTTTAAAAAGACAAAAATATTTTATTTTGTGTCTTGTTTTATTGTTCTTGAGGATTACATGGGTTATGATATCTCTCTCTTGATTTAGAACATGCTTGACATTGTGGAGAAACTTGAATAGTTTGTACTAAGCTATTTCTGATTTTGTGTATGTACTAGTTTGTACATGTACTCATGGGTTAATTAAGAAATTAATATTTCTTGTTTATGTACCTTTTATAGCTTAGTTAAGCATTGTCATGCATTGCATTTGCATTGTTCATTTAGCATAAATATGTGCTTTTTGTGTTTGGTCATAAATTTTCTTTTAGAACCAAAAGGATTTTTGTGTTTTGTATTTCACATCTTCGGTTTATAATCAAGGATTGACCATATTATCTTTATATAAAAAGTTTATGTACCTTGTTTAGTTTTGATGAGCTTATTTATTACACTTTACTAGTTGAAGCTCTATAGTGCATGTTATGTGAGAAAGATGTTTATGGTTTATCACTTTATCTTGATCTTGAAGTCACATGTTATTTGACTGTCGGACTTGATCCTTTTGAGAAAGGCATAAATAACCATCTCACCACTGTTCACTAGCCAATCATGAATACCTTGGTGCATATCATAAGATTTTGTACTCGAGAAAGTGTAGCACATGCACAAAAAGAACATAAGGTGTAGCCTCAGTTTAATTGCTTAATGCTTAAAATTGGTGTGTACTATTAAGCTCGATGCCAATTCACATAACTAAAATTTGTGTGTACATTATGAGGCAAAAATACAAGAAACTTACATGATTGCAAGCTTTTGTTCTTGGAAATGTGGGAGTTATAGGATGTAACTCTTTAGGTGATAGTCTCTTTTAAATTATGTGCGATGAATTTTGTAGACTTTGTGATTAATTGCTATTCATATATCACCTCACATGTATCTCAAATTTTTGCTAATTGCACACACTACACAAGTTACTCTTTATTAAACTTGGTACATTTTATTGTGTGTGATCTTGTTGTGGCCATTCAAGATTAAAAGTTCCTTGATTTTAATGCAAAATGTGTTTAATGTTTGCGCTTTAAGGACAAATTGATTGAAAATCTTGATTTTGGAAGATCTAGGTTAAATTCAAATGTTTTTGAAAAACTTTTCGTCTCATACTCATGCATTTTTTTATTAAACAATATGCTTTGAGGAGTTTCTGCATTTAAATGCTTTGTTTTTCAAAAATCTGATTTTTCCAGACTTTCGATCGATCGAACCTATTTTTCGATCAATCGAAATTGAGATTAAAATTTTTTGTTTGAGTCTGCCTGACTCGATTGATGTTCGATCGATACTCGATCGATCGAAATTGAAAATTTTTTAGTTTCTATATTTTTGACCAAATTTTTTTTTTCATGCATCATTTGTGTTTAGGATTCACATGCATTGTATTGTTTTTGTATCCATTTTGCAGTTTTGCAGTCATATCTCTCATTGTTTTCACACATAACATGCATACACTTTGCTAAATTGGGTACTCAACTTGATTTAAAAATTGATTGATTAATTTTTGAGTTTTGTATATTCTAGTATATGCTATTTCTTATGTGTGAATTGTAGAAAATATTTTTCTTAAGAGATATGATGGATAATCAATGTGCAAATATTTTCTCTACTTATGCAACTGTTTATAGGTCACATAGTGCCATGTTTGCATTTTATTGAAAGTGAGAATATTTTTTCTTCATGTGTATCCTCACCTTAATTTTTAACTTTGGTTTGTGTATTTTTAACTTTGATCCTGCTGATGAGGATGTTCCTGATCCTGTTGGTGATGCTGGTGCTACTGCTGATTTTCTCCCACCTTCTTTTTTTTTCCCCGAAACTGTTTTTCCTAAAACTTGTTTTGTTTTGCCTATTTTTGATAGGGGGAGAAAAGTTTTTTTAACCTGTGTTGTTCCTAGGGGGAGTTGTCTCTATTTTTTATAGAGTTGAATTGTTTTGTGTTCCCTCGATTTTTTTTCTTATCCTTTATTGTGTATGTTAACTGTTTACTCTTGTATGAGTTGTCTTTGTCAATACGTGACAAAAAGGGAGAGAAATAGTTGATATGTGAGAATATGTGTGGAAAATACAAGAATGTTATGTTTAGGGGGAGTTAACATTGTTTTTGATGTATCTAACTTAGGGGGAGAGTTAGTTTGCATATTTGTTGATTTACTGTTTTTCTGTTACACATGCGTTTATGCGTTTGTTGAGTGTTTCAAGAATATACAGGTTGATTTAATTGTTGTTACCTACACTTGCAACTGATGGATAGTAGTTAGGATTGAATTTGAGTTTATGAGCATTACTTTTGTAAAGGGCTTTTTACTGGTAAACTTTGAGCTTTTAATTTGTATTTTGTCACGGATTACCAAAGGGAGAGTTTGTTAAGTTCTAAAGGTTTAGGAATTTATGTATTTAGAACTCTATTTTGTAATATTGGTAAACCATGATCAAAACAATATGTTTAGTCTTGTTTAAACTTGTTCAAAGTTGATTAATTACTATAAAGTTAGAATCGAGAGACTGTAGATGCATTGGGGTATTTCGATCTGGCTCGATTGATCGAAGAATAGACTCGATCGATCAAAAGTCAACCAGATTGCGTTTTTTGCAATTTTTCCAACTCAATCCTAACTCATTAAACGTTTAGGGTTTTATGTTTTTGCCCTAGGTATATAAGGCAAAACCTTAGCCACGTTTTTAGAGTTGCTCTAGTTGTATTGTTGCTCATACATTACTGTTTTGTGTAAATCTCTTGTGAGATCTAGAGGAGCTTTCCTTTACACAAAACTTAGGGTTTTCAAGATAGAGATTACTTCAACATCTTGATAATCAACTTGGTTGCTACCATTGAAGTTTAAAGAATATCAAGCGTGGGTGGTTGTAGCTGATTGAAGAATTTAAGAAAGAAGGAGTCCGTGGATTCAGAGCTTGCATGAGGTTGTGTCAGTAAGTTCTACTGGTAGGTAGCATTAAGAAGTCGAGCGGGGAGCTTGTAAGTCCTTTTGTATGAACTTCGATTCTTTCATAGTGAATTTAGTTTTGCCTTGAGGATCGGTGGATAAAATCCTCCCTAGGTTTTTTACCGGTTTGGTTTTCCTGGGTGATCATATCTTGTGTTGTTTATTATTCCGTTGCTTTATATTCTTGATATGATTGTTTGATTGTTTTAATCTAGAATTGCATAATTTGACTAAGTAACAACTTGACTAATTAACTAGGCTACTCAATCTGGTTGTGTTTTAAAGGGTCTAAAACCTTACAATTCATACATCTACAATGAACCAACCAACTCTTGAACCTTGATGTCGTCAAGATCCTTTATCTCTTTAATGGCCATTACTTTGGCACGAAAAATTTCTAGCAGAGACCGTAGGATCTTTCTTATAATTTTAGAATCCTCCGTCTTTTCTCCCAAGTTAAATTTGCTGACGATCACCTTGTTCAGCTTACTGTAAAAAGAGTCAAAAAGTTTGGTGTCCTTCACCTTCTTAGTCCCCTCGTAAGTTGTCTCCAGAATTTCCCATGCTTCCTTAGCAACGGTGATATGTGAAATCCTGTGAAATTCTTCTAGAGAGACACTACAGAAAATAGCATTCAAGGCTTTACTGTTAGCATTAGGTGCCGCAAGAGTTGCCTTATCCCAAGTGGATTTGGCAGCCTCCGGCTTAGTCCAACCAACCTCAACAGCATCCCACACAGCATCATCAATAGAATACAAAAACGCCCTCATATGGACTTTCCAAAATGCATAATTATTACCATAAAAAAATGGTGGCACATTTAGGGATTAAGACCTATCCATCGCAAAATGTGTCAAGGATCGCACTAACGTATTTAAACTGCAACAAGTGCGCCTGCTCTGATACCAATTAAATGTTCAAATAGCGTTGAAAACACTATGAACGTTTAGACCCCTAATTATAAAATTATCAATTCAAGCTTTATATCAAACAATGTATGTGCGGAAAATGATAACAAGCTTATAACATAATTAATAAACAATCTAAACCATAAATAATCACAATCATAGTAGTAATTAAATGGTAAAGATAAAGGGAAGAGAGATGCAAACACAAGGACAACACGTGATGTGTTATTGAAGAGGAAATTGAAGCCACTGGCATAAAACCTCTCTGCCGCCCTCCAAGCGGTCAATAATCTACTAGAAAATATAGTTAGGATACATGAACAGCAATAGGCCCTCCAAGCCTAATCTACCCTGGTACCTAAGCCCTCTAAGCTTCTTGCTCCAACGAGGTTGGGCCGAACTTTTTTCTTTTCTAGCTTATCGGATTCTGCTACTAGACCATAGCATCAACCACTAGACATTGGTTCCTTCCAAACTGCTTCCCAAAGCACCAAATAAACTTTCTCATGAATATGGGTAAGATAAGAAAAGGATTTGTTCAAGAACCTCTCAAGGATGTAACAATGGAGAGGAAGAGAGTAGAGAAATTTATAGAGTCTCAAAGGTAAAGATTGAGGATGAGGCAATCTTATTTTTCTCTAAGGTTTCTCTCACAAAATTCTCTCTAGAAGCTCTCTACATTTCGTGGGAATGAGGGGTATTTATACTAGGATGAGAATGGAATGTGAAACGTCAGTTTTTCCCAAACAGGGCATTCTAGCGACTTGACCTCGTGGCTGGGTTGAGTTGCGAGTTCAAGCCGCAAGCTAACGACCTGACCAGCTTGGGACTTTTGTCCTGTAGTGCAATAGCTGGCGCGACTCTTCAGCTTTTGACATACTTGGCACGTGTGCAACTTCTGGCAACTTGCAAGCCGCGAGCCACCCGCGAGATCCAGTCGCAAGTCCTTGTTTCTTTGCACAATCTTAAGCATTTCTTCATACTCTCTCACTCACTACTCTTACAAGTTTCCCACTTAAATACAGGGTTACTAAATGCTAAAATACAAGCAAATTTGGCACGGAATAAAGCCAACAAAATGGTTGATAAAATTCAACCTTACACGTACCTCCCCATTTTCAAATCCTTGAGAGGTTGATAGCCCAAACACTTACCACACCCAATTTGAGTGTTAAGTGAGGTTTTGGTGCTGCTGGGAAGTAGTGGAAGAAGTCATTTGTTTGGTGGATGCAATCGGGTTAAATTGTGTGATCTGAAGACCTAGAGAAGACAAGGTTTGGCGAAGTTAGTTGGTAGCAAGAGCTTGGAGGGCTCGAGTACATGGGGTAGACTAGGCTTGGAGGGTCTTTTGTTATTCATGTACTCCAACTTATTCTCTAGTGGATCGATTTACAGCTTGGAGGGTGATAGAGAGGTTTTTTGCTGAGTACTTCAGTTTTCTCTTCGATAACACATCAGCGTGTTATCTTGTATTTGTATTCTTCTTCCCTATTCTTTTAGCTTTCATTTTACTACTGTGATTTGATGAATATGGCTTAAAGTAGTTTTATTGTTTGTTGGCTCGCATTTACTCTATTCCGCACTTAGTATAAGTTAGAGTAAAATCAACTGAGCCGTAATATTTTATTTAGGGGCTTAAACAGCTCTTGTGTTTTCACACAATTTTGAGCTCTCAATTATATACATAGCTTGGCAAAAAATAACCAACATAATGATAGTGATTGTGAAAAATATGACAACCAAATTGTTTTTCCAAATGTCAAAAAAAATAAAATTTTAAGCTTCATGAAACCTACCATTAATTCTTCTCACATTTAATTTACACTTAAATTATAAAAACAAATTGCATCGTTGTCCTAATTGAAAAAGTCATAAGCACCGGTCTTGATTTTTTCAACATTAAGAATGTCAAATAAAAAAACACTTATCAATCATCCAAGCCAAATTCCTTATCTAAAAAACAAAATACAGCAAAACTAAAACATAGATGTTTTTGGTTTGTCGTATCTGTTGTAACTTATTTACAACTTGTAAGGTGAATCCAGTTCTCACGAAAGAAGTGACGATCTAAATTTTCACCCAAAAAAAATGTCTCTAAAGATAAAATTAGAAGTAATTAAAATGTTTTAATTAACTAATGTCTTAAAATAGATTATTTGTTCCTAATCTTTTTCTTCTTCCATGTTAATTTAAATTTTGATAGCACAACCTGCAATATTGTAGTTACAAAAAAAAAAAATATATATATATATATATATATATATTATTTATGCTCTATCACATAATTATCTAAGAGAGGTTATAATTCCAATAGGCTTAGGGTTTATGCAGTCACCTATAAATATTAAAGTATCCCGAACGTTTTGGAAAAAAAAAAAGAAGTGGCTTTAAAGTTATCATCCTCACTTCCTTCTCAAAAAAAAAAGTTATCATCCTCACTTTTGTAATGGCTCTTTGTTCTCGTTTATCTACTAGATCAATATAACGGAGCCGTACTATCGTCCACATCGAGATATAATGGCTGAATAGATGAGATTACTGCTATATATAAAGAGTTCTTGATTCCATAAACCTAGACATGGCAAAACGGGCAAGTCGGGTTGGGTCGGGTCGGTTCAGGTCAATCTAGTTGTGAGTCAAATGGGTCACATGTCAAAAAACGGGCCATTTTAAGCGGGTTAAAAAGGGGTTCGGGTCAATTAGGTTGACCTGTATTTTTCACATGAATTTTTTTTCTTTTCTATTTTTATAAAGAAAACAATATGTATTTGCCATTTGGAAAGTTATGCAAAAAATTACTTGATGTAAAATGCATTATTTTGAATTCACCACTTATATCAAGAATGAACTCAGTTAAACTTATTAATATTTATTCAATAATTTTAAAATTATACAAATCTTAACATTACTATTTAAAACAAAATAACATAAAGATAAGTAAAACAAATACACAAGTTTTATTTCTATACAATATCAATATTCCAAAATGTAAAACAAAATTACAAATGACTTATTGGATAACTTATTTGATAATGAATAAAAATATATAAGAAATTTATAATCTTGAAAATTAATATTATAATCTATTATCAATTGTGGTTGACAGTCTATTTTAATTTGAGATATACATTAAAGTTTGATTGCTTACTTATTTATACATGATCTCTTTTATGAATATCATATCATTGTTAAGCAACACACACTCTAATAAATATCATAATTTGTTTTGAAAAACCGTTTATTTTGGACATAAATTGTTAAAAAAATAGGTCTAAGCATTCATAATTTATGCTAATTTGTTACTTTGGCTTCACTATTTTTACACTTGTGAATGTTTCTCACACATATCTACAATTTTAAATTTATGTTTTTAACTCTACTCTAACTAGATTATCTTGGCATGTATTTTGCTATTTGATATCTAAAAATCTTTACTCATTACAAAATGCTCAACTATTTATATTTCAATTCATTTGCATACAGTTATGTAAATGTATCAATTGTTTCCTTAAAATTTACAATAAACAATTAAACCAATATTGTATTGATTTTACTATTTTTTTTTTACCAAAAAAAAGAAGTTTAAAAAAAATGGTTCAGATTCAGGTCGGGTCGGGTCGTGTGTTAGGTCGGGTTGACTCGCAAAAAACACGGGTCGAGTCACTGGTCAACTCATTTTTTGCTTCGAGTAAAAAAAAACCGAGTTCAGGTCTAGTATTTTTCAGGTCAGGTCCGGTTGAGTCAAAAAAATTCTATAATATATAGGGTACATAAGATTGAACAAAATCACAATCAAATTTGACACGAAATAAAACCAACACAAAAATAATTGTAAATCACAATTTTACAATAATCTTTGCAACCAATTATTTCATTGAAGTGTGTTATGCTGGTGCAAACACAATAGTAACAAAAATAACATATACAAAGAGAAAATGAATACATATTTTACATTTATTTAAGGAGATTCAACACATCCTCCTTTCACCTCTCCCTTGCATACATGTCTAATCCAATATCTACTCCAATATATGGTAGTTCATTAATCACCATAATTTTTATAAAAAAAAAAAAGAAAAAAAAAAGTCTCTCATTTTCAATATGAGATTAAACATTTCATTTACTCTTTAGTTTTCATATTAACTCTCATGTCTTTTTATTTATGTTGTCATATAAATTCATTTTAAATAGATAATATAAAAATGCTACACAAGTTGTTTGGGCATACATTAAAAATTAAGAAAAATATATTCTCAGTATTGCTTGAAGATAGTTTAAACATTATGATGGCTTGAGTGTTGTATATTTGATCAACCTCTTTAAATATATTTTCAGCCTTTATTTTGAATTGAAATTAATGATTATCATTCATTTTCAAGTGATTGTACCTTTAAGTAAAGTGAAATATATCGATTTTGTTAAATTATCTACGCATGAGTTAATGTCTAGTCTAAACAAAAACTCAATCTCCCAAGAACAAATAGTTTCTCATCTCTATGTTTGTTGATCATTCATTTTCCTCTTTGTAACCCAGAAAGGAAGAAACACTATATTGATGACTAATAAAGTACTTCCTGAAGACTTGGTGATACAAATTTTGCTATGGTGGCCAGCGATGTCTTTATTACGATTCAAGGGTGTCTGTAAATCATGGTATGTCATCATTAGTGGCCAAAACTTCATCAATAAACAGCTTCTCCATAGCCAAACCACTTTTCCAATGGGTTCTTGTGATAATCTTTTCTAAGACACTTTTCCAAATTATACTACTCCATCTTCTTAAAACAAAAAAATTATATTAGCTCATATGTTTGCCATTCCTCTGGCTGTTCCTCAGACGTCTTATGCAAACTACCACTACATTTATTTGCTTTTGTTTTTTGTAATTTTTTTTTGGCGAAAAGCACATTTTAGTCCCTACATTTTCAGGCGATTCTCATTTTAGTCCCTACATTTTATTTTTACCGCTTTTAGTCCCTATTCTGAAAAACGCTTTCTATTTTGGTCCTTGCCGTTACATCAGAGACAGAAAATACACATGTGGCAAATGGCAAAATTAAAAAATATTAAATTAATGTCCACGTGGCCTAATTTAATAATAAAAAATATTTTTTGGCATTAAAAAATACCACGTCAGCATTTAATTAAAAAAAATTTATTAATTTTAACTAAATAAAAAAAATTAAAAACAGAATTAAAAACTAAAAATCATATGAATTGAGATCTAAGGTGTCTTGAACAAGAACAACAAGAACACATACTCAGATCCAAGAACACAAACCCAGAGAAGAATAAAACTTTCACTTTCAAATTATTTTCCTGCGTTTTCTTGGCATCCAAACAGAGAAGGCTTTCATTTCTACTCTCTTTTTCCAAATTTCTCGGCTAACCTAGAAAGCTTCCTTTTCCGTTTCCGCTTGAGAAATCGATGAGCTGCTAGGACTCCCTTCCAAATGTGCCGTTGAAGACCCAACAAACAAACAACATCGTACAAAGGAAAACAGTGAAGAAGAAGAAAATAAAACCCAGCAAACGAAAGCAAGCTGGTATCGACGAGATCGGGGGCATTGAGGATGATGAAGGTGGTATCGGCGACGATGTGGAGGTGGATGGCGACGGAGCCAGCGAAGTTGCAGGCGATGAGGTCTGGTTTGAGGAGACGAGACTGCCCTTTGAACTGCTCCATAGATTAAAGCAAAAGCAAAGATAGAGATTTTGGATGAGGACACAAAATCCAAACTTGCACAAAACCCAGATTAGAAATCTTTCATCAAACTCACATGCACAAAATAAAAAATTTTTACCAAAAAATAAAAAATAAAAAAAGATTGTACCTTGGATCGTTTTGGGTTAGGTGGAGGAGGAGATGAGAGGCCACGCTTGGAAGCAGAGGAGCTACGCCTTGTTTCAACCATGGTGTTGTTGGGTTGTAGTTGGAGTTCTTGGTCTCTGAAAGTTTGTTTGATTTTTATAATTTTTTTTTTTAATAATTTCTGGGTCTGTTTTCTTGAATCTAGGTTTATGTTCTTGTTGTTCTTGTTCAAGACACACTTAGATCTCAATTCATATGATTTTTAGTTTCTAATGTTGTTTTTAATTTTTTTTATTTAGTTAAAATTAATAAATTAATTTTTTTAATTTAAATGTTGATGTGACATTTTTTAATGCCAAAAAACATTTTTTATTATTAAATTAGGCCATGTGGACATTAATTTAATATTTTTTAATTCTGCCGTTTGCCACGTGTGTATTTTTCGTCTCCGATGTAATGGCAGAGACCAAAATAGAAAGCATTTTTCAGAATAGGGACTAAAAGCGGTAAAAATAAAATGTAGGGACTAAAATAGGAATCGTTTGAAAATGTAGGGACTAAAATGTGCTTTTCGCCTTTTTTTTTTTTTTTACATGAACCCTTTTTAGATAATCTATTTTTCATGTGCGTTTGGCATTGGCTTAAAAAGTTTTTTTTTTTTTTTACTATTTAACTTATTTTTGGTACTATTAATGGGTTCTATTGTACTATTTCAACTACTTTTTAACTTTATTTACAGTACTTTCAACAAAAAGTTCTCAGTTTCAGCTAAATAAGCTGTTCCCAAACGGACTATTGTTTGCTTGTGAATTTGAGATTTGCAATGTAGACTCGCAAGGATAATCAGTAAAGTTAGTTGAACTGTTGTACCTTGGGGACAACGTACAGGAATTATTTGTTTAACTACATTGGGTAAACTGTAAATGATACAATTTGTCACAAGATAGTGACCTGGTTCACGCCTTATCCCCGTCACCTCTTCTAGTAAAATCATATTGTGTAATTTCCATAGAAAAGTTAGATAATATTTCTCCTTTATTTCCAATAATTTGTGAATGAATTCAAAGCAGTAGCTGTAGTGAAAGATACTTCTTCCATTATTATAGAAGGTGACTCTAAAGTAATTTTCAAGCATTTGATATGTGAAAGATACTTCTTTTTCTTCCTTTGGTCATCTTATCAACGAAGCTAAATTGATGTTTGGATCCTATGATAAAGATTTTTTTTTTTTTTTTTCCATACTAGGAAACAAGGAAATTTCGTTGCTCACAACCTTACTAAATATACTAGTGACTTTTTGATATAGGGGGAGAATGTTTCTCCATGTATTGAAGTAATTTTAGCAGAAATGGCCATGGTTTTGAAATTCGAACCAGACGGTACGATCCAACCCAGTTAAACAGGAGCCGCTCATCTGGCCGGTTCTTTTAACCCCAACCCCCTCTACACAAAAAATCCAGTGGATTGCGCAAACTGAGGTCAAACCACCCTTGTTTGAGAATCGTGACTGGGTCTCATGGTTCAAGCTAAAGCTTTAAAAAAAAAAAAAAAAAAAATCAGTTCATCTTTGGTGTAACTGAGTTGTTTGTGCCATTTTCTGTGCCTTGTCAACCCTAAATTTGAAATTGCAGGCCCAAAACACATTAAATCTGAAAATCCACGTACAATGAGATGAAAAGCACAAACCTTTTCTTTATCTTCCTCATCTACGTTTTCCTTGTTCTTTCTCTTTTGCATTTTCCTTCATCTGTTGCCAGTCACTAGTACCCGAAACCCAAGATTTTTTCTTTTTCTATGAGTTGTCTACCACTACAGTCTATGCATTGACAGACACTACCCTTTTCCATGTGAAAAGTTGGACATGTGGCTACGTCTCCACCTTTCATTTTGGTTTGTAATTTTTTAAAAACCTTTTTTTTCTAAAAAAAAAAAAAAATTGAACGGCACATCATAACAATTTTTTTTTTTTTGGTTAAAATGGATGATTTGCATTAATTAGCTAGCCATAAAAAGCGAAGTACTGGCTGAAAGCCTTAAGGAATACAGACCAGAAGCATCAAAATCTAAAAAGATACAAAGTTCATTCGAATTAGGAGAATCTAAAACCACAAAATTCCCTATTAGAGTGCATCCTCCTTTCGCGAGATGATTTGCGCATCTATTCGCTTCCCGATAAACATGGCTGATCTTGATTACATCATAACAACATACTACAAACCCATCAATTCCCACCAATTTGTAATTTTGTATATTTTAATTTATTTATTGGTTTTGTACACTCAATGTAATTGTAGATTTAAAAATACTTAAAACATTTTATATATTTATTATGAGTGTATAATGTTGTAAGCATTTATTTGATCTACAATGTAAGTCTTACATTGATAGTATATAGTAAATAAATAAGTTTTCTTTATTATTATTATTATTATTATTATTATTATTTTGTTTAACAATTGGGAAAAATTTGGCTTTTGCCCTTTTTAAAAAAACAATCCAGCATTTTGCCCTCTTTCCCAAATTAATTAGGGAAATCCCCCTCTTTTGAAACTCGATTTATGATAAATTGAGTTAAGGCCTATAGCGGTATTTTTAAGGACTTATAGTGACATTTTTAGGACCTATAGTGACGTTTTGTAACTCGGCCTATATGAAATCGAGTTATAGGTTAAAAAAATGAAAAAAAAAAAAAATTGCCTATAACTCGATTTATCATAAATCGAATTTCAAAATATGGGCATTTCTCTAATTAGTTTGGAAAAAAGGGTAAAATGCTGGATTGTTTTTTTAAAAAGGGCAAAAGCCCATTTTGTCCTTAACAATTGATAATATTGTGTTGATTTTTGAACACTATAATAGAAGTTGTGATATGAAAAATATATTTGAAAGATGGTCTTCATATTTATTTGGTTTATTTTAGACAAATTTTATATTTCTACTAATTTAATATATTAATTTATATTTTAAATAATTATTAAATTAATTATGACGTCATCATGATTCGATTTTGATTTAATTTCAGTCTGACCTTAAAAACCTTGAACCTTTTCCTTTTATAGTTCGATGAACAGTGTAAGTTTCAAATCCATAGATATGGCTAGTCATGCCTTATAAAGAATTTGCAGGCTTCTTCTCATAAAAGAAAGTCTTACAATTGACCTAGCCCGTGCCTTGCGTTGAGCCACCAATATTCTTAAATTGATTGGAGAGGCATTTAATGTCGGGGCATGCTGCTTCCTTCGTTGCCCGTGGCAGTGAATTCAAAACTTGCGTGCAGTGGAAAGCGAAGAAGAGTGAAAATAAAAAATTTGGAGTGAGAGAAATTAAATGCATAGCCAAAAGTTACAATTAATTTACAATAAAGAGGTGCGTGCAAGAGTGGTACCGCTGAGTTTATTTGTTATTGTCTTCTTTTGCAAAAGCAGCCAGGCCTTCCGACATTCCATTACTCCTTCAAAAAATTCTATCATCCCTTCTCAGTTTTCACTTCAAGAATTCAAAGAAATCCTCTTATCCATTCTCATTTCGAGACCACAAATGCTTTCTCTCCCATTGACTCATCCGCACAAAGAACCCTCCGTCATCTCATAACCTCCATTAACGCTGATCCAATTCCAATCTCATTTTCAAGATCACGAACACTACACTTCACAGTTTACATAATTTTGGCTTAGGTAATACTTGTTTTGTCTTTTCCTTTACATTTTTGTCAAGTGGAGTGTGTGTACGTTTTTTTTTTTTTTTTTTTTTTTTTTTAATTTTTATTTCTTATGGTTGATTTTCTTTAGTGATTGTTCCCTATCTAGAGATATTTACGATACAAATTCCCCCACCTCTAACTATCAAATTATAAAAAATAAAAAATATTCTCAAATTTTTCTAAAATTTAAACAAAAAACTTAATCACCCAAGAACACACAATTTCTCATCTCTGTGTTAATTGATCATTCATTTTTCTCTTTGTAACCTAGGAAAGGAAGAAACACAATGTTGACAACTAATGAAGAATTGCCTGAGGACTTAGTGATACAAATTTTGCTATGGCTGCCTGTGATGTCACTACTGCGACTCAAGTGTGTCTGTAAATCATGGTGTGATCTCATTAGTGGCCAAAACTTCATCACTAAACATCTTCTTCACAACCAGACCACCTCTAACAAGAATATGAATGTTGGTTTCCTTCTTCTCCGGCGTGAGAAAACTTCCCATAATTATGTTTTCTCTAAGCTTCCATATGAAACTCTTGAAATATCCTCGACACAAGCTGTTCCTTCATCGTGTTTGGGTACTATTAAGACGGACAAGTTTGACATCGTTGGCTCATCCAATGGTCTTGTTTGTTTGCGTGTTCATGACTCCTTGAATATTATTCTGTGGAACCCAGCAACAAAAGAAACAAAAGTTGTTCCACATTCTCAAATATCCTATCCACAAGGCAAAGCCTGCCCTGAAGATCTTGGGTTTGGTTTCGACATCAAATCTAATGACTACAAGGTGGTCATGATCTTAGAAAACTATGACCATCCTGAATTACCCTTTTATGAAAGAAAAAGATTTGGTGTTGCTGAGGTATATTGTTTGAGTACTAATTCATGGAGAAAGGTTCATGCATGCGTGCCGGGTAATATTTTAAGGTTTAATTTTTCTCATAGAACATACACGAAAGGGATGCTTTCTTGGTGGGCACATCATAGTGGTGGTAAATGCAATCAGTGCATTATATCATTTGATATGAGCAATGAGTTATTTCTAACAACAACTCTACCAGATAATAGAGCTATTGGGTATGGACATTATTGTCTAAGAAGGTTTTTCGTGTTCAATGAATTGGTTTCTCTAGTTATTTTTATAGAAGATGTAGAATTGTCAGGGAGTTTTTTTCATATATGGTCGTTGCTTGAATTTGGTGTTAGGGAGTCTTGGACTAAGCTATTCACTATTGGACCTCTTATGGGAATTGAAAAACCATTAGGATTTTTTAAGAATGATAGCATGTTCTTGGAGAATAATGAAGGGCAGTTACTCTTGTATAACCTCTCTACCCAAGAAATGACTAATCTTCAAATTGGTGGAGTACGGAAATCGTTGGAAATAATTACTTACATGGAGAGTCTAATTTTTGTCAAAGGAGAAAATGACCTTGAGGACCAGAACAGCACATAAAAGAGGTTCCTATATCCTCAAAGCTTGTAGCCTTGTGGGTCAGCTATTATTGTTCTGTTTTTGTTCTTTAAAAAAGTTGCAATTATCAAAAACATTTGTCGACTACCATGCAATGAATTTTTACAATATTTTCTGCGAAAATGTGAATGTTTCTTGATATTTTAGAACCTTAGTAGTTACTAGTGCCATTATAAAAAAAAAAAAAAAAAAAAAAAAAAAAAAAAAAAAAAAAAAATAGTGATTAAGGTAAATTACTAAATTTAGAATTTATTGATACCATTTAAAAGTGCTTAAAACTTTTACCATAAAAAAAAAAAAAAAAAAAAAAGGTTTAATTTTGGTAAAATCTTCTTCTTTCTTTTTTTAACTAGACAGTATTACTATATTAGGATGGTTTCACAGACAGTGTAGTGTAATAATTCTTTTAGCTTTCCAAGCACAGAAACAACACAATATACACTCAGAATGAGGGGACAGCCCATAGTTATATGTTAGATCATACAATTTGGATAGTGTACAATCTTTTTTTTTATATCTTTTTTTATCTTTTTTCTTTTCCCTATTATATTACTTGCACAAGATAGATAAGGAACACTTTAATTACAATTCTAAGATTATAGAAACCACCTAAAAATAGTTTGAAGGAAACCATCCCCTTATTTGTATAATAATATATACAAAAATATAAATATAAAAGTAGATAAAAAAAAGAGTTTTAAAGTTTGATTAAAAACTTGTTAGCATCACATTGATTTTTGTAAATTATACTTATGATATTTTATATATATATATATATATATATATTCAAAAGTTAGAGAATGAGGGATTTGAATTTTAAATGTCCCCATTAGAAACATCAACTTAGTATGTAATTTTTTTTTTTAATTATCTTCAAAATTATTCTTTTTAAAAATGTAGTGGCCATGCAATTGTGGTTTCTCAAAGCATGTTTCATTTAGTAATTTTGTCAATTGGAATTTAGAATATAAAATTCAGAAGGAGAGAAATAAGGTGTGCAATTGGAACTGTTGATTAAAGTGAATGGGATTTTTTTATAAAGAACAGAGTTACACCAATGTCAAACACATTGAAATACTTTTTCTATGATATATGTTTCCTAAATTAATGTCTTGTCCTAAATACAACATCTCTAGATAAATGCTAAGATTTTGGGGGAGGGGATCAATATACTAACATCGAAATTTTTTTCCATTTAACATTATTTTTTAAATATTTTAGTTAATTGTCATATTTGCAAATTATGTAGCAAACTAGCATTTTGAGTTTTAGAAACTTGAGTTCAAAATGGAACTCGAGTTTTTAAGACTAGAGTTACATGAGAGGGCAAGCTGACATGGAAAAAAATCCACATGGAAATCGAGTGTTTAAAACTCGATTTCCGTCCTTCTTCTTATTCTTCTTTTTCTTCGCCTAGTCCGTTCTTCTCCTCTATATTTTTTGGGTTCTTCTTCTGCAGGTTCCTTTCTTTTTTGTGCTTGGGTTCCTTTCTTTTTCTACAAGTTCCTTTCTTCTTCTTCACCATGGGTTTCTTTCTTCTTCATGTTTTCTTTCTATTCTTATGGGGACTGTTCTTCTTCTTCCTCTGTCACTTCGTCTTCTTTTCTTCTTCAATTTCAGATCTTCTTCTTTCTTCTTTAGATTGTTCTTCTTATTCTATGAAACTCGAGTTCCATGTGGCAAAAATATTTCCATGTCAGTAACTGATCTCGAGTCTTGGAGACTCAATTTCTGCACCGAATTTGAGTTTCAAAGACTCGAAATATTAGTTTCCTAAATGATTTCAAAACCTTGCTAACTAACTATATTATATCCCCTCACTAGGCTAATCTGCAAATATCCCCAGTGGTTCCTATTACCATGTCAATGAAAATGAAGATTGGTGTCAAATTGTCAGTGAATAGTGTCATAAGGCACACAAAAAGACCATCATTGAAATAGAGGAAAATGTTGTCTTTTTTTGAAGGTAACAAAAATAAGTAATTATATTCAAGATGCTCTAGATATAGAAATTTCCTTCCTTCGTTATTAAGATATTGTTGGGAATAGTAGAAGAAATTATACCATCCTTATGATGGACAAGTGATATAGTCTACCATTTCAATAAAAGACTTTCACTTATTTAAAATTGTTGAGTCAGCATTTAGTTTTTATTTAAAACTCCACAATTTTAAACAAGTGGGAGTTTTTTACTGAAATGATGGACCGCATCACTTGTCAACAATGAAAACCTTATAATTAATTTCTCAGAATAGTAGACCATATTGATCTGGGAACCTTTTTTTTTTTTTTGGTGAAAATATTGATTCGAAAACTTAATAGTCTATTTGGATTGAGGGACAAGGGAGGGGGAGTATATTAGAGTTGGCTGAAAATTAAGATAATTTTAGCGAACTCCTCTCTACTCTTCCTTAATCCAAACAAGCCATAGTATTCAATGAGAAATTTATCTTTAAGATCATTCTTGGTATTGCTGCTTTTTGCTCACAAAAAATTTCAAGAATAATGAGGTCCAAAACTATATATATCTTCATCTCCAATAGCTAGCCATGAATTAATACTCAAGGTCTTATATCCTCTAAAGGATTAGATAATAAAAAAATAAAAAAGCTAATCAAAAGGACATAGAAAACATTGCAAACTAGTAACCGAGTTTTATTTGGGCTTGATTATAAAAGAAAAAAAGTTTTATTTGGATCTATTTTTTTATACCAATACTACCATCACTTTCACACTTTAGTTAAAAGAATAGGCATGGGCCCAATTTTTCCACTGAAAATGGACATGGACCTTTGGGCCTGCAATGTTGTATTTAGAGGCCATTATCCTCACTCCACAGTGTAATTATGAAAAGAATTGGGCTTTTACCTTTGGGCTCCAATGCATCAAGAATTAAATCGTATAAAATAGAGCAATTGCCTTGAAACGAAGTCAATGAAAACAATCGCCAAGAAGAATCCTATAAACACAAGAATAGACAAAATAGAAAAAGTGCTCCAAAGGTTTATAATCCTGGCATTATTTTTATCTCTTAAGATGTTTAGTCAGATGACATTTCTTCAATATAAATCTGATTTTTACGAGAGAAGTTGGAAAAGAATATGGGTTTTTCCCACTTCAAAATTCTACAATATCTTGATTAAGACATTGTTATTTTTTGGATAGGTAAATAGTGAGGGAAAAAGTGGTGGTAAGATTCGAACCATATACATGTGGTACTACAAAGAATATCATTATCATTAAATTGTCATTTTCAACGTTCTTTATAAGAAAGAGATTAGGCAATACCATTAACCACTAAGGTTTTCGCTAGATTCAATGGGATTTACATGGATATCATGTGCTTGTAATTATACATAAGTGGTGCAACATATTTTGAAATTTAAAATCAATACTCATCCTTTATTATGAACCCTTTATCCAGGAAATTAGAGGTAGCAATCTGCATTTCTCTTGCATATGATTGCTTCTTAAAATTTCCATTTTCTTTTCCTTGGAAGTTTCTTAACTCTCGCGATTACCCATTTTCCAATGAATCTAAACCAAAATTTTGGTGTTGAGATAAAAGTGTGTGCACCTAATACATGCCAAAGTCCATGTAGGCACATGCACTCTCTTAGCATACACACCTTTAATTCTTATCCTTTAAGTTATTAGCACATCATATATGTGAGGGATGGGAAATTATTTTTATGTGTCACAAGTGAGCAGATTCCTAATTGATATAGGGAAAATTATTAGGTACTCTTGGAGTACCATAAATACGTATTTTTCTCTCTCACATAAATGGTGAGTCTCACCATGAATTAAATTAGTGGAACCCACCATTTATGTAGGAGGAGAGAGTATGCATTTATAGTACTTCAAGAGTACACAATAATTTCCGAGAAGGAGAAATTATAGAGTCCTCTGGTGGATCATATCATTTGTCTACCATTTCACTAAAAAACTTTGACTTGTTTAAAATTGTTGAGTCAGTAATTAATTTCTATTTAAAAAAAAATTCTAATTGACAATTTTAAACAGATGGAAATTTTTTTAGTAGAATGGTGGACCACATCACTTATCCATCATGTGGATCTTATAATTTCTCCTTGAGAAGAAAGGGTTATATTAAGCGCATTAAATGTGATATAACATGCCATGCATAATACAATCATGCAGCAGGTTCCTTTAACACATTACCTTATTCTCAAAAAAAAAAAAAAAAAAAAAAAAAGAAGGCATTACCGATCATTTTTCCTTTTATACATCTATATTCTCATGTTGTTTAAACTATTAAAAAAAAATTTATATAACATGCATTATGGAATATATAACTTGGTGATATTATTGCTTCATAAAATGGTAGGGATTTGGAACCTTATTAGTAGTAGAGTATATTAATATGGATTATTGCATGGTCTCATTAATTTATATAGAATATTATCAGCATTTTTTTCATGCATATGTTCATTTGCCGTATTTAGTAAAAAATTTCAATTGTAAGAATATTACAAACATTTAATGCATTAGAGTGGTAGAAGATGCTATATAATCTCCACCCTTAATGTATTATTGTTCTAACTTTGTAAGATTGTATCACTATAAGAAAAAAGACTTAATACAATGAAAAAAGTCGTTGCAATAACAACTAATGTTGCAATAGGTGTTATTGCAATGACAAAAAAGTTGATGCAAGCCGTTGTAATAAACTCCAAGGTAATAGGTTTATGCAACACTAGATTTTTGTTGCAATAAATTTCATATATTGCAACGATTTTCAATTGTAAGACTATTACAAACATTTAATGCATTAGAGTGGTAGAAGATGCTATATAATCTCCACCCTTTATGTATTATTGTTCTAACTTTGTAAGATTGTATCACTATAAGAAAAAAGACTTAATACAATGAAAAAAGTCGTTGCAATAACAACTAATGTTGCAATAGGTGTTATTGCAACGACAAAAAAGTTGATGCAAGCCGTTGTAATAAACTCTAAGGTAATAGGTTTATGCAACACTAGTTTTTTGTTGCAATAAATTTCATATATTGCAATGATTTATTTTAAAAATATTGTTGTAATAGGTTATTTTTTTATTAAAAAAAGCAATGCAATATGTGTTATTGCAACGACAAAAATGTTGATGCAAGCCATTGTAATAAACTCTGAAGTAATAAGTTTATGCAACAGTAGATTTTCGTTGCAATAAATTCCATATATTGCAACGATTTATATATTGCAATGATTTATTTTGAAAATATCGTTGTAATAGGTTTTTTTTTTTTTAATTAAAAAAAAGCAATAGGTTTATGCAGCACCAGATTTTTGTTGCAATAAATTCCATATATTGCAATGATTTACTTTGAAAATCTTGTTGCAATAGGCTATTTTTTTATTAAATTTAAAAATAAATTTAAAAATAAATAAATCATTTTTTTAAATAATAATTTTTTCATTTTTTTTAAAATCATCAACAAAATTTGATGTGAAATAAAGATTTAACCTATTACAATAATATAGTTTGATGTGAAATTAGAAATTACCTATTGCAACAACAATCTCAATGTAAAATAAGAGTTACCTATTACAACAACACATTTTAATGTAAGATAATAATTATTGTTATAATCTCATATTAATGAAAAAAAAAATAATGTCAATTTCTCAAATTTTCCCACTACTCAATTACTCACTTCTATTACATCAACAAAATTTGATGTGAAATAAAGATTTAACCTATTACAATAATATAGTTTAATGTGAAATTAAAAATTACCTATTGTAATAACATATCTTAATGTAAAATAAAAGTTACCTAGTACAACAACACATTTTAATATAAGATAATAATTATTGTTATAATCTCATATTAATGTAATAAATTTAAGTTACTATTACAACAATAAAACAACCTAGAGATGTAATAGTATATATATATATATATATATATATTTTGGTTGCAATAATACTTGTTGTATTATGTCTTTTTTCTTGTAGTGTGTGGTGCATGTAAGGGAGCAAAATGAAATTGCTTTTGTCTTTGTGGTTGGTTTTTGTGATTGGGATTATTGATGGTGAGGCAGATTATGATTATTTTTACCTTATGTTGCAATGGCTGGAATCCTACTGCAACAAAGGTAAAGTAACATGCTATGATGATGCTTGAAAATATCGATTCACCCTTCATGGGATGTGGCCCCAAAAGACTGGGCAAGGGATCTTATGTTCTGGAAGTCCTGACTTTCATTTCAATGAGGTATTAAAGACTATATTTTCGTCTTAAAAAAATCGTTTTAGTACTAGCAACCATTATTAGTTTTATTTGGCTTAGGAATTTCTTATATTTCACATAACCTGCAAGTGCAAAGAGGTTCGAATAACCTCCTAGGTAGAATGGACCATTAGTGGCCAAGTTTTAATGCAGCACACAAAAGAAGCAATGGGCTTTTTTGGAATAGCGAATGGAAAAAGCTTGGCACATGCACTTCCTTCACGTACTTTGATAAGGCTATTTCTAGAGCAGAATATCTTGGGCCCAGCTCCCCTCCCGTTACAAATCCTCCCTTTCTCTCCATTTTTTAAATGGATGAAAGACATGTGTTAAGTGAAAGATCAAAGGGCAAAAACCAAAGCCACCTCAAAACCCAATTTATCTCTCTCTCTCTCTCTCTCTCTCTCTCTCTCTCAACCAAACCTTTTTTGCAACCCATCTCCCTTGGTAAGCCCATTGGACCATCAGCAACTTCCAATGGCAAACCCACTGCCGCCCATACACTAATGTCAATGCTGTCCACTGCCAAGACTGTTTCACCACTTTGAAGGAAGGCTCTAGGTTAGACCTCACCAAATTTCTCTCGATTGCTTCACCACTTTCAAGGACAATCCCTAATTACCCAATACCATTTCTCTAGGATTCATTTCTTCCCTCCATGTAATTTCCTGCTTTTCTTTTCCCATTTCTCAATTTCTTTCCTTCGACTTTAAAATTGTTTGTTGGGTTCGCTTGGTTTTTTTTTTTTCCTTGTATCTCACATTCTCTTTAGCTTTAATTGCTTTTTTTGTGGGTTTGTGCTAAATTAATACAAACAGACAATAAACAGTACTATAGGATGAAAGGTTAAGTGGCAATTATGAAAGTCATAGAAAGTGGACAAGAAGAAAAAACCTAATGTACGAAAAATTTTAAAGAAAACGAAGACGGAATGAATGAAGAAAGAAACACAAATTATGGGTTTGTAAATTTGGTGTCTCAAGGGTTTGTCAGTTCCAAAATTATAGATTTCCAAACTTTTAAAGGAAAACATTTGGAATTTGTTTGCAATATTGGTGTATGGGCGCCAGTGGGTCTGTCATGGGAAGTTACTGGTGGTCCAATGGGCTTACCAAGGGAGATGGGTTGCTAAAAGGTTTGGTTGATAGAGATAAATTGGGTTTTTAGGAGGCTTTGTTTTCTACCCTTAGACGTGTCTTTCATCCGTTTAAAAAATGAAGAGAACGGGAGGTTTTATAACAGGAGGGGAGCCGGGCCTGAATATCTTAACCTATACCATATATATTTTAAAGCAGGTTTGCATATTTATTATAATGTTGAATTGTATTTAAAAAATTAAACATTGGGTATTTTTCCTTTAATAATTTCATGTGCTTTTCTTAAATAGGAATTGTTGAAGTAACACAGCAGCAGGACATTCAGAGTTTAAACAACAGAGAGGTTGAACAAGATAAAGACAAAACGACATCAAATAGTTTTGCAGTCAGAAATAAGACAGCAAAAGAAACGGCAATGTTTAGTTTAATGAAGACATGCAGCCAACAAAGCTCGCACATGAGAAGAAGCAAGGCAGATTCAGTTATTCAAAGAGCCAGCTATCACTCATCCATTGGTTGAAGTCTTAAGCCGTTACGCAGTGTAATTAGTTAGGAAGTTAGCTAGAGAATTCCTATTTTCCCGCTTCATTTTGCTTCCTCTGTTTTGTATAAAAGGCAGAGTAGTTATTTATGTATACACTTTTCTTCAATAATCAATATCAGATTCTCAATCAAAGTTTTCTACTCTCTCTCTCTCTCTCTCTCTCTCTCTCTAAATTTCTTTGAAGTTCTATTAGCTTCTAGAAAGTTCTTTTTTCTTTACATGGTTTAGAGCTTGTTTTGCTCATCCATGGCTTCTGATTTAGCTGTTAATACTTCTAATTCCAACTCTACTCAGTCTATTCCTTCTTTCAGTACATCAATGGTTGACAAATCTGTGAACAATCCTTACTTCTTGCCAGTGACTGAGAGTCCCAGAATCATTCTCACATCGCATCCATTAACTGGACCTGAGAATTGCATGAGTTGGACAAGATCAGTGTTTTTGGCCTTGAGTGCCAAGTTTGGCTTTGTGAATGGTTCAATTCCAGAGCTAGATCCATCTTCGTTGTTGTTCAACACTTGGAGTAGATGCAACACCACAGTCCTTTCATGGCTAACCAATTCTCTTAGTATGGAGCTCAAGGCAAGTGTCATGTATATCAACATCGCTAAAGATTCGTGGAATGATCTCAGGGATATGCTTTCACAAGGAAATACTTCGAGATTGTTTGAGCTTCAAAAGGAGATCTCTCATCTTTCATAGGGGATCACTCTTAGTGAGTTCCTATTTTACTATATTCAAAACACTTTGGGATGAATTCATCAATTATCAGCTTTTTACTGTATGCACCTGTGCTTGTACATGTGGATCTAAATCCTCACAATTGGATGCTTAGCATAAAGAGCATGTTTTTCGTTTTTTTATGGGATTGAATGACAGTTATGGGAACATTATTGGTCAAATCTTGTTAATTGAACCTTTTCCCTTCATTAGCAAAGTTTGTTCTTTGATTTTACAAGAAAAGAAGAGAAGAGAAGAAGTATAGGTCATGGTGCTAATATGGTTTATCTTGCTGAGGCTACTGTTATGTATGCCAACAATGACAAAAAATTTTAAGGTCACAACTAGGGTTTTCATGGTAGAAAGGGAGGAAATTCTAAGAAGGAAAGGCCAACTTGCACCTATTGTGGACTTACTGGACATATAGCTAAAAAATACTACAAATTGCATGGCTATCCTCCAAAGTATAATTCTAAAGGGAGTAATAAAGCTTTGGCCAATTAGGTTTCAGCAGTCTTGCCCACTGGTAATCTTAGAAGTGTAGATGGTTTTGCTGTAGGAACCTCACAATTCTTCAAGAATAATTGTGTTTTCCCTAATGCTGGTTGTCAATTTGATATGGCATATTCACCATAGAACTCTTTTGGTTCAATATCACAAGCTTCTTTGCCTCAGTGTCCTATAACTCAAGTTCAATGTGAGCAACTTATTAACCTTTTGAAGGATCTTAAAGCATTAGGATCAGGGTTTGGTACTTCACCAACTTATCAGGCAGCTTCTGTTATGGCTCTTGTTTCATCCACTTCAGCTACTTCTTCTCTTGCTTCTTCATCCTCGCCTTCTTTTCAATAAAACTTCTCAGGTAATCCTTACTAGGTTCCTCCAAACTTGTCACATTCAATTTTTTTTGCTCATATAGTTGATAAGAAAGCATTCAAATCCAATGATTGAATCATTGATACTGGTGCAATAGATCATATGTTTCATTCAGTAACTCAACTTACCACCATCACTTCAGTTATTCATTCTTTTGTCCATTTGTCAAATGGGGAAGAGGCCTAGTGACACATATAGGCACTATGCAAATTTCTGCCACTTTAATACTCACTAATGTCCTATGTGTTCCCTCTTTTAGTTTTAATCTCATATCAGTTAGTAAACTTACAAAGAATCTATTTTGTTGCCTTATTTTTCTTGGTAATTGTTGTTTCATCCAGGACTTTGCTCAATGGAGCATGATTGGTCTGGGTAAAGAGAGCAAAGGCCTTTATCTACTGCAACATGCTCCTTCACACACTGCATTAGTTGCAAATGCTAGCTATTCATCAGCTTCAGACTTGTGGCACACTAGATTAGGTCACCTTACCTTTTCTAAACTAGTCTTAATGAATAAAATTGTAGCTTCTGTTGTTTCAAACGGAACAAATTGTTGTGATGTTTGCTATTTTTCTTAACAAAAGAGGCTACCCTTTTCAATAAGTAGACATGTATCTTATAAGCCTTTTGAACTTGTACATTGTGACCTATGGGTTCCTTTTTCAACTTGTACTACAGAAGGTTTCAAGTATTTTTTAACTCTTATTGATGATTTTACTAGATGTACTTGGGTTTACTTGCTTAAGAATAAATCTGATACTCAGTTCTTGATTCCAGAATTTGCTAACATGGTTCAAACTCAATTTGACACTAAGATCAAAACTATTAGAAGTGATAATGGTACTGAATTTTACTTGAAACAGTTTTTTCATTCTGATGGGATTTTTCATCAATTATCTTGTGTTGATACTCCTCAACAAAATGCTATTGTTGAGAGGAAACATCAACACATTCTCAATGATGCAAGAGCTTTGATGTTTCAATCCAAAATTCCTTTGTCTTTGTGGGGATACTGTATTTTAACTACATTGTATCTTATAAATAGAATCCCTTACAAAATCTTAGGGAACAAGAGTCCTAATGAGGTTCTTTTTCATACACCACCTTCCTATGACCATCTTAGATGTTTTGGGTGTTTGTGCTTTATTTCCACTTTGTCTAATACCAGGCACAAATTTGCACCTAGGGCTAGAAAATGTGTTTTCTTGGGCTATTCTCATGGCATCAAAGGGTATAAGGTTTTGGAAATTAACTCTAATACTATTCATGTTTCCAGGGACGTTATTTTGTATGAGGATATTTTTCCTTTTGCTAATTCCTATCTTGATTCTTTTGTTTTCCCTCATTACACATTAGATAACACCACTGCTCTTTTTGATTCATCACTTGATATCAAGCCTATATCTAATTCCAATCCTTGTCCAAATACTGATTCACTATTCTTCCGGATATCACCAATTTAGTTACAGACTCACTTTCTTATTCTATAGCTCCCATTACCATTTCTGATTCTGCAGATAATACCATGAGTACTGCAAATTCAGCCACACCTTCCCCTTCACCTAATACTTCTTAGCTTGTACCCATTGCAACCACACCTGATTTACCTATTTTAAGGAGATCCACTAGACCTCACCATCGTCCAGCTTACCTTTCAGATTATGCTTGCAAAGTTGTTAGTGCCAAACTTGCTTCTGGTTTGCCTAGTGAAATTTTAGAAAGTTTAAGTTACTTTCATCTTGGATCTAGCTTTCATTCTTTTCTCAGGGCTGTTACTACTACTCCTTCAGAGCCTGCTACTTTTCATCAAGCAGTTCAGTCACCTAAATGGAGGGCTGCCATGGACAAAGAAATAGCTGCCCTAGAGTTGAATAACACCTGGACTCTTACTCCTTTGCCCTCTAGTAAGTCTCCTATTGGATGTAAATGGACATACAGGATTAAGTATAACTCAAATGGGACTATTGAAAGGTACAAAGCCCGTTTAGTTGCCAAAGGTTTTACATAGAAACTAGGATTGGATTATTCTGAAACCTTCTCTCCTTTAGCTAAATTTGTTTCAGTCAAAATTGTGTTATCTTTGGCTGATGTGAAAGGGTGGTTTCTTCACCAACTAGATGTTAATAATGCTTTCTTGCATGGAGACTTGGTTGAAGAAGTCTATATGACTTTACCACCTGGTTTTCACAGCAAGGGGGCCAACTTGGTATGCAAATTAAACAAAAGTCTTTATGGCCTTAAACAGGCATCAAGACAATGGTTTGAGAAGTTTTCTTCCACCATCTTGCAAATGGGCTTTCTTCAATCTAAATCTGATTATTCTCTATTCACTCATACACAAGATGCTTCTTTTACAGTGGTCTATGTTGATGATATTTTATTGACTGGTAACAATCCTGCTTGGGTACATAGTTTGAAGAAGTTACTTGATGATAAATTTGGTTTGAAGGATCTTGGGTCATTGAGGTATTTTCTAGGTCTTGAAATGGCGAGAATAGCTAAAGGTATTAGCTTAAATCAAAGAAAATCTGCTTTAGAAATTTTGAAGGATACTAGTTTATTGGTTCTAAACCAATTAAATTTCCAATGGAACAAAATCTAAGGCTTTCAAAGTATGAAGGGAAGTTGCTTGCAGATCTTGGACAGTATAGGAGATTGATAGGAAGACTTCTATATCATACCTTGACAAGGCCTGGCATCCTTATGATGTGCATAAATTGAGCCAATTTGTATTATAGCCAAGAGAACCTCACTTGATTGCTGTCAATAGGGTTCTTCAGTACATCAAAGGCCCACCAGGAAAGGGAATTGTCTTTCCTAGTGATTCAGATTTGCACATAAAGTCCTTCTGTGATGCGGACTGGGCAAGATGCCCTGACACCAAAAGGTCTTTGATAGGTTATGTAGTGTTTATGGGTGAGTCCTTGAGGGGTTGTGTCAAGGTCATCAACAGAAGCTGAATACAGGACCATGACAATTGTGGCATATGAAATTACCTGGGTGCTACAATTACTCAAGGATTTGAAGATCACTTGTCATAAGCCAGCTATGTTGTTTTGTGACAATTAAGCAGCATTATATATATATATATATATATATATATATACAAATCCTGTCTTTCACAAGAGGACAAAACACATTGAAGTAGACTATCACCTTGTGAGAGACAAAATCATGGAGGGAATGATCAAGACTTTTCACATAGCTTCTAATTCACAAGTGGCAAATGTATTTACTAAAGCTTTAGGGGTTTCTTCTTTCACAAGATTATTTGGGAAGTTAGGCTTGAGAGATATTTTTATTTCAAAGCATTCAAAGAATTATTCGTTAGTCCAAGTCACAGAACTTGAGGTTCAGGACTTGAGGGTAGGACTGAGCAAGGACCTGGTCCACCCGAAAACTTGATCTGACCCAACAGGTTTTAGGCGGGTCAGAGAATATTCGAGTCGAGTTTCGGGTCTTAATTTCAAGTTATTTCGGGTTGGGTCAATATCGGGTCGGGAGTCGGGTCATATAAATACACAGTTTGAACCCGATTTTTTCTTTTGAAAAAAACCCTACTCTGTTGTTGTTCCCTCTCCACCTCCCTCAACTCTCCGCCTCACTCACCTTCCCCATCTCTATGTAAGTCATCCTTCCCGTGTTGTTGCATTTGTGTGTGTGTGATAGTGCTGTTGTGTTTGTGTGTGTTTGATTTTTTTATCTCTGTGTGTTTTGAAAATGGGTAATAGGGTAAGGGAACAGGGAGTTTCAGTAAGACCCACACACTATGTGTGAGGTGTGGCCGCCATAGTTTCTATCTTCAAAAGAGTCGCTACTCGCAAGAGGACTTGTATGCCTCCTCCTTTCTCTCTTTCTTGTATTGATTTATGTAAATATGTATTTGTTTAGTGAATGTATTAGTGTTACTCATTTGTGCTTTTGGGTTTTCCTTCTTTCATCGTTTTTCTGATTTATGATCAAGTTTCTTGATTTGGGTCGTTCTTAATTTCTTATAATTTTAATGGGCTTTCGCTGTTTTAAATTTTTTTTTTTATTGTGTTTTTGTATTCAGTTTGAGCTCTAATCTGACGGGGTATGTGGGTTTTTTTTGTTGTTTATCATTGGTTAGTTGCCTGGTTCATCTATGAACTTTGTTATTCGTTTGTTACTTGTTTGATCCAGCCTTTATGTGTTATTGTCCTCACTTGAATTTATGTTGTAACTTGGGTGATTTTTGGTACATCAATATATATAGATAAAGAACATGAGGTCTGCAGCCATGGTCTCTATAATTGAAATATGAAGGAAAAATAGCATAAATAGTGTGTTAGAATATAGGACAAGTAAATAAATTCTTCATTTTCTAATAACTTAAGTTTTTGGGATAATGGTAATTTTTCAGGGTGAAATATAGGTATTATATTAACAACCTAATTTAGATTCATGTAAGCATTTTAAGACATCATAGATGAATCAGCATAATTAGAAAATGTGTTTATTAAAGTATGATACCTAGCGCGAGCCTTACTGAATGAAAAGGCATTTTACCATAAAACAAAGTAGGGGATTGAGGTTTGTGAATTAGGCAGATGTGTACTAGCGTGAGCCTTACCGAATGAAAAGGCATTTCAGACATACATTGATTTGTTTAATGATTGATTTGTTTTTGTGGTACTAGGTCATGGATTCGATGGAGCCTACACAACCTGATGTTGCTGCTAAAAGACCAACCATGAGACCTCCTACATACATTGGTGAGTTTTTCTTGGATGCTGTTTGTGTTAGGATTAATTAATATGATATTAGATTTGCTGTTGAATTTGCTACTTAAAGCTCTCATCCCTAAAGCTTTGTAAAAATTAGTCATCTAAAAAAAAAGGGTTTTGGATTTTAAGGGAAACTAGTCGTGGACCCGCACGTTGCACGTGATAATATTTTTAGGATTATCTCATTAAATTTATATTTTTGCAGTTTAGACTAATTTAATAAATAGTATTGTATTTCATAATCATATTTTCATTTATTATAGGAACAATCACAAATGTAATATATATAGATATATATATATATATATATATATATATATAATTTTTTTGGGTACTAAAATGAAAACAATACAATTTTTCACAAGAATTCAAAAGGTAGCAAAAATATTAATTTTTTAATAAAAATTATTTATAACTTTTTGTGTATCATTAAAAAGAATATAAAATTTAAAAATTATTTTTTTTAGTTTTAAAAAAACTTTTTCAAATCCAGTTGTATCTATGGTACAATCAAAAATGCCAAAAAACTTATAAAAAAAAAAAAAAAAAAGCAACAAAAATTACAATTCAAAAAGAGAAAAGGAAAAATAAAAATCACATCAAAGTCAAACTTCTTCTTCTTAATATGTAAAACATTTCAAATGTGATGTGATTTAGCCAAATATCCAATGCATAATCAAATTCAAAATTTTTAATAAGATTTTGAAGTGATGCAATAGAAATGTCATTATTTCCCCAAAAAAAAAAAGTGTTGGTTATAACTTTATATATAATGATTGTAACCAAGAGTACAAAGGGGAAATTTAGAGATTTTTTTTTTTTTAATAAAAATAAGAGGTATTGTGTTAATACTATCATAATCTAATCTAAAACCTAATCATATGAAAAGTGAGTAGATAAATAAATAATTTTAAACACAAAATTGAATTTTTTTTCTTGAAAATCTCAAAGAATACACAAATGAGATAAGGAATATGAGCAATACAAAATATTCGTAAATGCTTAAAACAATTACTCAAGCATATATCTAAAAATATCATATAATAAAGACAAAACAATTTGCTACTAATTTGTTAAACAAAATATTTACAAATAATAAAAGGAAACTGCACAAATACCATCTTCTTTAACTGCATTAACTGTTCTCCATTGTATTGTCCAAACTATCTAGGTGTTTTCCAAATAAACTGAAACCTGACAACAACGCAAAATATGGATATATTATAATATGATTTTTCCCTAAACCTAGTCAACAACGTTAAAACTATTTTCTATTGTAAATAAAATGATAAAGAAATACTTACATCAAGTAACACATATAAATTAGTCAAGAATAAGACAATGGGAGTACAAACCTTATAAAAAAATCCAACAAAAAATGAGAGAGAGAGAGAGAGAGAGAGAGAGAGAGAGAGAGAGAGAGAGAGAGAGGGCGAGAAATAACATTTTTGTGTGGGAAAAATATGCATAAAATGAGAGAGAGTGACAAATTTATAGTAAGAAGATGAGAATAAGAAAAGTCCAAATAAAGGAAGATAAAGGGACAAAATTATATGTAAAATTAAAATTGTTTAAGAGGAATACGTATAGACAATACTTTGTTATAACATCAAAATTAAAGTAGGTGAATATATAAAGTTAAAACCACCTAAGATGAATTTGTAAAGCCAATGTGTTTATATATTTAATATTGTCAAAAAAATTAAAGGTAAAAAATAAATATGAAAAACAATAATGATGTGACAATGACATGGAGGATGAGATGGCTTAACAAGAGCGTAGTAACAGTAAATGCTATGCTTCAGCTTTTAGATATATATACATATAGATGGGTTTTGTTTTTTTAGAAGAGGCAATCTCTATGACTTTGTCTATGGAATTTGCTGCCACTTTTGCAGGTTCTGTTTATGCCCTTATAGTCTCAGTATCTCCATTATCCATTTTAATTTTTGTATAATGGGTCATAGATAAGATAGGAGGAAATGAATTTTACTTGGATATTGTTAACACAATCATAAGGACCATCTTACTTCTCTCTCTTTTTCCTGTTATTTTAACTGCCTCAAATTTTTCAGGGGGACCATTTGCATTTAGCTTAGTTCCCTTATTTATAATTGTGTTAATGATTTGATTAGTGTTCAAACTTCAAAACTAATCAGCATGTGTTTCATTGTATACTTTATTTTTTTATTTTTTATTTTTTACATATAAGTGAATATGTGTTAGAAATACTTGGAATGCACAAGTCATTAGAATTAGTTGTTGTATGTTAAAATGCATGCATGCATGTCTTATTGGTGCAGATTCTAGCCTCAACAGTCATGTATAGGCAGAAGGGTGATTCACCAATCCGGGCTTCACATCAAGCAAGCAAGGATGTATAAAATTTTCTTTCAAGTTTCAACTGAGAATGGCAAGGCTTTTGTCAATCATTTGGTAGAGGAAGTTGGTGATCTAACAAATTTGAATATCTAAGACCCAACATTTAACTCATCCATTCAGATCAGTGGCAGAGAGAGTGACAAAAATTTTATAAGCTATGCTCCTCAGCATAAGAGCAAAACTATATCAAGATTTAGGCTCCACATCCTAGATATCTTTAGTTTGGAGAGGATTGTGTTATTTGGTTTAAGGCTCTCTTTTTTTTTGTTGAAGTATCTGAATTTTAGCTGGTTGAATTGTTATTTGGATTATAATTTGTTTTGTTGATTGGTATTATTTTGGTTGGTTCTATTTAAAGTTTGTGTTTTTTGGGTGATTAGATTGAAATTTGATGCAAGTAAATTGCATTGACATGCATGGGTACACTGATGTGTATGAATAATAAGCTCACTGGGGAAATGGAGTCCTAGCAATGCATGAATTGGATTCCTGCTTGATATTGAATGATGTTAATACTTGTTGGATTGTTCTATTTAGTTCATCAAAGGTTTTGGTAGCAAACATCTAAATGCTATGATTTTGTTCATACTTGAAAAGGCAACAGGGTGCCATTTGTTAGCGAGGCACGGCTTTGATATGGAGGTTATGAACAGCTAGAATTAAAAATAAAAAAAAAATAAAAAAAAAGGTTCAACCCGAGACCCGAACCAATTACAGACCTGTTTTTTTGGTTTAGGTCGGGTTTAAGACAAACCAACCCTATTTATATCAGGTCGGATTTCGGGTCATAATAAACTCGACCCGACCCGATCCAATATCAGTCCTACTTGAGGGGGATGTTGAAGAAACATAGCAATAGGACATTCAGAGTTTATACGGCAGAGAGGCTAAACAAGATAAGGAAAAAATGACATCAAATAGTCTTGCTGTCAGAAATAAGGCAGCAAGAGAAGCGGCAACGTTTAGTTTAATGAAGACACGCAGCCAACAAAGTTCGCAAGTGAGAAGAAGCAAGCAGATTCAGTTATTAAAAAGCCAGCTGTCACTCATCCATTGGTTGAAGTCTTATGCCGTTACACATTCTGATTAGTTAGGAAGTTAGTTAGAGAATTCCTATTTTCCCACTTCTTTTTGCGTCCTCTGTTTTGTATATAAAAGCCAGAGTAGTTATTTATGTATAACACTTTTTCTTCAATAATCAATATCAGATTCTCAATCAGAGTTTTTTACTCTCTCGCTCTCTTTAAATTTTTTGAAGTTCTGTTAGCTTCTAGAAAGTTCTTTTTTCTTTCCAAATTCAGGCTGGCATGCAAGCTTATACCAATGAAATCAAGAACGAAATTGAAATGACGTTGAACTTGAAGCCAAGGATTCAATGCAATGAGGACCAATATGGAACCGTACAACTATACGAAATAACATTTTGTGTGGACAAAACTGGAACACAATTTCAGAATTGTACTTACAGTGCTACCTGTAATCGAGAACCAATCGTATTTCCAAGAACCAATTATTAGTCAGCAGCACAGCAATGTTCCTATAGAAGTTAAGATTTAGTCTACATAATTATATTTGGATATGTCACCCTTTTTTTTTTTTTTTGAGAAAGAAATACTCGCATTTTATTAATAAAACACAAATGCTTCAATTTGCTTGTGTTATTTTCCATACAAATATAACAGTACTAGCATTGTCACGTTAACATAGACTTAACATGTAGGGCAAAACTTAGATGTAGTCCCTTAGGTACCCTTTTTAAAATTAAAACACCAGTCCACTTACTTAATTAACAGTATACTACCGTTTCCTTCTCCGTTTATTTCTTTTCCTTCTTTTTTTTTCCCCCCTGTTTTAGACTAAAGCATTCCCACAAGAAAACTGAAAACCCCAAAACCCCAAGCTCCTACCGTCCTCTCTTTCCCTCTCTATTCTTCTCTTTCTCTCTTTCTTTCCTTCTCTCTCAATTAGATTAGATTGCTACACTTTGGTCCAAACATGATATACCTGTTAATGTAAAATCCATGATTCCAAAGTGATTTTCTGTATCAACTAACTAAGGGAATATAATATATATATATATATATATATATATATATATATATATATAAGCCACAAAGGAGGGGCTAGCTAGTTAATTTGTGCCAAGTTTCACCTTGGATGCACCTATTATCTGATTATTTTAAGCACTATACTTTATACTTGAAGTGATGGGCGATTGTAGAAAATTTTACCAATGCTAATGTAATGATGTTCTGCTACTTTTGAGTTCTTGGAAACATATCTCCAGATGTGAAAATTATAGTTATCCCTATCAGATGTGAAAAACTCCCCAAATAATTAAAATGGTGTTCAATGTTACTTGAACACCATTTTAAATTGAACACCATTTTAATGAGAATAATGTTTCCTTGATGATTATAGAAATATAGTCTTTCTTATCGATAATGAATTTGACAATCCTTTAAATTGTACTCTTTCTTGGTTGGTTTGCAGTTGCTTAACATTTTTTATATTGCTTTTCAGCTCAAATTTAATTATTAGGCTACCTAACATAAGGGATTCTTGTATTACACTTATATTCTTTTATGCTATATAATTAATGAAGATCATTCATAAAGTTGCATTGATGCCTGTTTTAATATGACATTTGCTGGTTTTACTTGTACCAACAAATATTTTTATGTTGTCAACCCTGCTCTTGTAGTCTTATGGAATTCTTGGTACATCCACTACTATGAAGCCCATGACAAAGGATTTGCCATCTGTTAATTTAACCTTCTTTTCCTTTCTTCCCCCTCATATGGAAATTACATATATCTGTTGTATTATTATGATATTTTCCCAATGTTTTGGACTCCACGTTTGAAGATAAACAGATCATCTTTTTTCATTTGTTTCTTAACCTTGATGTTTTGGGGACATGTAAATTTTTTTCCTTTGAGAATCAAGTATGCTATTGTACCATTGAATATTACTTGATGTTTGGACTCCATGATTTGAGATATGCGGAGGTCTTCATTTGACCCTCTTATCTTCTTCATTTATATTTCCAGATCCTCTTTTGGTTAAGGCTGCAAGAGGAGATCCTATAAGTCGACCTCTAGCATGGATGATGCACCAGGCAGGAAGGTATATGCATTGTTTGGACAAAAGATTTATACATGGAGACATGTAGTGATTTGCAGCTCAACCATTTCAAACGTCTTGAGACATAAAGTGATTTGCAGCTCAACCATTTCAAATGGCAGAAAGACGTGTTAGATTGAATAGGTAGTAGGACTTAAGATGTTAAATACATTCAGATTATTTTGTACAATTGCAAGTTATTTAAAAATTGCACAATAAGCATTGTATTTAATTAGTGAATTCTATTTTTACTTTAGTGTACTCTATTTTGCAATATTCCATGTGATATTTGTAATGTGAGTTCACAATTTAATAAAATACTATTTACTTCATTTTATTATCAAAACTAAGTTTTTTTTTTTTTGGGAGTTATAAGTGGGGCATTTATGCCATTTCATTTGAATTTATTGTGAGTTTTGGCTCTATGTTCACCACAGGTTGCCTCATCCTTTATAAAAAGAGTCCACCACCCTTCATTTGCCTATACTTAAAGAAAATAGTGGGAACTAAGAGCTATGTGTATAGATGTGCAGTACATTTGTGTGGAAGTGCATATTTGTGTATATGAGAATAATTTTCTGTGATGTGAAATGATATTGTTAGTTTAGTATTGGCTGGACATGTTGTTGAGAAATATATCGGTGCAAATTTTACTTGATGAATGAAAAAATCAATGCTTTCTTTCAAGTTTTTGACATCCAAAATACCAAAGTAAGTAAGTAAGTACTATTTTTCCAAGTGGGTCTTGCATGAAGTGGAGATATGATCTTGAAGACAAAGCATATAACTAGTAAAGCAATTGGCTACATTCATTAATGATCCAATAAGTACAACCCTCATCCAAAACCATGAAGTCCCTAAGATTTTCAAGTACACTAATTAAATAATCCACACAAAAAAAATCGTACACATACAACAATTGGCAATGTTCAGCTCAAAATAAATGAATGATGCAATCTGTAATATTATGTACACATGTATTTATTACCACTTTCACCATCAGATACACATGCAAGCCTATTCAATGAGTGCAATTGATGCAATTGCATCAAGAAAACAGCAACTCACACGCTGCGGGTAGCGGCTATCCAATGCAAAAATCCAGTAGTACCCAGTGCAAAGAAACCAGTGTAGAGTGTAGAAATTCAGCAGTACCCAGTGCCGAGAAACTTGTAAGAATGTGAAGATGAAGGAAGGAAAAGATGTGGGAACATAGAGAGAGAAAAGATGAAGAATTTTCTCTAATTCATATATTGAATGAATTTGTATAGCAAATAGGCTTATATACATTTATCCCTAATCTTTGTATCTAAGCTCCCAAACCAGAGCATAAGTACTTACCAAACTATAAGGAAATTAGTTACTGCACGTGGGAAGATTAGTTACAACACACGTGTAATACAACTTGAATTAAATTAACATCTAAACTACTTGTAGTTTAGCTACTGAACTAAAATGCTTGCAACTATCTGCTATGTCGTTTTGTCCTTCTTCCCTTTCTTCTTATTCTGTGCACTCTGATCCTTGACAATCTGATATGCAGAGGAAAAAAACAGCAGTACCCCACTACATGCAGCAGTAGGACCTAACACTGTGTATCAAGAATATAAAATATAAAAAATTACTACAATATATAAAGGAATTGTTGAAAGAAGTTAAAAAAAAAATGTTTTGCAATGTATATGCATCAAGAAAGAATCAATAGGAGTAACATGGATTGGTGTTCTAAATTAGCAACCAATCAATGTTGTACCACATTTAAAAGTCAAGCTACAATGTTAATGACCAGTCACCAAGCAATCTTAGAAGATATGACGAATAAGCCAAAAAAAATCACTAGCCATTAAAACATCTCCAAGTATTGCTAATAACAATCCAGCAACTTCCAAAATATGCAAGTCGATATTTAAATTTAATTCTCTAAGATAAGTATATGATTGCTTTTCGAAGAATCTTTTGCCTTTCCATTTTCAAATTTCTGATTTGAACTATCAATCAAACACCAAAGACAAACATCAAACATTGAAAGAAAAAAAAAATTAGAACTCAACTTCATCAAGGTGAACTCAGCCATTGGAAAACTCTTTCAAACCTCAAAATAACACAAACCCAGAAGCTATATTTGAAACCCCAAATTAAAATTAACCAAAGCAATACTAAGACAAACCCATTAACCAAAATTGAAACCTTCATCAAAAATAGCCAAAGGAAAACTCTTCCAAACCTCAAAATAACTCAAACTCAGCAACTATAATTGAAAACCCAAATCAAAACAAACCAAAACAATAATAACACAGACCCAATAACAAAAATTGATACCTAGATCATAATCAACAAAGAAAAACTCTACCAAACCTCAAAATAACACAAACCCAGCAACTAGAATTGAAAACCTATAATGAGATTTAGCCAATACATACCGATGAATTTTCTTAGTGCAGCCAACTAATCTGCGAAAACAGAGCGAGATAGAGAATTCAGAGTTGGATTCGTCTATTTCATCTAATCTGACTGAGAGAGAAGGAAAGAAAGAGAGAAAGAGAAGAATAGAGAGGGAGAGAGAGAACAGTAGGAGCTTGGGGTTTTGGGGTTTTCAGTTTTCTCGTGGGAATGCTTTAGTCTAAAACAGGGGGGGGGGAAGGAAAAGAAATAAACGGAGAAGGAAATGGCAGTATATTGTTAAGTAAGTGGACATGTGTTTTAATTTTAAAAGGGGTACCTAAGATACTGCACCTAAGGTACTGTATCTAAGTTTTATCCTAACATGTATTATACCATTGCTTGTGTACCATTGCATCTTTGTCACGTTGCACCTACAATAATAAATCAATAGCTTAAATTAAAAAAAAAATTCACTTTTAGTATCTTACACCAACACAATTGTATGGTGCAAGGTACTCGGTTTTGATGAGGTGTGAGATTTTCACCACCCAGGATATACCCTCATCTCACATAAATAAGAGTCATGTACTATTGAGTCCCAACCTGCCACGTCAACATGCATCGCAGCAAGTTATACTCTGTTGATTGTTGATAACTTAAAGGAAGAACTATTACTGTATGACCCATTTTCAGATACAAAAGTGGTCTCCAATTTCAGGTCTGATGAGTACTTGAAGCACTTGGTTGAATGAATCAGGTGGAGAATTAATGTTGGCTAAAGCATATTTTTCATTTCCTAATGCTGAGTGCTACATTGGCAATGAGCCAATGAGGGCTTATAGGGGTTTGTATATTGATGATTTTGATTTTTGAGGTCTTCGATTGTTGGAAAAAGATGGGATAAATGGATTAAGTTGAACAGCTTGGGCGATAGGGAGTTGTTTTTGGGTGTTAAACTTTATTCTTCGTTTTCCGTCTTGGCTTCTGAGCTTCTAGGCTGCAAGAGGAATTGTATAGTTGTGAGATGCAAGTTGTGACTCTGCCAAAGTGGAAAGGATTTAATCAAGATGGTTTCATGGTTGTATATGACTCAGCCAATTTAGCCAAAAACAAAAGACTCAGCCAAGGTGTTCGGAATAATTTCTAGCAGTCTGGATAATATGTTATGTTATATTGGCCTTATCACACACTTTGCGCGTGCAATGAGCTTTGTTTTTGGTATAATGTCATAATTTTCTATTTATCTCAACTTTTAAATTATGACACAACCCAAAAATTAAGTAAAAGAAAACAGTGAATCAAATTAAAATGAATAATAAAAAAAAAAAAGTTGGAACGTGGTCTTGAAGGAAATATACATAGTGGATTGAGAATTTTTTTTTTTTTTTTGGATAAGTTTGTTTTGAAGACATGAATTAATTAGTAGGATAGTATCCTATTTTATAAGTATTTAAGTGGAGTTTGAGATATATTTTTACCGGATTGTTTCCAAATTTTGTCCTTACTAAACCTAGGATCTAGAGATAATTTCGAACCACATAAAAGTCCAGTTCAAAAAGAAGAATCATATTATAGATAATATAGATTACATTTGTTCTTTAGTAACCAATTGTGTTTTAAATGATTTTTTAATCAATTAGAGAAGCGATATAATAAATAGAAAGAGAAGAAAAATCACTTTTCTCCTTGTGTGGCCCTTAACACAAAGCTAGGCACAAACAAGAGGAGATGAGGATCTTTCCTCTGTGGTTACAAAAAGAAACCCACGTTGAAAAGGGAAATCGAAGACTCAAGAGTATTTAAGGCTCTCAAAACATGATTAACCCCCCAAAAAATAAAAAAGAGTTCAAGATGGACAAGATTTCTTCAATAATGTGCAGGATTCAGTAGTGGGAAGGGGAGGAAGAGCATGTCACAGGATTAATGACATCTGAGTTCAGCTATTCAAACCAAAACCTTATTTATTCGACTTTCATCAACGACAAGCCAGCTGAGCAATGAGCACCACGAGCCTCAACCAATAGAGCGTCATCCATATCCAAATTATCTACCTAAATATTCAGAATATCTTGTTGGTAAAACTGTTTTATACCGATGCATTTTCATATAATTGTATGCTCTCTAAATCGATTAAGAATACGTTCAACATGTGATGTAATAAGATATATAGCATATATATCTCATCCATCAGATCTTCGTTGTGTCCGTAACTTTGAAAAACCTAATGTTGATACCCAAATTTTCACACTTTTTGCCTTAAAGTTTAATGAAGCCTATATGTTTGGGAAAAAAAAAAAAAAAAAAGAGAGGAAAGAGTTAGCATCTAGGCCCATGGATGGCCCAAATATACTAAAGAAAATAGAAAAAGCCCACAATAAGTCTTTTGCAAAATAACATTGGGTATGAGAATAAGTAGGCCCATGAGTGACCCAAGACCCTTGCATAAGGGAATGATATGAAATGGGCTCAAAATTCCCAACTTATTTGTATAGGAGTTAGAAGAAAAAGAATAAAGGAGGAAAACATGCTGTGAAAGGAGAAAATTCTCAGATAGTAAAGGTTGCAGAATATCCAACTGGTAAATCAGTACAGAATGAGGTAATTCCCAGGTTTCAACCTGTATAATGAGATCCAATGGTTAAAGCATGGTAGGCGAATGGGTTCACCCAAACTGCATCCTAGACATATAGAGAAGGTTTAATCTGTCATTATCGAGATTCAAGGAGGTGTGGTTTGGCGGAGGAGAAGAAGACTCTAGTTGTGGTGATCTTTTGCAACTCTTTAGAGGTTGCTTTTGCTAGGAAAAGCACTCATACCAAAAAAGGAAAAATTTGTGGATTATCATGAGATGCATGTCATAGGGTTGGTTCATGCCAAGCCAAATAGCATTAATGGTCTTCTACCATTTACGCTAAATAGAAACAAACCGTAAACCCACCAAAAAAAACCCAAAGAATTCTTTCATTGTAATCCAAAAGAGAAAAAATTAGTCAATAAATAGAGGGAAAAAGAATGAAATAATATAATTAATAAGAGAAAAGGTTGAGAATTTGCACCCAGTAGTGTTCTTGCACCTTTCCATAGAATACATCTAGTGAGAGAGATTACCACAGAATAGTAGTATTGACATGTACTACTAGGAAACTTCCTCTCTCCCATGAGATACGTCTCTCTTAAGTTTCTCAATATTCATCTTAATATGCTCATTCTGATTCACATTCCAAACCTCATGGCTTTGTTCCTGTAAACGACTAAATTTCTAGTTCGAAATAAATCAAACAAGTAAAAATAGTTGCACAATTGCGAATTTGTATTGATGATTGTAGTATAATTCTCTGTGATTACAAAAGAGTTATCCTCTGATTCGATCTCCTTGCAAGACTTATTGATTTGGATTTGTGGTGATGTGATTGTGACTTAAACACAAAATATCCTTCAATTTAGTTGAAGGATGGATCGAAGATTGCTAAAACGGAATTACAATGAATCTCTGGCTATGAGCTTGTTAGAAATCCTTTGTTCTTCACGTTCTTCGTGTTCTTCGTGTGTTCTTCGTGTTCTTGGATTTATGGTGAAAGTTCTTCAGTGCTTTAGAGACTTGAATCCGCAGAACTTCACTGATTTGTGATTTGTTGGTGTTTTCGGACACTTCAGGCTTGATTCCCGCAAACTTTTGGATCTAGGCGGACGATTTTCCTTTGAATGTTCTTCGTATTCGAAGTTGAAGTTCTTGAAGTTCTTGGAGGCTTTAGAGCTTGGTTCCGGCAGAGCTTCTGGACTTCTGAGTGCTTCAAATGGTTTTTTTGGTGTCTCTCAATGCCTTAGGAAGGCTTCTATTTATAGGAGTTTTGGGGTAAGTAAGCGACACATGGCGGAGTCTGATTGGTGACACATGGCAGAGCTTGATTGGTCCGCTTATGTCATCGCTTGCACAGGCTGGAATGATTGTGTCATCGCTTACACGTGCGAGGTTGCTTAGGTCATTGCTTACACGTGCGAGGCTGCTTATGTCATCGCTTGCACGAGCTGATTTTTGATTGGTTCTTGCATGACACTTGGCAAATTTCTGTTGGTTTCTGAATAGCAAAACCTAGCAGCAATATGTGGCGCTTTGTAATTGGCTGCATTTTGTGGACTTGGTAGTGTGACGTGTCAGCTTGTGATAGGTCGGGAATTTTCCTTCTCTACAAATGCCCCCTCGAGACTCATTCACACACACAGTTTCAGAATGTGGTGTGAGAATGAGTTTCAAAAACAGACTTTTACTCCTGGTTCTTCAAATGAAGTAATTGAAGGTGGCGGAGCTTTCAGCAGGATGAGATAATTTCCGAGGAGTAGACCCACCCATATGAAAGGTTTTGGCGAGGCTGGAAAGAGGTTTGCAAGTATTTGAATGTACTTACATGACCGAGCTTTCTCAGCAGAGGTTAAGTTGAAGTAACTCAGAAGAGTGTTTTTGGATTGTTGGCGGTGATCACATGGTGTAGAAGATGGGGAAGACGTGAGGATGGTGGATGGGTACAGCGCGCAGAGCCATGGGGCTAGCCTCGTGTTTTTAAGAACCGCTGGTGAAGTTATATCAGAAGAGTATACTTCAGATTACGGCGAGGCCATGTGGCAAAGTGGTTGAGTGCGCTTGCGTCATTGTTTTGCCCCAGATGAAGTAATTTCGGAAGCTTATGGATTCTGGAGATGACGGTGTTGGTGGTGAAGAAGACGGGGATGAAGCAAAGCGAATGGGTGAAACATACGCCACCATGGTGCTGACCCTGTATGTTGCTTGGGGTCTGACAGTAAGTCATTGAATGTGCGTGCGGAAAGGGACCAAACCGACAGACATTAAGTTGAAGTAATTTTAGAAGAGTTTCTTCTGAAATTCTTCAAGTTGAATTTAAGTTAGAGTAATTCCAGAAAGTGTGTTTTGAGGTACCAGCAACGATGACCTCTGGATTGCACGCCGATGGGAACATGGAATATGGCTTTGGCAACCCTTTACCAGCCCCAAAGGCTGAACTCTGATGAGCTGGTGCCCCGGAGGTCGTTTCAAGTGTTGGATGAAAGACAATTTGTAGGATACCCCAACACTTTTTACCACCTTCACCTCTTGACACTTGTTGGGAAAGCACAACAAAGAGGAAGATGGAGCTAACTTGTGATTCTGGTCTTAAAAACCAGCCGAGTTACTGTTTGTTTCGAACCGTTGCTTCTGCTGGAAGACCAAGCAATTGGAGAGAGACTACAAAAGCCCTGAGGTTGGGAACAGGTGTCTCTGCTGGACTTGGATTTCCTGGCCAACCAAATCTGAAGAAGCATGGAACCACAATCCAGGCCTTATTATGAATAATTTTATGGACGACTGTGGTCGTTAGGTGGAGAAATAAAATTTGTTTGGATCTCAAAACTACAATGATGCTGTGAAGAGGGTTTCTACCGAACCATTGGAGGGTTGATTTCACACTGATTAGGAAGTGATATTGGTTGCTGAGTGTTGAGAATGATGAAGCCATAGTGAGAAATGGCTGTGAGAAGGAGGACTTGAAAATTTGAAAGAAGCAAATCTTCATTTATGGCTCAGTGTTTTTCTGGATGAGTTCTTGATGAATCCGGCCCTCCTATTTATAGCGAAGAGACGAAGAATGGTGGATGGATTGTTGAGAATGGCGGATGTGAATTTTTGGTGAGACTGGTGGATGAGAATGGTAGGTTGGAGACTGGTAGAGAACGAGAATGGTAGGTGAGAGATGAAGAATGGTAGGCGAGAATGTTTGGCACCGAAATGGGAATGGTAGGTTGGAACGTCCGGCACCGAAAGGGGAATGGTAGTTGGACGGGTGATCCGATGCAATTTCAAATTCAAAACACACTTGTGAAAGTTCATCTATATTTTGAAAGAGGAGCCTTGATGAAGTCTGGAAAATAACCTTGAGGGGATCCAAACTAAATGGATGAACCTCGAATCTTGATCTTGGGAGCTTAAGTTTTGGACATTGTCACTACTTTGGAGATGTGGGTTAGATGGATGACCTTCAAGTCATGAAAAGCTATGCAGGACAAGTTTGGCATGAAAATCTTGACTTCGGGTTGAATTCAATCACAAAAATCGACTAGCTTGGAATTGAGTTATTTGTGCAATTTTCGAGTCCCAAATGATGGAACGGACTCCAAAATTGGAATGTACGCGAAAAATTGAGCAAGATAGGTCCATCTTCAAAATTTTGACTTTTTGGTCAACATTTACGCAAAAGTCAACTTTTTAGAAATTGGTCGTTTGCACAATTTCTGAGTTTCGAATGAAGAAACGGATCCCAAAATCGGAATGTACTCGAAAAACTGAGTGAGACAGGCTCCTTTTGAAAATTTTGACTTTTTGGTCAAAGTCAAAGGTCAAACTTGGTCAAGGTATTTTTTTATCTCTCTCTTTTTTTTTTTTTTTAAGGCGGTTCGAACCGGGTCGGATTTTTGGATCGAACCGATCCGGTCTAGTCAAACGGGTCAGTCAGTGGAGTATGACGTCAGCCATGACGTCACAGAGCTGGAGCGTGTACGCGCGTGGCGCGTGTAAGCGCGTGAGAGATACCCGGCGCGTGTGAGCGCGTGACCTGACGATGGTGGCACGTGTCGGCACGTGAGAGAGGGCAGGACCTTTTGGCGGCGAGTGGCGGCACGTGGATCATCGTTTGGGCCTGAAATTTTTGGGTTTTGCAGAGTAAAGGCCGTAGAAGACCATGGTAGGGTCTGTTTTCTGAATTGGTGGCCTGATTTGCACAGATTTCAAGGATTAAACCGTTGGTCATTGCGAGTTTCTGGCAGCGCGTGGTGGCGCGTGGTGGCTCTATTGATGATGATATTTCTGGGTTTTGTAGATCGAAGGCCTCTGGATCGAGTGGTAATGCTGTTTCCTTGAAATGAAGTCTGGATTTGCACAAATATGAAGGAGTAGGCCGTGGTCCTCTGAAGCTTTTGGTGGAGCGTGGCCAACAATCTAAACATGGATTTTTCAGCTTAGGCATGTCAAAGTTTGCAGAAGACTTCTGTGAGTTTTGAATTTTGTAAAACCTTGTCAGAAGCTTTTAGAAATTTGGACTGCAGATGGTTGGTATTGTTAGAATTATTGCCATTTTGGTCTGGTGGCCATCCTGACATTGCTTGACAACCCAGCAAGGAATGGTTCCAAGTGATTACTGAACATCTTTGCGCTGAATATCACCTTCTATCTTCAAAATTTCATGCCGCCTTCCTTGACTTGGAGTGCGTTTGAGTTTGCAAAATCTGACTTTGAACTCCATAAACCTCTCTATATAAGGCCATCCGGGCATGAACTAATTTATGCAAGTAGAGTTTTTGTGAGTAGCATAATACTCTGAAGTGTAGAGAAATTATGCCTTCTCTTCTTTTTTTTTTTTTTTTTTTTTTTTTTTTTTTTTTTAACATACTCAGTTTGTACTAACACCTTTTTTTTTTTTTTTTTTTTTTTAACAGGCTAGAGATTACAATTGAAGCTCTCTCTTTCTCTGATCTCTTTTCTTTTTTTTTTTTCTTTTTTTTTTTTTAAGGTTATTTAGACGTGCTGTGAGATTTTCTTCTAACAAGTTTTTTTTTTTTGTTGTTGCTTGTTTTTGTCATGCAGCATGCTTTCTTTAACAATTAAGCCGCACCAACACTTGTCTTTTCCACGCAGCCATCTCATGAGTTTTTGCAACATAGCCACATCAAGAGTTTTTACCATGAAGATATGCCAGCATTTGTCTTTGTACTGAAGTCATGCCAATATTTCATTCACGCCAAAGCCATGCCAACACCCTTTTTTTTTTTTTTTCATGAAGCTATGACAACACTTTACTTGCACTGAAGTCGTGAAGATATTCATTTTCGCCGTGAACCTACATCAACACTTCACTCGCACTGAAACTGCACCAACATCCATCTTTGCCATGTCAACACTTCATTGGCATCAAAGCTGTGCGAACATTCATCTTTGTCATGAAGCCATGACAACACTTTATATTTAAACTGTGCTAACGTTCATCTTTGTCATGAAGCTACGCCAACACTTCACTCACACCAAAACTGCATCGACGTCCATCTTTGTCATGAAGCCACGACAACACTTCATATCGAAGCTGTGCCAACGTTCATCTTTGTCATGAAGCCATGTCAACACTTTGCTCACACCAAAACTGCACCGACGTCCATCTTTGTCATGAAGCCACGACAACACTTCATATCGAAGCTGTGCCAACGTTCATCTTTCTCATGAAGCCATGTCAACACTTTATTTGCAATTAAGTCGCATTGAAGTTGCATCAATATTGACCTTATAATAAAGCTACAACAACATCAATTTTCAGAGGCAACATAGCTCAGACATCGAGGATACTTAGCACTGTAGCTAGACATCGGGATTTCAAGACGTTGAAGATGCAAGGAGTCCCCGTCAAGACTTTGAAGATGCAAGGAGATGCCAACTAGATCTTGAAGATGCAAAGAGTCCTTATTAAGACTTTGTAGATGCAAGGAATCCCCGTCAAGACTTTGAAGATGCAAGGAGATGCCAACTAAATCTTGAAGATGCAAAAAGTCCTTATCAAGACTTTGAAGATGCAAGGAAATGCCATCTACAACTCAACATTGCACGAACATGCCTATAGAAGCAAAGTGATGCAACACCAATAATCTATCCTTTTTCTGGAGAAAGATGAAGTCATCCAGATTTCAGAAATATGATGTGAAATGACACCACTCGGAAGGGAGATGATGTGGTTCAAATTCTAGAGCTATGAAGTGACACAACTTAGAAGAGGGACGACGTAGCTTAGACTTGCAAGGTACAAGAAAATGCCCCCAAGAGATAAGTGATGCAAAAGATACTTCAGCAACGTGGGAGAGTGTCCATGGAAGATAGGCAATGCCATGCAGACTTCATTTCTTGCAAAAGTGATTGAAGATTTCATTTTGCTTCACAACCAAGAATCAACTTATGTTCATCATCATTTCAAGGATAGCTAAGCAACATCAGCTCCTTGCAGTCTTTATCTTCGACTACAACGATCTTTGATCATCCTGTTGAGTAGTTGACTACCTTCAAGTAATGTCTTGCCGACCAAAGGGGCCTTACAGCATATTGACAACTATTGCAAAATTCTTCAAGCCAGACTGACAATCCTTCTTCTTTTCATGTGACTGAACTTAGTGACAAGCACAAAGCTGCCTACGTACCCCTGAGAGGGATCAAGTCATTACGTAGTTCAAAATGGTTTTTTTTTTTTTGATGATTTTTTTTTTGATATTTTCCTTTTGGATGATTTCTTTGTTTTTGTTTTGTTTTTGTTTTGTTTTGTTTTGTTTTTTTTTTTCTTTTTTTTTTCTTTGTTTTTTTTCTTTTTTTTTTTTGATAAATTTTTTTAGTGCATGACCGAACTCAGCAAAAGAAATACTAAGTTGCCTACGTACCCTTGAGAGGGATCAAGTCATCACGTAGTTCAAATGTTTTTTTTTCTTTGCTTTTTTTTTTTTTTGCAAAAAGGGGGGCTCAGTGTGTAATAGTGGGTATCACCACTAATCGAACCCGAGACCTCTCAAGGGCGAATTGGGCATCCAACCACTACGCCACACTAACAATTGGTGACATATAGTGGGATTGATTTCTCTTTATTGGTATGCTTTCAAAGGTAATGGGAAGACATCATGTACCCTTGCAGCATTATAGTGGGCAGTTTAAGCTCTTGCCGAGGAGCAATCCTCAATCTTCAGGCATAGAAGCGTTTGAGGAACTTCCCATTGATGGGGCCGATTCTTACACCATCATTATCAATTAATTTATAAGCTCCATTGGTGTAGACTTCTTGCACAACATAAGGGCCATCCCATTTTGAAGTGAACTTATTGCCTGTACAGTGAGTTGTGATGATAGGTCTTTGAACAGCGAGGACTAAGTCACCAACTTGGAATGATCGTGGCTTAACTTTTTTATTGAAGGCGCTTGAAAGACGAGCTTGATAACACTCAAGGCGTTGTTGGGCCTCGAGCCTTTTCTCATCGAGTGCCTCTAATTCTTGCAATCTGAGCTTGGCATTTTCTTCTCCAGTCAATCCTTCTTGAATGGCAATCCGTAATGATGGGATTTGACGTTCCAAAGGAAGAACGGCTTCCACTCCATAGACAAGAGAATATGGCGTCGCTTGAGTGGGCGTTCGAAATGTTGTTCGATATGCCCATAATGCTTCTCCGATTCTTTCATGCCAGTCTCGCTTCGTCTTGGAGACCACCTTTTTCAACAAACTGCCAAGTGTCTTGTTAAACGCTTCAGCTAGTCCATTTGCCGGGGCATTGTACATGGAGGAGTTGTATTGTTTAAACTCAAACTTCTTGCATAGTTCCGTCATCAACCTATTGTAGAATGGTTTCCCATTATCAGTTATGATATAACGAGGGACACCATACCGATAGATCAAATGAGTTCGAATGAAATTGACTACTGTCTCTTTTTTCACTTCCCTGAGGGGTACAGCTTCCGCCCACTTCGAGAAGTAATCGGTTGCGGCTAAAATGTACAAATGGCCACCGGATGACTTTGGTAATGGTCCTATCGCATCAAGCCCCCATGCCTCAAAAAGCCAAGAAGCTACAGTTGGGTGTAGAGGTTCTGGCGGCTGGTGGATGAAGTTTGCGTGATACTGACAAGCTTCGCATTTCTTAGCGCACTCCATGGAATCTTGCACCATTGTAGGCCAATAGTAACCCATTCGTTTGATCCTGTAATGTAACTTAGGACCCGACTGATGTGCGCCACATATTCCAGAATGAGCCTCCTCTAAGGCTTGTTTAGCCTCTTCCTCTCCTAAGCAACGCAGAAACAATCCATCAAATGAACGGCGGAAGAGAGTGTCTTTATAGTAAATGAACCGAGCAGCCCTCCGCCGAATTTCAGTCTTGTGGCGTTTATCATCCGGGAGTCTTCCATGTTGAAGGTATTCAATGATCGCTTGTCGCCAATCTTCTTTTTCAACAAGGCATACCGAAATGATGTTGGCTTTCTCTTCTTCCTCTTCTTCAATTACGAGAGGTACCACCCACCTCTGGGAAATAGCAACTTTGGTGGTCTCTTCTTGGGATAATGCCAAGGCGGTAGCTAGGTTAGCCAAAGCATCGCCCTGTCTATTCTCCTTTCTTGGTATATGCTCCATTGTGATGGCCTCAAAATTTTTTAACAACTTCTTTGCATATTGGCAATAGGGGATGAGGTCTTCCTTTTTGACGTCATACTGCTCCAAGATTTGGTTGATAACCAATTTGGAGTCCCCAAAGATCTCAAGTTGCGATATGCTCATTTCAATGGCCATTTGTAGACCAATAATCAATGCTTGATATTCGGCTACGTTGTTAGAGCAAAGTTCGCTTAATGAGAACGAGTACAGAAGTATTTACCGTTGTGGAGAAACAAACACTACACCTGCCCCCGCTCCTTCTCGACGTGCAGCCCCATCAAAAAACATCATCCATGGTGGCATTACTTCAATGTAGAACACGTCTTCATTCGGGAAATCATCGGAGAACTCCCAATCAGACGGAACTGGGTGATCAGCCAAGAAATCTGCCAATGCTTGTCCCTTGACAGCTTTTTGTGGGACATATGTAATGTCATATTGTTGTAGCAAAACCGCCCATCGAGCTATACGACCCGAAACCACTGGCCTAGAAAGGACATACTTAATTGGGTCCGCTTTTGCTATCAAACGAACCGTGTATGCTTGCATATAGTGTTCCAGTTTATCTATAGCAAAGAAAAGAGCAAGACACATCTTTTCAATAGGAGAGTAATTTAATTCAGCTCCATTGAGAGTTCGACTTAGATAATAAAGGGCTCTTTCTTTTCCCTCTTCATTTTCTTGCGCCATAAGAGCACCCAGAGACCTTTCTTGTGCCGCGATGTACAACACTAGAGGCTTTCCTGGAATAGGAGCACCCAAAACTGGAGGATTAAGCAAGTATCTTTTGATGCATGCAAAAGCATTGCTACAAGCCTCATCCCATTCAAAGTGCACATCCTTCTTCATCAATCTATTGAAAGGTTGACATCGACCAGCCAAGTTCGAGATAAACCGTTGGATGTAAGCTAGTTTTCCTTGCAAGCCTCTAAGTTCTCGCAGATTCTTAGGCTCTGGCATTTTCTGGATAGCCTCAATTTTGGACTGGTCAATTTCAATACCGCGGTGCCTTACAACAAAGCCAAGAAATTTCCCAGATGTTACGCCAAAAGCGCATTTGCGTGGGTTCATTTTAAGCTGATATTTTCTCAGGCGGTTGAACACGGATCGCAGATCTACCAGATGGTCTTCCCTCCTTTTTGTTTTAACCACCAGATCATCGACATAACACTCCACGTATTTGTGAAGTACATTATCAAAGATCTTTTGCATGGCCCGTTGATAAGTAGCACCGGCGTTCTTTAATCCAAAAGGCATCACTTTGTAACAGTAAATGCCCTTAGGGGTACGAAAAGCTGTGAGCTCTTCATCCTTAGGATTCATTCGAATTTGGTTGTAGCCTGAAGAACCATCCATGAAAGATAAAGCTTCATGACCAGTAGTGGCGTCAACCATGACCTCAGTTATGGGTAATGGAAAATCATCCTTAGGACATGCATTGTTCAAATCACGGAAGTCAACACACACTCAGATTTGTCCATTCTTCTTTTTGACCGGGACGATGTTAGCGATCCATTCCGGGTACTGCACTTTGCGAATGAAACCCGCCTCGATTAGCTTATTGACCTCAATTTCTATTTGAGGGATAAGCTCCGGCCGAAAGCGTCTTTAGGCTTGTTTAACTGGGCGCACGCCTTTCTTTACTGCCAAATGGTGTACAGCAATACTTGGATTGAGCCCGGGCATTTCCTTGTAAGTCCAAGCAAACACATCTTTGTATTCTACTAGGAGCTTGAGGTACTCTTCTTCTTCTTCATAGGTGAGAAGCGCACTAATGAAAGTTGGCCGAGGTTCTTCAGCAGTTCCTAAATTGACCTCTTTAAGTTCATCAACTGTAGCCTGTCCTCCGTTTTCTAAGGCTGGAGGAGCTTCCTCGACCTCTTCATCTTCAGCGTCTGAAATTGTATCCTCTTCTATTGTAATATGAAACGAGGATGATACCTCTTCAATTTGCTCATTGTGGGCGAGTGACTGACTTGTGTGTACAATCGTTCGTCTTTTGACCTTGAGCGATCCTTCAATGCTGATATCTAAGGCAAAGTTACGCTTCATGCGTGAGGGAATGCTACTGCGGATCTCATCATTGGCTTTCTTCTCCCTTTGATTCTCAAGGTTTATTGAATTTTGAGAATGATTATCACCAGGCCTTTTTGTTGCCCCCAATCTATCAAAGACTGATTTACAAGCAAGAGTGTCACAATTTTGTGTTAAGCAAGTTGTATTTAATCTGTCGAACACTGTAACTCGTGATGATGAGCCCTCAATGCGATCAAACACTGAGACTCGTGACGGAGGGTGATCTTTTCTTTGATTCGAGCACTCATCGACCTCCACTGTTATGTATTGGGAACTTGAAGCATTGGTTCTCCTTTTGATCCATATCTGAGCTGGTTGCTCTGGAGTATAACCTAATCCGGTCTTTGGGATAGGAATCTTATGCCCTTCAAGTCGCATTTTCCTTTGTGTTTTGCTAAGGCCATGCATCTTTTCTCCGGTAGCTTCTGGAATTAGCTCCCCTAAGTCTCCTTGTTTTGAGAAATCGTAGCCCGCCTTGGTTAACAGCCTATATGCCTTTGGGTCGAACCCTTCTTCCGTCCGCTCACTTGGTAGACTACCATGCTCTGTCAAACTTTGTGAAGGCCTCACGAATCCCTTTAGTGGTTTCGAGGGCAAAGGATTTGTGGATGAAGTTAGAGGCATGGCATAATTTTCTTTCAATATGGCTACATCCTCCATCGTGAGTTTTGTAAAAGACTTTTCCATGTCTTTTGTAGGTCGAAGGCATTCCACAAATGGTGACTGTCCATTCTTGCGGTGTGACAATGGTCCATAACGGAGGACTGGAGAATTATTGGAAGGTGTTGAAGTTTCAGCTTTTATTGAATTACTGGTAGATTCACTAGAATGATCATTCCCACATTCTGGACTTTTCTTTGAGGAAGGATTATTCTTTTCACTAACATGCTTCTTTTCACTTTGCTTACTTTCCATTGGTGGGATCTCAACTGGGAGAACTTCATTGGCAATGTTATCTTCTATATAAAATTTTGCATCAGCAAAATGAGCTTCAGTCTCAGCAAAAGGCTTTAAATTAGCATTGACCTTTTTTATTCCACCTTGAAGATACTTGAAACATTGATGCAAAGTTGATGGTACTATTCCATTCCCATGGATCCACGGACGTCCTAACAACATGTTGTAGGTTGTCTTAGCATCGATGACATGGAACAAAACGTTACTTGTCAATTCTCCAATGATTAACTCCAAATGTATCATGCCGATTACACGTTGTCCTCCTTGGTTAAAACCTTGAATGACCAAACGACTGTGCGATAATTCCTCCATAGTCAGACCAAGTCGTCTCATTGTCATTTTTGGTAGTATATTAACAGCTGATCCTCCGTCAATGAGGATACGATCGATCTTTTGTTCACGAGTATAGCCAGAGACATAAAGTGGACGATTGTGGGGCTTAGAGCCTAACAACAGATCCTCATCAGTGAAAGTTAAGTCTGGAGAGCACGCGTAACATTCCTGGGTTTGTTGAAGCGTGTTGGTAGAAGGAGCGCATATCTCTGGTTTTTCAAGAGTTTGAGTGAGTGCTTCTCTTGGTGAGATGGAAGATTGCAAGGGTTCTACTTCCTCAACTCGAGATTGGAGTTCCTCCAGAGATGGCAAAGTCTCGTTTTGACCACCATGGCCAACGTTCTCCTCCTCATCCTGAATTTCACAATGAGAGACTGTGTGAACGGCCTCAGCCGAGGCATTTTGAAAGAATTTTCTAGGGAAGAATTCTTCCAATGTGATGAGATTTCGAAGTTTTTGGGTTCGTGCTGAATCGTCAGACATTTTTGTTCCCAGTTTTTCTTGCCTTTTGTCACTTCTTTTTGACCAAGGCTGAATCTGGTTTTGTGCTTTTCTAGACTCTTGGGTGATCAAATGAAGAGGGAATGTACGTTTCTTCTTCCATCTCCTGCGAGTAACCACCGTCCAACCTTCTTCCTCGTCCACTGTTGACCTTTCATCGTCATTTGAATCATAATCAGGTGCCTTTTGTGAGAGCTGAACTTGAATAGGTTCTAGAGAACCAAACTGAATGAGAGTGGTATTTGCCCCCTGTTTAGTAGTTGGAGACATACAACTAGGTAACCCACAAGCAAAGGTTACAAGGTTTGATTGAGCAACATCATTAAAATCCAAGTCGATTTTCCCTTCCTTGGCGAGCTTCATAATGAGTTCTTTAAGAACAAAGCATTTTTGGATTGGATGGCTTATGATGCGATGATAGTTGCAATAGTTCGGGTTGTCCACTTTTCCCATCTCCTCCGGTCGCTTGCATTCTAGCAATTCAATTAACTTCAACTTGAGCAATTGTTCTAGCATTTCGGGCATATCGGTATCTAGGAAAGGATACACTTTTTGTTCCCATTCCTTGAGTGATGAGCGCCGCGTCTCACGCTGTTGGCCCACATCGGGCCTCTTTTCATTGGCCTTCACATTTCTTGTTGAAATTTTGACTAGGGCAAGGTTGACATTCATTGAGTCTTTGACATTACCTTTCGGATTCCTGTCATTTTTCCTCATTTCCCGTTTCTCTTTCCTTTCGTCAGGTACGGGAGGTTTTGTATTTCCATGGTTAGAGATACTCAATTCCATGTCATGCGCACGAGTTGCTAACTCTTCAAATGTTCGGGGCTTTATCCCTTGAAGGATGTAAAGAAGTCCCCAATGCATGCCTTGGATGCACATCTCTATAGCAGATATTTCAGAAAGTCTATCCTTGCAATCTAGACTCAAAGAACGCCATCGATTGATATAATCAACGACAGGCTCATCTTTCCATTGTTTGGTATTGGTAAGTTCCATCATGCTCACTGTGCGCCGTGTGCTATAGAATCGGTTGAGAAACTCTCTTTCAAGTTGTTTCCAGCTATCGATTGACTCGGGTTCTAAGTCTGTGTACCAATCAAACGCATTTCCTTTCAGTGAACGAACAAACTGCTTTACCAAGAGGCCTCCTTGAGTCCCCGCATTCTCACATGTTTCTACAAAGTGAGCTACATGTTGCTTAGGATTTCCTCTGCAATCAAATTGTAAGAACTTGAGGGGTTGATAACCATTTGGCATCCTCATATTATCGATGCGCTTTGTATAGGGCTTCGAATATATGAGGGAACTTGTAGAAGAGCCTCCATATTGCGCCCGAATAGTGTTCGTTATCATATCCTGCAATTGTTGGAGAGATATTGAAGCCATTGAGGCGGAATGTCCGTGTTGGGAAGTGCCTTCGCCTCCTTTTCCCTTATCACCCCTAGCATTTTCTCCCCTCAAGGTAAAGCCAGGTGGGCGCTCAAGGCCATGACTTGATTCACCCGAATCTTCTATCTCCAGCTTGTTCATTAGGGTTGCAATTTTGACGTCTTTTTCTTCAAGTGATTTTGTGAGAAGGATGATCCGTTGTTCCATTTCAGCCATCTTTTCTTCCATGGTAGAGGTGTTAGTCATCATTGCTAGCATGACCTCTAGATGTGATGGAGAAAATGATGAAATAGGATGAGTCAAAGGTACTTCATTCCTTAAGTTTCTCATCACAGGTGAAGAGTTGATAAAAAAGGTCCTTGTTGGAGATGACTCATTACTGTTCTCCAAATCTTTTGAGACAGATGAATCCTTATTGGTAGCTTTCCTCTTTGCAAGAAAGTTTAGAGAGATGACAGTAGAAAGTTCACCCTCTTTGGTCGGTTGAGGTTGAAGTCGATCAAGAGCTTTGGATCGACTGCGAGTGGCTGGGCCGGCATAGTTATCAATTGCTAATTTTCGAACATTCTTACTAGAGGCCATTGAAGGTGGTAGCAAAATGATGTCGAATTTCTTTTGAAGGAGAAAGAGATGAGAGGCAGAGAAGTCCCACCGAGCGTGCCAGAATATGTAGACGACTAAATTTCTAGTTCGAAATAAATCAAACAAGTAAAAATAGTTGCACAAATGCGAATTTGTATTGATGATTGTGGTATAATTCTCTGTGATTACAAAAGAGTTATCCTCTGATTCGATCTTCTTGCAAGACTTATTGATTTGGATTTGTGGTGATGTGATTGTGACTTAAACACAAAATATCCTTCAATTTAGTTGAAGGATGGATCGAAGATTGCTAAAACGGAATTACAATGAATCTCTGGCTATGAGCTTGTTAGAAATCCTTTGTTCTTCACGTTCTTCGTGTTCTTCGTGTGTTCTTCGTGTTCTTGGATTTATGGTGGAAGTTCTTCGGTGCTTTAGAGGCTTGAATCCGCAGAACTTCACTAATTTGTGATTTGTTGGTGTTTTCGTACACTTCAGGCTTGATTCCCGCAAACTTTTGGATCTAGGCGGATGATTTTCCTTCGAATGTTCTTCGTATTCGAAGTTGAAGTTCTTGAAGTTCTTGGAGGCTTTAGAACTTGGTTCCGACAGAGCTTCTGGACTTCTGAGTGCTTCAAATGGTTTTTTTGGTGTCTCCCAATGCCTTAAGAAGGCTTCTATTTATAGGAGTTTCGGGGTAGGTAAGCGACACATGGCGGAGTTTGATTGGTGACACATGGCAGAGCTTGATTAGTCCGCTTATGTCATCGCTTGCACAGGCTGGAATGATTGTGTCATCGCTTACACGTGCGAGGTTGCTTAGGTCATTGCTTACACGTGCGAGGCTACTTATGTCATCGCTTGCACGAGCTGATTTTTGATTGGTTCTTGCATGACACTTGGCAAATTTCTGTTGGTTTCTGAATAGTGATAGCAAAACCTAGCAGCAATATGTGGCGCTTTGTAATTGGCTGCATTTTGTGGACTTGGTAGTGTGACGTGTCAGCTTGTGATAGGTCGGGAATTTTCCTTCTCTACAGTTCCTACTCTAGGCAATAAGACAGTGTGATTTGGAGTTGAATTTTTTTTTTTTTTTTTTTTAATTTGTTTCTACAAAATATATTTTATACATATATGTGTTAATGCGTGTAAGCGAGTGAGTGTGTGTGTAGATATATTTGAGAATATATATGCTAACATGTTGTAAAATAATATTTGCTTGATGAATACTTTCTTTGAGATTTAGTATTTTTTGTGCAGGACTTATAATAGTAGAGGAAGCGGATTAATGATCAATTTGCAGAAAGTGGAGAACAATCCATTCTATGGAGTAAATCTTAGCTGAATAATGTTCCTTTTACAAAAAGTGGAGAACAACCCCTTCAATGATTGTAGAATAAGCCCATTTCACAGCAGTACTTCTTGGACTGGACTAAATGTTTATGCATAGATTGACAACGACAAAAAAATGGGACCCTTAGGCCTGACTTCATTCTTAGAAAAAAACCTAGACTAAAAAATGTCTAATAGATGTAAGACACATAGCTAGGTGTAAAAAATGAGAAATTGACCCTCAACACCTAATACTGGCAATTTGGTTATCACCATTTTTGCACGTTGTTAAACAAGAACCATGGCATAACTTGTAGTTGTGGTAGAAATAAAGTCATAAAGGTGTGCATCCAATCCATCAATCCAACGAAATCGGTCCAATCCAACCTAACCAACCCGATGCCTCAAGTTGGTGGATTGAAATTTTATTTTGATTCTTGAATTGAATAGAGTTAGGATTGATATTTTTTTTTTTTACCCAATTAATCCAATACTAATTTATAATATATAAAGTTTATTTATTTATCCTTTTTTTATTTTATTTTTGGTTTGATTTATTTTGGTATTTTATAAATTAGTTTAATGAATTTGGAAGTTTGTAATATAATTAAGATATATTATGTGAATTATAGTAATTTATTAAAAAATAATTAAATCATTAATAAAAGTCTGCATAGCTACACACTTGCTTTTGTTGAAAGGATTTTAACCACACACATGGTTATCTAGTGGAGGAGGATAATTGCTTAAGAAGTGTTACGTTCATAATATTTTTACAACAATTTCACAATGAATCCTAAGTACTACGTTGTTACCAGTTCTAATTTTAATCGATAACTTAAATAATTTTTTGCACACTTGTAATGACTAATAATAACCTGCTATTTAAGATTTGTTGTAAAAATATTGTAAATATGTCATTTCTTTTTTAAAATAACTCTAATATATATATATATATATATAGAGAGAGAGAGAGAGAGAGAGAGAGACTAGTTTTTTTTTTTCAAATATTTTTGGGGGGCTTCAGTCTCAATGAGGGCATTTGGCCTCTACGTTTTCAGTGTGCGTCCACGTTTGAGTTTTTCCTTTCTTTTTTTTTTTTTTTTCCTCTGTCAGTGAACAGTAAAATCACATAATTTTACTGTGCAGAAAAAAAACACTGTTCATGCACTGTTTTGCACTGTTCACGGCCCTGTTCACGCACTAAAAAATATTAAAAATAGGTCCCACGGTACTATTTACACATTTAAAAATTATTTTGCTACAGTGTTTTCAGTTTTCAGCAACAATAAGTTCAATCCAAACGGACCCAATGTGGCTCCGCCACTACAAAAAAAGCGCAATGGCGTTATGCTCTCTCTCTCTCTCTCTCTCTATATATATATATATATATTCAATGTTTATTCTTAATTTTCTTTTCTTTCTCTCTCTCTTGTTCTTTATGCGTTTTTGGCCTTTTGCCCTCAAGGTCGCTCAATGCCTAACAGTCAACCACAACGTATACTTTTCGGCTTTATTTTTAAATGGGGCGGACAAACGAATGTTCCACTCTTCTAGGCCCTTCTAGTGTTTTTTTTTTTTTTTTAATAAAATTTCATGGGGAGTGGCCGAATGAGTCTGAGCTCTTAACCTTTTTATTGGGTCTTACAACAAAATGTAATGGCGGCCTTTGTTCAAGCTTCTATTTTTTTTCTTTTTGCTTTTTTTTTTTAATAATATTGGGTTTCATTAAAATAAAATAAAATATATTGGGTAACCAAATGGGCTTGGGCATGACTTCAAATAATTTAGACATAGACATGCGTAATTTTTTTTTATTTTTTATTAAAAAATTAAAGACTATTTAGCTCTAACAAAAATGTTAAATATTATATATTGGGGGAATTCGACTTCACCCGAAACTTGAAGGGAAAAAAATACTTATAACCTTTGAGGTTTAAAAAAATTAACACACTCCCATTCTTTTTACATTAATAACGAAATATTCTAAATTTTATAAGAATTTCTTTACTAACATTTATCTATGGTTAGTAAAAACATAATTGATAAATTTAAAATAAAAATACAAAGTTTATCAAGCACTAAGAGTTTTTTTTTTTTTTTTCTCTTCAAGTTTAAGATGGAGTGTCATCCCCTCAAATCTCAAATGGGGAGAGTGCAATTACCCCTTAAATTTCATGGTTTCCTTTCAACTATTTTTAGGTGGAATTTTCTATAATCTTAGAATTTTAATTAAAGTGTTCTCTATCTGTTTTGTGCAAGTAATATGATCGGAAAATGAAAATAAAAAAAGATTGTACACTGTCTAGATTGTATGATCTAATATATGGGATATCCCCTCATTCTGAGTGTATATTGTGTTGTTTCTTCCCTTGGAAAGCTAAAAGAATTATTACACTACACTCTATGAGATATTAATACTGCCTAGTTAAAAAAGAAAGGAGAGGACTTTACCAAAATTAATGTCTCTTTATATATATATATATATTATAGGTAAACTTTTAAGAACTTTTAAATCTTATCAATAAATTTTAAAATTGACCTTAATCACTATTTCTTTATAATGGCAAGCTCGAACTTTGCACATACTGCCCAAACTAGTAAGGATTTAATATAAAATATCAAGCAACATTCAAATTTTAGTAGAAAATATGGTAAAAAAATCTTTGCATGGTACTCGACACATATTTTTTGTAATTGGAACTTTTTTAAAGAACAAAAAACAAAACAATAATCTGACCTACAAGGCTACAAGCTTTGAGGATAGGAGTAGGCAGATTATGCATATTACAATGGAAACTAAACTAACTTTAAGAGAAGATGAGTCATGATATAGATGAGTCTTGAACCTTTTTTACGAGCTGTCCTGGTCTTCAAGGTTATTTTCTCCTTTGACAGAAATTAGACTCTCCATGTAAGTAATTACTTGCAACCATTTTGATACTCCACCAATTCGAAGATCAGTTATTTCCTGGGTAGAGAGGTTATACAAGAGCAATTGCCCTTCATTATTTTTCAAGAGCATGCTGTTATTCTTCAAAAATCCAAATGGTCTTTCAATTCTCATAAGAGGTCCAATTGTGAATAGCTTAGTCCAAGAGTCCCTAACACCAAATTCAAGCAACGACCAAATATGAATACAACTCTCCGACTGTTCTATATCCTCAATAAAAATAACTAGAGAAACCAATTCATTAAGCACAAAAAACCTTCTCCAACTATAATTGCAATACCCAACAGCAGTATCATCTGGTATAGTTGTTCTTAGAAATAACTCATTGCTCATATCAAATGATAAAATGCACGGAAGATAATCATCACTACAATGCCCGCACCAAGAAAACATCCCTTTTGTGTACGTCCTATGACGATTATAGCTTACAAATTTATCCGGCACCCAAGCATTAACTTTTTTCCATGAATTAGTACTTAAACAATACACCTCAGTTATATTAAAATTTTTTCTTTCTAAAAAGGTTAATTCAGGATTAGAGTAGTCATCGGCATTTAAGATCATGACCACCTTGTAGTCATTAGTTTTAATGTCGAAACCAAACCCAAGATCAAGAAGGCAGGTTTTGCTTTGTGGATACGATATGCGGGACTTGGGAACAACTTTTGTTTCTTTTGTTACAGGGTTCCACAGTGATGAAGCTGAGAAATTCACTAGTGAGTCACACGATGCCTTCGCGCTCGAACGTAAACCTACACAATACAAAGAAGAAAACCTATCAAAGGGCACCGGTGTGGTGCCGGCCAAATACCCTCCGAAGGTTAAGTCAGAAAGTATTCTCACAACTCTAGAGTGCTAAAGAGGGTAGATCATGCGTACCTTAATTAGTGAAGGTATTTGGGCTTTTATAGTAGTTAGAAGCTTTCCCTCTTTCCCTTGGAATCGAAGTCCTTTCCTTGTAGAGATCATCTTTTTAGAGTCCAAAATGTGGTGGACAAGTCTTCCCCTTATAGGGAAGATCTTCACCAATATACGTAAATTCTAGAACCCACTTTGCACTGAGATTCTGTTTAAGGCTTACCGAGAATGGGCCACAAGTATTCCCATTAAGAGGTCTAGCAGGCCCATGGCTGATCAGCCCATCCCTTTGCCATCTGTCCATTCTGAGTCCGTCCACGTCAGGCCTTGCACATAACAAGCTCATCTCTTTTTCAGCCCGCGGACCATAATTAGCCCGTGCATTCACTCTAGGCATCCTAACGCGTATTTTCTCCTTTTCAGTTGCCCCTTCACCCAATGGGTCTGTTATGGATAAGAGAACGAACCCATGGGATGACAGTTTTAAAACCTCGATCATGTTTTCAAGACACCTAGATCCGTGAACTTACTTCCGTACATTGTCAGATCAGGGGTTAACACATTTATGAGTTGTGCCAAGTGTCATCCTGTCAATGGTCATTGTTTTGGAATAAGGTGTCGCTTCGTCTTCTGTGCATATCCTTTATAAATATCGACCCCTCCGCCTCTCATTTTTCCACTTGTTGCTGGAAAAAATTGTCAAAGCGAGTCCGTCATATCTGTCAGAGAATAGTCCGTTCACTCACATACCCATCGTCTACAACATCTTGCCTACTCCGAACTTTTGGTAAGTAGTCTCCTATCCGTCCTCTTTTAATTTTAATTTTTTTTTTCTTTTTTAGACTTTATGCGCCCGTCGTTCTTTCCAAACCTGTCAGAGTCTTAGGTTTTGTCATTACCTGTAGGCCATGTCTAGTGCGTCGAGTAATCAGTCGGTCGTCCGTGACGGGGCGGACTACGAAGAGGTATACCCGTCAGGTCCCAAAGACCACGACGCCTCGAGCAAGGAGAGTAGTCCATCATCATCCTCCTCGTCCTCAACAAATAAGGGCCTGGAGATGATCGAAATACAAGAAGGTTCAGCTGACAATGAAGAGTAGATAGTTAGATCCGTCGTGGGAGCTAATGGACTTAAGGAGTTCATCATGCTTCCAGAGTGGACGGTACACGCCTTCACGTCCACTATCAAAGAACCCCACTTTAATACCCTTAGAGCCCGTTACCAGATCCCAGACCACATCCCACTCCGTCTACCCTATATGTCAGAAAAATGTTATTACGAAGGAGTTGACGGAGTAGGTGTGTACGAACAAGTGCTTAAGGCCGGCCTAAGATTTCCATTAAATTTGTTACACCGCAAACTTTTAAAATACCTAGGTATATCCGTCAGCCAGGTGTCTCCTAATGCCTGAAGAGTTTTTATCACGATAGAGGTTCTGTATGGAGCCATGTCGGACGGTGGGAGAAGGCTTACGATAAAGGAGTTCCTCCACTGCTACCGTCCGGATGAGATAGATAAGTCGAGGGGCATGTATAGCTTTGTCCCTAGGAGCCCTGTCTTGAAAGTTATTTTTGAAACCCCAGACTCAAATAGAGACTGGAAGAGCCGCTACTTTTTCATCAAATGAGATAATTGGATGTGTCATCCAGGGGAGACGGACTTCATGCCCGTTGACACAGTTTGAGGCGTTTTAAACCCATCTGGTATGGCCCGTCGTAAATGACTCCGTGCAGTTTAGCTAATTTTTATTATGTTTTTAACATCTGTCCTCTTTGATGCAGTTCGACGGCGTCCGCAGATTACCCTCAAGGAATTCAACTTCCTTGAGAAAATTTTTGCAAAGACAAAGCCCAAGGAGCGGACTTGGGCCAAGCTCGTCAACCTCAACACCATCCATTGGTATTGTGACAGGCCCGAACCTACCCCGACAGCACTAAAGTACGAGAAGCAGACCTGTCTACGTAAGTCCGTTGACCCTATTACTTGTTTTCACCGTCATTATTATTATTATTATTTCTTAATCCGTCTACCTTTTTTAGAGATGGAGGATGCAAAGAGGCGAGCAGCTATAAGACTTCAAGCTGCAAAGAACAAAGAAGCTGGAACGAACCCTATGGGGACGGGCTCCAGCAAGCAGAGTCTAAAGAGGAAACTGCCCGTGAAGGGTGACCGTGCGCCAAAACAGCCCAAGATCCCCTTGGAGCCAGTCGTCGGCTTGATGGCTGGGGGGAATAAGTCGGTCACTCCAATCAAACATGGTGCGAGTAAGGGTCTAATGACAGGTCCGTCTGGTAGCCAGAAGAAGCCACCGGTCCTACTTCGTGAGGACTCCAAGTATGCCCTTGAGAGGCTGTCGTCGATTATTACTACCGACGACTACGAGGATTTGGGGAATCACTCAACGGAGGTGATGGGGGAGACGGGCCTCTTCAACATTGCTCAGGTAATTCTTCCGTCGTCTTTTGGTCCATCCGTTCACTATTTGCTGCCATTAAATATTTTACTTATGCATTTGTGTTGTTCTTCAAGCTATGATCATGATGAAAGGCATGATGGGACAGTGTCTCAATCATGAGACGACCATTGGCTGGGTTTGTGAGAAAGCCAAGACGATGGAGGAGGAGCTGCTCGATCTCAAGGCTTGGAAGGTCGTCCAGGAGAAGAAGCTCAAGATGGCCGAGACGGCCCGGGACGAATGTATCCAGCTGACGGACCGCCTGAAGAAAGCCTTGGTGGAGAAAGACGATGAGGTCCGTCAGGCGAAGGAGGATGCGATACGCGAGTACCGTGACTCCGATGCCCTCATTTCAGAACTAAGTCTGGTTTATAACGACGGGTTTGACGATGCCCTCCGTTAGGTGAAGGCATTATACCCGGATATAGACTTATCCACCGTCGTCGTCACTGCCCCTTAGCCATCAACTATTCAGCCCGTTCAGTCTGAAGATACTGATGTTCTTTTCGACGAGAACGTCCTTGTCCGCGAAGCTCCTGTAGATCAAACCGTTGCAGATAGCCAAGCTAAGAATGTTAGGGACCGTCCAACTGAAGAGAAAGAGACAGCAATAGAAGATTTTTAATAACTTAGTTTTATTAATTAATCTCCTTTTTTCTTTTGGATCAAGTGTAGAACAATTTTTAACACCCGTCATGTTTATGGGGTTTATATGAACATTGACCGTTCAGTATGTTTACATTTTGCAAGGTCCGTTGACCTTTGTTTTATCTTTGTGAAATGCATGTGTTTTATTTTAAAGTACATTTCATGTTAAAATGAACTCCGTTCTGCTTATGCGATTCTTCCGTCCTCCCTTTTTTTTTTTTGAAGATAGTCCGTCTAGCCTTGCGGAAATAACTTATCTGTCCATTAACCGTTTAACCAAGGGTCGTCATCCCTTAAGATGATTGGTCCGTTCGTGGGACTTTTAGAATTACCATTCGTTTTAGAATGGTCCATTTAGTACGTGGGCTTAGCCCAGATTCTAAGTGCTATCACCCTTTGGGGATGATCCGTCCATCTTGTAGTCGTTATTTTTGGCCCGTCCATCATGTGGATTTTAAAAGAGTTACAATCTTTTCTGGGATGATCCGTCCAGCTTGTGGACGTTATTTTTGGCCCGTCCATTATTTGGACATAGTACTTACCATCCTTTTAGGACGATCCGTCCAGCTTGTGGACGTTATTACTAGTCCGTCCATTATCTGGACTTAGTAGTTACCATCCTTTTAGAATGATCCGTCCAGCTTGTGGACGTTATTACTAGTCCGTCCATTATCTGGACTTAAGATTTTCATCATCTTGGGATCATCCGTCCATCATGTGGACAATATTTTTAACCGTCCGTCATAGGACTTAAGATTTTCATCCTCTTGGGATGATCCATCCATCATGTGGACAATATTTTTAACAGTCTATCACAGGACTTAAGATTTTCACCCTCCTGGGATGATTCGTCCATCATGTGGACAATATTTTTAACCGTCCATCATAGGACTTAAGATTTTCACCCTCTTGGGATGATCTGTCCATCATGTGGACAATATTTTTAACCGTCCATCATAGGACTTAATATTTTCACCCTCTTGGGATGATCCGTCCATCATGTGGACTATATTTTTAACCGTCCGATATTGAATTAACTAGATTAAGCAGGAAATATTCAGTAGAGTCTGAAAGAAATCTTTATAGGAAAAAAGGATGCCTGCCCCCTTGGGCTTAAAAAAGCACTGGTAGAGAGATTTGTTCAAAGTAAAGCAAAATAATGGAAATAGCTGTTCGAAGTAAAACTACTGAAAACTTTAGAAATAAACTGGAAAGTTGGGGGGGGGGGGGGTTGATGCCCTTTATGTTGTCTCTATTGGTAGTATCTCCGTAGGTGCTCTGTGTTCCACGAGTGTTGCAATTTCCGTCCGTCTATGGTTTCGAGGTGGTAGGTTCCCTTCCTCTGCCAAGACGAGATCTTGTAAGGTCCTTCCCAGTTGGAGCCAAGTTTTCCTTGTAAAGGATCTTTAGCCGCTCCCATTACCTTCCGTAGTACAAGGTCCCTAATCTGAAAGTCTCTATGTCTGACTTTGGAGTTGTAGTATTTTGCCATGAGGTTCTGGTATCGGGCCAACCTTTATTCTGCTGTAGCTTGGACTTTGTCGACCAGGTCTAGCTGTAGCTGCAAAACCCCCTCGTTCTTATCGTCATTGTAGCTCTCCACTCGATAACTTGTAAGCCCTATCTCTGCTGGAATGACAACCTCGCTTCCGTATGCTAGCTTGAATGGTGTTATTCCCGTGGGCATTCTTGCCGTTGTACGATATGCCCACAAGATACTTGGTAACTCATCGGGCCAGATGCCATTTGCCCCCTCGAGCCGGGTCTTGATGATTTTGAGCAGGGACCGGTTCGTGACTTCAACTTGCCCATTCGCCTGCGGATGTTTGGGTGATGAGTAGTGATTTCTTATGCCTAATTCCGAGCAGAAATCTTGGAATGCCTTGTTGTCAAACTGTTTTCCGTTATCAGAGACGAGTACCCTTGGTATCCCGAATCTGCATACGATATTTCTCCATACAAAGCTCCTTATGTTTCTCTCTGTGATAGTCGCCAAGGCTTCCGCCTCCACCCACTTAGTGAAATAGTCGATCCCTACCACCAGAAATTTCAGCTGTCGTGTAGCCGTCGGGAGAGGACCTATGATGTCTAGCCCCCATTGGGCGAACGGCCAGGGGGCCGTCATGGGTGTCAGTTCTTCAGTTGCTTGCCTAATTAGGTTGTTGAACCTCTGACATTTGTGCATCCTTGACGTAGGTTTGTGCATCCTTCTGCATTGTAGGCCAGTAGTATCCTGCCCGGATCAGTTTGTGTACTAAAGACCGTGCCCCCGAATGGTTTCCGCAGATACCCTCATGGACCTCTCTCATTACGTAGTCTGCTTCCTCGTGGCCCAAACACCTTAGGTATGGTCATGAGAATCCCCTCTTGTATAAGACGTCATTGATTATTATGAATCGCGAAGCTCAGACTTTCAGTTTTCTTGCTGCGTCTCTGTCGTCTAGAAGCGTGCCTTCCTTCAGGTAGGCCGTTAGCAGCGTAGTCCAATTGTATTCAGGATTTACTTCCTGCACTTCTACCTTACTGTTAATGATTAAGGAATTCTGGATAAACGACAATACCTGATCGGGGGCTATCATGACCTCTACGAAGGTGGCTTTTGCGAGCCAGTCAACACATTCATTCTCCTCCCTTGGGATTTGGATGAATGTGACCTAGAGGGTGTCGATCTGTCTCCTGACCTCTTCCAAGTATTTCTTCATCTTTTCCCCCCTACACTCATAGGCGCCGCTAATCTGACTGACTATTACCTGTGAATCACAATGTACAACCATGGCCTCGGCGCCTGCTGCTTTCGCCAGGTCTAATCCTGCCACCAATGTTTCATACTCGGCCTCATTATTGGTTGTTAGGAAGTCCAGCCGAATCATACACTTGATTTTCTCTCCGTCAGGGGTTTGAATTACTACCCCGGCGCCTCTAGCTTGCTTGTTTGATGATCCATCCGTGTGGATGTTCCATTGTCTGAGGGCTTGTGGCTCCTTCTGCTCTGTTTGCGTGTATTCGGCGATGAAGTTCGCCACTGCTTGGCCTTTTATTGCAGTTCGCGGTCGGTAATGTATGTCAAATTTGCTCAGCTCTATCGCCCACAGGGCCATTCGTCCGGTAGCTTCAAGGTTGCTCATTGCCCTTTTTAGGGTTGATTCGTTAGGATGATGATGCTATGGGTTTGAAAGTACGGTTTAAGTTTTCGAGCTACAGTTACCAGTGTGAAGGCAAGCTTTTCCATGTCGGGGTACCTCTCTTCAACCCCCCGGAACCCCTTGTTTATGAAATAGACAGGTCACTGAGTTCCTACCTCTTCTCTTACTAGGGCCGCACTCACTACCACCTGCGAAACTGCTAGGTATAAGTAGAGGTCTTCTCCTGGCTTGGACGGGCTGAACAAGGGTGGCGAGGTGAGGTATTTCTTCAGGTCTTCAAATGCCTTCTGGCACTCATCCATCCACTCGAATGATTTCCTTAGGACGCGAAAGAACGGTAGACACTTGTCCGTTGCTTTGGAGATGAACCTGTTCAAAGCAGCAATTTTGCCGTTTAAGCTTTGCACGTCCTTTACTGTTCTTGGCGATTCCAGCTTCATGATGGCCCGTATCTTCTCTGGGTTGACCTTTAATCCTTTTTGGGACACCATAAAACCTAAGAATTTTCCCGCCGTTACTCTAAATGCGCACTTGCCCAGATTCAGTTTCATGTTGTATGATCGTAGGGTATCGAATGTCTCCTGGAGGTCGCTCAAGTGATCTTTTTTGTGTGGGCTCTTGGCCAGCATGTCATCGACGTAGACCTGTACGTTCCTCCCTATCTGGTGCGCGAACATTTTGTCCATTAACCTTTGGTACGTTGCCCTAGCGTTCTTGAGTCCGAATGGCATCACCTTATAGCAAAAGAGTCCTTGGCTGGTGACGAAGGACGTTTTCTCCTAATCAGATTCCTCCATCTTGATCTGATTGTAGCCTGAGAAGGCATCCATAAAACTTAGGAGCTGGTGTCTGGCCGTAGAGTTAACCAGCGCATTTATCCGCGGGAGGGGGTAGCTGTCCTTTGGGCATGCTTTGTTAAGGTCCATGAAGTCGACACACATTCGCCACTTCCCACTAGCCTTCTTGACCATGACCACATTCGCCAACCACTCCGAGTAATATACTTCCCTAATGAAACCCGCCTCGAGTAGTTTTCTGACCTCCTGTGCTATTGCTCTATCCCGTTCGTGAGCGAACACTCACTTTTTCTGCCGGACGGGTAGGGCTGAGGGGTTCACGTTAAGCTTGTGTACTATGACAGAGGGATCGATCCCGAGCATGTCTTCGTGATTCCATGTGAAAACGTCTTGATTCCTCCTGAGGAATGTTGTGAGGGCCTGGCGCACCAGCTGGCAGGCCAATGTTCCTATTCTGGTCGTCCGCTCTAGTTTTGATTCGTCGAGCGTTATCTCCTCCAGCTCTTTGACCGGTTCTGCGACCGCCCGCTGCTCTTCTACACACATTGTCTGATGATGATCTTCCATTTCTAGCATGGCAATGTTGCATTCTCGAGCGGTTACCTAATTCCCTCGCAATTCCCCAATCCCATAGTCCGTTGGAAACTTAATCATCAGGTGGTATGTTGATGTCGCTGCTTTCCACGAGTTAAGTGTGGGCCGTCCGAGAATACCATTGTAAGCGGATGAGCAGTCCACCACGAGGAACATTACATTCCTAGTGAGTTCTTGCGGGTAATTGCCCACTGTTACCGAGAGTGTGATGGAGCCTATTGGGAATACCCTTGTCCCTCCAAAACTGACAAGTGGAGCACTCGTCGGTATCAATCATGCTCTGTTTATCCCCATTTGCTGGAATGCTGGATAGTATAGAATGTCTGCTGAGCTGCCATTGTCAATTAATACTCGGTGGACGTTGTAGTCCCCCACACGTATGCTGATAACCAGCGCGTCGTCATGTGGATAATGGAGTCTCCTTGTGTCTTCTTCAGTGAATTCAATGATAGGGCTTTCCACCCGTGCGGTATTAGGCGTAGAGCCTATTAGATGGACGTTCAGGACCGATCTGAGGTACGTTTTTCGAGCTTTTTTGGAAGAACCAGTAGCCGCGGTCCCTCCCACGATCATCCTTATGTCTCTGATGGGGGGTTTGGGATGCTCATTATCCCATCGGGGGGCCGGCTCTTGGCGATTGAGATCCCCTCTCTCTTTGTTGATGAATTTCTACAACTTCCCTTGTCTAATGAGGGCTTCAATCTGCTGTTTCAAGTCGTAGCAATCCACTGTGTCGTGGCCGTGATCTCGGTGGAAACGACAATATTTGTCTTGCGGCCATTTGCTTGGGTCACTCTTTAGTTTCCCCGGGAACGTCAGCGTTTCCTCGTCTTTGATTTGCATCAAAACTTGGTCAATCGGGGCGTTTAGAGGGGTGAAACTTGTGAACCTTCCTCCCGGGGGCTTAGGGCACCTTTCGTCCTTTCTGTCTCTTGTCCTTGGTCTTTTCTGCCCTTGATCCTGACGCACGTCCGCCTGCTGTTCCCTCTTCCTAGGCTTTTCCTCCCGTGCTAGTAACGCGTTTTCCGCGTTCATGTGCTTGGTGGCCTTGTAGAGTACCTCTGACATGGTTTTGGGGTCGTTTTTGTATAGGGAAAACAAAAACTTGCCCTTCCGCAACCCATTCGTGAAAGCTGCCACCAGTATTTTGTCGTCGGCTTCATCGATCGAGAGCGCTTCCTTATTGAAGTGGGTTATGTAGGATCTTAATGTCTCGTCCTCTCTCTGCCTGATGCTCATTAAGCATGTCGTGGATTTCTTGTACCTGTGTCCCCCTATAAAGTGCGAGGTGAACTGAGTGCTCAATTCTTTGAAAGTGCTGATGGAGTTCGGTGTCAGCCGACTGAACCAAATTCTTGCAGGACCCTTCAGTGTGGTTGGGAAGGCCCTACACATGATTTCGTCTGGTACCCCTTGTAGGTGCATCAAGGTCTTGAATGTCTTCAGGTGGACTAGGGGATCCTAGACCCCATCATAACTCTTTATCTGTCACATCTAGAACTTGTGTGGTAGGGGAAAGGAATTGACGGGGCCGGTGAATGGAGAGTCAGTCCGGTTCACTAGGTCGTCCAGGTCGCTGGACACTCGTCCCTTTAGGGCGTTCATCATGACCTCCATCTGTTCTTTCATCGCCTGCATCTCCGCGAACATAGGCGGAGGAGTCGCATCCATGAGGGATGGGAGGCTCGTGTTTTATCGTTCTGGCCTGCTTGGGGCGTTGCTCCCTTCAGGCCCTTCTCGGTCTCTTTGCATGGCGCTGGTACCTTCCTGATCCTCCCTCCGGTTGTTGGGTGCTGTGTTTCTTTGACGCAGCTGTTCTTCTAGGTCATAATTTTGTTTGGTGAGGCGCTCCACGGCCGCAATGAGAGTCCGAACCTGTCTTTCGAGTGCAGTTGTGGATAGTTCCTCTCCTTGGATGTCGTTGGTTGTTGCCATCGAGCGAGTGAGCACCATGCAACCCTTCTGTCTCAGGGATGAAACAACATCTGACTACTTTCTTCTCAGTTTCCCATAGACGGCGCCAATTGATAAACTGAGAAATTCACCAGTGAGTCACACGATGCCTTCGCGCTCGAACGTAAACCTACACAATACAAAGAAGAAAACCTATCAAAGGGCACCGGTGTGGTGCCGGCCAAATACCCTCCGAAGGTTAAGTCAGAAAGTATTCTCACAACTCTAGAGTGCTAAAGAGAGTAGATCATGCGTACCTTGATTAGTGAAGGTATTGGGGTTTTTATAGTAGTTAGAAGTTTTCCCTCTTTCGCTTGGAGTCGAAGTCCTTTCCTTGTAGAGATCATCTTTTTAGAGTCCAAAACGTGGTGGACAAGTCTTCCCTTTATAGGGAAGATCTTCACCAATATACGTAAATTCTAGAACCCACTTTGCACTGGGATTCTGTTTAAGGCTTACCGAGAATGGGCCACAAGTATTCCCATTAAGAGGTCTAGCAGGCCCATGGCTGATCAGCCCATCCCTCTGCCATTCGTCCATTCTGAGTCCATCCACGTCAGGCCTTGCACATAACAGTCTCATCTATTTTTCAGCCCGCGGACCATAATTAGCCCGTGCATTCACTCTAGGCATCCTAACACGTATTTTCTCCCTTTCACACAGAATAATATTAAAGGGGTAGTCAACATGCAAACAAACAAGACCATTGGATGAGCCGATGATGTCAACTCTTACCTTCATATCAAAACCAAAATACAGTGAAGGAAGAATTTGTGTTGAAGATATTTCAAGAGTTTCATACGGAAGCTTGGCGAAAACATAATTATGGGAAATTCTCTGGAGAAGAAGCAAACTGCCATTCTTATTCTTGTTAGAGATGGTCTAATTGTGGAGAAGATGTCTAGTGATGAAGTTTTGGCTACTAATGAGAACACACCAAGATTTACAGACACACTTGAATCGCAATAGTGACATCACTGGCAGCCATAGCAAAATTTGTATCACCAAGTCTTCAGGCAATTCTTCATTAGTTGTCAGCATTGTGTACCTTTGTTTCCTTGGATACAAAGAGAAAAATGAATGATTAATAAACACAAAGATGAGAAATTGTGTGTTTGTGGGATTGAGTTTTTTTGTAATATATTACAAAAACTGCAGATTTTCTTTTTTTTAATTTTTAATTTTTATAATTTGACAGATTGGGGTGAGGGAATTTGAATATTGGATGTCTCATTTGAAAAAAAAAAAAAAAAAAGGAAGTGCCAACCAATTGAGTAACAAAATTTTTGGCAATAAAGGAATAAAATTAAACCATATTATGGTGATATGGTATAATTATCTTTTCTTTACAAATAAGTTCTTAAGTTGTATGTGAGTCATGTAAGTTCTGGCAAAAATTAATATCATGGTTGATAATTCTTTCCAGTAAGTACACAACTCACACACCTATGTCACAAAATTGAAATTGAGATCTATATGTTATTTTTTGTTATATTTATTTGTATAACAAGTGGCAAAAACAAAGCTCCTTTTTTTTCTTTTCTTTTTTTTGAAATAATAGGTACGTAACGCATACATATCCAAAAAATTCAAAAATCTATGTCATGTGAAACCTATGTCATGTCTCAAAGTTTAAAGAAAAACGCGGGGGGGGGGGGGGGGGGGGGGGGGTCGTGGGGGGGTTACAAAAACACCAGGAAGAAAAAATATTTTAATGATTTTTTATGTTCCTTGATAATGCTAATCTTAAATTTCTTCCTAGTTTTCGATTTTAATTTCAAATTGATTTCTTTCCTAGTTTGTCTTTATCATAGTTTTTCTATTTAAATATAAAAAAATGTAAAGGAAAATGCAAAACAAGTATTACCTTAGCCAAAATGATGTAAAGTGTAGTGTTTGTGATCTTGAAAATGAGCTTGGATCAGTGTTTATGGAGTTATGAGATGATGGACGGTTCTTTATGCGGATGAGTCAATGGGTGAGAGAGCCTTTGTGGTCTTAAAATGAGAAAGGATAAGAGGATTCTTTGAGTTCTTGAAGTGAAAACCCAAAAGGGATGATAGAATTTTTTGGAGTGGTGGAATGTTGGAAGGCCTGGCTGGTTTTGCCGAAGAAGGCAACAAATAAACTCGGCGGTGCACTCTTGCACGCACCTATTTATGGTAACCTTTGGCTAGGCATTTAATTTCCCTCGCTTCAATTTTTTGTCTTATCACACTTTTTCGCTTTGCACTGCATGCAAGTTTTGAATTCACAATCACGGGCAACGAAGGAAACAGCATGCCACTACATTAAATGCCACTCCAATAAAATATAAGAATACTAGTATTGGTGGCTCCATGCAAAGCACGTGCTTAGTTTGTTGTTGGATTTTTTTTTTTTTTTTTTAATAAGTGTGTGTGAGAGTCAAAATGCAAAATTTACCATCTATGTTTCATTACTTTTTGATGATGCCAAAAATCCTCAGTTGAACTTCTCATCGATACAGATGAACGAAGGTGTTGGATTCGTCTAAAGACGAACTTGCAATAAGATATGAAATAGAGAAAAAGAAATACATGAGTGTGATGTGTGCCAAATGGCTTCCAATGATTAAGTTAGAATAGAGTTGAATTGAAGGATATTGTAAAAGATTTCAATTTGAGAGTCGTTTTTGGGATGAGAGTCATGTACCCTTTGCCCTTGGTTGGTGTGGGTTTTTTGTAGCATTTAATTCATCTGTTGAGAGATGGATGATCTTGATAGATTAACACCCATCAGTAATGAATGCAAAGGCATTATAGACTTCAATGGTCTTTTATCTGTTGGTCTGTCGATTACGCTTTTACCTGTCTGGCGCGTTAACCATTATTCATGTCATTTATGGAAAACTCATTTAATGTATGTTTAGTCATTCATCACATGAACAATGCTGGCTTGACAGACAATGGTGATTTTTCTCCTCTTCATTTTTTATTTCAGTCCTCTTAGTTTGCATTTGTTCATTTTAGTCTTCTAAATTTTGAAACTCCTCAATTCAATCCTCTGCTAGAGTGTTGCAAGGCCAGGCCTAGGCCTAGGCCACTTAGGCCACCTTTTAGGGCCCCTTACTAGAGGAAGGCCCCAAATTTGGGGGTAAAAATTGATATATTAAAAAAAATGGAGATATTGGGGAAAAAAATTACTTTTATAATTTTCCTCTACAGTTTGTAAAAGTTTTTCCTCTATATTAGAGATATTGGAGATATAATTTTCCTTTATATTTTTATAATTTTTATAATCATTCACCACATCATCAATTTGTAAAAGTTTCTGTAAAAAAATTTGTATTTCTAGCATTTTTCCTTACAAATATATGTGTCACTAATCGTAAGAAATAATTCAGATAGGAAAATATTAGAAATATTAATTGTAGAGATAAGGATCCAAAATTGTATATTGGGCCTTGGGCTTTGGCCGAGCACGACGGTTGGTCCGAGAGCGAATAAACGTTTGTGGAGGTGTTAAGTTCAGAATCCCATGAGCAGGTTACAAAAGAAAAGGTTGGGGAAGGTAATTCGAGGAGAGATATCTCCTCGGATGAACGAGGCACAGATCAAATATATAACCTGTCGTTCAAAGTGACCTTCCAAGAAGCTCCACTGATGGGGATGTGCATTATGAATGTACTAGAAGGATGGGAGCTAGGAAATATTTAAGGAAAAACTACTGCCACCGAATTAAATGTTTTGTAACTAATTTTCTAGCTGCATTTATGTGGAGAAGACCCCCGAACAATACTACATTGGCTACCTCAACACACAAAGGGCTTGAATGGGTGTTCGATGGGACAAGCATTTAAGTAGTAGCTTGGATGATCAGTAAGTGGATGGCCAAAATTGTCTAAAGAGAGCTATATAACGTAAGAGACCCCAAGAGAATGAGAGATTGAAAAAATCGAGAGAACAAGAGAGAAACACTGTAGCAAAGCAGGAACCAAACTTGTAATCAAACTTAAGAGTAATATGTGAGAACCAGCCTCTTTGGACTTTGCTGAGGACATTTTTATTCAGTTTAAGCTTGTCTAGCTTCAATCTTTTGTCATCAAGACCTCCTTTATTCATTATCTGACTAACTAAAACCCAGTTTTCCAACTCATTCTCTACAAATTTATTGTTTTGGGCTTTTTGGGCCTAGGTCCATCCACCTTTTGGGCTAAGAACTCAAATCTGGTCCTTACAATATTAATTTTACTAAAAAAATTTACAAATTGATGTAACAATTAATATGATATATGGACATCAATAACCTATTAATAATGCATTTTTGAATTATTTTTTGTGATTAATAATACATCTTTGTAAGTCTCATGTTGTAAAATTTATAATATCCCTAACATCATTCATTTAAATACTTATTTATTATCTTCTTAAAATGTCACTGATCATATTCATTTCTACATCATTTGAAAGTTTTTTTTAGTAAAATTTGTTATAACTTTAACATTTTTCCACAAAAAAAAAATACAAAATAAAAGGAATAGATTTTTGTTATAAAAAAAAAAAAGAAAAGAAATTAAATACTAGTATTATTTAAGTGATAACAAAAAGATCTCATTTAATACATCACCTTAAGCCTCCAAATTTGTTGGATAACTCCCTTTATGTCCCAAATATTTTAATATTTAATTTTTATTTCAAAACGTTAATTGAAAAAAAAAAAAAAAAAAAAAAACCTAGAATTTTTTTTAATGAAAAAATCGAACGCATGACTTGACCCTTATCTTAGGAACAAAAAAAAAAACCCAACCCACCAAAATCTTTAACTCGATAACTTAAAATCAAAGAAAGAGAGAGATGGAGAGATTAGAGAAAGAGAGCGAAAGATCAGGAGAGAGAGACGTGGTGTTTCGGCTAATACTCGGTGGCTCCAGTTCAATCAAAGAGTATACCAATATATTAGCAGAAAGATAACGTACTAAGTATTAGCAGAAAGATAACGTACTAAGTACTAAGTACGTACACTACATTGCACACAGCAAACAACTCATAGTGAGGTCAATAGACCCAAACTTTAGGATTGGATTTTTACTGAAGGAGTATGTTACTATGCAGTCTCTCCAAACAAAAAGTTTAGAACTTTACGACGTGCTTCTAAATAGTATCAAGGTTGCCTTCAAGTTATTCTTTATAGTGATGAAATTATGATCAAGATCGTGTTCAAGTTGAAGGCCCTGTAATCTATTTGCTGTGCATCTGAATTGATGTTGATATGGGTAAGAACCAAGAGATTTTGTGTGAGAAGTCTTAGATTGAAGTGGATTTGATGTTGATATATGGGTGAGGGATTTTGGTGCGTGGGGTTTGTTTTTTTGTTCATTAGACGAGGGTCACAGGGCACGAGTTTGGTTTTTTTTTTTTTTTTTTTTTAATTTTAATTTTTAATTAACATTTCTTTAATAAAGAAATAAATATTAAATATTTAAATCAAGCAAAAACAACATGGTTTTGGGGACTTAGTGGTAGCAATAAATGGCACCCAAACAGAGTATTAAGTTGAAGAGTTTTGAAACGTAAGAGACTGAAATGAACATATGCAAATTTAGAAGACTGAAAAGAAAAATTACAAAACTTGAAGAATGAGTTTTATATTTTGGCATTTTTTTCAATAGAAGAATCCTGCAAAATTTATTAAGGTATGCTAGCCAAATTGACTAAAATTATAGCTTGAATGAGTGGTGGAACTTAACATTCTCCATCCTCATCAGAAAATGATTAATATGTGAGCAACAAAATTCACTTGGCTCCTAGTATGAGAAAATATAACTTTATCAAAGGATCTTGACATCAGTTTCATTTCCTCGATAGATGACCAAAGGAAGCAAGACAAATATCTTCACATATCAAAGACTTGAAGATTACTTCATAATCTCCTTCTATAATAATGAAAGAGGTGGTGGAGTGGGTGTGTTTCAAACACTAAGAGGTTGTTTGGTAATAGTTTTCAAGTATTGTTATTCAAAATTATGCGAAAATTGTAGTTTAAAAATTATTGTGAAAATATGTATTTAAAGTGTTCATAATGAAAAAAATTTGTTTAGTACCATATTTCAAACAAAATATTATAAAATGTGAAAAAATATAATTGAGTGTTTGGTATGTGTATGTATTTGTTTTTTAAGTGGTAATTTGCTGACATTACAATTATTTTATTAATATTTATTAGAGGAGAGAGAAGGTTGTTGGTCAACATGTGTGTGTGTGTGAGAGAGAGAGAGAGAGAGAGATAAATATTTACAAAAATTCCATTGAGTGGTTCATAGTACCATGTAAGATACTTTGTTATCTAATTCGACCAGCTACCTGCCTTAATTTGACTCTTTTCCTAAAGACACTATCTCTAAACAGATGCAAAGAAAGATGAATATCCAGTGGCATTCAAGGGGATAAGTGTTAAAAAAAGATCATTTTGATGTGGTTGGAATAACTGAATTTTTTTGGGGGGTTGTTCGATCAAAGACTGCTATAATATTAACACTATTTAACAATCATGTATTCAAATTGAATAATACCAAAAAATTGGAACATGTACAGCATATAAAAACACACATACTCAAAACAAGAACAGCCATAGATCATTTACTCCTGAACCCAAAAGATCAAACATTCCCATCAACCCAAAAAAAAAAAAAAAAATTGCTAACATAACTTTTGAATCAATACGGTTAATGCCAAAAAACTCTATTTCCTAATAAATGCACTATTTAACATCCATATCACAAATTATTGCAAAAACCCATGTCTAAATTCAGCAGCACACACTTCCTGTTCTGAATTCCTAAGAAACAGTTAAAAGTTAACTACCATTACTGTTAGACATAAATCCAAACAATGAGTCTCATATTATGGAGGCAACCATAGCATCTAGAACCACTTGCCAACTTGAACTTGGTATCAACAGAGAACATTTCTTAGAACTATGGTAAGAGAAGACTCAAAAATAAAGATTCCATAGGATATAATAAAATGAAAAAGCAGATTGATTAGGCACACAAAAAGAACTTTGAAATAGAGGAAGATGTTTTTCTTTTATTGAAGGTAACACAAATAAGTATTTTCAAGATGCACTGGATATAGATATTTCCTTCCCACATTATTATTAAGATATTATTGGAACATAGATATTTCCTTCACACATTATGCACTGTATATTATTGAGACATTTCCTTCCCACATTATTATTCAAGGAGGTATTTTCTTCAAGATCATTGCTGATATCGCTGCACTTTAGTCCACAAATAATTTCAAGAATAATAACCAAAGGTCGGAAACCAAAACTACATGTATCTATCATATCCAATAGCTGGCCATGAATTGATACTCAGGGCTGTATATCCTCTAAAGCATTAGATTAAAAAAAAAAAAAGCTAATCAAATGGACATAGAAAACCTTGCAAACGAACCAAGTTTTAGAAACAATTTCACAAACACAAAGAAGGCAAGACACAAAAATAAAATATATCCACACTAGTTAGAAAGTTTTAGTAAACCCATGAAGTTAATAACCCAACAAAAAAATTTTTGAGATATCTTAATCAAACCCAAAAATTAAAAAGAAAAAAAAAATGTAGCCAAATATATATTGAACGCACCAATTTGGCTCTAGGAAGTAGGAAGCAAAGAATGAAGAAAAGTGTGTTGTTCCTGAAAGTCAACCTCAATAATTTTATCGGTGGAGAGCATATCGATATATCATAGTTATATATTATCCTTTCTTTACATATAGGATTTATATTGTAGCAAGGAGTCGTTCTGGCAATAGTCATAAGTCAATGTTATGGTAGGTAATTCTTTTCTAGTTAGTACACAACTCACACACCTATGAAGCAAAATTGAAATGGCGAACCACATGTTATATACTGTTGTATTTATATAAATATAAGAATTTATAATATAAAAAAAATAAGCGTATTATTTTTTTTTGAAGTAGTGCATAGTATCATTTAATTTTTTAATATATTTGGGACATAAATTGTCTTTATAATTAATAATGTTTAATTCTTGACCATGCGCGTGGTCCAATGGTTTGTGTACTAGATATGTTATCTCACCTGGTTAGACCGGGGCCTAGTCCCATCAGCAGCATATTTTCATCAAATTTTACCAAAACACAGAGATGATTGAACCATGAAATATATAACCAGGCCAAGGGCCGGTTCCCAGTTAACCCAATTGGATCTTCTGGTCTGGTCTGAGTTTCAAAACACTACACAGTAGTAGTTTATATAGCTATGTTTATAGTAAAAAATTTTAATTTATGTTTTCTTAAAATTTTATTATTTTTTTGGTAATTCTAACGCAGAATTCTTAAGTTCATACTCAAAAAATTATTTTAAAAGAGAGATTAAATTCTATAAGGACGTAGTGTAAAATTAATGTTTTACCCCTCTAATCCCAACATGCCACATCATCTTATCACATATTAAAAAATAAACACAATCACACTCAATTAATTCTAATACCTATATATAAATCCAACCAAATTGAGAATCTATTGAGATGTTATTAGGTGCAGTAGGATATATTGAATTTTAATAAATTTTAAGTAAAATACTAATATAGCAATCACTTATTGAAGTAACAAACTAAATCAAATAAATTTATAACATTTAAATAAGGAAGAAATTCTGTGAGATACCTTATTCCTTTTAAGGAAAATGGACCACAAGCTAATATCAAGTCAACAAGGGGAATGGAAATCTAATTAGTAATTGACCTTTTTTTACGGTAATTATAGTAAGAGACCTTATACAATGTATCTTGTACTACGTACGCATTTTCTACTATTAAAATCTGATATTCTCTACTATCTTCCTCACCTTATACATTTGCACCTTAAAACATAAAAAAAAATGGAAGAATTAATCAAATCATGTATTCGCACATAAATTGGGAGAAGCAAACACATTTGTCTTTTTCTTTTTGTTTAGTATCATCTTTGTTGTATTCTTTTTGTCCCTCATTTTAACGCAAACATTCCTTCATGAATCTATAGGCCTTACTTCAATTCCTTCAATGATGAGACCTCCTTTTAATTGATAACCCTTAACCTCCATCAAACTCATCTTCACCTCCTCATAAGCTTCACCACTAAAGAATTCTCCTAGCTCAATCTCCATCCACCCATCCTCTCTTTCACTTAGGATTCGTTCAGTGCCCTCTATCACTCTCTTTCTCAACACTTCTGTGCGGTTTCTATAAAATAAGCACTCCATCTGTTGCTTCTTGCCATCTTCATGACGAAGATAAGTCATGCCATTACATACTTTATTGCCCACCTCAACTAACATTTCAGATGGTATTGAATCGAGCCCATATGCACGGTTAGAAATTTTCATTATAAGATAAACACCATATCTTGTCATTGGTGATAAAATTTGAGTATTGATTTTGCCACGAATTTCTAACCAACATGTTGTTCTAAGCTCAGCCACTTCTGGGAACCTGTGGAAGACAATTTGAATGCTTTGGTTATTACATTTTCCTCTCTCTTTCTTTGTCTGAGCATATAGAATAATTAATAAGTCTAATGACACAAAAATTTTAATAATATTGATGTTACCTATTATAATTGGTACATAATATAAGTTGTGCTAGTTATCGGCCCATGTGAACAAGAAGCTTCAATTAAAATTTTTCTTTTTATTATGTTGTGAAAAGAATTGTTGTTAACATAGCTGTAGAATAATACTTTTATATTATCAAATTCCAGGAAATTTTTAAAGAACATGAGAAAAGTAACCTTGATTGAGGTATTGATTTCCAACTCCATTGCATTGGATCATTGCCCCATGATATGGAAAGTTCTCTGGCTGATAGCATATATGATATTCTGCCAGACAATTTCTCTAGCTTGAAGCTCTGCATTATTAAGAATATCAAACGAAAATGAAAATTAAATATACTTTGTAATCTATCTTATCAATTTTAATTCAATTCATTTATTATCTAAGCAGAAGAAAATTGAGATACATTTTACTATACTTTAAGTTTTTGCTTAATAGGTCAATAAATATATAATTTAATTTAATTACTCTTATGAGAAATAACACATTTTTTATTATATTGATTAATACAACTATATAATTAAATTAAACTGCGAAAACTAATGTAAGAAACTCACTCACTAAAAAAATAGATAAGAAGCTATACCTAAATTTTACATATTTAAATCATCCATCATTTTCTGTAAGCAATACATGAATCCAATCTATAAAGTAGTCTTATATATATGCTTAATTATCCCATAAATTAGTGTGTGTCTATATATATAAAATTAGATTCTTATACTACTGGAGGAGTGGAGGGTCCGGATCCGGATGGACATTCCATGAAATGGTTGATCCCATTTCCGTTGTGTTTGACTTTGACATATTCCATTTCAAATCTGCCAGTCTCATATTGCAGCATGTGAAATAAATGTTTGTCACCATATGCATAGAAATTTAAATCTCATCCTTTGATCTATTAAAACAATTGTGAAAATTCAATGGCTTTAGCAACATTTACATGTTTAATACCACTTGCAACGTGAAAGTCGTTCCGTGCATGTTTATTAGTAAAGATTGTTTTTTGCTACACGCATAAACCCATGCATGCACCAAAAAAACAGGGAGGAGTAAGAAGCGTCTGTTTAGAATAGGCTTTTTTTTTTTTTTTTTTGTCAATATTTTTTTAACTCAATTGGTCTCTTATTATTTCTAACAAACATATCCAAGATTCAAAATTCGCCGCTCTCAATTTTCAAATTATAAAAAATTAATTCATTCGATCCAGTAGCTTTTCTACAAAACACATCAATATTAAATGCAAGAAAAATGTTTAAGGGTGAGTTTGAAAATTATTTCAAAAATACCTTTCTACCACCATCTATGAGAACTGGATTGCAGAGACAAAGAAAAAGCTCCTTCTTTGTAGTAAATGCCAAAGGAGTGACCAATCTTGACACAACATCCTTATAATCATCCGGCAAGAATCTCTCCCAAACAATATTGGACTCCGCCGCTGAATGAAAGATGGATGACACCATTGAAGATCGAAATGTGTCTGTCGGACAGGTGAAGGACAGAATTGTGGATACACACTCTTCTGGCAACATGTCAATGAATCCTTCCATTGAGTTTAAAATAACAATTATCTTGAAAACTATACTAACAAAGATATATGTGTAAAACCAGCCAATGCTAAGAATCAAAAGCAATGTCCTTATCTCAGGTTTCTTGCTCTTAATTCTTTGCCGATGTGTCTTTTCTTTGGATGATGCATTTAGTATATATACAGACTGATAAGCTTCAAATTGATAATCTTTCCTGTCTAAGTTTCAGACGTGTTGACTAAATTTAGCACATGCCACACGTCCAAAGTAAAGTAATCGTGGAAATCAACCAATTTTAAGACCAAATGTCAAACATTAACTTCGTTGGTAATCACCCAATATTTTATGAGTAATGGTATGCACACAAGAAATTTGACAATTTTTTTCAAGCAGGTTGCGTTGGCAATTTTTTCAAGTAAAAATTTGACAATTTTTACTTGCAACTTCGTTATATGTCCAATTTTGTGTATATTTAGATTTTCTCGTATTTTCCCGGCCACGAAGCAATAATCTTAACACTATATCCACACTTATCCCAAAAAAACAGTACTGTATATCCACTGTTTTCTATAGGATAATCAAGTGCAATGGATTAGACTTTGACCCAGCAAAGTCTGGTGTGTTTGATTTGGTCAATAACAAAGGCATATAGTTGTACCAGTGGTCTTCCATATAAGCCACATTATTCCAGTCAGCAATGGAAAATGTAGGAGGCCTTGTTTTAGCAACATGGCCACTCGGATTTCATTTCATATTTCATGCCAAAAGATTAGAGATAAACCCTATATGTAATTCATTATGCTTGATTATGTGCCTTTTGGATCTGCTATGTTTACACCATTATATATACCATTATCATCAACTCACAATATCGATGAAATATATTAGGCCTGGACCCTTGGGCTCGCATGTTGTCGAAAATAGAGGAATTGCCTTAAAACGAAGTCCATCAAAACAATCACCTAAAAGAATCCTATAATTCTATAAATAAATACAAGAATTTTCAGAGCTTTAAAGGTATAGAAATTAAAGGAGAAAAAAAAAATGCTCCAAAGGATTACAATACTTATTTTTATCTCTTAATAGATTTGGGGAGCATATGTTTTTTGTTTTGTTTTTTATTTAATTAATAGAAAACAAATCTATTAATAAAATCTAATGTTTATCACTTGAATATGCCAAAAAGAGAGATTATGGGGGTGTTTGGTAGAGTAGTTTGAAAATTGTTGTTTGTAATTTTTTGAAATACGTGTGGGTAAAAAAGTGTGTTGAAATGCGTGAAATGCTGTTTAAAAACTAAAAAATGCTGTTTAAAATGACAAACCAAACGGGCCATATATATCTCTAATAACAAAAGGCAAGAAAAAAAAAAAAAAAACAAACAAACAAACAAACAAATTGCCTCTTTCTCTCCATCTTAATTCTTGGCTATTAGCACCTTTTTCTTTTTCTTTTTCTTTTTTTCTTTTTGTGTGTGTGTGTGTGTGTCAACGATACTTCACCAAATGACATCTCTTCTCACGTAACTATGAGATATGAGAGAAGCCAGGAAAAAAAAAATATACTGTTTTTATCCCTACAAAATTGTACAAATAATATGTTGATTAAGACGTTTAATTGAGATTAGAAAGGATTTTTCTTTTCATTACAACAAAAAGGGTAAGGTGGTTGAATCCAAGATCTCTTTGTAAGAAAGATTAATTAGGTCATACCATTCGTTAATTAAGTTACACAAAAATTTTGTTAAGGTTCAAGTGGATTTATAAGGTATCATGTGCATGCCTATAATTATATTGTAAGTTATATGCCTAAAATGAGGCTACATTGATGTGTCTTCTCACAATCTCACCTTCTATAATTGCAATATGCCACCCCACTTTTCGTTTTCACAAAATTTGAGCGAAGCCAAAGCTAAATCATATCCAATTTCCGCCAAATAACGAGACTTTTTTGGACCCCAACCCATCATTTATTTCAAGCCTAAGAGTGATTTTTAGGGCATCAAAATTTTTTACAAATTAATTTTCAATTTTAAATATAATACAAAAAACAACTTTGTTAAATATGTTGTTGATATGAAAATAAAAACATCCCTTCATGAATATTTAGCTGGTGTACTCAATGAATTTGAAGGATGTGTCGTAATGCAAATGTTCCAAGTTTCATCCACGGACCACCACACTATTAGTCTATGAGGTTTCTAAAGCATCTCATTTATGGGTAGGGACTAAGAAGTGATAGTTTGTGTGGCATTACCTTTAATATTTAGTTTTTATGTACACCTTTTTAAAATTTCACTTTTTCAAGCCTATTTTTACTTTTTCAAATTTTTTTCAAAAATACAAGTATATTTTAGCACATTTTTAGCAAAAATAAATAAATAAGTTATTTCCAAATAGACACTATCTTACCAAATATTGAAAACACTACTTCTTTGTATAAAAAATAAAAAGAAAAAAAGAAAGATAATAATAACAAAGGTTATTTTATCAGTTTGTAATTAAAAAAAAAAAAAAAAATCATAGTGCCTTTAAATTTCCTTATTTCAAATACTATCCATGAGCCCTCTTTTTTATCTGCTTACAAAATTGATAGATAAGTAATCTCAAACCAAAGATTTAACGATAAAAGTGGTGTCACATATTTTAAAATTTAAAATCAAAATTCATCCCTTATTCATAAGACAACCCACTTAGCCACTGAAGTTTTCTTCCTCACATCCCTTATTCATAGAATAGTATTGGATATGATTTGCGAATATACGTAACATAAATCTGCAATTGGCATTGCTTCTAATATGTAGAGTCCATATTTTAAGTCTAAGTGAATGAATATATAAATATGATTTGGCATTTCTTAAGGCCTTCGTAAAGCTACTTAAATAAATAAAGGGAGAAAAAAAGGCCTAAATATTGAATCATGATATTAACATAGACAATCATATAATCATGCATGTGTGAACATGAACCATGTATTTAATGCTCCCAAGTCCCAACCAATCATCCACTCTTGTAATAATGTTCTAAATTATTCTTTTTTCTTTAAAAGAAAGAAAAAAGATGCATTAAATTTCAATAAACAAAAGAAAAAAAGAAAAAAAAAAAAAAAAAAAAGGCAGATTAATGAATGGGAGATGGAAGAACTAAGTAATAAGACTGCAATGATTGTTGTAAGAATAATAACATGTCCGTAGTTTTTCTCTTTTGACAGAGAAAGAATAATATTACACGTATTTTTATATATTTTTTTTATTTACATGTATTTAAAAAAAATACAAACAACATTACTTAAACTACTTTACCAAACTCGCTGATAGCTTGAAAAACCATTTTAATTCCTATCCCAATTAATTAGGGTTTTACTCAATTAAAGGGTTATAATTTCTAGTTGATGCTTGACCATACAATTAGCTTAAATTGTCTCAATTATCAACGTATCTCCGCACATTCTAAAAAATTCTTAGTTCTTCAATTAACTTAATTGTGTGATTAATTGGTCAATGAACTATATAATTGAATTTTTTTTATTCTTATGAGAGTATGACACATTTTTTGTACTGCATGTATAGATTAATGTAACTATATAATTAAATTTAATTGGGTAAACAAATTTAAGTAACCATACCTAAATTTTGGTAATTTATATATATAATAATAGATGAAGCAGAGAGAAACTCAAATTAGAATTTCTAATTAGAGTTCTAATTTTGTGCCCAAGTGAGTTACTGTACTAGTTAAGTTTTTTCTTGATTTTGCAGTTAAACGTGAAAACTAAAGAGATTAATATCGGTGATAGGAACTTGGTTTGGATACATTGCATAATTTCCAAAAAGATAGCAATGCCAAAGTTTGCATCTTTGTTATAAATTGCTTACAAAATTTGCATCTTTACATTTGCACTAAGTTTCGGATTAAAGTGTTTCTTCTTGGTTCTAACACTGAGTTTTGTTTACTATTCGCTTACAAAGTTTGCATCTTTACATTTGTTATAAATTGCTAATATGTGATTAGATGCACATTATGCCTAAAATTCATTATTTTTATATTTGGCTTTTTGTTCAGGTATGACACCTATAACAATGAAGAAAGCACTGCTGTAGACCGATGGATGATACTTTTTCCAGGCTACAAAGGAACTTAGTGATCAATGAAATCTCACGCGAATTTGAGAGGACTTGGCTGTAGATGTCTGGATGGCAGATGTGAGTCACTATGTTTTTAAAATTTTCAATGAAGGTAAAGGTTATGAACAATGTAAATTTTCCGGAGAGAGATTTATTATTCTATATTTACGCAAGTTTGGTCGCCTTCTTGGAGTGGATCACTCCACCCTGTCTTTATACTGGAATTTTTTATTCATATTGTTATAATTTAATCCGAAATTTTATTTGAATTTTCCTATTGTTGTTACTATCATATATTATCATTCCAATCGTTCAATTAGAATCTGAAATTGGAGTCCAATTTTACTATATACATATACAATCTAATTATTTTTAATTTTGCTGTCATGTGCAGAAGCCAATGAGATGAATATGATAACACATTAAACACTCATGTTTGGGAATCAGTAATACCAATCTAAATCCATTGGACTTACTTCGTGATAATACAATTATGAAGGATGTATAAAAACACGCACAAACTCATCTCTCTATAAAAAGAACTTGGAGAGAATTTCTTTTATCAGCCATAGAATTTCAGAGGTTTTTTCTTCACACAAATGCTCATCATGTTACAAAATGATCCATCGTAAAACTACAAAATTAGTACAACTCTGAGGGGTTTTTTTTTTTTTTTTAATTAAAAATTTTTTAAGTTGTGAAAATTTCAATCACCAATAGAGATTGAAGATTCAAAAGCGTGAATGGATCTTTTGGATAAACAATACCACCAAGGTTCATCTTTCTGTGTAAAATATATAAACTGCTAAGTTTTGTTAATGAAATTTTCTGATTAATAATATGAATTTAGACTTAACTGAACCTTTTAAACATGAATAAACTCATGATTGATAATATAACTACATACTAGTGATAATTAACAAAAGGACTACTAACACTAAGTTTTAAAATTTAAGGGATCAATAATACTCACTTGAAACTTAATGGATTAATTGTACTTACAAGGTAAACTTTAGGAACAAATATTGAGTTTTTTTTGGTTAAAATTTGTAGTTTTATTTGATTTAAACAAGCTGTTAGACTTTTTTTTTAATACAAAATTATTAGAATACTTAATTGAGTCCAATAAAATAACATGTCCATGAGTTTTTTTTTTTTTTCTTTCCTTTTTGCCTTTCTCCTAAAAACTTAGGACTACACATTTGACACTTTATTTTTATATTTGCAAATTTTTTTGAAGAAATTACATTTTACCACCTTAAACTATGTTATAGACTACACTTTATATCATAAATTTTACGAATGCATATTTTGTAATATAAACTATGGCCATGGTTACTTTTGCACCCTAAGGTTAAATTCGCTGCTATGTTGGACGGAAAGCACAATTGCATGCCTCCCATGTGACTCTTGCTTAAGTGACACTTAGGCAAGAGACCTAAATACCCCTCTTCCAACTCCATCAGCAAACCCCTCTCTTTCTTTTTCTTTTTGTTGGGGATGGAGCCACCAGGAGCGGAGGGAAGAGGGAGATCAGTTGGGATGGAGCCACCGTGAAAGTCTTTGAGACTCATCGTGTTTCTACTCCCTTTCTTCTTCGACATTTTCCTCTCTCTTTTTCTTTCTGTGTGTATGGAAACTTGTGTGTGTATATATATATATATTGTTTTTGTTTTGGTTATGGTTTATTATTGGATATTAGTGGGAGGAAATGGAACTGGAGCGATTTTTTTTTGCCTCTGTACACTGCACTCTTCCACCTTTTTTGGCCACACACACCGTCGCACAACCACCAAACCACAAACACAAATTCACAGGATACAAAATCACAAACACAAATTCAGACCAACCAAAATCCACAAACAAAATCCCCACTTTCTGATCAACGAATTCAAAATTTCAGATCACAAACACAAATCTCAACCGATCCATCACCAAGATCTGTCGTGAAAGTGAGAGAGAGAGAGGAGATGAATCGTACCTAATCGATTTTGAGATCATGGATGCCACTGTGAGCTCTTGGAGTTGACCATACTAATTCTGAGTCGTGACCAAGACAAAACCCAAATCGGACCCAGCCACCATCGGCACCAACTTCATCTCTGCCGATCTGTGTGGATCGGTGCATGGAGAGACCCAAAACACCAAACTGTGAGTGAGAGGGAGGGACAGAGACCGAGGATCTGTGTAACGTCTTTTGGGTCTTTGGAATTGGAAGAGGGCATTTGGGTCTTTTGACTTGGTGACACTTAAGCAATAGGTTTTCTTTTTTTTTTTGAGAGGGACACTTAAGCAATAGTCATGCGAGAATAATGCGATTGAGCAATTCGTTCATAGTGAAATTAATGTTGGAGTGTAAAGTATAAAAAATGTCATAGTTTAAAGTATAAAATGTTTGTTCGAAAAGTTTAGGGTGCAAAGTATAATTTGTTATATAGTTTAGGATATTAAAGTGTAATTTTCCCATTTCTTTTTCTATGCTATGAAAAAGGTATTAAAAGAAAATATAATTATTTTTTATTTTGTTATTATTTTATAAGTCTAAGAAGCTAGAATGCCAAGAAGAAATATGAAGGAAAAATTATTAAAATAAAAGAACAAGAAAAGAGATAGTAAATGTTGATGATGATGAAAAAATATCAATGAAAAAATAATTTTACAAGATGATGAACATAATAATAACATTGACTTAAATAGGGTTGATTAAGTAAGATCATAAAAGGAAATTACTATTTTGACTCATATATTATGTATTACTCCACTTTTGAGTTTAATCAACTTGAATGTGTATTTTATAAACACATGTTAATTTGATTTATTTAGTTAACTTTGTTAAATACTACTATTACATAAGTAATGATTAAATTAGTTATTAGTTGAATATATTCCGAATTTATAATGAATATACATTTTATGTATGTATATACAATTTTTTTTATTAAATTTTTGTGTTTCTTATTGTAGGGACTGGATTTGAGCACTTTTTCTACTGGGTAAGTGGACTCAAACCCAACTAGCCCAATACAATGAATTTGTAGAGAATTGGTTAAAGAACTAGGTCTTAGTGAGGGATACAACAACTAGACACAATTATGAATAGATCGGATAATTGGAACATGGACTAAAGTATGAGAGTTTTTCCTCGGCCCTCCTCCGAAAGGCTTATTGTTCTTGTTATTTCTTCAATGTCTAGCTACAAGGGTTTCAAAGACAATACTAATTGTTACTATCTTTTTTTTTCCTCCCCCTCTTCCTGGAGGATCTCTTACGTTACATATCTCCTTTCAGTTGATTTTGGCCTTCCATTTGTTGATCATGTAGGTCACTACTCAAGTGTCTATCCCATCAACCACCTTCCTAAACCTCCTGAGTAGCAACTAAGACTGCACTTTTCAGGGGTCATTTTTTCATTAATATGGCCAGGACGTTAGTTGTGGGCATTTAATGCAGAGTTGACAATTTCCCCTTGCATTGCTCCTCCACCGTGTTCCCATAGCTGACCCATTGTACCTGTCATTTTTCTTAGGATGCCTTGAGAGGCTACCGTTGATGGCATACTACTCTTTCCTTCTATAATCTTGGTTTGCCAAGGACAGGGTTGTCCTCGGCGATATTTCAAGGCACCTTGAACTCGTTTCCTTCGTCCTCGGACATTTCTTCCTTCTCGACATGGGCTTTGGGCTTAGTATAAAGTGGGTTGTGGTTACCAAATTCTTTGGCCCCACACTTATGATACCAAAAAAAAAAAAAAAAAATGATTTACGATACGATTCACGTTTAACAATTATCGACTAACCTATCAACTTTTAACACTGGCAACCTAATAATTTCCTCCTTTTTTATTTTTATTTTTTTTCCTTCTATGCTTGACTTCTAAACATGGTGGTGAATTTCAATTCTGTTACACTAGATTGTTTTCAAGCTTAAATTAATGTTAGTCGTACGTACTTCAAAATTCAAATTTAAACTTAAGTTAATGTTAGTACGCACTTTAAAATTCAAATAGTAAAAAGTTCTATCTATAAAATAGATGTGCTTTGAAATCAAACCACTACCCTAGGGCCTGTTTGGTTTGTGTTTTCAAACAACCATTTTTAGTTTTTAAACAGCATTTTACGCATTTTAACACACATTTTCACCTACACATATTTTCACAAATATCTTTAAATAACAATTTTCAGTTTTTAAACACATGTACCAAACGGGCCCCTAATCGTTCTATGCTTGGTGGTAAATAAATATACCTAGTTTAAATAATCCATGATCCTCTCTAAGCAATACATGAATCCAAGAGTGGGATTTGAACAATTGACTTCTTTATTAGAAATTGAACTTCACAATTCTCAAAAAACAAAGGTGAAAATTCAATAGTAACGAACATTTACATGTTTATTATCACTTGTAATGTAAAATTAATTCCATGCATATTAATTTAGAAAGATTTGATTTTTAGTAGTGTTTATTACACACACTCCAGTGTACACATAGTACACAAAAACTACAATTTACAAGAAATAAATCACAAGTTTCCTTGTAAAATGAAATTGTGTATACTATATGTACACATAGGCCGTAGCTATATATGTGTACTAGTCATTTTCATTTTTTTTTTAAACCACTCGCATAAACACATGCAGAATGAGAAGATAGAAGGGTTTTAGAATAAGCTCTTTTTTCTTTGGATTTGGACAAACTTTAGAGGTCAAAATCATTTCAATCAACAAAAATATGGGAAAAAATATAGAAGTGTCCCAAAGAAATAGTCTTTGGTTGCGTGGCATGCATGTGTCTAACTCCTGTGAAATATTGGAAAAAATGAACTAAAATTCCTTTCTTGTATCCCAAAGAAATAATCTTTATATTCTTTTGTAAAATATAAACATAAAATAAAATCCTTTGATTTCCTTGCCAAAAGCAAACAATAGCTTAATATCACTTTATCTTCTACTATGTATCTTACTTTGCCTTACACATTTGCATTTTTAACACATAAAACAAATGAAAGAATCAATCAAAACCTTTATATACATATTTAAAATGAAAAAAGAAACACCTTTGTGTCCTTCTATTTTTTGTTCTGTATAACCTTTGTGGTACTCTTTCTCCCGCAATCATTCATGGTTTTTAGGCCTTATTTCAATTCCTTCAAGGATGAGTCCTCCTTTTGATTGATAACCCTTAACCTCCATAAAACTCATCTTCACCTCCTCATAACTTTCACCACTAAAGAACTCTCCCAGCTCAATCTCCATCCACCCATCCTCTCTTTCACTTGGGATTCGTTCAATGCCCTCTATCACTCTCTTTCTCAACACTTCTGTGCGGTTCCTATAAAATAAGCACTCCATTTGTTGCTTCTTGCCATCTTCATGACGAAGATAAGTCGTGCCATTATATACTTTATTGCCCACTTCAACTGACATTTCAGATGGTATTGAATCGAGCCCATATGCACTATTAGAAATTTTCATTATAAGATAAGCACCATATCTTGTGTTAGGTGATAGAATTTGAGTTTTGATTTTGCCATGAATTTCTAACCAAGATGTTGTTCTAAGCTCAGCCACTTCGGAGAACCTGTGGAATAAGAAAAATTGAAAATGTTGAAAGTTTTGGTTAGTTCATTTTCTTTAACAGGCAATATAGATTAATCACTAAGTTTAATGACACAAAAAAATTTCATAACTGCAAAATATAGATCCTTTTGTGATTGATACAAACATAATATATGAAAGTGATATCAGTAATGGACTCATATAAACAAGATATTTCAATCACAATTTATCAATTTGGCAGGTTATATATATATATATAGTTATTAGTGTTTTGGTAGAACAATGCTCTATATTATCGAATGCTAGGTGAATTTAAAGAAAGAACAAGATAAAAGTAACCTTGATTGAGGTATTGATTTCCAGGTCCATTGCATTGGATCATTTTGCGATGATATAGAAAGTTCTTTTGCTGACAGCATATACGATATTTTTCCAGACAATTTCTCTAACTTGAAGCTCTGCATTATTATGAATATAGAACAAAAATAAAAATAAAATATACTGTGTAATTAACCCTATCAATTCTAAGTCAATCCATTTATTATTTAAATAGAACAAAATTTAGATACATTTTACTATACCTTACATTTTTCAATTAAATTAATTATGTGCTTAATTGGTCAATAAATAATATAATTTAATTTAATCATTCTTGTGAAAAGATAACAAAATTTGTACTATATTGGCTAATGCAGCTATATGATTAAATTAAAATTTTAAAACTAATACAAGAAGCTATATAAAGAATTTACATATTTAAAGAATCCATCATTTTCTCCTAATACGTAAAACAATCTATAAAGTGGCCTTATATGTACTTAATTTTTTTTTACACGTGAATGATGAATATAAAAAAAAAGCCTTATATATACTTAACTAGTTTCTTACTTTCTTATACAGTTATACTTATACTACAGTAGGGTCCCGATGGATCGGACATTCCATGGAATATTGGTTGGTACCATTTCTGTTGTGTTAGACTTTGACATATTTCATTTGCAGCATGTGAAATAAATGTTTGCCACCAAATGCATATACTATCCTCTATTAAAAAAAACATTGCTTTTTTTTTCCCCCTTTCTTTTGAGAATAAAAAAATTTGTGAAAATTCAATAGCAACATTTACATGATTAATCACCTTTTGTAACGTGGAACTAATTCAATGCATGTTTATCAATAAAGGGTTTTCTTTTATTTTTATTTTATTTTTTTCTACTAAACACGCATCGAAAAAACAAGGGGAAGGAGGGACTGTTTAGAATAGGCTCTTTTTTTTTTTTTTTTTTTTTGAGACAAACTTCACAAGTCCATTAAGAGTCATTCAATTAATCTAGTAACTTTTCTACAAAACATATTAATATTAAATGTGTATTTGGATATCGCTTATTTTGCTGAAACTAACAAATTATTGTTGAAAATACTGTAGATAAAGGTAAAAGTTAGTTGAAATAGTACAGTGGACTCATAAATAGTGCCAAAAAGTGTAATAAAACCATAAATAATAATAAAAATAATTTGAATAATAAAACAATTTTCATTTTTTATTTTTATTCAAACGCACACTAAATGCATGAAAAGTGTAAGTATTAGGTAGGAAATCATTTCAAACCTACCTTTCTACCACCATCTATGAGAACTGGATTGCATAGACAAAGAAAGAGCTCTTTCTTTGTAGCAAATGCCAAAGGAGTGACCACCCTTGATAAAACATCCTTATACTCAGCCGGCAAGAATGTCTCCCAAACAACGTCGGACTCTGCCGCCGAATGAAAGGTGGATGACACCATTAAAGATCTGAACACGTCTGTTGGAGAAGTGAATGATAGAATTGCGGATACACAATCTTCTGGCAACATGTCAATGAATCCTCCCATTGAGTTTGACATAACAATAATCTTGAAAACTACTAACAAAGATATATGTGTAAAACCAGCTAAAGATGGGAATCAAAATCACTGTCCTTGTCTCAGGTTTCTAGCTCTAAACTCTTAGCTTATGTGTCTTTTTTTTTTGGATGAAGCAATCATGCATCTGTTATATACTTATATATACACACGGGAGCATCAAGTTGATATCAACTCAACTGTCAACTCCATTCTTTTCGGTCTAAGTTTTAGAGTTGTTGAATTCACTATTCAACGCGTTGACTAGATTTAGCACATTTAATTTAAAACGTAAGCAGTAGTTGTGGAAATCAATCAATGTTCGAACAAATGTCAAACATGAACTTCGTTGCAACCAGTCAATATTAGATTGCCCATTGAGTTGATTAATAGGTTAAAAAATTGAAAAACCAAAAAACCAAAATGCGTTAATGGAGTATGCTACCCCCTTTTTTTTTCCCATGAAGCAATAGTCTAAACACTGTATATCCACAATTGCCAATAGGATAATTAAGTGGAATGGCTTACACTTTGACCCGAGAAAAGTCTGATGTGTTTGATATGGTCAATAACAATGGCATCTAGTTTTACCAGATGCATTCCATATGAACCACATTAGGATTCTAGTCAGCAATGGCAAACGGAGCCCCCTTTCTTTTTGTTTTTTTTTTTATAATAAATTTCAAATCATATTCATTATGCTTGATTATGTACCTGTTGGGTCTGCCATGTTTGCACCATTATCATTGGTTCACACTTAGTTTTTAAAATCATTGGGCATGAACCCTTGGGAGGCTTGTGGAGCCGAGGCAGATAGTGGGGGACATGTATTATGGGGATTGGCTGTTGCGTGTGAAGTTTGGAACCTCACAGTTATACTTTTTGACACAAAGATCATCCTTTCCAGAATTTGCTGATTTTTTATGGTATCTAATGAATGTTCGTCATTTCATGGATGAGATACTGGAGTTAGTTGTTATGGTAGCTTGAGGCCTTAATTTGTTTCAGTCAAAATGGAGTGATACGGGAACGCTAGACTACAAGCTTCGGCAATAGTGCAGAAGACGAGGTATATGTTATATGAATTTCAAACGGCTAATCTCAAGATTTCTCGGGCTGAGGCTGTGGAAGACGAACAGTGGGTACCTCCTACACCACTGGCGGCTTCACATTAGAGTCAGGGTGGTCATAAGACTACTCTGGCTTGGAAAAAAAAATCAGTATTATATATAAAATTTTAAAAAAATTATGATTTTCTTATCTTAAAAAAAATGTGTTACCACCCTAAATTTTTTTATAGGTCCAATATAATTAAATTTTGGACAAAGTTTAGCAACAAACTTGATGGTAGATTAAGGCTACAACTCCAGTTAATATTTTTTTATTAAATATGAATTTTAACAATTCTACAATTAGATTTTTTTTTTTTTTCCTTATATCCTCAATGTTTGCAAAATTTCAAGAAGATTAAAGATAAAGAGCTTATTTTATTAATCAAATGTTTAATTTTCGAGTTTTTATACTCTAAAATTATATGCAAAAAATAAGTTTATGGATCAAATAGTAAATAACATCTGATTGACATGAAACTTGACATATATTTTAAGAATATAAAAAGAAAAACATACAATTCAACAATTAGATTTTCAAAATATATAGTCATGTTAATTTGTTTAGTGAAAGTTGTAGTCTTATGCTACAATATGTTTGTAGTCAAATTTTGGTTATTTTAACAATATATTGGGCCTTTACAAACAAAAAAAAAAAAAAAATCCAAAAAAAAATTTATTTAACTAAAATTTTGAAAAAAATATAACTTGTAGCATTGATAATGAGATATAGCTATCTTTTTTATTAAATATTTAATAATTTAAGTTTCTTACATCCTAGAAAAATTTTTTGGAACCGCTACTATCCTACACCCCCTTAATACAAAATTAATGTTGACATAGCCATGTTTGGAGCACTTCAATCCACCGTAGTTGGGGTGGTAATTTGGGATAGTGTAGTCTACTAAATTTTTTTATAGGTCCAATATAATTAAATTTTGGACAAAGTTTAGCAACAAACTTGATGGTAGATTAAGGCTACAACTTCACTTAATATTTTTTTTATTAGATATGAATTTTAACAATTCTACAATTAGATTTTTTTTTTCTTATATTCTCAATATTTACAAAATTTCAAGAAGATTAAAGATAAAGAGCTTATTTTATTAATCAAATGTTTAATTTTCAAGTTTTTATAGTTTAAAATTATATGCAAAAAATAAGTTTATGGATCAAATAGTAAATAACATCTGATTGACATGAAACTTGACATGTATTTTAAGAATATAAAAAGAAAAATATACAATTCAACAATTAGATTTTCAAAATATATAGTCATGTTAATTTGTTTAGTGAAAGTTGTAGTCTTATGCTACAATAAGTTTGTAGTCAAATTTTGGTTATTTTAACAATATATTGGGCCTTTACAAACAAAAATAAAAATCCAAAAAAAAAAAAATTTATTTAACTAAAATTTTGAAAAAGATATAGCTTGTAGCATTGATAATGAGATATAGCTATCTTTTTTATTAAATATTTAATAATTTAAGTTTCTTACACCAAACCGCTACTGTCCTACACCCCCTTGATACAAAATTAATGTTGACATAGCCATGTTTGGAGCACTTCAATCCACCGTAGTTGGGGTGGTAATTTGGGATAGTGTAGGCTATGTCACGACAACACTAAGCAAATGACTCCCTTACCTGCTGGGGCCTTTGGAGAGTGAGGCAATGGCAACAGAGGAGGGAGTTAATTTTGCTTGGGATGTGGGTGTCCGTGAAGTGGTGATTGAATGTGATTCAAATATTATCTGCGACGCCACCATTGGGGTGAATGATCCACCAGCTGCTATAGCCAATATAATTGAAGGGCTTCGGCACAAGTTTCATGAATTTCAACAGATTTTGGTAAATTACGTTAGAAGACAAGGGTAATCGTTTGGCACATATCTTAGCTCAGCAATTAACATGCTAGGCATATTGTTACCTATGTAATTTGAATAAAGGAAAATTCTAGTATTATTGAATTAGTTTTGGTTCAAACTATAATGTTTTTATATCTTATTCTTAATAAAATTATGATTTTCTTATCCAAAATAAATAAATAAATAAATAAGAAGCCCCCGTTAAAACAGATGCTACACATGTTCCATGGATGACTTGCTAGGAGCATAAATTATTATTTTTTTTATGGAAAATATATTTGACTCAGGGTAAATAAATATGAACTCAATTTCTAATATAAAAAATCTGAGATTAGTTTCTTTAACCATTAATAATATGACCAACCTTTCAAATGTTGGTCTATATTTAGGGTCCAGAACATGCTAAATCGTATAATATATCTCTACATGCTTAAAAATGAACGGCAGCGGCAGAGCACATATCTGAAATTTATGAATTTAGAGCATAGGCTTTGTAGACAATATACCTTGTGAAATTATAGTGCAGTGAGATAAAAACAAAATTACAACGTCATATTGTTTAAGAATTAAAACTTTTACTCCTGTTCCAATCTCAAAAGAAAACCCATTAAAAATTAAATAAATAAATAAAAGAGAAAAAAAAAAAAAATTAAGGGAGGCCTAAAGTAAGTGGGAGCCAGAAACAATGTTTTATGTAGCCTGTGGGCTTGTTGTGTGCTTTTCAACAGTCTTTTCATATTGTATGCTAAAGTCTTCTAGAATTAGTTGTAATGTTGGACAATTTGTTGTATTGTAGAGGTTGACCCACACACAAGTGGGTTGGGTCAGCAGGACCCATAAACAATTACAACCATTACCCACCCCGCCCCATATTTCTTAAGCCTAGCCCAGTCAGGTCTTAGCCCAATCCCAAATGTTCCTTTCGATTTAAAATCTTGAGCCCAAATGGCACTTCAATCTAAAGCCCAGTCTAAATCAAGAAAATGTCAACCCAAGTCCACATCAAACAACACTAAGCATTTAAACCCAACTAATCTCGGTCCACTTGACGCTCTGCTTGTTTTAACGATGATGTTTTCTATAAAACAAGTCAATTTCCAAAAAGAAAATTTATATAAAATTATCTTATTTTCTTATATTCGGTAGCAACTTTAAAAGAGTTGAAAAATAATCTCCTAATTTCTCTTATTTAATTTGCTGTGAAATAAAGTTTTTTTTCTAAAAAATACTAGTGAAAAACAATTTCTAAAAATAAGCATACTTTTTATATTAACTAAAAAAAATTTTCCTTTCACTCATTTTTTCTAATGCTACCGAATACTGAAAAATACAAAAAACAATCTTTATACAAAGTTTTACACAAGGTTTTCACCGAAACAATATCAAACCATCAGGGCTTTCATTACTTCTTAAAAATTCAAATTCATCTCACACACTGCAATTCTCCCTCTCGTCCATACGAGCTAAGCAGAGAGAGACATTCTCTTTCATTTTGTACCTTGGCTTTTGTATACGTCTTTATAATCAACGCAATTTCAATCGTACCTTGGCAACATTTCATAATGTTTTAGAACTATAAATATAGTACAAGTATGTAATTGCCGTAGAGGCAAGCTTGCAAGTAGGAACAAAATCAAATTTTAAGTTACACAAGCACAAAGGATCAAACATATGTCTTCCTTTACGCTTTACCTGCCTTTTATTTCGCGTAACTTTGTTTTGAGAATCATGTGAGCTGGAGGTCACAGGATGATCCTCTGCAGAATCTTCTTTCTTGGTATGTTCCTCAAAGCAAAAACACCTCGTACAGCAGCTTTTATTCTCCTTCCGGTCAAGCCAGTCTGAATCGGCACTTTGGGAGTGCTGACCACCAATGAAGATAGTGATCTCTTTTTCCTTTTAACTGCCAGTGAATTTGTAGGTGTAACTTCAGGGGCTTCAACTTTTCTTCTCTTCAGAGGGAAAATTTTGGCCCTTATATCTTGCAGATTGTGGTCTGTCCTGCATATGATCAACGAAAAACCTCAAGTGAGAACACATGATAACACAAAGCATCAGCACATACAGACATCATTATATCTATTTCGGCATACACATAACATTTCAATTGAAAAATCGGTATCTGGAACCACGCGGGCCTATCTCAAAAATGATACTAACTTGAAACAAAGAAGACACAAGAATAAAATAAATTATGGTATTCAAAAAGCACTAAATTTCTAAACATTTCAAACATCATAAAATCACAATTTTTTTTAGAACCATTTCCAGATGCACATGCAGCCTCTGAGAAATGATATGCTAGCAGGAGTTTTTGGCTCTGTCTATAATAGGCAGAGATAAAATGGAAGAACCAGCATATCATAGAAATGAACTATAAAAGCTGGGGAGAAACAACTAGAAGTAGACCATGATCTAGAGCTGACAGTAATATTATAAGTAACATCTATGTTCTTTAAGGAAATAATTTGATTATAAATTGCTAAAAAGTAAGGGCAAGCCTAGATTATATTTGATTGTGATTTATCCAGCAACCCTTTCATTCTCCAAAAAATTCATAAAAGTATACAGAAGGACTCACCTGAGTTTCTCCACCGGAAGACAACCAAGATCAATGTTGCATACAAAAGCTACTCACATCAAGGCGCTGGACCTTGGTAAGATTTCCATCAGGCTCAGTAGCTTTGAGGCTAATCCAAATAGAGTCTTCAACTTATGTGCAGCCTGTTTTGTTCTACTACAGATACAAATAGAAAGTCATTATGAACTCAAGATAAATCATATGACCCAAAACAGGATCACATTGCTGCATAAATAACTTTTGAATACTGCTTTAGATGCATTTGACCCAACATCTAGATTGCCTACTCCATATGGTGATTCATAAATAGATCTTGTATTTTTTAAATTCTTAGTGAAATTTGAAACCTTACTACCTTAACACATTACCAACAAAGCACCGAGCTATGGTTTTGCAGTTTTATCACTCAAACCATCTAAAATTGATACCAACATAGGTCTTAACAAATCCGTGATACCAATTGAAAACAAATCATACCCAAAAATAATATATTTCAACAAATCAAAGTGAAATCCTAGAAGGAATCTACAGCCTCTGCTTGTTAAAACAAGCTAGTTAGGGACACACCTAAAGATTAGGACCAGGTAAGGCTTTGAGGACCATATCTTTACTTTTGATATGCAACTTGCACCTCCTCTTTGATGGATTATCAAGAGTGTAGAATATCTAGAATATTTGTCCCAACAAAATAAGCCATATTCATTTGAGAAAAATATGCAATTTGGACAAATCAGCAAGTGTATTTACATTCTAAAATAACTGTACCTTTAAATTTGGGTGGCTAGTTGCACGTACACCTAACTTCTGTTTAGGAAAAATGTCATCCAGGCACACGCATGTACACACATGCCCTCACACACTCACAGACGCAGAGCATAGGAAATCTGCCTACCAAAAAAGGAAATGTCAATTGCAATTAAAAAGGCAACAATAAGATAGACATAACTCACCTGAGTGTTGTCCTCAGAATTTTTGAGTAAAGCCTCAATGAATAAATTAGTTTGCGTTTAACGTAAAAAGTTACTGGCAGGTCCAAAGTATAGTCAAATTGTATAATAAATTAATCAATATCATAATATTACAATTCAAAAAAAAAAATATTTCTTTTCAAATTACTTGTTCCCTTCACAAAATTTACAAATGCTTGATTCAAGATTGAAAAAAAAAAAGAAACTTTTGAAGTAACCAACCAAATCAAATAAATTTATAACATTTAAATAAGGAAGAAACTCTGGTTCAGTAGATAAAAATATTTATTAAAAAATATAAGAACGAAAAAAAAGAATATTTGATAATGTTAAGTAAATCCTAATAATGCATGTCCAACAAAGTGTACAACTATTAATTTGTGGTGCCTCTTCCAGCCAAACCTTGAAAAAAGTCCCCTCTTCTTGCATTCTTTGCAAGGGCATCATGGTCTATTTCATTCCATTCCCTTTTTACATGGTGCCATGGATCTACAGATTCTACACTAACTCCCTCAGCATGCATATTAATATCTTCAAGTATATGTCCTATGGCTAGAGTCTCCCTCAAAGATCACGTTGTGCAACCCTATCTCCATTGTTAAAAGTACTGCTCTTAATTGGCATTGCCATTGCCTCAATTTACTCGGATTGCTGTAGCCCATTTTGCTGTGCCGAGAAAAGTGCTCCATCAACACTGACCTTGTACAATCCAAAGCAATTATCAGAGTAACAAATTGATGAAAAGAGTCGGCCAAATATATATGTAGTCCACAACTGTTCGAACTTGTGTAGCAAGTTAGTGTTCTCTGAGCCCATATATATATACGGGCTCAGAGTACACTAACACGAACCCATATATCTTACGTAGGTTCTCTAATACTACTCGCTTCAGTAGGTTATCCTTTGTTGGTAACGAATTCAACTTTGCTCTCTATAGAAAGTGCTGTATTTCTTTTGTCGGTCATACTGATTTTCTTCGTTTCTAATAAAAATTAACTATAATAATGTCAAGAAAGTTTTTGTTCTTGTAGGGTAATGACAGTGTTTCATGCTTTTTGTTTTTGTTGGTTTTGGTGATTGGGGTTGTCTGCAGCTATGGGAGGAATTATGAAACTGAGAGTACTAAACAAATATCAGGGTAGAGTTAAGTGTCCTTCGATGATTTCATTGTGCACAGCCTATGGGCACAGTGCATTTAATGGTGGTGGTGTACGTACACAGTACACACAGCAATGGACACAATCATACACGAGGAAAATTATGTTTTTAAAATAAGTTTTTGTTTCCAATTTGCAATAAAGGGTGGTAAAGTCAGGCTATTGTGTGAATGTTTGTTACTGGGTTTCTTTAATAAAAGATTATTTTCAATTCTTCACAAGAGAAATCGGATTAAAGGTTCTTGGTAGCTAGGGATAGTGAGGGTATGTTGCATTTGCTAGGAAATTGGTATCAATGAAGCTTTCTAATCTCAGGTTTGACTTTTACATTCGTGGCAGGCCAGGATGGTCTTGATATGATCGAAGAACTTGTTGCCGATGAGGATGATCGGGATGGGCTGTTGGCCACCGGAGCTGAGGCAACGGAGCAACATAGATCTAACTTTTGGTCGCAACGTTTTTTTTTTTTTTTTTATGATAGATAGTAATGACTAATGAGAATTGATTGTATGAGGTAACTCTTATTCAATTATTTGTGAAATCTTGACGTGGCAATCTTGTATTGGAAGGGTAAACAAAAGATTTTACACCACGTGCTTATCAAATTCAGACTCAATTTATAATACTTGGCAGGTTGACAACCTAACAAATTTTGATTGATGGAATACAAACTTGTTATCTATCATATTTTTGTTCATTAATCACAACTAAATGGCTAAGTTTTTTTTTTTTTTTTTTTTTTTTGCCTTTTGTGTTAGTCTTTTTTATTGTTAGAAATTTAGCCAAACTAGTTAACTTTTTGACAATAAGTAATTTTTAATTTTTTGTTACAGATTTAGCATAAAAGCTTTTAATTGAAAACTATATATTTGATCTCATATTTAGTAAATAAGCTACTAGAAAACTATAAGATACTAAAAAGACATTTAATAATATAAAAAATTGAGAAATTTTTTTTTTCCCTTTATGTTTGGAATAGTTCATAATTTCCCTCATAATCTTTGAAACCAAGCAATGTAACCCTTTACTATTTTGGAAATGAGAAAATACCCCACTTTGTTACTCTCTTTTTTGAACTTAAAGAAATTTTTTATTTTCTAGAATATTCCTTTGTGAAATTTCTAAAATATCCCAACTAATAGCAAACTTCTAAATTACCCTCATAACCAAACATGAGAAAACACAATCTGCTAACTAAACTTATATATATGATTTTGCAAAAAAGGATGTGAATTGAGAATAAAAAAATCCAATCCTACAAGTAATTTTTTTTTAATTTAAATAAATCATATTAATGTGCTGCTTAAAAAAATGGCAAGAGTGTAATTGGTTAAAAAAAAAATGATGAGTCCATGTGCAAGTGATAATTAACAACTCATACTCTACCATGTCAAAGTTGTAACAAAAAAATTAAGAAATAATTTGTGGTCCTAAATTTACTCAATTCTTTTGAGAAGTTAATCGCCCATGAGCACGTGGTCATGGGATTCTATAGCATCATCTTGCCATAACAACACCCACTGCATCTGGGATAATTATACCCAAGCACAATATTATTATTGTAGGGACACAAATTTTTGGCCTAGGCCCAAAAACGGATTTGGAAGTTGGTTTAGTGAGCTCAACACAATATATTTATAGAGAATAGGCTAAAGAGCTAGGTTTTAGTGATTTACAATAATGGCTAGAAAATATTTAAAGGATGAACAAGTATGAACTGCACATAAAGTTTAACAAAATAATTGTCCGAGGAGATAGATAGTGGATTAATACAACAGTTCTAAAAGTTAACACAGCTCTTAATGCTACAATAGTTCCTTTCTTTCTCCCTTTTTTCTATTTGTTCCAATCCCTTTCTTATGGGAGATCTTTTACATTATATAGTCCCTTTCAAGCCATCTTGATCATACACTTGTTAACCATCTAAGCCCTCACTTGAGTACACATCCCATCAAACATCTTCTTTTGTTATTTGTGAGTAACAGTAGCTGAGACTGCACTGTTCAGGGGTCTTTTCCCCATAAATGCGGCTAGAAAAGTTGCTGCAGTGCATTTAATGCAGTGGTAGCAGCTTTTCTTTGAGATATTTCTGTGTTCTTATCTCCTGTGTATGTGCTTGAAGCTCATCCTTCTCGTGGGAATTTCCTAAAAGGTCACCTAAATTGCCCAAATACTTGTTTGACCGATGTTCATTCCATCCGAGAAGGACAACCTACTCGGACTATACTCTCCACCCTTTCCTTGCGCGGTCCTCTATTCCGGGGCCTCTCCTACTTATTTACTCCTCCTCGAACGTATCCACATCCATGAATAAGGCCCAAGGCCCAGTATACAATTTTGGGTACCCCCACAATTATAATACCTAAGTCTTACCCATTTATATTCTATTTTGATTTCACATGAGGATGGGAAGTCATAAATTCAAAAAAATTATATAGTTTAAACACTCTATTAGTATTTATTTTTTGATAGCTTATTTTATTTGGGAAATGAAATACATGTTTTGATGACTTAACAAGTGGTATATATTTGTAAGAACTAACTTTTGGATGCATAACATTGGCTTTTAGACATATGCAAACACTTTTCTTATCCGGATGTGAGATAAATATCTTCTTTTTTTATGGTTTATTTCAAAGGAAAAATGAAGAAATGAAAGATGTGTTTTGAAAACTTACAAGTAATGTATAAATTTTATAATAGTATTACTTAAAAGTTTTAGGTATGATATCTAAGTGTTTAAATTTTTATCTTTCTTTTAAATAAAAATTAATAAATAAAATTCTTAGATTAAATCATTTGAAATAAATGATTATGATCATAGTGAGTAACATAATCAAGATGTAACGTAGAAGAATATTATATAGATTTAACTTGGATGTGTAAGTTAAAATATAAATAGTGAAAGTAAATTTTGTTTAAAAGATTGTTAATGGCTAATTGGTGACTATGCACATTCCATTTAATTGAGCTTTCTTGTTAAATCAAAGTATGACCAAGTTTAGTCATTTATTTTATGGGTATTTCAAACCAGAATGAAGTGTAAGCTAAATCTTTAATTATATGCGCATTTTACATTAAGGTAAAATCAATAGTATCCATTTGTTAATGGATTTTGACACTTTGTAATTGGTGATCATGGATGAGTTGCTAGTACTTTTCTTAATTGAATAGTTTTTTTGATGTGCAAGTTAAATTATTACTAAAAATAGAAGTTAGATTTTGTTTAAGAAGTGTCAAAAACCAGTTGTTGACAATATACAATTCGTATTTAATTGACTTGCATTTTGTTGCAAATTGGAATAAGACCAAGTTTAGTCCTTGTTTTCTTTCTTTCTTTCTTTTTTGTATAGATTTTCAAATTTTATGTAAGCTAAATAAGTTTTCCATTAACAAGGATGCACAATTAATTAGATTCCTTTTATTAATTCTACTTTTTGAATAAATAAATGGATTGATATCTAGTGATTAGTCTGGGGCTTAAGTCTCACGTCACTTGTAGCAAAAAAAAAGGCATCAAGTGATTAATGAATGAGGATGAGTCGTGACTATTGTTTGTAATTGTCTTTATTCAATGGTTGTTAGGATGCACTTCATATTCAAAGGGTTTGGTACTAATTTGTACCCAACATGGCATCATCTAATAACTTATACATGAAAAAAGAAAGCCAATCAATCTTACTATTAGTCAAGAATATTGTGTTTCAATATTATTACCTTCACAATTTTGATTAAATCAACCTCTTTTAATTTACTCATTGTAAGCAAAAAAGCAATCTTCTTTTACTCGTGGTAAGCAAAAAAATATAATTAAAAAAAAAAAATCGTGGTGTACTTCTTCAAAACTAGATTTTCCATTGGTTCACATGGCAAATGGCATGGAGTGTTTTTTTTTTTTTTTTTTTTTCGTAATTCTGAACATTATGAATAATCCTCTACTTAATAAAGAATATAACTAAATAATGCTAGGAGTTTGGTTATATTCTCCTCATTAATACTAAATGGCACCATTTTATTTACATATTTGCTTATGAGTGTTAAGTTTTTTTGTTTTTGTTTTTGTTTTTTTTTTTAATTTGAATTAATTTAGTTTAAAGATCAATTCAAATGTCTCATATATAATCATGTTTATATATATATATATATATATAATCTATATTTGAAAAAATGTCATAAACAATAATGTTCTATTAATTTCAATATTCAATATATTGATGTGCATGAAATATAGATAATAACGAACTATCATATATACATATTTGACCTTACTTTTACATTATTTTATGACTGATTACGTATTATAGTTGTGTTATAGGTGATAAGGACTTTACATGTCAAGTGGGGCTATGCCAATTGCTAAGCGAACTTGAAGAAACTAGGAAAGCATGAAGTAAAAGTTCAATGAAAAAGAAAAGAAAAGCAAAGCAAAGCAAGGAAAAGAAAGAAAAAGAATAAAAGAGATCAAAAGAAAGAAATAAAAAGTAAAGAGAGGAAAATATAATAGTTTGCTTTAGTAAGAGATGTAGAACAGGCTTGATTGCATGTTTGACATGGACCACCTTATTTCTTCACCAAAACACGAACCTGGGGGGGAGTTCTTACTTTTGGGCAACGTTGGGATTTTACTAATTACTAATAAGGCTTTAGGTCAGCCGCATGTGATGGATTACAAACGAGCAAATCAAAGCAATGTTAAGTAGACTAATTCAATTTGTATTAGGAGTGGCTTCTCATATATAAACCTTTGGTCAATTTGTAAAACTGTGGAGAGAAAATAGAGGCTACAGATGAAGGTGTAGCTTGTAGAGGCGGCTGCATGTGGCTTCTCTGTAACCTTTTTTGGTAATAGCATAATGATTGTTTCTTTCTATATTATATTTGTAGTTTAATGCTTACTATTGTATTTTTGTGTTTTATTTCAATTACTAAGAGTAGCTAAATTTTCAACTAATTTATAAAAGTACTTTTTTTTTTCAATATATATATATATATATTAAGCTGAAACATTCATTTTCAAAAGCACTTATCAAAACCAAGTCCAATTCCACTTTCAAAAGCAATAAAGGTCCAAAAAAAACTCAATGAACCCATCAAAAAGCTCAAAATTCAAATGTCATGCAAGTGTTTTGAACACAACCTCAAAATCTACAAATCTAGAACAAAACAAAACTGCAAAACTCAACAGAATGAGAAAATTCAACCTGGCTAGATCTCATATATCCATTCAATCAATCATGGTAACCATTTTAATCACATGCATGAAAAAGCAATTTAAACTCCAAAAACCCTAAGTAATCAATTCTCATCATATTAAAAAAAAAATCCAAAATTTAAGAAAAAATGGATGAAATTGAATCAAAACTAGAAATGAGAGTGGATCTAGATCTAGAAATTGAAGCTGGAGAATCTAATGAATGCGTTTTCAACTTAAGATTTCAGTTAAAAAAATGTGTGTAACAAACAATACAAAAAAAAAATGGGGAAAATACTATTTTTGGTTCTTAAACTTTGCCAAAAGTTTTTTTTTTTCATCCCTACACTAAGGCTGAGGGTAGTCAATTGGACCAGTACACCGTTTCTGATCCTTTGGGCAATCCATCGGCGCATTGGTTATTTTGTTGAAGCAAAGATGTATTTGGAACAATTGGAGGGTTCTAGTTAAGCTCCTATTGCATTGCACGGTGGGCCAAAATCCAGTTGATGCATGAATTGCTGTTCGAATAGCTCCGAAAGTGGTTGGGCCACCACATATAATGCCTACAAAAAGGGGTTACGGGAAACTTAAGTAAGTTTTTATTCATTAAAATGTATAAATTATATTATTTTAGCAAGAATTAAATTATCTTTATATAATACAAAATATAAAGAACCTGCTGCTAGAAGGATGCTATACAAGTCAGTAGAAGTCGCCACTCTATGAGCTATTACAAAATATGTCAACTGATCTAAGTAAAATGGGTGGACGCATGACCCATGTTTTTCATATTCATGCCCCCAAAAAGCTTCATTATCACCGTACATGTTTGGCCAGTATTGTATTAAAACATTCCTATCATCATCAGGTATCTGCCAAAATAATATATAAAAAATTAACAAATAAGTAAAATGCCAGTGTAATATTATTTGCCCTTTAACCAAAAAGCAAAAAAAAAAAAAAAAGAGAGAAAGGAAAGAAAAGAAAAGAAAAGAAGATTACAATACCGAATTATTATCAAATTTTGTATTTCCGGGGTATAGTGTGCAGTCATGAAAACATGGAAAACTATAACGTTGAGGCCATAGGCCATGCAGGGTGAAAGAAGGGGGTATTGGTTTTGTACATTGATGCCTGCCGGTGTTGCAGGCCGACTTTGGCCATTGTAAGACCACGGAATAGAAGTCATAAGGGACAGGGATGGAGTTTGGTGGTTGGGAAGCAGCTCTGACCACCATAGCTGCTAGGAACAAGAGAAGGAGCACATTCATTTTCATTTTTGATTATGTGGTGGATGAGAATAAGGCAGGGGTTTGGAGGATGAGAATGAGGCAAAGGTTTATATAGAAGTTAAGACTATTCTATTATGAAAGAAAGAAAAAGTGAGATTCCTAACATGCTTTTGGCTTATAAGAGTTTCCATTACTTCCCTTGTAAAGGTCAGAAAAACATATATAGACGTACACAACATGATTAAAAGAAAAACGTTAGAAAATAAGAAAAAATAGAAAAAGGTGTAAAAGAAGACAGTGACTTGAAGTCAAATGAAAGTGACCCAAGTGGGAATAATGCAATGCAAAACTACCTTCATATCATATATGTAAGGATCATAGTGGGGATCATCACAATTAGATACACTATTTAGATAACAAAAATTCTGAGAATTAGAAACAGACAACGGTATTTGATTCTCTGTCCGTACATGCAACCTCCATGCAACAGTACAATACTCTTGTACAGACGTTTCAAATTTTGTAACTAACATACATTATACACATTTCCACATTTCCACATATCCACACACATCATAACCTAGGTACACACTAATCCAATATAATGCATATATATATATATATATATATATACACGTGTGTGTAATTAATTAATTTGGCTAATAAAATGTTATTTACGAAAATAAGTGGAATATAAAAAAAATACCAAAATGACATCATATTAAAGTGGCAGAATTAGATTGGAAGATTACATTGAATAAGACCAAAAGTTAAATAAAAAATTTACTAAGAATTAGACAGAAAGATTACATTGAATAAAAGTAAAAGTTTAATAAAAAATTACTAAATTGAATTTTGGGCAAATTTTATCCTTAAAAAAAAAAAAAAAAAATTGCCCAAATGAGTGAGGGAATAAGGGCCTGAATTTTGTCCCTGTAGCCAGGTTGCCTTTCCCAGCTAGATTTCAAAACATAAGAACATGAGTGAAACAGAATCTGGGCCTCAAGTTTGGGCTCATGCGTCTCATTGTGGAGAGTTAACAATAGACGGGTTTGGCTATAAGATTACTTACGTTAAGCGCATATTTAACTGAATTGGTTGCTCATTAGTCATTACTTCTATTTGAGATCCGTTTATTTTGTTAAACTTAAAAAATTTTTACTGAAAGTACTGTAGATAAATGTAAAAGTTATCTGAAATAGTACAGTGAGATCCAAAGATTGTAACATAGTAGGGCAGTTTTTTTATTTATTACTAATCTCATCACACGTGTCTGTACATGCGATAATTTTTTTATTTTTTTTTATTTTGAGTTTAATATAATTTTTCAATTTGAATTTATCTATTATTAGTAAGGTTACATAGGAATTAATTTTTAAGAAACTAAAATTTATGATTTGAAAATAAGTAAACTGTTGGGTTTAGTGTGTATTAGTTTTTAAGAAAAATATATTACACGTGTGTGAGATATGTTCAAATAAAGAGTGCTAATTTTTAAGAAAAAAAGTTTATCTGGTAGTTTTTTTTTTTGAATTTTTTTTGAATTTTTTTAAGTTACAATTTTAACTTTATTTTAATTTTTTAAAAATATTGATTATCTAATCATATTAAATGTATTTTTGACATTTTACAAGCCATAACTAGGTTTCACTTCCATACAAACTCATAACCTATGCAATTCTATTCTATGTATAAACAAAGACCAATCCCTTAAAACCTTCCTCGCCCACCCTCCTAAAAAATAAAAAGGCAGAGAGAGTGACACTATTCTTCATTTTATCTATCTTCCTTAATATCACCCCCAAAAATCTCACTGCAAACTCCCCCTATATAACACTCAAATAAAACCCCAGAAAAACTTTCCCAGCAAAAATCAAGAGTAGAGGAGCAAATACCAGAAAATCCAACCAACTCAAGGGTAAATCCAAAATCCCTCTGCATTTCTCTTTTCTTTTTTGGTTCCAGATTCTTAAATTATATCACAAATCACACGCTTTGGTTAAAGAATTTCAATAGGCATGAGGCTACTGTTTGGCACTTCGGCTAAGTGGGTCGGATCAGTCCGACCCGTAAAAAATTTGAGCCATTACCCAATCAGCCCCCATAGTTCTTAGACCCAACCCACTAAGGTCTTATCTTAGCCCAATTAATTCTAAATTTTCCTTTTGCTTTTGGGTGAGTTGTGTATAACAGAATATAACGTATAGATCATAATTTCAACTTTGTTACATTTGTGTTTGAGTTGCGTACATTTTAGTTACCAGAAAATAATTTCTTACTGAAAGTATTAATTAGTGTCAGAACTTATACGATTCACATACTACGTACAATACAACCTATATTAAAGAAAATCATACTGTACATGAGTATATCACTATGATATGCTTTAATTTTCTTCCTTTATTCGTCTAAAATCTAAACAAAAAAGAACTCTATCCTTCCAAGACCAAATAGTTTCTCGTCTGTGTGTTTGTTGGTATTCATTTTCCTCTTTGTAACCCATGAAATTAAAGGAAGAAAAGCAATTTTTACAACTAACGAAGTACTGCCTGAAGACTTAATTATACAAATTTTGCTATGGTTGCCGGTGGTGTCTTTATTACGATTCAAGCGTGTGTGTAAATCATGGTATGCTCTCATTAATGGCCAAAACTACATCAATAAGCACCTTCTCCACAACTAGACCACCTCTAAAAAGAATAGGAACACAAGTTTCCTCCTTATCCAACACCAAAAATCTTCCAATGATCATGTTTTCTCCAAGCTTCAATATGAAACTTAACACAAGCTGTTCCTTCACCGTATTTTGGTATTCCTAAGCATATACAAATTAACATAGTGAGCTCAATTAATGGTCTCGTTTGTCTGGATCTTAACGCTGGTGGCTTAGATATTGTTCTATGGAATCCAGCAACAAATGAAACAAAAGTTGTTCCCAAGTCCGGTATATCCTACCCCCAAGGTAGAGCCTTAACTAGAGATATTGGGTTTGGTTTCGACTTCAAAATTAATGACTATAAGGTGGTCAAACTGTTAGAAATCTTTGACCCAAATCCTGAATTGTATTTCTATGAAATAATTTTTTTTTTTTTATGCAGTTGAGGTATATTGGTTAAGTACTGGTTTATGGAGAACAGTTAGTACTTCTGCCCCAGTCATTTTATATACCGTAGTCATAATAGGACATACACGAGAGGGATGTTTTCTTGGAGTGCAATTATTGGTAATGATAATTATGATTCCTTTCAGGGCATTTTATCATTTGATATGAGCAATGAGGTATTCCTAACAACAACATTACCAAACGGCGTTTTTGAGGATCCCATTGATACTTGGAGAATTTTTTTTTTTTTTTTGTGCTCAATGAATTGGTTTCTCTAGTTACTTTTGTTAAAGATAGAGAACGATTGTTGAATTGTTTTCATATTTGGTCACTGCTTGAATTTGGTGTTAGGGAGTCTTGGACTAAGCTATTCACTATTGGACCTACTATGGGAATTGAAAAACCACTAGGATTTTAGAAGAATGAAAGGTTGTTTTTGAGAAATAATGAGGGGCAATTGCTCTTGAATGACCCCTCGGCCCAACAAATGACTAATCTTCAAGTTGATGGACGACCGATGCAGATGATTACTTATGTTAAGAGTTTAATTTCTTTCAAAGGAGGAAATGATCTTGAGGAACAAGGCAATTCATAAAAAAGGGTTCAGTACTCATCTATATCTCCGTTGGAAGTTTTTGCAAGCAACATACATGATTGTTTACCATATGTTTCTAATAAAGTATTAATGTTTCCAAGTGATGTCTTTCTTTCTTTTCTTTTCTTTTTTCTTTTCTTTTTTTTTTCAATTTTTGGGAAGTAAGTGATGTGTTTTTCGACTGGTATTTTATATCCTTATTCTTATTGAAACAACCAACAACCATGAGCGAGGGTGGAAATGATTTTATGATTAAGAAAGCATACATAAAAAAAGAGGGTTCTTGACAAAATCTTTTCTAACACAGTACTTTTCCAATTTATACTTCCTCATCTATCCCAAAAAACAAAATAATTATTCTACCTTATTACACAAATCATGTTCCAACAACCAAATCAAGGTATTTCTTTTAGAGATTAAATTCAATAAGGACGAGGTGTAAACCCTTTAGTTTATACCACAGCCAATAAGGACATGCCACATCAAACTTATACTTAAACTCATTGTAAGATCAATACATCCTAATACACCTAATAATATCTCAATTATAGCAACACACTTATGATAAATTTCCAAGCCTTCAGCTTCCAAACAGATCTCAATTATTTCTAAAGCCGCAAATTCGCAACAAACTTCATCCATAGGAATTTAATCTCATTTCAAAATAGCAATACCCAAAATGTGAAGATATCAAAATATAGCAATGCCCAAATAAATCAAAATATAGCAAAACCCATCAATATTGAGAACAAGAACAAATCACCTAGGTCCAGCAAGGTAGTGCGGCGACAAATAGAGGTCCAACGAGGATTATGGCTGGAGATGCCGGAGCTGAGGAAGGGGTGAGATGTTAGGGAAAATGTGAATAGGTTTTTTTTTTTTTTTTTTTTTTTTTTTTTTTTTTTTTTAATTCAGATGTTATTAGGTGTATTAGGATGTATTGGTTTTATAATGAGTTTAAGTAAAAGTTTGATTTGGCATGTCCTTATTGGTAGGTGTAAACCAAAGGGTTTACACCTCGTCCTTATTGAATTTAATTTCTTTCTTTTATACCTCCTATCCTTGTATGTCTCAAGTATTTTACAGTTTATCAAAAATCAAGAAATATTCAACATCAAAATTATTTTAAAAAAGGGGGAAAAAAAGTAATTTGCATTAAAATCATTAATTAGTCTATGAAAAAAAAAAATCAAATAGGTGGTGAGCAAAACCACCAAAATGCCCATATTCAAAACATCTAAACACTCCGTTCGAAAGCAAAACAACCAAGAACAAAGGGGAAATAAAGAGATAAAAGACGAAAATGTGAATGGTTTTGAGGAAGATGTTGGTAGCAAATTATAAAAAAAAAAAAAAAAGAGTCTACACCTTCTGTCAAGAGTTGAATATGAAGAATATGTGTGCTTTATTTAAGCAACATTCTTCTCATTTGCTTGTTCTTTTCATACACCATTGAACTTAAGGTGACTAACAATAAGAGTAGTATTAAGATTCCTAATCAGTATTTTATTGTTTTGTATTGGATATGCTTAAGCAGGTGAGGACAAGACCATATATTGATAGGCTAAAAATGTATTGACCCCTTTGGTAAATTAATCAATTAATTAGCAAAGTGAAATTAATTAGATTCAATTTCATGCAATAAGCGTGGTAGCACAAACAAATCACCAACTAAGTTAAATGTAGTGGAAAATAAATTTGACACAAGTGATTTTTTTACAAATTGGGAAAACCACTAAGGCAAAACCCTATTGAGTGAATTTAAAGTCACCACTCTCGAGAATCTGCTAATATCAAAACAAGCAATTACAAGTAAAAGGAATTGTAAAACTTAATATCAACTTACAGTTGAACCATTATCTCAATACTCAATTGGACTTGTGATTTAGCAGTAATCTCTCCTTTCAATGCACAAATCTCAGTACGTAACTAACCAATGATGCATGGATCCCAATACATGACTAACATCCCAATTTGAGAAAGATGTTGGCTGTAAAGTTCTTCAGTTCATCCAACAATGAAGATCAATAAGTTCCTTGGTCACAAAACCCTTGGTGCAAAGACATAGTAGTTTCTAGAGAGAATATGATGAACTAGGACAAATTCTATCTCTGGTCACAATTTGCATGCACGATGACTTTGTATCAAGTTGCACCACCTTTGACAGCCCTTAAAATAATCCTTATATATGTCTAGGGTTGTAAGGGTTGTAAGAAAAGAAATCTACACAAATACACATAGATATGCGTGAAATTAGATTCTGGAAATCTAAATTTTGTAATTCTCAATAGATACAGCTTCTGTTGAGCTGCTGTTGAGCATTAGCATTAAAACTCAACAGAAATGAATCTATCAAGCTATTTGTCGAGTTTTAACGAACAACACTTCTTCACTTGTTTTTTGGACAGATTTGTATAACTTCAATACTAAACTTGAATTCTTGTTCCTTGAAGTACTAAACTCATCATAAATCTATCCAATTACAAGTAAAATATGTTTTGTCAAAAAATTAGACAATTTACATAACATATATCTCTAACAAGTCTCATATATGTCCTAAATATATTATCGAATCCTTAAACAATCATTATGAATAAATGTTCTTTCCTAACAGAAAGAATTTATCGTATAAGAGAATCACATAACCAAACCCAAGCCAAAATTGAAATCAATTCAATAAAACCTAAGCCTAAATCATGTTAAAGGGAGTGTTTTGGAGTTTTGATTTTTGATTCCCCTAAAAGAAATGTAATGTGTTTTAATCTATTGAATTGTTTCGAACTTTTAAAATTTTTTAAATCTTTATTTTATTTTTGCCTTATTGACTATAAGTAAAATATATCTTTATTTTTTTGAATTAGAATGGTAAAAAAACTAATTACATATAAAATTAAATTATTATACAATATTGGCTTCTTTTTTTTTCTTATAAAATAAAACATGTTGCAAATCTATCCTACCGAGATATGAGTTTTAGAAATCAAAAATAGATAAAAAGAAAAAGTGTACAAAGATACCAAACTGATGTGTGTGTGTGTATAATAGAGCAAGCGCTATATGTTTAAAACCCTTAATCTATCAAAAACAATGTATATGCACACCATAGAACTAAACACCTTTGCTTGTTATGCTTTTGTCAAATTCGCCCCTACAATATTATTAGATTGTGTGGAACAATTAAACATTCACTTTTTTAGAGAGTTTTAACATATGACATCTACTTCTAATGATGCTCTTTAATATCCTACCAAGACACCAATTGGTTTTTGGTGTAAGCGAAGATTGAATTTCAGATATCTTCTTCAATCATCAGAGACTCTAATTGGTTTTTGGTGTAAGCGGAGATTAAACCCCAGATCTCTTATTCAACCATCAAAGACTTTACCAGTTGAGCTAACTGGAACCCACATTAAACATCCACTTGAATTCTTTTACAAATCTAATTTGCTTCTTTCCTAATTTTGTTAATCAATTTAGGCCAAACAAAAATTTACTAAAAAAAAGTAAATAATATTTTCAGAAATTTATTTTTCGACTTTCCTTAGAAGAATTCATTTTAAGATATTCCAAAATAAAATAGAGACCTAATAATTTGGACTTAGAGTGTAATTTATGTGTAGTATATAAAAGTAACAAATCAGGAAATATTGTTATTAAGAGGATGTTAAGCAAAAAAATGTCAACAATAGCATGCTTATTCTCATACAATAGTTGTTGGAGTGATCGGAATCGCAATTCCACTCATACAAAACCATTTGAGCTACACATAGTTCTACTTGTAAATTTTCAATTCCAATTTTGCATGACGTGGCTTCTTACAATTTCTACTTTTTTTTACCTTGAACGTTCTTATTTAATTCATTCATATATAATTACAAAAAAATGAACCAAAATATATATACCATCAATATAATTGAATCATACATAATTACTATACATGGCAAATAAAATTTATCAACTGAATCAAACCGATAACCTTTTTTTATTTAATATTGGTGTTTAGGAAGACATGCATGTCAGTTTCGTTGTAAACTCAGTTGCATCCTTGAATTCTTTAATCTTGTATGACTTTTCAGGTTTAATCCCTGTTTGAAAAGAAGAAGAAGAAAAAAAAAATTAATAAAATCCTAGCTTGTTAATCTTTTTTCAAGTTCACTAGAAGTTTTAAAATTTGAAACAATTTTTTTTTTTTTAATCTATATGAGGTTAACGGCCTCTTTCAGCCGCAAAATAAATGAAGAATAATAAACACCATACCAAAGATTACTAATACTAAATTGCTAATAAGTCAACAACGGAATACAGATGATGTGAGAATAATATATGGTTAAACGTTAAATTCATTATTTTCCAATTACTTAAAATTTTGGCCCAATTAGTAATCTATCATGATATTAGAGTATACGTTCGTGAGTTTAAATTTGATTTTTGTATTAGGTCTCATTTAAAAAGTTAAATTGGATGTCAAATTATCATTTAATTTTTCAAAGAGACAAAACAAACAATACTTTTGTAAGATTAAATTTTGGTTCCTTGGGACAGACAAGATAATAAATAAAATTCACTGACAAAAGATCTTGAATTGTAATATAGTTGGCGACCTTGGAACATTGGTCTAGGTCTGTATTGCAGAATGATGCGGGCCATTGAAGGATTCATAATACACCCCATGAACATCATGGACGCCAATGGTCACCAAAACCAGCACTTTCATTCTTTCTATGCACCAAACACTACTTATAATTCAACAAAAATGTATGCTCATAACCATTGGGTTTATACAAAGCATTTTTTTTTTTTTTTTTTATACAAGATAGATATTCTACTTTAACTTAATTTAAGTGTATATGTGTGTAAAGCTCCATCGTAGAGACTTGAACCCCAGTTTTTACCTCCTACACCCCACAAACACTTTAATTTATACGGCAAATGCATTTGTGATGTGTGTAATAGCGCTGCCAGTGAAATTTTGGCTTTTATTTTGAGCTTGGTCAATGAGATTTGGGCTATGATCTTGAAAATATAGGCATCCGCTTGAAGCTAAATTTCTCTAGGATGTGACAAAACCCAAATCGCCTTTTTTTTTTTAATACAAGATATAAATTATACTCTATCTTAATTTAAATATATATGCATGTAAAGCTTTAAATTTCCTTTTCACTAGAGAACTTTTTATTTAAATATGTAATAGAATTAAGGTGCAATATCCTTCTCATTCTTGGATTCGCTAGAAAACTGTGAAATGCTTAGCTAATAATCAAATTTTGAACAAACAATCGTCTACAATCCAAACCACTCATAATTTGGCTCCTGGTTCTTGTCCAGAATTTTGTCTCCATAATATTCTTAGGATCTTTTTCAAGAAATAGGACAAAGGAACCACGATAACTAGACCAAGTAGCACCTAGATTCACATTTATGGACCAAGTTGTACTGCAATCATATTATTAATATTAGTATAAATTATGGCAAGTTGGCAACTTATCTTTTCCCTCAGCTATATTTACATTAACACTTAATTTTTTTCCCCTTTGTAATGGTTCTAGATTAACTTAATTGGGTACCCATGCTTCTAAATTGCTTTCAAGTGTATCTAGCATGAATCCAGTCCCTCTTCAGATTTAACCAAATAGAAGGCCCTTCCAATCTGCAACCATCCCTTAAAATCAAATTTATTTCTAAGTATAGTTGCATTAGGTAGTATATAGAATAATAGAATGTAATCAGTGACAACAAAAGCATATTCTATATAATCACCTTAATTAAGATACAAAGCGTGCCAGCACTTCCCATTAAGACCGTCTAATTAACCCATTTAATATTGCACATTACATAATCATGGAACCCTTCTTTAAATTCCATTTAACTAGAATAGAATTGATTGATATTACCCCCAAGTCATGACATTGTATATATTTTTTCCCCTATTATTGGTTGGAGTAACTCACCCTTGCCTTGCTAAATTGATATCTTGACTTGCAAATGAAGGCATCATGTCAGCATGAAATCTTTCCAATAGATTAGCTCAAATCAAGATTACATTGAAGTGCAAAGAGGAATTAACATGACATTTACATTACGTTTCTTGTGTAGTAACAGGATGAACTTGCAAAGAAGAGTGAAAGAAGAGACATATAGCTGAAATATCATCCATGGCAATTCGCTGCCTCTTGCGCTTCCATGCGTGTGCAGCACACTCAACTAGATGTTTAGCTGACTTGGCTCTGTCTGGTGTTGAAGATACAAGTTGTACAGCTTCTTTCGTTTGAGATAACATCCCATACCTAAATAAGAGAAGCAATGAAATTTGTTAGTGTATTTTTAGCAATATCATTGTTCGTGTTGCAAGTCTCCCAGAAACTCAAGAAAACACATTCAGAAATAACGATATGTTTTCATTTGTAATGAAATATAGATTGGTAGCATATATTGGAGTAATTTCCCTTTTAAGTTAGTACAAAAAGGCTGCTTTTCTTGTTAAAAAAAAGGTAAATAATATTTTTGGAAATTTATTTTTCGACTTTTCTTAGAAGAATTCATTTTAAGATATTCCAAAATAAAATAGAGACCTAATAATTTGGACTTAGAGTGTAATTTATGTGTAGTATATAAAAGTAACAAATCAAGAATATTGTTATTAAGAGAATGTTAAGCAAAAAAATGTCAACAATATCAAGAATATTGTTATTCTCACACAATAGTTGCTGGAGTTATTGGAATCGCGATTCCACTCATACAAACCATTTGAGCTACAAATAGTTCCACTTGTAAATTTTCAATTCCAATTTTGCATGCCCTGACTTCTTACAATTTCAACAAATTTCTTTACCTTGAACTCTCTCAAAAAAAAAATTTCTTTATATATATGAATCAAAATATATATTTACACCATCAACATAGTTGCTGGCACTTAATGGTTAGATTAGTAGCAAAGATAAATGGGATGATTTTGAAAACACAATCAAACTTGGTGGATCAAATAAAAGTCTCAAACTCAAGGTAACAAAATGAAAATAACCTCAAACTTAGTAGGAGGTCCAATGTCTAATTTAATCCAAAGAATATTTTCTATTCTTTAGCTTACATGAAAGTCATTGATTTATTTTTGAATATCTAATAATTTAATGAACAAAAGCTTTTATTTATGAAATCAGATCCTAAACGATAAAATATATATATATATATATATATATATATATAGAGAGAGAGAGAGAGAGAGAGAGATGGGTTCAAGTTTCTCTCTGCTCTCTTTTTCTCATCCACTACATGTTTCTCTCTCCTCCATTGCTCTTCCACCTCCATTTTCATAAGGTTCCACCTCCACAGCCACATAGATTTAATGATCTTTAAAATTGCAATTCTATTCTAATTTGAAGGGTTTGAATCCAAAAAAGATGTTCCAACTTCAAGAATAAAAATATGATATATTGTTACATAACCACCCGCTTTCTAGACTAAGATGGTTCTACAAGAATTTATAGCACAAGTGGGTGACAAATTCATGCATATCACATATTTACACCAAACTAGCTAGGCAAGGATGCACCATTAACCAATTTTGAATAACAGTTTTTTTTTTTTTTCTTTTTCTTACAACTAAAGATGAGGCAAATTGTTATCGTCTTCTAACTTCTCTGATGATTTTGAGAATGAGGTGTATCGCCCTCTAACCAGATTGTTTATTGCGTGAGAAGCCATTGGCACAAGAAGGCATGAAGACATAATTGTGGCATAACCATACACAAGCCAACAAAAGTTGCCTTGAAACATGTCAAACACCAAATCTTGATTAATTGGAGCCCACAGTGCCTAAATATGGAGGTGGAACTTTATGAAAATAGAGATTGAAGAGCAATGGAGGAGAGAAAAACGTGTAGTGGATAAGAAAGAGAGTGTAGAGGGAAAAATATACCTATTTTTGGAATTAGAAATAGGTATGGAATGTTATAAATAAGAATAATAAATGAGATATTTATCAGAATATCAGCATTAATGAGTGCATTTTTTTAACCATTGGATCTACTTAAATCCAATGATTTAGAAAAGATGTAACTTTTTAAAGTTACACCAAGTGTAACTTGAATCCATCTCATATATATATATATATATATATATATTATCTATTTTTGGGTTATTTGGAATCTCAAATGAGAATACAAATCTTAAATTCAAAATCAATACAAAAAATTAAATGGAAAAACAATTTACTTAAGCAAAAATTATTATTTTGAAAAAAAGTTACTAATGATCGGTCAACAACCAGTCAACAACGTTCAATTATCTTAGTCATTGATACCAATTTCACCCATGCAATAATCTCTTCTTCTTTTTTTCTTTTTCTTTTTTTTTTTTTATTTGTAACATTGCAATCAATGTTGACTCCAAGAATTTTTTTTGAAAGGGTCGTTAAGAAATTTAAATTATATAAAATTAAATAAATAAAAAAAACTTGAATATAGAGTCATAAAAAAAAAAATTGCAAATATATGAAATTTTACAACTTCTACAAGTTTTCATATTTCTAAATCATATAATACATTATAGTGATCATTATTAGTTTTTATTATCTATTGTCAATGTAGCTAGATGTGACTATTTTATTTTGTTAAATTTGTATAACATTTATTTATTTTTATGTAGTTGTCATTATTTTTAGAAAAATATTTTAAACTAAAATGACAAAATGCAACCCACTGACACTATATTATTTATTAACCGACACTTTTATATTCATTCATACATAAATATTATACTAATTAAGTGTCTACTTAACCAATTAAATATATCAACAATTGCTAACTTTGCTATTTTTTTTTTCTTTAAATACGTACTAACATAAATAATATACTAAATGTCTAATTGTTGTTTAGTTTTAGGTTGTACTAATTTATGAGAGTGTGCAAGATTTCGGCCAATATATGCAAAAATATTTTGAAGCATAAAATAAACTAATAAAAAAATTATTATTATTATTATTATTATTATTATAATAATGCCTACACTTTTTGAACCCCTGAAAACTAAGTGCGGCCGCCCCTGATTGCAATAATCTCAATGCCTATAACTTGATATTTAATTGACCACACACTTTATTTTATACGGCAAATACATTTTGTCATGTGAGTAATAGCGCCACCAGTGAAATTTAGGCTTTTATTTTGGGCTTGATCAATGAGATTTGGGCTATTATCTAGTAAATATAGGCATCCACTTGAAGCTAAATTTCTCTAGGATGTGACCAAACCCAAATCGCCTTTTCAGAGAACTTTTGATGTAAATATGTAATAGAATAGAATTAAGGTGCAATATTCTTCTCATTCTTGGATTCGCTAGAAAACTGTGAAATGCTTAGCTAATAATCAAATTTTGAACAAACAATTGGCTACAGTCCAAACCGCTCATAATTTGGCTCCTAGTTCTTGTCCAGAATTTTGTCACCATAATATAATTTTCTTAGGATCTTTTTCAAGAAATAGGACAAAGGAACCACGATAATTAGACTAAGTAGCACCTAGATTCACATTTATAGACCAAGTTGCACTACAATCATATTATTAATATTAGTATAAATTATGGCAAGTTGGCAACCTATCTTTTCCCTCAGCTATATTTACAATAACACTTTTTTTTTTCCTTTGTAATGGTTCTAGATTAACTTAATTAGGTACCCATGCTTCTAAATTGCTTTCAAGTGTATCTAGCATAAATCCAATCCCTCTTCAGATTTAACCAAATAGAAGGCCCTTCCAATCTGCAACCATCCCTTAAAATCAAATTTATTTCTAAGTACAGTTGCATTAGGTAGTATATAGAATGTAATCAGTGACAACAAAAGCATATTCTATATAATCACCTTAATTAAGATACAAAGCATGCCGCCGCTTCACATTAAGACCGTCTAATTAACCCATTTAATATTGCACATTACATAATCATGGAACCCTTCTTTAAATTCCATTTAACTAGAATAGAATTGATTGATATTACCCCTAAGTCATGACATTGTATATTTTTTTTTTCCCTTATTATTGGTTGGAGTAACTCACCCTTGCCTTATTAAATTGATATCTTGACTTGCAAATGAAGGCACATGTCAGCATGAAATCTTTCCAATAGATTAGCTCAAATCTAGATTACATTGAAGGGCAAAGAGGAATTAACATGACATTTACATTACGTTTCTTGTGTAGTAACAGGATGAACTTGCAAAGAAGAGTGAAAGAAGAGACATATAGCTGAAATATCATCCATGGCAATTCCCTGCCTCTTGCGCTTCCATGCCTGTGCAGCACACTCAACCAGGTATTTAGCTGACTTGGCTCTGTCTGGTGTTGAAGATACAATTTGTACAGCTTCTTCGTTGGAGATAACATCCCATACCTAAGTAAGAGAAGCAATGAAATTTCTTAGTGTATTTTTAGCAATACCATTGTTCGTGTTGCAAGTCTCTCAAAAACTCAAGAAAACACATTCAGAAATAACAATATGTTTTCATTTGTAATGAAATATAGATTGGTAGCATATATTGGAGTAATTTCCTTTTTAAGTTAGTACAAAAAGGCTGCTTTTCTTGTTGCTTCATCAGCAATAGTCATTAACTTGAACTTTCATGAAACATACATCACAATGATACTTAGTGATCTATCATAATTTTCCTTTTAAGAAATAGAGTCACAAAATTAACTCCTCCTTAATAACAGCAATCTCAGTATAGGACTTCATTAAAGCTATGTTAAGGTCGACAAGAATGTTAAATTTAAGATGGTCCTTTTACAGCAATCATTGAGGGTCATAAATTTATATTCTTCTGATTGCATAAAGCTTAAGTTTATTAAAGTATGTTTATAATACATACCCCATCAGTTGCAAGCACGACGAATTGGTCTCTGCTAGTTATATTCCGCTGTGTCACCTCTGGCACAGAAATTAGTCCAAAGCCCTTTACACAGTAATCACCAAAGGCTCTAGACATTGCCAGTCCTGGTGATTCTTCATCTGGCAGCCAGACCCTGTGCACCCCTGGCTCATCATTTAGACAGAACACTCGCCCTTTACACTGAACTATCCTCTCAGCCTCCTCTGCAAACAAAATCAACAAAGATGTTACACCACATTAGATTTCTTCTTCAGAGAGATAGAGAGAAGGCAAGGCAAAGAGGGAGACTAACGAGGTAAATTGGGCTTGAAATCAACAGTGAGCTGAACTGGCACCAAGCTTCCATCATCTGAAGTGGTACCCAATACAGCACGAGAGTCGCCAACATTTGCAACAATAATGAGGTCACCCTGATAGAAATATAAATGAAAATTTAACCCTGAGCAAAGTGTATTAATACCAGTAATCATTCTTTATAGGTACATTCAGTTTTATCATTTAAGTAATTGGCCTCCCCCTATCCTCTTTTTGCTCAATCTTCGGGTAGTCTATACTGACCTCATATGGTATCTCCAGAGGAACAGAGGATATAAAGAGCAACAGACTAATCCCTGGGTGAGTGTGGTCCTTTGTCCCACATGCACCGGGTAATTACATGGAGGAATCTCTTTGGAGTAGTCCCTATGTGTTAGCTAAGAGACTTGAACCCACAACCTCATGGATTACATGAAGATTGGAAAGCACAAGACCAACCCCGTGGTCCAAATAAAGTAATCTCTGATTAGAAATAAAGGTTACCTAATTTGCATTTTCAATTGACTAATGGAGAACCAATTTTACACTGATACATAATTCTCAGAATTTGGAATCTCGATTACCTGTCTGACAATTGAGAGGGCAGTTGTCCCGCTGTTGAATGAATCTATTTTACGATGCTGCTCAAGTTCTTTATCGATGGCTGCACAAGTTTGTACGTAGGAATGCTTCCATATATTGAACCGATGATGCTTTTTATCAGATTCCAAGTCACATTCTGGGTCAAGAGAAGTTTGAGCAAGGGTCTCCTGCCAATTGGATAGTAAAGATGGTGGCATCAATTCTCTGACTGTTTTTGCCACAAAATGGCCCCATGCTCCATGCCCATCAAAAACCCCACAAAATATCATGTCTTCTTGGCATCCAAATTCCTACACCACCAACACAAAAATTATTTACATTTATCAATAACATAAGTGAGGATGCTTAATTTGATTGCGAAGATAGGAAATGAAATTGTAAAATGGATCTTAATATGTCTTTTCTTTTAAGTTATTGTATCCAATAAAAGTAAACAAAAATTTAATTTTTCCTTGCTTTTTAGTTCTACAATGTCTAGGCAATGAATAATGGAACATAAGGTAAGAAATCTGCCAACATTTTAAGCATACCTCCCACACAATGCAGCAATCCTGGTTCACTCCTTTCCTGCCTCTCTTAGAGAAAACTGAGGCAAAATTGTTAGAACCATCAACATTTACAACACCAGAACTACGTAAAATCAATTCATTCTTCTTTGCCTCCTTTGCCATTGTCTCTGCAGCATCTCTTCCACTACAAATCCCAGAGTTCTTCCCTCTTCTGAACCAAAACGACCTCGCCAGCCCATTGAACATGGAGGATAAGTGCCCCATCAGCTCCACGATTCAATTTCCACGACACAATGATATGAGGCGTGGTGTGGTGCTTCCTTTTTGAAGACTCAGAAACCTTAACATTAAAAATTCATTATAATCACATACAGTACATAGGGATCTTGTAAAGAATGAGTGCAAAGAAAAAGAAAATGCTAAAATATTCTTAAGAATGAAGCCTTCTCTATAATTTTCTCCGACATTCTTTCTTGAGAACCAAACAAAAGCATATTGAATTGAGTGTTACTGTAACTAAAGGACATGATCTGACTCAGAAAGCTAAGAACCACAGAATTTATTAACCAGAAACAAACAAACAAACAAAAAAAAATTGATCTGAAGGACATTACAGAGAGCATTCATATTCTTACACAGGCAATTCCATCATTGCATCTAGTATTTGTTTAATCAGCAGCCTAGAATTTTCACTAACATAAGAGGGGAAAAAACTAAAATTTCAAATTTATTTCTTTTAGAGTTTTCTTTTCTTCCATCGTTTGCAAACCAGAAGAATGAGACAAAGCAAACATCTAATTCAATACTTCATGTTTGTTCATTTTCTCGTCTACCAAAGAAGGGTTTCCATTTCTTTTTCTTTTCGTTCCTTCATTTCCTCGGAATCCAAGCAACACAGAATTCTCTGATTGGTTGCTGTGAAAATATTTGAAGCTTCAACCATTTGGAACCAGACAAACAATACCCAGAAGAAAATTCATACAGAAAACACACAAAACTGAGCTGAACTACGCTCTCATCCATCAAAAAAGCCAAACTAAAACAACAACAAAACCCAAAACCTTCTCTTATTTTCTTTCATCTTCACACCAAACAAAAACAGAACACAATCCAAGAGTTTCAAACCCCAAAAAAAAAAAAAAAAAAAAAAAAAAAAGACTAATCAAACATGCAAAAGACCTTGAATTCCCCAGCAAATTTTTGGTCAAAAAATGAGGGACTAGAGCTCCAGAATCTGACACACTAGCCGGGAAATGGGGTTTCCTTGCCGGAAAGTGACGAAATTCAGAGCAATAGAGCAGAGACTTGGAGGAAACGAAGCTACAGAGCCATGACAATCCATAATAGAGTCTAGGTGTATTGCTTGGCTGTGGTTTTATCTGAGGAGAAGAAATCAACGACAGAGAGAGAAAGAGAGAGATACCCTTTGCGGCATACAAAGTTACAATTATCAATCACTGTGTACGTAACCTCTCTAAACTCTGTATGAATCTATGCGCTTTGTGTAACTAAAAAAGACTTTGCTTTTAAGGGTTCAAACTGCAAAGATTGTGTTTTATGCGTGTGTTCCTGTGTAACATGTGTATGTGCCTTTTTTTCCTTTTTCTTTTTTTAAATAAACAGTCAAGACAAATTTTGTGTATTACTTTTTTTTTTTTGGATAATTTTGTGTATTATTTTGTTATAAATGTTTTGTTAATTTTGTGTCACAGAAAAATTTTTAAATTATATATATGAATGATGAGGTGTTTTCAATGATGCATATCACTTTATTTATTTCTTTTTTTTCTTATCTTTCTTGACCATGTTTATATAGGATAACTTAAATTAATTGGTTTATTTGGCTTTAGAAATAAGTCACCTAACACCCCCCCCCCCCCCCCCAACCCTTCCCCCAAAAAATAAAAAATAAAAATAAGTCATCTAAAAGTTAAGGTTTTAGTGTGCCTTTTCCCTTTAGAGATTTAAAAAGTAAAATAAATTATATTTTTATCCTTTAAAGTTTGGAATTGTTTTTAATTTAATCATTTTACATTTCAACATTTCATTTTAACTATTTATATTTGATTTTATTTTCATATTAAATATATCATCTGTTTTCTTAAATAATTAGATCGTTTTGAATATATTTTTCTCCCTACAATAATATCATTTTTACATTCCATAACACTTTAGAGTTAATATCTTAATAAAATAGTTAAATATTAAGAGCATTTAATCTTCATATTACTAACAAAATGGACGGCATAATAAATATAAATAACAAATTAAACATGAAAAGTCAAAATAAAAATATTAAAATGCAAATCACCAAAATAAAAAATAATCTCAAATTTAAGGGTCATAAGCGTATTTTTGTAAAATTTAAATTATTTTTAGTCGAAGTTTATTTATAGTTTTTTGAAACTTTTTTTTTCTCAATACAATTATTTTTATTCTAGTTATTTTTTTTAACAAAATAAGCTCTTTCTAAATGGATACTTAAAAAGCTATAAAATGTTGGCCTTAAAATAAAGTCCGCTTTTAAATTTAATCAAGCTAGCTCTTAATGGCTTATCAATGCAGATAGGAAAAATGAGATTTCCATAGTTTCATTGTTGATCAGTATAGGGTCAACTAAGGGTAGTTTTGGGAGATTTTAATTAATCAATAGAAATTTAACTTCTACGACTCTAGGTATCATATTGATAATTGGAAGATCGATTCGTATGTAGTTTAATACCATTGTGTCATTGTGGACAAATAAAAAAGAAAGAAAAAAACATGAAGAATTATATAGTTAGGTACCAATTTTAGTCAACTACAGTTTGCCAAATTATGGGATTAAACACAAAATTTTCAATAGGTTTCTCTGTATCGTTAGTATCGTATTGACCAATGCGTTTTAACTTTTAACAATGACAGCTTTTTTTTCAAAACACTATTCATGAATTTCATTAGAATCTAAAAAAATTTCAAACTTGTTCAGCTAAATTTCAAATCAAGTTTTGAAAACTGTCTATATTTTGAAATCTAGTTCTTTGATTTCAAAGAATGTCCATGCGTGCTGAGGGTCCTTTTATGAAATGTAATTGTCTATTACTTAGAATTAAAATATGACAATGCTTTAGACTTTCAGTTAATTTGCAAAATATAAGGGTAATTAAAGTTTCTTCTCAAATGCCGTACCCATATGTTCAACTTGTTACTTTTTTTTTTTTTTGAGAAAGTTCAACTTGTTACTTTAAATAGCCATGACAGTATTAAATAGCTAAGCATGTTAAAAGGAGAAGAAAAAACCATATAGTATGTGTATGACGATATTTTAGTTCCTAGATTTTTTTTCATTTTAAAGTTTGTTTATACATTAAAGTATTTGGTTGAAGACTTGAAGGTTCTTCTTTCTTCTTCTTTTTTTCTTTTTTCTTTTTCTTTTAAAATTGTTTAGACCTCTCTTCTCTAGTATTCAATGACCATTAATGGCTGGTTGTATTTGGTACTTGGCAGACAATTCGGACATTGGAATACTGGTGATGACATGCAATAATTTTGTGACTCAGATATTTTGCACTTCGTGGGAACCGCTTTCGATTTTATACACTACTATTTTAATGAGAGAGATAAGTATGGCATATATATAATATGAAGCATAACACCTATTATAAAAATAAAAAATAAAAATACATCAATTATGATTAGAACAAATATATGGATGACCTTTTGTTGGCCTAAACAAGGGGAAAATTCTTAAAGTGTTCTAGAGCATGGAAAAATAATGATTTTTTATCTCATATTCTTAATAGATCCTACCATAAATTTAATGAGTATACCCTATTATGAATGTGAGAGAAGGAAATATCATTCTCTGTACTCCAAGAATATCTAAAAATTACTCCTAATAAGAAGTGAAATGAAAAAAAAAAAACAAAAAAACAAAAACAAAAACAGAGGTGGAATTAATAACCCACTAAATAGAATGTTGACACCTTAGAATGTTGTTTAATTATAAAATAATTAAATGGGTGATTCTCTAAATAATAATAATAATTAAATGCAGGGAGATTACGATGCTATACCTTTGTATTATTTTAAATGTATACAGTATACAGATGCAGTACACATGTAGCAACCTGATTTGCCAAAAATGATCTACCTGCTCCTTCTTGCGGACCAACAATGCGAATTCAAATTTATTAAACAACAATGACCGTTGGATTAATTTGTATTAAAAAAAAAATACCAGTATACATTATATATGAATGAATATTTAGTTGGTAACGTATAATAATAATTATTTTAGTAGGCCATGCTAATAAGGTGACGATAATATTCTTCTAAAAAAATGACAATAATGAAGCAAATCATATGAAAACAACTGAGCAGGAGAAAAACGAATTAATGACTTCAAAATTGTGAACAATTTTTTTAAAATTTTTTTTGGAGAAGGATAACAGAAATATTAGACGTCATTGAGTATGTGCCTGATTATTGTGACATAATTAAACTTTTTTAATACATATTACAGTGGCAAGGTTATTGCTTTTTCCCCCCCAAATTAATCAACCTCATTGATAGTTTTTGTTAGACATATTATAGTTCAATTAAGTAACATAAATTAATTGTAGGCCCATGTATTTATAGAACAAGCAAATTAACTTTGGGTTAGTCTATGATTAATTTAAGGCCGGTCAAGTACTCTTTAGTACATAAATTTATATTAGGTTTATTGTAACACAAGAATTTAATAGATATACATGTAGTCATTGTCCAAAAAAAAAAAAAAAGATATATATATAGTCGTCACCATATATTTAAGTCGTCAAGTTGAGCTACCTAAACTTTTGTGTTCACTCTTTTTTCATCCTTTCGTTCATCATTCAATCATTACTCAATCACACAACAACCTTAACATTACACATTTTTATATGTTTATCATTTGGCTTAAGTAATTAGAAAAACAAAAACAAAACAAAAGAAAAAGAAAAAGAAAAAAGAAATACAAGACCTATATAAAATGCAATGCATCTCCTATATATTGTCCTTTCTTTGCCCTCTTCTTATTTTGTAGTAATAGAGGTCACATTTTATTAAAGAAATCACTTCATTATTATCAAGGGCCTAAAATGCATGGCTCTTAGATTTTGTAAATAATGAATTAATAGTTTAATACATTATTGATCATCCAAAGTACTTTTATAAGCCACAATGGGGGAAATAATTTTTCTTGAGAAAAATAAAATATTGGCAAAAAGGTCTTATAGGCACACCACAAATGGGGAATCTTTATCCCTAGCTCGATATAATATTCATGCATGGGCGGCCATCTTTACATGCAAAATTGGAACTGAAATGCTGTTTAATTAATTTAGCACACTGTTCAAGGTGAAGGAGATAATAATATCAACTTTCAACAAATACTTTGTGCTATCAGATACTCATACGTGTGCGTCTAGATTAGGTTTTTTTTTTTTTCCTTCAATTTATTTAATAATTTAGTTGTTCATGTAAAATTTTTTTATTTTTTTATTTTCAACTTCCTACAAATAAGTAAGTTTTTTTTAGTAAAAAGCTGATCAAAAGGCACGCTAACTAGTCCTCTTAAGTCTTACGTGTTGCTTTGTGTTTAACATGGTATGTTATATTGTATATATTTAAGTTTGGTGAAAAGTGGAGAAGAATAAAAGGAGTGCACTCTAGTGACTCTATAGTCTTAAGATAATCTTACTTCTCTTTTTGTTAGTATGGCAAAAATCAATGACATTCCTACTCCATGAATAAAATTCTTATCATCTCACTGAATCCATGTAATCAGAATCAGACATGTATATAAAAGTTGCATCTAAGAAAGTACGGACACTTTATTTAAAGTGTCATATTTATGTTATATCTATGTTGTACTCATGTCATATTGGTGTCATACCAACCGTTTCTTGCTATAATTTTTTTATAAAATATTTGTGTTATTGTGTTGTACTTGTACCATATCCATATTCATACTCATGTTCGTACTTCGTAAGTTGCAACATGAATCGTTTTAGGAATTAGTCACAAAACTTTCAAATATCTCTATTTTCTTTCCCTTTCCTGATATTCCATCCACGTTTTCATGAAAGCTGTGGCTTTAATATACACACCATGAAATTCGTTATCAGTGGTGGGAATATACCCATAAAGGCCAAGAAAGAAATATAAGTATAGTGTACAAGTATTTTGTAGATCGTATAGTATTAGCGGATTACCAAGAAAGAACAGCTCCTTTACCTAAAGCCACTATCACACACAGTAGCACAAGAAATTTGAGGTCCTTATTGAGTTCTTCAAAAGTTTAAGGAACAACCGTGTCTATGGAGCTGATCAGATAACGATCATAGGTCCCACTCCCACCAATAATACCATGTCTGACCAGTGTTATGTCTTGGTCTGTGCCAGAGGATCCCGGTATAGATTTTAACTTTCAAGACCCATATTTTTGTGGGTCTATGACTTAGAGAAAGTCTTGGATCCTATAGTCGGCAACATTAATTACATCATGAGAAACTCATGGCGTGTGTGTAGGTTACACACCTTTGCTTTTCAAGGTGGTCTTTTTTTTTTAAATTGTCTTTTCAAGGTGGTCTATTTGTGAATGATCTCTAACATTGAATTCCAGCACTAGAGGTAGAGGTCCCATTTCAAAAGTGGGAATGTTTCAACTACCTTACAAACAAATTTTCATAATGCTCACATTATAAAGTCAGTTTGGATGGACAAAGAGGGAGTGAGAGTAGGGTAAAGGTAATCGAAAATAGTTGGGCAGAAATTAGTTAATTTTTTTCCTACTCTATTCTACTTTTCTTCTGTCTAAATTGGCTTTATAGATTTTTATGAAGTGCTTATTATATTATCAATCTTGCTAAGTATTTAATTAGGAGATAATCAATTTGTAACTATAAATTAGCTAAATATAATAGAATTAAAAATTCAATTAAGAGAATTCAGATTTAATATTCAAATATTCAAATATGGTGATTTTTGGTTACTTTTAACCAACAACTTTCAAGGACTTTCAAGTAACTAGATATACCTAATTTGGCCAAAAATATTATGGAAATTTAATGGAAAAAGAAATCTTACTAGAAAAATTCTTCTATTTATATATATATATATATATATTCAATAGAATTTGAATTTATCATACTAAGATACCAACTAATTTTTCTTGATCATTGTTTTTAATCATTACACTAAGACACCAATTAATTTTTTAGTATAAGTGAAGATCAAACTCCAAATTTTTTATTTAACAAGCAACTTTACCATTTAAATTACTAGAACTCATAATTAATTTTGCGTGTCGGTGAGATTTGATTCCAATCCTCATATTATAAGACAAGAGAGCTAAATAGTTTGATGTAACAATAACCTAAAAAAATTCTTCAACTTTTTTAAAAGTAAGACACAACTTATGATGAACCCCACGTGTCAAGCTATACATAAACTTGAACAGCTTTAGGCATTGGACATGAGGCACCAAATGTGATCGAATCTCATAATTTTTATTTGACAACAAGCGACTCTACTAGTTAAGCTGCTAAATTCCATATTTAATTTTGAGTGTTGGTAAGATTTGAATCCAACTCTCATATTATAAGACAAAAGAATTAAATAGTTGATCCAACAAGAACCTACAAAAAAATCTTTGACTTTTTAAAAATTAAAATACACCTTATGATGATTACCAAATACCAAACTAAAAATAAACTTGAACAGCATTAGGCATTGGGCATGAGGTACTAAATGTGATCAAGCCTCAAATATTTTATTTGACGACAAGTGACTTTATCAGTTAAGTTACTAAAGCTCATTATTAATTTTGAGTGTCGGTAAGATTTGAACCCAAATCTCATATTATAAGACAAGAGAGACAAGAGAGTTAAATAGTTGATCTAACAAGAACCTAAAAAGAAATCTACTTTTTTAAAGTAAAACACACCTTATGATAATCACCACACGTCAAGCTAAATATACACAATCTTGAATAGCTTTAGGCACTGGGGCATAGGCACAAAATGCAAGTGATCCTCCATATTTCGTGTTATATAAAACACATGTTATACACGTATCTTTTACTCCCAACACTGCAAAGACCCATAATGAGAGTCGGTGCAAAGGTAGAGGGTGTGACTGCTGACTAGTGAGTCCGTGAATGGGTCAGTTTTTGGGGTCCACTAACGTCTATAAACTTTTTGGCCAATCAAATGCTGCCATGCAATGGAAAAACAAGCACATGTGGGTCGGTGCACTGGATAACGACCTCCCAGGCTTCCAGAGAATGCGTCAAATATACTAATATGTTCTTTCTCTTTTCCCATTGGTAGGTAAGGACTTGGCCTCAATAAATATCTGACCCTAATTATTCTTCTGTTTAGTGTAAGGCGAAATTGAACTCAAATATATTATTTAACTATAAAAGATTTTACCAAACTCACAATTAATTTTAGAAGGCTTAAAGAAATTCACAATTTTCCCCATTATAAAGGTGGAAGTAACATAATTTTAAAGTTTGTGAAAAGTTTTGTATTTAATAGATTTATTGATGGATAGTTATCTCCATCCAAAATAATTTTTTTTTTTTTTTAAAAAAAAACCTTATCTACTATATAGTGCTTATTTTTAATTGGGTGGTTTAGACTTTAGGCTTTAGGATAAAGAGTGATTATTAGGATAATGAATCCACTATAGCATTTGGGGTGTGCTTGGAGCAACGTCTAAAATGATTGACCAATGCACAAATGACCTTTTAATTTAACAAAGTATGAGCAATTAGTCATGGAAGATTGGGTCCCATAAATCTTGACCCATCACGCCCATAGAAAATTTTCTCTCCTTTCAAGGGTATCCTAAAAGTGACTTTGAATAAGAGATGAGACCTATTTTGGACACAATAGGGTTAGATACATGTTTAACCAAAAAGAAAAAAAGTTTTTGACATGGTTTTCTTTCTTAACAAACACGCTTAAAAGACAAAGCTTCTTTATTCTTTTAAGCCCAAAGGCACGGGTCAATCAATGAGTAAGGAAGAACTTTTTTTAATAATAATGATAGAATTTGAAATCCATGACTTCTATTTTATAATGATGAGTATTTATCATTAAACAAAAGCCCCAATGAGTTTGTTTGTTTGTGATTTTTTTTTATAAATTTTTTTTCTAAGTCTGCATTTTAGTCCTTTATTCAATGACAAAAAATATATATTAAAAGTAGAACCATACATAAGAACTAATCTTAAAGTAAGAATATGCAATTTGACAAATTATAAAGAGGAATACTGCTAGTAATGGACATTGGCCAAGGGCATCATAATTACTGTGATAGTCTTATTTTGAATTATTCATATGTGTAAGCTCCACTACTTTTTGTGCTACAAGAATAAATAGATAGATGAGGTGGAGTCCAAAAAACACAATTATGGGAGTAATCAGTGTACAATGATCTAACTGTGGTAAGATGCTTAGCATTTCATAAAAAACAAAAACACATAGAAAAAAAAAGGTGCCTAGCATTTCACTCTAAGTAGGTTCAACACAAGAAGACAAAGCAAATGACAGTAAAAGATAGTTCTAGACTCATAAACATAAAGTGATCATTATTGTATTGAAAAATATATATTGTCTTAAAGTTTAGTACTTGACCCATCTCCACCAAAAGGCAGTGGATTGAATATTCTAACTCTCTCTATCTTGGTGACATAGATAGAAGAGAGACCAAGCCCTAAAATATCAATTTAGTAGCCATTACTTTTTTTGGCAAGTCCAATGAACTTTTTTTGAGAAACAAGTCCAATGAACTGATGACTTGTTTTTCTGTGAACAAAAGGAAAATGAACTTTACCTACCCATTAGAACTTTGCTGCATGTGAATGTTATATTATGATTTTACAATGCTACTATAAGTGCAGTTTTGCTTTGCCTAAAGAGGCATTTTCTCTCTATCTTTAAATGCCCTTGCATAAGTTCCATAGGTGGACCAATATTATTTGTGTTAAACTGTAATTTTCTTTAAAAAAAAAAGTGTAAGAGGTCCAACCACTGCTATGTGGTGTGTCCCCTTAACCCATGAGCTTGTGGGTAGGTTGGGCTACTTGATATTTTGCAATTTGGACCCAAAATAGAGAGAGGAAGTCTTCTTCGGAATGGTTTTTTGACTTTTTCTAACCAAAAAGATTATTAGTTTTATTTTATTTATTATGCTCCCCTTCTTCAATAAAGGAATAAAAAATAAAATGGTACATTACTTTTTAAATGTTATTAAATTTTCAAGCGTGCTTCATTAAAACCTTAAACTTTTAAAATGTTTTATTTAAACCCTCCCTTATTTTTTCTAAAAACCTCGTTATCATTATGTCATCAAATGGTTTAATTTATTTTAAAATTTGAGGTCTAAAGGAAACTTCCCAGAAGGGTTAAATAAAATTATGTGAAACTAAGTGTGTAATGATATTTTGAGTTAAGTAACGTGTTTAAACTTGGTGAAAGAGCGAAAATAAGTGTGTATTTAGAAGTTAGTTTATTTCTCAAAAAAAAAAAATAATAATAAATTATGTGAAACTATAAAGTTTAAATGAACATTTTTAAAGAACTTTAAGGATTGAATTACACATTTTGAAAGTTTAAGATTTAGATTTAAATGAAATATACGGTACCCAAAAGTCTAAGGTGGGGGAAATGCTGAAGAAAATTTCCTTATCACTATTTCAGTAGTATGAAATTGTAGTGGATGTTTACAAATTTACTAGTTGCTCCAATCAAGCTAATAGTGGGTAATGAATGGTTCAAGATAGCTGATGGCTCACGCATGTGGAATCATGGAGGAAAGTTCCAGCATGTCTTGTGTGGTGTATTTGGAGGGTACGTAATTGCCGCACATTTGATGGAAAGGGACTTTCACTGACTAATTAATCTCAAGTTTCTCTTCCTGAAGACTTTTTTTGAATGGGCATCCCAGTCTCTTACACGTTCTATGCACCCCTTAATTGAGTTTCTAGATTCTTTATGCCTTTGATGTTGATACAAAGGCTCTGATATTTTTTGTTTATGTTTTTTTGTTTTTATTATTATTTTTTTTTAATTCTTTTTAATACTGGTATACTCCTGAATACGTTTTTTTCAAGTATTTCAATGAAGTTCAATTGCATTAAAAGAAAAAAAAAAAAAAAAAAAAAAAAAAAAAAAAAAAGAAAGATGGCTCACACATGTAGGAAGGAAGTGCAAAAAAGGTATTAAAAAAAAAGGGGGTTGAGGTTCAAACTTCAAAGATACCATGAGATGACATTTCTTTTATCATGTGAAACTGGAAATTTTATCATTTTAACCTTAAAAATAACTGTTTAGTACCCCCTTAACAAACCTAGCATCACTTTTGTCTTGAGCAGAGGCAACACTGCCATACCCAGATGAGCTTTCTAGTCTCATCTCCTATCATAACAACCCCGCATGATGGGATAAATGATTGGTAAGTTACACACGAAATAGGTAAGCTTTGTAGCCAAGACCTCACTCTCCATCTTACTCTTATAAGGGGAAGAAGTGTCATTTGAACTAGAGCTCATTGGCAAATAGTTTATGAAATATATTAAGACATTAAAAAAGGGGGAAAATCAATACAGTAACATTACTAGTTCTAAAATTTTTATTTGTTTCTGGGGAAAAATAAATTTTTTATGAGAAAAGAAAAAAAGTAATTAATGTTTTTTATGGCTTTCTATACTCTACATGAAAGTTGTATCAAAATTTTCTTAAAATGGTTTATTAACAATTACTCTAACGGCATCCATTAACATTACTCTTTGTCTATTTCCATCTTGTATGTGAGATAAGCCAGAAAAGCAAAACAAACTCTAACATAATTTTGATGTACAATATTAAAGATCAGCTTAAACGGAAAATTAACTTCCAGATCACAACATAGCTCACAAAATAAACCATCTAACTTTTGACAGGATGAATATTATGGGTTCTAGTTAGTTTGCTATGATACCTTTCTTGGTGAAATCTCCAGTCGTATCTTTACAGAACTAAAACTGGGTTAAGTTGTACGCAAGTGATCAGCTTGAAACTGTCTTAACAGCAGTAGAGACTGATGATAGAGATTTAAATCGATGCCATCAACATTCCTACCCACACGTGCCTGCAATATTGCCTGAAAAGAAACAGCTAGTTAGAGCTTACAGCTCACTATCTATATATTTGACTGTGCATGAATGTGAAGAGAGAGAGAGCTGCCATAAGCCTACAACCAATGATGCAAGCATCCTACCTCATCATCAGGTTGGATAAGGAGTTCACCAATGAATTGGTAGATAGAACCGACTCGAAAGCTGAGGTCCCTCAAATGCTGAGTGTTGATCTTCAGCTTGGCATTTCCATCAACAACTATGGCTATGGCTGTCTCAACAGAATACTCTTGTAACCTGTTGGGATACAAGATAAACCAAGAAATCCAATGATATTATATTATTTAAAAGCAATCAATAATAAAGATAATACATATATATGTTGCAATCATCCAGCCACCGATACAATCACAACCAATGAATAATTGCAAAGGTATTACAGAATTATATGAATCAGTTGACCTTTTCCAATAATTAACATCTGTAAGAATATGAGTCCTATATTTAAGAAATTAGCATCAACAAATGGAATAACCATTATATGCAAGCACATGGAGATTGAAGACACCCATAATTGCTAGCACAGACCAAATAGATCCCTCAATCATAAAGCACACTGATTGGATGGTAATGAGTTACTATGCTGAGAAATCTGTAATTGATTTTCTGATAATTAAAGATCTTACAATCACAATACAAATGACACTACTGCCAAGGATCTTTTTTTTTTTTTTTTGGAATTACACACGCATCCAATAGGCCATGAACCCATGATCCCACCTTCACCTTGCTCTTAAACGGAGATGAGGTGTTATTCGGGCTAGAGTTCGTTGGCAATACTGACAAGGATTTTCAATGCAAAAGAAAACTTCAGAATAAGATCTACTGAGGGATAAGATCTATGATGATGAATCTCCAATTGTACTAGCTTATTTGTTGATGCAGAAGCTCATAGTGTGAAGAATCCCAGATCAACTCAAAATCAGGCGACAATCCACTGTGTGCTGAAGGCAGCGACCATGTAGAAGGCCCTGATGACTGCTCAGGTTGTTGCTGATGTTATTGATCCAGTGGAGGATCAAGTTGTTCCCTATCTACCTCAAGCTGAAGCGCTTTGATAACGAGATCCTCAAGCCATCAACAGGGCCTCATACTATGCCTTCAGTCACTCAACAGCAGCATTCCTAGCCACCATCTCCTCTCTCAACTGGGTCTCCAAAATGACAATACGAGCTTGAGCCTGCTCTGAGTCCAAAGCATGTCACATTCCCTCAACCACCAAAATTACTTTGGTGGGCATAATAGTTTGAGCTATTGGACTGTAATGACATCATCCCTCGGAATAAACTACAGGCAAGTTCAAAAAACTCCCAATGCACAAGTTTAGAAAATCAAATTTAACATAATAATGTGATAAAGCTTTCCCTCTGGGTACAAATTTAAAATAATATCACAAATGACTAATCTGAACCCAAATGGAAACAAACTATAAATACACCATGAAGAATGTGAGTCATAGATCTTTTAAAGGATGTGAGTTATGACCAAGAGAACCAAAGAACTCCTGGTGGCTGGCTTTGTAAGCTGTTGCTCTATTGCTGCAACATGCTACATTTAGAACCCCAAACAGACTGGAATCATTAGTTGTAAGAAGATCATAGAAATCGTAACCATCTTTTTTTCTGTAACATCAGTAAAAACTTTATCAAGAAGCATCAAAAAGGCTAAACCCAATCAAATAATGCCTTCAGAAAGCCTACTTTGATCTTCCCCAGGGACTTCTCTTTGTCTTAAACCCCTCTTGATTCCCTCCAATTAGATGCTCAACCAATAAGGCATTTTTCCCCAAGCAACAAAGCCACCACAAATTAACTTTCTAGACCAGTCTTTTGATAATTGAAACTTGCAAGAAAATATTTCCAGCCTAATCCACCTATACAAATAATATACTATTCTACGTAGATCCCTTTTTTTTTCCACTATGAATAAAGGCCTAAATGGCTAAATTTCAAAACCCTGGTATCACTTAAGCCTTTGCAAACAATATACCATTTTAGTTAACTCCTTCAGTAATATATAACCGTCACCACCACCACCACCTTTACCATGTTGAAGCTGCCCCTTCTAGTGATATCATTATAATGTCCACCTTGCCACCAACAACAATGCCGCTACTGCCACTGTGCTATCTCACCCATCACTATTATAACCACCATCCAACTACCACCATGCCATAAGTATCTAGTCTACTGCCACCATGTCAGTCACAAGAAAATCTGCTAGGCCACTTCTCCCAAGTCCAATCCCACCTCACCTCAACCATCTCTACACTTATAACACCACAACTAAACCATTACCAGCACCATCACCGTCTCCTCTAATGCCACAACCAACATCTCTCCAAAATCTCTATTATCACTCCAGTTCCATTCATCTTTTTCTATAAAATCACTGCTACCAACCTCATCACCTTTATGAACACCTCCTAAATCAATGCACAACTTCTCCTGAACCAATATTGCCATTGTCCTCACATTAAAAATTTTCATTACCACTTATCAAAAAAAAAAAAAAAAATTCATTACCTAATTTACCATCATCTCTCAATTGTTTTATTTGTAAGTTCACATGCACAAGGTCCACTTTGTTCTTACAAGGGGAGGAGGACCAAGAGCTGCCATTTCAGCTAGAGCTCTTCGGCCTCAATTTTCCTTTCTTTTCATTTCTCAAATCCAATAAAGAAAACAATAGAAGAACACCAAAATTTAAATTTTGTATTCCATAAACCAACAATCCACAGAATTTAAAAGCCACTAAGAAAACCTCAGGTAGATCCTGATTCCTGTTACTAATGCTTATGAAACCTGGAAAAGAATATACCACAGGAACAAGATACATATGGAAAGGAAACACTAGAGGAAGAAGATACATATAAAATTTCATGCAGATGACATACACAACCCTCTAATTTAGCACTTACTTTCCAGTAACTCTAAGTGATGCCCCTTGCTTGAAGAATGGAGAAGACTGGTGTACGTCTTGTAGTGACACTAAAGCCCCAGATTTTATGGCAGATGATTCCATTAAGCCAGAACCTTGGTTAAAAAAGCATTAAATCCTCCCTGCAAGTTGAAGACATGCAATAACACATCAAAATGTACAAATTAACATTTAACAATTGATACATTATCCATAATGAGCAATTACACACAAGTGCCCATATAGAGAACATTTAAAGATTTCTTTTGGCAAAAGATATGCAATCAAGAAAAAGCAAGGTAGACACAATAATGCCAAAATCACATGTTAGAAGTCACATCTAAATGGTTCGTTCTATACATGAAGAGAATTTCTTTGAAAACTGAATTACAGTTCATGAGAGGAAAACATAACTAATATTCATTTTTAAAATAATCAAGCGGTGGTAAATCAGATTTGAGCATCTCTCCCTTTTCACACTTCCAAATATAAATCCAGTACATAATTCTAATATAGAATTCCTGCTAAAAATCCTATCAACCATATTTCTCAAATATACAGGTCTAATGCATAGCTAGTCTACAATGACAGCCATTGAGCTCTAAATCTCAAAGTCATGTTTATGAAATCAAACACCCTTCTCCACTCACCTAGAATTCTGGGAATATTATCTACTGATTCAAAGTGCCACAAAAAACCTCTATCCATTCATTCAAAAAATAAATAAAAATCTCTATCCATGATCAAGAGTAAGCTTCCAGTTATTCAAACAACTATATATATTCTCATATTCCTCTTTCATCTCTCCCCAAATCCCAGATACAACACTTTATGCATGAATTTTCAGCTGTGACAATGTAGGAAAAAGAAAAGAAATCAACTTTTTAACTCTTTAGATAGTCAAAATTTTCACTTTCTTTTCCTGCCTCTTTCTGAGTCTCTCTCAGCAACCAAAGGAAGTGTTGAAGGCCTCATAAAATCACATGCAATGTGTACTCAAACCAAGCATCTCAAAAGTTGTAAAATGCACAAAACAACAATGGACAACAACAGCAAAAAAAATACTACTAATAAAGCATCCAATCTCCGAAAAAGTATGAAATACAGAAACAGGTACCAACAACAACTTATTAGCTTCAAACCCATATTTTGAGCTTACATATCAGACTGAACACTAATCATAAAGCACCAATTTTTTTAACTAAGAACCAATCACCCAATTCAAAATACCATGAAATACAAACATAGGTGAGCATAAAATTGACAAAGCCCAAATGCCCAGATGCTAAAATCCTAAGTATACAAAGAAATTTCAAAGTTACGGGAAGTATATACCTTTGTCTCAGTTTGGTCGGATGTGGGAGGGATTCCTTTGTTGAGTGTCGCTTAATTGGGAATAGTCAAGGTTCTACAAGGGAATTGCCGCGCTGTTGTCTATACAAAAGTAAATGTACTTGATTCCAATAATAAAATAAAATAAATTCTAAAAAAATAATAATAAAATAAGGCACTGTTGTCGTGACTTGTGAAAATATTGTATTTTTTTAAAGTAAAAATGCAAATCTAAACCTATATTAACTTTCAATCTTTTTTTATTAGAATGCTCTAATTTTTAATTATTGCCAATTTGGTATTCTGTTAAACTTCAAGATCTTGCTTTGAGGTCTTGGTGGGTGTCGAATCTGCGCCACGAGGCGAAAGTTCGATACCGGCTTTGGCTCGCGAAGTTGCCCTCTAGCAATTACTCTATCTCTTGCTTGGCGCGTGGCTTGGAGATGTCAATGGACGTGTATTTGAGGAGTGTGGAGTTGAAGTTGAGGACATGGGTTTTCTTCTGCAAGGACCACGTGCTAAGGCTCAGGTTGATGTCGGCACGGCAGAGCATGGCATGGAAGCTAACGGTGGCATCAAAGACTATGAGGAGGAGAATGCTGAATAAAGGGCGGACGGAGCGTTTTTGTGGGTGTGGCAGTTTCATGGGTTTTTTAAAGACGGCCACGTGTACGGTTTGATTTTTGTTGGGTCAAGGTCAGATCCATTGTCTTCTTCAGTTTTAGGAGTGTTCTTGGACATTAGAAGAGATGGGATGTTGAAAGATTGAATCTTTGCATGAAATGGTGGAAAGAAAGCTGAAACCTTTTTGTGGGAGATTGATGAGTAGCTAGTTTCTTGAAAGTGGTAGTGGAGTTTTGTGTTGTTGTGTTTTGGATTTACAATGTGTTAGATTTGGTTTGAGAAGTGTGTAGGAAATTTACAAGCTTTTTCAGTGAGTGATTTAAGTGTGGAATGATTCCTCGGGTTTTTTTTATTTTATTTTTTTATTTTTAATATCAGTTTTTTTTTAATTTTCTTTAAATTCTTAAATTTATTAAAAAAAAATGACATCATATAGGCTCAATAAACGATAAGACATAACTGGAGTTTAACGGAGTATTAAATTGACAATAATTAAAAGTTAGAGGACTGAAATGAAAAAACTGAAAGTAAAAGGACTGAAATGAAAAAGACAAAAACTTAGAAGGTTAGTTTTACATTTTTACCTTTTTATTTTTATTTTTATTTTTTAAGTAGCATTACGCTTTCTTTGGGAGAAATTCTAGAGACAAAACCAACAAAAAAAAAAAAAAAATCAGAAAACAATTGGACAGATTGGTAGTAGTAGACTAGTAGGAAAAAAAAAAAAACTAATGTTAGTATCAATTCAACTTGTGAGAAAAAACCTATAAAAAAAGACTAGTGTGAAAAATGTTAATTTTTTTTTTTTTTTTTGTATGTATTACTACTCTTTCTTTAGAAGAAAGTCTATAATTACAAAAATTTTGTCATTTACTGATGTGGTTGATTGATAATAATAGTTTGAAAAAAGATGTTAACGATGAGCTGAAATAAAATCTAATAAAAGTTTGTCAACTTAAGTGAAAAATGTTGTCAATTTTTGTGTGCATTACTCTTTCTTTAGGATAAAGTCTAGTAGGTAGGTAAAAAAAACAATTGGACAAATTGTTAGTAGTAGACTAGTAGGTAAAAAAAAAACTAATGTTAGTGTCAATTCAACTTGTGAGAAAAAACCTATAAAAAAAAAAACTAGTGTGAAAAATGTTAATTTGTTTTTTATACGTAGAAGTACTACTCTTTCTCAATAAGAAAGTCTATAATTACAAAAATTTTGTCATTTATTGATGTGGTTGATTGATAATAATAGTTTGAAAAAAGATGTTAACGATGAGCTGAAATAAAATCTAATAAAAGTTTGTCAATTCAAGTGAAAAATGTTGTCAATTTTTGTGTGCATTACTCTTTCTTTAGGATAAAGTCTAGTAGGTAGGTAAAAAAAAACAATTGGACAAATTGTTAGTAGTAGACTAGTAGGTAAAAGAAACTAATGTTAGTGTCAATTCAACTTGTGAGAAAAAACCTATAAAAAAAAACTAGTGTGAAAGATGTTAATTTTTTTTTATACGTAGGAGTACTACTCTTTCTCTATAAGAAAGTCTATAATTACAAAAACTTTGTCATTTACTGATGTGGTTGATTGATAATAATAGTTTGAAAAATGATGTTAACAATGAGATCAAATAAAATCTAATAAAAGTTTTTCAACTCAAGTGAAAAATGTTGTCAATTTTTTTGTGCATTACTCTTTCTTTTGGATAAAGTCTAGAGACAAAAAATTTAACATATTTTGTTGTAGTGGTAATTACTAATAAATAAAATGATGTTAATGGTTAGCTCATATGAGAATCAATAAAAATTTGTCAACTCAACTCTTTGTAAAAAGAAAAAAAAAAATTTGGGTGTATTTTGGTGTGGTGTACATGTGGCTTTATAATCTAAAAGAAAAAAAAATGTTATGTCTCGTGAGAGTTTTATCTCACAACACATCTGGGTCTTATCTAGGGGATATCATGAGATCAATTTGATCGACTTGGGCCTAAAAATGGGGTCGGCTTGGTTTGTTGGGCCTTTTTAAGTAACTCCCTTTGTGAAGACCAAAGTGTGTGTTCTGAATATCTTAATTTTACATACAGACAAATTACAGTCCTAGAGAGGGAGAAAGAGATGGGGAATTGGAGAGACAGAGTTTTAGAATAAAAAATTAATAATAAAGAATTTGAGTATTTACTGTTAATGTGTGTTTGGACCCCTTTTTTTTGTATCCAGCCACGTTAAATTGACAACAACCCCACACTATGAGTAAGCCCAAATCACGAGGGCCCGAGAGATCATCAACAAAAAAGTTCTTACCTTGAAGAATCAAATTAATAATTTAACCTCGTTAATAATCCCGAGTTAGTATAAAAAGTTAACAGCCATCCAATCATACTTGATTCTAAAGTATGATTGGGTCGTTGTTTTAGGAAGATTTTCTTTAATGTTATATAGTTTTACTTAAGTTCTTAACCCTATCTTATACTTAGGTTCTATTACAAACAGAAAGCTTACCAACATTTACCAAACCAAAATGAGAGTCTTCTTATGAGCACTAACCAATAAAATTCAAGAACACATCAGTATTAAAGGAAGTTTGAAGTTCACATAAAAATAAAATAAAATAAAAAAGAAGTTTGAAGGATCATTTCGCAGAGTGATAACTCCAGCACAAGTACATAGAATAATAAAAAAATGAAAAAACTTATATAGGATTGAATATCTTACAAAGAATATGTTTACTCTTCAATAAATGAAAAAAGAACATATGTACATTTTCTTTTTTTACAACTAGTAGTTGTAGCTGTACAGAGATAGCCAATGTGGCATTTGAGTAACTTTACATGACACTGACACATTTCTAGAAATCTTATCAGTGCCATCAATTTTCTGTTAGTGGTTTCTGTTAGTGCATACATGTTTTCTATCCCATAAAGGAATTATCTACTATGGTAGGTAATTTTTTTTTTTTTTTTTGCTAATGAAGGTTTCTAGAGCTCTTTGAGCACTTGATTATTCTTCTGAATGTGTGTAGTACTCTCACTCTACATACACCAAGTACTTACAGGGAGGAATCCCCTGGAGTTCACCCCCTTATACTTAATGAAATACTTGAGGAGCTGCATAAAACTCACTCTCATTGAATACTGGTTTCATGTTGTTTTCTTGACACATGAAATCTAAAGGGAAGGAAACAAGAAATCCCCTAATAGACTTCAATCTCTCCAATGGATCTGTTAACTTGAGTTCTCCATTCTCATAGGATTCCAGCTTCTCAGGGGCTATTCCTAAATCAATAGTGGTATGGCCAAGTTTCTCCTTCCAATGGGCCATGCTTTGCCTGAGAGCAGCCCTGTGTTCGATAGCAAAATTATATAAAGTTATAAACATATGAGAGAGCAGAGGGTACACTAAAAAGGAAAGAGCAATCATGGTTGCATCTTACCTGGAATGTATGTGATCATTGGGAATGCAAGAAAAGACATCTTGGTAGATAATGGTATTTTCCTGTCACATATTATAGCATGTTCATTAGGTGCATGAGAAGCAACATAAAGCAATGATTGAGACTGCCTAGTGTCCCACATTAAGATTTCTTACAGAACATATAGCACAAAAGAAACATATCTTGCAATAGAAACTACACTGTAAATCTGTAATAGCTAGAAGCCTAATTTCTTCCATGAGTTGCTTGGTGAATAAAGTAGTCATTCAACCTAGAAAATAGCTTTTGCTGCTTAGAAAATATGAAAATTCCTACCATGTCAAGGTCAAATTCTGCCAGAAATTTTCAAATAAAATATTTAGGTAAAACTGAACATGTGTATGTCTTTGCCTGCACATGTGTGTATGTGAGTATGATTACAATTCATACATGCACATCAGAGCATTAATATAATAATGGATGGTTACAAATACAACACAAAATACAACATACACCCCAAAGAAACTAACAGAATCTTTTTCCCAAATCTGGCCAATCTCACCTTTGCAGTTGCTAGCCACAGATCCTTGTATGTGGAGTCTGCTACAGGATCACAGATTTGACCGGTCTGAAAAAGAGAGCATATAGTGTGAGTGCACTATATAACATCACAATTTAATTGATGAATTATGAATAGATGCATGAACTACAAATGATAATGGAGTTATAGTGTAAAGAATAAAGAATCCAGTTCAGTTTTATCCACAAATAGGCCTTCAAATATTGCCTACAAAATTTTGTGGAATCAAGGGAGTGTAGAAACAGTCATATGTGGTCAATGTTACTAACCTCTCCAGCCGGGATACCAAGGTGCTCAGACCACAGAGAGCACCGAAGACTATATGAAAATTTTCCAGCCTGCCAAGGCTCTCCATTCATAGATGAATCAAGAAATTCTTTATCCTCAATAACCACCCCAATCTGAAACAGCAATGTTAGAGTCAAATTGTCCTTTCCTTTTCTTTCTGACAAAATGAGAAAATAATCAAAGGATTACAGTGACACCTTCATATAAAAGAATTGAAGAGACTTGACTGTTTTGTTTTAGAGTTTATTGAAGTATTATTTTCTCCAAATTGTATCTAACAGAACAATATTCCTGATAGCATTTTTTTAATTAATGCTGCACAAAGAAGAAGATACAAAGAAGAAGATATCTTCCCACCCCACCCCCCTAATTTTTCCAATAAATGAGGCAATGGTATCAGCTGCATAATCCAAAAGAAAGTTACTTATATATAAAATAAACCAGATAGATTGCTAGGAGAAACCTATTCCTTCTCTAAAAAGAACTTAAAAAAAAAAAAAAAAATCCTTTTACTATATTATTCTGACAAAAAACCAGGGACATCACCAATACTATTTTTTTCCACAGTTATATCTATTATTTTGTTCTAAAATTTTAAAATAATAAAAAATAGAAATAAAAATAAAAAAAAACTTGCATTTTTGTTTAATGATTTGAGTTAACAGATGAATGAAGCATCACAGCTCTCAGGAATTTCCGTATCTAGAGTAATGGCTTTATTCTTGTCATAAGTCAACAAGGAATAACTCTAGCAAAGACATTCCCAATATGTACTACTTTATATGATCAGAAAAGTAGTCCTTGAGTCTAAATAATACCTCAGAGTCTCTTGATCCTAACAAACTCCTATCATTTATATTGGATGATCCAATCAAGGCTAGCTGGTCATCTATTATCATCAATTTGCTGTGCACATAAACCTACATAAGAATGAGAATCTGCAATGAAAAACAAGCTAAATATTTGTTGGAACCATAACTGTTCAAAAAAGAAAAATGAAAAAAAAAATTCTTGATTTGAGTATTAATCTAGGCCTCATTTGTTGAGTATAGAGGAGCAATTTTGGGATGAGACAAAACCTCAACCCATAAAGAGGTTATCTTGCATCAGTTGGTTTGTGGCAACCTTTCAAAAAAATAATATGTGCATGTAGCATTGCCAATGTGCTAGATCAGGAGACAAAAGGCTTCATAAAATAGAGGCATGTGATGCTAGACATTACCTGACTTGTAGCCACTGGACCACCATCAAAAAGTCTACCATATGATCTAAGACCACAGAAAGAAATATAATCATGGGTTTTAGAACCAAGCAAAACGTTTAGATGATGCAATATTGAGTGCTTTTCTCTTGAAATAGTACGATATTGCCAATGCATTAAAGCTCTAACAGTTGCTGCATCACTATCATCCAGACCCCCCTGTAATGAAAATTCATGACAGAAGAAAGGCTTAAGTATCTAAATTTATTATTAAATTTTAGGAAATAAAACCAAGAAGAAGTACCTGGAAGCCAGGTAAGAGTGGTATTACAACAATGACCCTAAAACACTCCTGTTCTTTGTGTGCTTTCAAAATACGCTTGTATAATGCTTCCAGGACACGGTTTTGAATCATCTCATCTCCTGAAAGACCTGATATGAAAAATTGATTCTGGAAGCAAGAAACAGTAAAGATTGTCAAATGCTGTCTGTAAAAGATGATCAAAGGGTTCCGCTGACTACCATCTTTCTCAATATTCCACCAGTTACCATATCAACATGCTGTGCAACTTAAAATTTTAAGCAGGACCAAGTTTTATATCTTAGGTAGGATCATGGGAGATACATTCATTATTAACTCAGTCATAATTAAAAAAAAAAAAAAAAGGTGTTCAATATTAGACAAGGTTCTGTTACCTCAATGTAGATAAAATGCTTTGCTTTCTCAATGAGAGAGCAATAAGCACTATGAATGCTATCTTCAGGTTGACTTGTTCCAGCAGACCATTGGCTGACACTTCTGATAACCTGTAGCCAACATATTTATTCAATAAGAAAAAAGATAAAAGATTTTAAAAAAAAATGTTTTTGTGGGGGGGGGGGGGGGGGGGGGGGAGATTGGGGTAGGTAGGGGTGATTGAGATACATCAGGATGAAAGTAGAAAAATACAATACACAGGCATATGCTTGGACTTCCTATCACGAGACCGTCTTCTATTCCTGTTTTGTGGGTTATAGTGTTTTGGTGGTGGTACAAAATGCTAAAGCATATAGTGCGACATTTTATAATATCTATCATTACCTTGCATTGACAATGTTGATATTGCTAAAAAGGGGATACAGATTTGACTAGTCTGCATGAAGGAAATATATTTTGATGCTTGGTGCTTTGCAGAAGTGGATGCCTAAGACTTTCCATGAAAAATAATCTGATCTCCTACTTCCTAGGAAAATTCACTTTTACATAGAATCCACAAGGCATAGCTAAGTAGCTAACCTGAACGTAGCATGCAGTACGTGGACCAACACAGTCATCATGATCGCCTTCATTGGGACTTTCCAACCCCTCATCTGATGTGTTCATGCTATAGTCTGCCACCACATCTGAATCCATTTCACTTTGAAGATGCATAGAGTCAAGGTCATCTACAGAGCCTTTAGTTTGTGAATCTGGAACCAATGGTTCAAATTTTGGCTGATCAAGAAGATTCTGATTCATGTCCAGGCCATATAACTTTGAGTCTACAGTAGAAGCTGCTAGTCCATCAGCTTCCTGAGGTAAAAGCAATGGAATATCTTGCACAGGTGAGGTAAAAGAATCCTCCCTTTTGATGCCTTTCAGGTTTTCTTCTGAGTTCTTGTGCTTGATATCTATATTTCTACTTCCCATGTAATGAGGGAGGACCATGTGGTGGTGAGGCATGAGTAGTGGAATTGTTTGTTCATTTGGAGCTTTGTTTCTCTGGATAATTGCTTTACCATGTCATTTATACCCAAAAAAAAATTAAAAATAAATAAATAAATAAATAGCAGAAGATTAACCTTAGCATGGTTCCAGCGCTGGACAAAGTGCCTAGCAACATCACGACATGGTGGTCCCCAAAGAGCACAATGGACATCATGCCATGGCATACGAGGATATTTTTTACGATCCAATTCATCTCTCATCGTGTCTTCCCAAGAATTTGGTTCAGATTCTCTACACCCGCTCACCAAAAAGAAAAAAAAAAAAAAAGAAAAAAAACCCCAAAAAGAGCAATGAACATGATTAATAACTTATAAATCACTGACCAAAATCTCTAGCTTCTTAGTATTGGATTTCTCTAATTACTTTAGCCAACGAAAATTTCCTCCCTTCACTATTTAATAAAAAAAAAAAAAACATTATTGTAACAATAACAATAACCAAACCTTAGTCCCAACATAGTTTAGAACACACTAATCTTTACAAATTACAGGTCATGTTGAAAGTTTAATATATCACTGGCACAATTGTGAAGATACTTAGAAAATCTACAAAGAGCTACTGCGAAATATTTGTACCATAAAATGGGTTTAGTTAGTTCATTACAACATATTTTATTCTCAAAAATAATGATTATCATTCCTGTCGTAATCCTCATTCAGTGTACCAAATGTGGCCTAAGTATAATTAGTATTAAAACTTCTACAACAAAATGTTATGAATCATTTTAAAGGTAATCAGAGAGATAAAATACCTTGGGTTATAGTAGTCCTTTCCAGGCCATATAAGAGGAGGGCAATCACCTACTTTGTGTTCATTTGTGTCATAACGGCCAAAGCATAAATCTAATCCTCCAATAAAGCAAATCTGGTAATCAACAATAACAAGTTTCTCATGGTGTGACCTGTATGTAACCAGAAATACTTTATGAGCATCAGCAAGAAACTGAACTAATTCTAATTGCTAGGTATAGGAAGAAATATATATGTCAATAAGAATGCTTAGTGAGTTCAATCCATTCACAGCATACCAATAATAAACGCCAGTGGTGATATGGTCTGGATAACGCAGTACTCTCACATTCTCATGAATGTTGAGGAGCCTTTTCTTACTGTACATACTATTGATTTTTAAAGCAATAGGTACCTCCTTGTAAAGAAGAATGTAAATCTGAATAGACATACACAAAATAGTCAGAATGTATTACAGAATTAGGACGAAAAAATAATAAAGATATAACAAAAAAGGGAAAATAGAATGAATTGAAAAAAATAATAAAAATAATAGAGAAAGATATCAAACATTGAAGTTGAGCTTAAAGTTGAATCATAAGTGATAAACTATCTGTCTCAAAAGCTTAAGCTATTAGAAGGGTGAATTTAATCATGTAACCATTATTCTAACACTCCTCCTCATGTGTGGGTCCAAACTACCCCTTGGTAAGTGGGGCCTAAGACTGGAGATTTTTAACTTTTTAAATGGGAGAGAGTGGAGATAGGATTCTAACTTAGGACCACCTGTTCTAATACCATGATGAGCTACTGCTTGTCCCAAAAGTTGTTAGAAGACGGTAAATTTAATCACTTAACCATTATCCTAACAAGGATGAACCTCAAATAGTCATGGTTGCAAGCATTTGCAACTCTTAGTCAATGAAGAAAATCAGTGTATAACACATGAATGCACTAAATAGGAGAGATAGATGACTACAAAAAGAGTTCTTTCTAATACCATTTATACATAGTAAAATGGCAATGAAACCTAAAATGCACATAACAACTGAATGTTATCAACTCTAATATGAAATTAATGACCAGACAAGATAACATCCAACCATCATCCCTTCATAACAAAAGCAGATACTGACTGATGCCAAAACACTTTCATTTACAAAATTCATCCTACTTTTAAGTACTTTTCTCAAGAACAATATTTACACACACACACACACACACACAAGCACTTGTCTATGAGTTCCATCATCCTGAGAAGCAGCTTTTCAAATATGATAAAATGGCCTGGGTCTGCAGTTTGACTGTATAACTGCAGCATAATTTAAAACCCTAATAAATATTTAGTTTATATTTATTAAAATTTATGAGAACCATGATACAATCAATGCTAATTTGTTCCAGAAATTTTTTTGGCTTTATATGAGACTATAGCAAAATTATATGTATTAGGAGAAAAATATATATATATATATATATATTTCCAGGTCCTAAAAGTAGACATAAACATAAAGAACACCCCAATAAAAAATAGTACATTATCAAGAATAAGGAAGAATTATTTGTGTTTGCACCTGAACCCCTTGGTTAGCTTTTTCTTCTAGTAATGCATCAAGCCGGGAGGAAGGATGACTAGGGAAAGGGCGTTTTAAATACAGTTCTGGGCAAAGCCACCAGCCAGTAATGAATATCTGCATACAATTTTAAATTCTGTATAAAGAAATAGACAATAGAATGAATTGAATGAATTCTGTGTTAATACAGAGGAAAAATAAAATAAACCTCTGATTTTGCGTTCTCTATTGAAGAAGCAATTGCTTCAAAGGCTGCTTGCCCATCTATGAACCATTGAGCTTGGCTCCCATCTTCTGTCAAGCCTCTTTGAGGAGCAAAGGAAACATAACGGTGAAAATGACACCAACCCTCTAGAGGCCTTAGACCAGCATCATTGATTGCTGTAACCCATTCTTTAACTTTAACACTGCTTGAGGTTCTTAACTTTGTACTCCGACCTCCACAGGTAACCTTCAATAATTCCAAATGTTTATTAGAATCGATTTCTTTAAGGTCAATTGAAACTAACTGTTATCAACAAAATATGTTTCTATATTATTTATGACACTTCTAAAGAGTTAATTTACGAGAAAACAATCAGAAAAATAATGTACATTCAAAACCACACAACCTTATAGATATGAAATTGGCCTTGTACTGGTTCAATTTCTTATACTATCTAATTTTGTCGCAGCACATAGTTCAATTGCTTGAGAGATAGATTACCACAACTATCAGAAAGCATTTTTCATCAGACTAAAAAAAATGTTCAAAAGAAGTCAACCGGAAGCAAATACTGTATCAATCCAAAAGTAACATCATAATTAGAGTTTTTAAGGGTTGGAAAAGTAAAGATAAAAATAGCTCACTCACCTGAAATGAATAACGTAAAGGATTATGTTCCTTTACATGATTTGCTAGATGTACTTGGGTTCTCACATTTCCACTGGAGGCTGGCAGTACATCAAAAACAATTATCTCTAAGAGTTTGGTGTCAAAAGGATCATCCAGCAAAGCCAGGAATCCAGGCTTTAAAATAGCCCACACCTGCATGCAGATAAAGCATGAATAATAATCTAAATTATAGTTTAATAAGTAACCAGAAATGACATAGGTTGCAGGAAACAAAATTTGATATTATTCTAAGTGGGCTTTATTGCATTGTAAAATTCTTTGCATTTTTGGCAAATGGTGTAAACAAATTAATTACTGGATGCTAAGATCAAGATATGTATGATTGAACTGGTACATTGTGCATATAAATTAACCAAGTGTGCTATTTGAAAGCAATTAAGGCTTCAATGTGTAGAGGACAGAAAATATTTGAAAGATCAAATGAGAGGGTGCTGATGGCCCAAATTTTCCATTCTAAACCTAAAGGAACCATTCACCAACTAAATAGGGGAGACTGCTGGATTAGTTAGCATGTATATATATCCAATGAGGAGGAAACTATATGGTAGCCTTTGGTCAGGATGATAATTTGTTCTCCAATCCCTAGTGCAGTTCCCGTTCCCATTATTCTTTAGTGTGAGATATTTTTGATAAACTATTACTTATCCCAAAATTTTAAGATATTAGGAAATGGTGAATTTAATTATTTATCCATTAGTTTAAAACTCCCCCTCAAGTGTGGGCTAGACTCCTCTCGAATAAGTAGACCAACAAGTGAAGTTTTAACTTTAAATAGGATGTAGTGTGGAGACAAGGTACAAACTCAAGATCACTTGCTCCGATGGATAAACTACCACTTATCTTTAAAGCTTAAATTATTAGAAAATAGTGAATTTAATCATTTGACCATTAGTCTAACAATTTTCATTTAACTCTTATATAGCCAGCATATAAAGATCCCAAAAAATCTAATATAAGGTCATCTTCAACATTTGGTGTTATTAAGTTATATTTGCCATAAAACCTAATAACAAACTTATTAGCTGTAGCTGGAGAGTGAATGCAGACACATCTAAAACAAAAAATCAAAGTGATGACTAAACAACTATAGTCTTGAGCATTTGGTATATTCCAAATTTAAGATGCATTATATGAAAGTTTTCCAGCTGAGCAACTTATTCCAACGAGTCTGGATTGTTTGTATTACATATGGGATAGGGCTGTGCATCTGGCGCTGCATTCTTTCAACAAAACTATAATCTTAATTGTCATCACAAGTTCTCTCTCCCGCACCACCCCACACCCCCCCCCCCCAAAAAAAAAAAAAAAAAAAAAATTGGTCACAAGGATAAAAGTTCAGCAAGCAAACCTTTTTCCAATTGTGTTGGCACCAACCAAACCAATGCTTACAACAGTCCAAATCTGAGTCAACCCCTGGAAGCTTTGCCATTACATAACCTTCTTTCAACTTTGGACCATACTCCTGTAAAAATGATAGCTTGGAGACTTCCAAAAATTTGCAGACCTACAATCCAAAAGCACTTCTCATGATAAATGCTATAAGCAGCCAGTAAAGAAACATCAATGGACAAATAACAATAATTTCAGTAGTAATTAAGTGTTGTCAAACTCTTTTCCTTTATTTCACGTTCAAAAAGAGTGTTGCCTAATCCAGATCCCCCTCCACACACATCCCACGCCACTCCCAATAATAATTAAATCGAAGTCTTGCCAAATACATGTTCCTAGAGTTTATCAAGAATGGCTTTTTGGGCTTTCTGTAGAAGCAGGCATAACTGTCAAATGACCAAACCAGAACCTGGAAAAGGGTACATTGATTACACAACCCACATTCCTTGCAAAGTAGCTAAGGAGTGCGAATTTAAAGAAATCATCTTTCTGTCAAATAAAAAAAAAAAAAAGCCAGTAATCATATTCACATGTAAAATGTTTACCAAAAAAAAATATTCACATGTAAAATATGCGATGTGTAATGTAGGAAAGACCTGAACATAAAATATATAATATACATTGTTTTTATTGATATAAAAAACCATCAAACCCCAATAATTTTTCTTCAAAGGTGAATATGACTGGTTATTAGTTAATCCAACCATTAAAAAAGATCATAATCCAAGTGAAAAGAAATTATTAAGTGCTCACCTCTCGGGAATTCACAATATCCATATTCCCCAGAAAATGATTCAGATAGCCCTCCATTGAAACCTTTGCTCTGTCTGAAATGGACTGCTGCCCACCTAGCGCTGGGCGAATTATTGGCAAAGCAGCAAGGGATGGAACATTTCTGCATAATGAACCAAAATCCCAGAAACCTCCTTTTTTAGGCTCCAAAAGAGACAAGAACAACAACTATAATAGAAAGGGCTTATATTTGGTTTGAAATACTAAACATAACAGACAATATAGGATTAAAATTCACTTGTTTCTAACACTTTCTTCATTATGCAAAGGAACAGCTCCATCATCAGGTTCCTCATCATCTTGCACTACTGCCGTGTGATCCATTATTCCTAAGCTTTGAAGCCATTCTCTAACCTTTCATGAAAAGTTAAAATCAGAAGTTAAATGATAATCATGACAAAAAAAAGGTACACAATAAAAGAGAATGGAACTCATCAAAACTCAACCCTTACTGCAAATCAACATTTATTGCAAGATCAAATTTCAAATATAAGGAGTTAATAATGAAAACAACAAAAAATGAAGGGCAAGCCTACTGATCAAGAAATGTTAAAAAATGATAAGGATGTGTGATGTATAATAAATCAACCTGCTCTTGTTTCCCATATAAATCCTCAATAAATGCACGTTTCTTCAAAGCAAAATGTAAATAGAGAACTTGTGATGCCTTCTTCACTAAACTCCACTTGAACTGTTCAATACGAATGCAGTCATTAATTGCAAAAATCTTGCAGCAGGGCATAATCTTATGATACAATATTGAACAAATCATATAGCTCAAATGAATATGAGACTTAAAATTTGATTAAGATAACATTAAGAGGGAGCAAAGATTGCATGAGAATTTTCGTAATAATATAAATACTTTTCAAAAAAAAAAATCCAAACCAGAAGGCCAAAGACTGCACTAGATAAACCAGACTAGGCCTTTTCTTTTATTTGTAACTTATAAAATGATTCTATAATGACTAACCCCCAATTCCAATTAAAATCATCACTTTCAACATTAATCAAACAGAAAATTTTCATTTAAATTGCATTTATCATTTTTTTTTCTCCTGGAAAATTTTTAAAGGGCAATATTCTCCTCAAGTTCTTAGGGTCAATAACAAACCACATTCTTGTTGCTAAGGATTCAAAATCTTAGTAATCTCATTACAACAACGATAGCAGAGCCAAAGAAAGAAAGAAAGAATTAAAGAAAGGAAACCCAAAACTTGCAGTGCCTCAATTAATCTAATATAGTCCTATTATAAACCAAAAAAATTGCCAGATTCCCAATTCATCATTGTTTGTCAGTTTTGCAGTTACACACAGCCCAGAATTTCAATTCAACTGATCTCTTTTTTGTTGCTATATATGTATTTATATAAACATACAAAGTTGCCATATATATGACATACAAATATAAAAAAAGAAACATAGAAAGCCCCACAATCAATCTATGCCTTCACACAACTACACTTAATAAAACTCAAGCTTTTCCTCATGTTAGACCCCCCAAAAACAACAAAAACCACAAAACAACATAACACCCCAGGTACCAATTTTCTGTCTTTTCCAACATTTTCTCAGCAAACAAAGCATAAATCCATTAAAGAAGAAAAACCCAGATAGATAGAGAGCCAAAGAGAAAGACAGAGATAGAGTTGGTGCTTGCCTGTTTGTACTGAAACTCAATTGTATAAGACAAAAGCATGGGGCTTATATCCCCAGTTTCAGGCCGTGAAACTGACAATATAGTTGCCTTTGGCAACTCCTCAAAGATCCACACAGCTTCACCACATTGCCTGGCTGAGTGAGACCTGGACATAACTCCCTCTGACTGTACCACGCCATTGGCAATAAGCCTCTCCGTTGACATATCAACAACTTTCTTTCACGCAAACACAAACTCTTCACCTTTTGCATGTGCTTTTGGAAGAGACACAATTATTAAGAAAAACAACACACACACAGAAAGAGAGAGAGTTTGGGTTGTGAAGAACGAGAGAGAAGTTTTGAAGGACAACGTAGCGGTTTTTATAGTTTTTTCGAAAGTACAAAGGTTCTGACCTGAAACACAGTTAAGATGGCTTTGGTCACCTACTGTGACACGGGTTTTCCATGTTTCTTACATATGATGGAGACAAGTGTCCAAAGTAATGGTTTTTATAGGTTAATAGAAGTGCTGAATAAGCCCATTTTAAGCAAGTTCTTGGTAAAATAAACTAACCTATTTAGATGTTACGTGGATTTTGAATTTTGATAGTGTGTGTGTGTGTGACAAGTTAAATGGTTTAATAAACAATTTGTGGTAATATTGTTGATGAAGATTCCAACTTTTACATGGTCCTAGCTCCAAAGTAGAATGCCTGAATTACCATTACAGTGTTACGTGTATCCGTCCAAAAGTTGGGCTTTTCAATGTGGCACAAATTGGTAAACAAAGTTTGATTTGATTTTCACTTCTGCTAATGAAGTTTTAATCAGACTAATTAATTATTATGTAAGCTTAAAGGTTTTTCCATCCATGGTGGCACATGGGCCAACCTTGAAATGGTCCATCAAAAAGCATATTTTATAGGAATGGACATGAGGGTGATTCGGTCAAGTGGTTAATGGGTGTCACTTAGGTCCCGTGGAAGCCACAACTGTGACATGAGCAAGGCATATACCAAAGCAGAATCACTAAAAGAATATCCAACTCTTTTTGTGCTAACCACTGAGAGAATATGCTAACATTGCACTTGTGATTCTTTGTGTTGCAGTGATACCCATCTGTCTAAAATTGCAGTATTAGTAAGCACTGAGAATATGCTGAAATAACATTTGAAATGATACCCATTAACCATATTTCTAAAATTATACTTTCTAATTGTATGCTTATTATTACCGGTTATCTGACTTCAACTTTGAGTTGATGACTCTGGACTCAACCCCAAAATAGTGTATTGTAGTTAGTTCAACTGATAAAATCTCTTATGATTAAATAAAAGATTTGGAGTTCAGTCCTTACCTACATTGAAAACTAATTGGTAACTTAGTTTGGTGAGACGCCATAGATTGAAACTCTCTTAAAAAAAAAAAGATTTGGCTTACTTCTAGTATTTTTTTTAATTAGACATGTCATTTTTCTTTAAATATACAATGACAAGTAGTAGTAAGTTTTAAAGTGAATGATGTGACAAATTCTCCTTAAATCAAAAAGAAATTTTAACTAAAAAAATACCGGTGAGCTAAACCAAAAAAAAACACTTAACCCCAAAATAAGCAAATTAAAAACAGAATAATAATAATAATAATAAATTCTTGAGATCCAATTTTCTTGTCGTACACGACTAGATTATCTAGGTCTTTGTGAAATAAACACTAAGATTATCCAACTTTTGTTGAATAAACACCGTCGAATTAGGACAGGTGGCTTAGGTTTGCGTGTTTATAACCTTTCATTTTACTTTAATATATATGGCATGATATTTAGCCAAACTTTTTTTTTTAATAAAGCAAGTTATTATTATATTATTATCAAAATAAAAAAATAAAGCAAGTTATTATTATAACGGTAACATTGAATTCTTATGGTATATAGACTTTGATAATGATGGATATAAATTAGAGAAGCAATTTAGGAAAGAAAATGTGCTTCTTTCTCAAAAGAAAAAAAAAAGAAAAAAAAAGAAAGAAAATGTGCGTGTCTAAAAGGAGCAAAACACGGAAATTAATAGTCTAATATGGACATAACATGAAATGGCTCATCATCAACTTAAGTGTGTCAAATATGCACACCATTTGCCATATAAATATTTTTATTAGTGAGTTAACGGTAGAGATCAAATTGACTGCAATGCGAAAATAATATAAATCAAATTAACTACTATCAAGATATAGAAATCAAATTGACTTTGATTCTAAAATGGATGGACCAAAATAATATTTTTGTGTTATTTTATTATTCTAGACATATTATATGTTTTCAAAATAAACAATAGCTATAATAATATATCAAAATATTTAAAAATATATCTAAAATCAAAGAACTTAAAAAAATTAAAAAATTAAAAAAATTCCACCCAACATATCGAAGAAATGCATATGGAGTATAATGGCGTGTCTGACACGGACACATCAAACTTTTTTGGAAAGTTAATGATTTTTAGGTGCAGATATATTTAAAGATAAAAATAAATAAATAAATAAATAAACATCATAACACATCTTTAGCTTGATGGTCGCTCTACAAGTAAAAAGTTCTTATGGGGTGAGGTGTAAAGACTAGAGTTCAAGTTTTCAAGGAGCTTTACACACGTATACAGTTAAATTAGGTTAGTAAAATTTTTATCTTGTAAAAAAAAAAAAAAAAAAAAAAAAAAAAAAAAAAGGAGAACTGAACCGAACGACCAAAGAGAGACTATTATTCCACCTACTGAGGCTGTTATTTGCTCAAGCTCCCTCAGGCCTCAGGTTTTTAGCTTAATTCATCATTTTGATAAACTTGAAAAGTATTCAACGTATGGCGTATAAAACAAAATTTGAAAGAGCCATGACCTACCAAACTAAAAGTCACTATTTACACCATTTCCTTTATACAATGCATCCTTTGGTATTGGAACAAAGGTATAATCCTCAAAATGATGCTTTAATATCAATAAAGAAGAGCATGCGGCATATTAGAGAATACGACAAGGTCACAAGATAAGTGATTGTAAGTCATTGTCAATTGTGACTTAAGCGGGCACGAGTCACAGACTCAGTGTGTCACACTCAGTTTTTCTGTCAAGATTCAACTCCACATGTAAAGTTTAACTCAAGTCTTTCACTAATATTTTGGTGCAAGGTACTCTTTCTCTTTCGGTCTAAATTTGATTTACATAAACCCCAAGTTTCAAGTGTAAGTTGTTGCCCTTGTCCATAACCAGTAGTACATAGAAAATGAAAAGACACCAGCTTCATGCTTGTTGATGCTGCATCCGAAAGCAAATAACAACTTGGTGAAGAAGAGTCCCATCAGAGAAAAAAAAGAAGAAAACTTGGTAAAGAAGAGAGTCCTACTCCTAATAAGGATCTTAATTTGTACTCAAATTAAGAATGGCAAATTTCCAGGCTCATGCTTGTTGACATACTAATTATGGCCTGGATATTGTGAGTTGAGGAGGCAAAAAAAGAAAAAGAAAACTAAGAGTATTTAGTTAATTTCACAGTTTGTGTATCTCTTGCTTTTAGTCTTTGAAGCTGAGTTATGTCATTATCCTCTAGTCTATGAACCACTTTAAATTAAGAATAGATATAGCAGCAGTACAATCATAGCCAGTAACCACTCTGAAAAGATATGTAAACCCAACTCCAACTCCAATTAGAAAATCAACAATTTTCCTGCTTATTTGCAAGTTTGGATTTTTCTTGACTTGAGCTACATTTTAATTGTTCCTGTCCTTGTCAGAAGAAAGAAAAACTAGGAAGGGAGACCACAAAGAATAAAAGAGACTTTGGAAGAGGAGCAACTTGGAATTTGTTAATTAGCAAGTACTAGTTTACACCTGCAAAATCTGTATCTTTCTCTATGTCTATATCCCCCCACCACACACACGCATGCACAAAAAGGTATGTCTTAAAAATCTCTCTTTCTCTGTCTATATCACCCCCCCCCCCCACCCCCCCCCCCCCCCCCCCCCCCCAATACACACGCATGCACAAAAAGGTATGTCTTAAAGCAAAGTCGTAGGGGCACAAATAATTTGTGCAGCAAGTTTCTTCACCTATATTGCAAGCAAATTTCTAAAAACCATATGCTAACCATACACAAATATTTGAACAATACAATATTAATTATCTAATCTAATGTCAAGTATCTATGACCGCTAGGCCAAGGAACAGTTATATATATTTTTCATCATAAACTCAAACAAATGACAGAAAACCAGATTTTGCTATGAAAATTTCCCATCCGGGCTGCTAACAAGATGAAAACCCTGCCGGAGACAGTTGTATGGACCCAATATATATGACCAGTGCTACATGGATCTATATCCTATACTACTCCAAATCAATGTAAGAAGGAAAAAGAAATCTAATTTGAAATGGAAATGTTTTAATACAGTTTTTTTTTTTTTTTTTTTGGATTGTATTAATGCCTAACTGGTGTAAACACCAGATGCAGCCTCCGATTTGGCTGGACGATGGAGACCCACTGCCAGTTGAGCCTAATTGATATTTGTTAGAACTTATTTAATTTAGGGATTTTCCTTTATTTGCTTTTAATAAACTATTGCTACTATTAAAACCTTAACTATTAGAAAATGTTGAATTTCTTTATACAATCAATATTCTAGCACTTGCTCTCCTGTGTGGGCTTAGACTCCCCTCAATAAGTGGTACCTAATATGTGGAATTTTTAACTTTTAAAAATGGGAAGTACAATGGAGACAAGTGAGAAAGTTACTTTACGTCACTTATGTATCTTGGGGATCCTATTTAAAATTTAAACGCCCCAAGGTTCAGTATTATTATACTTGACTAGACTAATAAAATATTGTTGGAACTTTTCCAATGGCTTGGTACTGATTCAGGGTAACTCTAAATGCTGATTTCTAATTTTTGTTTTGTTTTTTTGTTTGTTTTTACCTCCCACTTGGTGCTGAATCCTAAGTTTGTCTTCTCTTTTTAAGTTTTTGTTCTATTTGTTTTCATAAATTTTCTTGACAATATTGTGCTGCATTAACTTTGGTATCAGAGCTCATTGTTCTGCTTCACTAACTAAACTCACCTCAACAAAGCCTTAAGATAAATATTTGTTAGTAGAACAACCAAACTTTTGAAGAAAACAACTTCAAGCATCAGGCAAACTTTTTAGTTGGAGCTCCAATTTCGACAAAGACAGTGAACCCTAGCAAGTGAAGCCATATAATCATCAGACCTGAAATAAAAAAATGCTATTAGATTCATCTAACTGTATGGTTGGATTACTGAGAAATGTTCATATTCTGAATTCAAACCTCTGCCCATAAGGAGATTGGCATGCAGCAAGTACATGAAGCTTGGCCGCATCAGCTTTTCTCTACACAGATTAAAATGCTGAACTGTGGTCAAATATCCACAATAGTAACTAAGCTTAAGATGAGATCAGAAAGTGACCTTCCAAGCATTCACCCACAATTAAAAGATAGCATCAGTATAATTTTTGTAAAAAGTTGTCAATAAGCTCATCAGTAATCATGTGCCCTACATGATAACTCAGTTTACTCTTTTATTGTAATGTCAATGGGTCATCATAACACCAAGGTTAGAGAGAATGGAAAAATAAATTCCTGTTACTAAATGAAAATGGGATCAATTCCTTACTCCAAGTTATCACCAAGAATTGCTAATATAAGACGGCAAAAAATGCCCCCAATCTCCTTTCATAATTCCTTTTTTTTTTTTTTTTTTTTTAAATTTTTTTACCTCATGAAAAAATGAGTGCTAGATTAATAAGTCCATGGAACCTCAACTTTGCCAACACAGTTCACTCTCATTGATAACTTCCCTTACGGTGACTACCTGACATAACTGATAAATGAATTAACTTAGGCTACTGAGGGAGGCTGAAGGGATGTAGGTGATAAAAACTACCCCTTTAGTATTTAATAGCAATAGTTACACTACTTGAAACAGAGCTCCTTTGTATTTCTTTTGAAGGAGAAAGGAATTCATTCCCACAAGTTTGCAGAACAAACCTGAGGACTTTGTCTACATCCTAACATCCTCCAAAAAAATGGACCAAATGACATGTATATGATTTTACTTCAATCATCAAGAAAAGTACACACTAATCAGTCAATCTGGCCTTGTTTCCTTTTGATTTCTCTTTTAAACCAGCAAAGGGGATTTGAAGGCATATTTCTCTTGCTATTGAGCATAGAACCAATTTCATTATAGAAAGCCCATCATAAACCCATATTTTTCCCTATTAAGCATAGAGACTCAACATCCAACTAGTTGAACCATAATCTCAAATATCAGCTTGAAAACTAGGAATACCCAATCTATAGTTATATATATATATATATATATGTAAGCAGGAATACGCAAATTATATTGACCAACTATGCATTCGATATGTCTACGAATGTTAATAATTAATTGCCTAAATGAAATACTGAAGCATAAAATAATGAGAAAGGTTTAAATGCTGAGAACAAACCTCAGATTCATAATAAAGCCCAGCATACAAAGAAGCATAGAAGTACTCATTCCCCTGGCCATTAGAAAATGCAGCAACAAGCTGTGCAGAAAAACCAACATTTGAGTCAGATGAAGTTCTTAGATTATATACAACCATATAGACCTTAACTGGGTAGGTTTTAAGTTCCAAACATGCTTAGGTAGATGAAAAAGAAATCAGGAAACAAAAGACAATCAATAATTTTTAAGTCATAAGCATTAGATTACACCTTTTCAGGATCCCCACCAATTTTGAACAAGTTATAAGCTTCCCGCATAACTGGTCGTGGGTCTATGCCAACCTGCATTCAGTAAGTGATGAAATGGATTTTACTTATCTTTCCACAGTTCACATATTCACATGGAAGTTCTACTACCATAAAATGAACAAAAACATCAAACCCACTCCAATTAAGTCACTTTGTTCCGGCTGCCAGGACCTTTACCTACAGATACCCATTAGGCAGTGAAATTTATTCTTCAATCAGAATGTAGCCTATCCAGCCCAAAAAATGAAATCATAATGTAACCTACTTTACTATGTCAGGTTATGGATCACCTAATCAATTTTGCACAGATACACACACATGTACATATATTGCACCGTGTCTTATGCATAGAAAAATATCCATCAGTTGTTTAGCAGGTGATAAGTCATCAAAATCAACACGTGGGCTATAGCCTAATTCAGGTAATCCTATTACATATCAGTAAAGCCAGTGATGGTGTTCCTTCTTTAACAGTGAACATTACCTCAAGAAATCGCTTCCTTGCTTCAATAACTCCATATAATTGAGCTTCACAAAGAAAGCACCATATGGACTCCTCCGTGTCATTTGGATTTTGCGCAACATCTATCCGGAATTGCTCTGCCCCTTCTTCAAACCTATTGAGAAGTAAGTAAAAACAACATGTTTTTTTCTTAATTCTAATTTCTACTTGTTATTTCTTTGCCTGAATTTTCTCAACAACCAAACACAGGCACAAAGTAACTAGAACCACTAAAGAATTAGTACCTATCAAGATAGTACAGTGATAATCCCCTTTGCCAAAGATCTGAAAACAACAATCACCAATTCAATCTAATCCAAATCAACAAATAATAAAAATCCAAATCACAAAAATGCATTATAAAAAAAAAAAATTCCCTACAACCTACATGCCTTTTGACGAGGGTCCAACTCAATTGCCTTATCGAATTCCGCTACAGAACCAAGAACATCACCCTTAACAATAACAAAACATTCCAAATTACACAGACCCAAAATACTTATAAACCAAAAGTACATAAACACAAAGATAGAAACTTTAAGAACTAAAGTGTGTAAGTACATGACGCATAGCATTTATATATACCTGCCTAAAGAGCAGCATTCCACGTCTAATGGCAAGTATGGCTTCACGAGCATTGTTACCTCCAGTTATGGCGTCCCAGATGCCAGAAACTGAAGGAAGGAACAATCTTCTGGACAGTGTTGGTGGTGTTGGGGATTGGTGGCTGTAAATTCTTGAAGGAATAATGGTGGTGAACAAGTGTGAGTTAGAGTGGGTTTTGAATGGAGACGAAGGTGAGTGTGTAGAGTGAGTGATATGTGAATAAGGGGACATGGAAATGGTTGGTTTAAGGATGTGGGTCATGGCCATGGATGAAAGAGAGACAACCTTAAAATGGGTAACTGAGAAATATGAGATTGGGAGTTGAAACTTGAAACTTGAAACTTGAGCTCAGTGGGAGTGGGACATGGAGACCGGTAGTTAGGGACATACAATTAAGTGATAAGGCGCCAATGAGAAACAAATCTAAGGAATAGAATAATTAAAACAATTTTGATGATTATATTGATAAATTCTAACTCTAAAGCCCTTAATCCTTTTACCTAAAACAAAGGAAAGGGAAAAAAAAATCATTGGATTTTAGTATCTTTTTTAGAGTGTGTATTTTTAAATTTGGATGGAATTTTGTGTTAGAAAAAGATATTTTAAGTAGCATGCTGTTAGTATTTTAATTTTTTAGAAGATATTAGTATTTTAATTGATGTTATTATGAACTATTGTTTGTATAAAATTTATTTCTTTATTTATTATAATTTAATTGCTTACAAAATATTAAAATATGCTCATTATTTTGGATTATATTCTTTAAATATATTAAAATGTGTGAAATCTATGTCAAGTGTCAACCCAATAGTTCCTCAAAAAAAAAAAAGGTATCAACCCAATATAACTCATTTATTAAACAGATTGAAATTAGTTATTTATATATCCACCAAACATGAATGTTAAGCATGTTACATGAATCATATCAAGTCAATTTGTTTAATAAACAAATCATGTTAAAAGGGGGTTCTGACACAATTATTAAGAAGTTAGGATTAAAAAAAAAAAGAAAAAAAAAAAGATGAAAGATAGAAACGAGTTAAGTTTGAAGTAGTAGTAATGGTATAAACATAGCAAACCCAAACCCATAAAGTATAATGGATTTGTTATCTACTTATCAACTGAGGCCCAACAATGATCCCTGTCCACCTGGTTGGTTCAGAATCAATTTTAATACTGCTATGAGGCCCAATAAGATTAACTTTGCTGCTACTTCAAAATCATTTGGGAAAGATCACATATGCTTAGATTAGTGCGAACACTATTATGGCGATCGAACCTTTTCTTTGAAAGTGATTTCTTCAATGTCATTGATCCCATCTTGTACTCTGCAAATTTCTCCACACTAATCTATATCCTCCAAATATTGGTGACATCAATATATATTGCTTCTAAATCCTTTCCCTTTTGTTCTTCCAATCTAATAATTAGAATTAATGAATAGTGTTTGGACTCACTTTTGTACCAACATATCACAGGGAAGAACAGGAAGAATATTGGATAGAGAGATTAAATGATTTAACATATCCGGATATCCCATCAATTTGTACATATTAAGAACGCCAGAGACTTTGCTGGGTCAAAGTCTAAGCCATTCCACGTGCTTAATAATTCATTATACTACTGGCATTATAATAATGGATAAGCGTTAAGATATTAATGGCTTCGTGTGGAAAGAAAAAGTAACATAGTCCAATAACGAATATTGCAATGTGGTCTACGACAATTCTTTTTTTTTTGGTTTTTCAACTTTTGACCTCATTTATTTTAATCAACTCAACGGCTAATCTTTCCCTCAAAAAAAAAAAAAAAAAAAAAAAAAAAAAAAAACTCTCATCGGCTAATCTAATAATGCTTTTTTTTTTTTCTTTGAGAAAAAAAAAAAAATCTAATATTACTAATTAGTGATTAGTGATTACCGCAGCAACCAATTAGGTTCATGTTAAATATTTGGTCTAAAAGTGGCTAATTAGTGATTAATTACCACCACTAAGTTGTGTTTTTTTCTTTTGGGTAAACACAACTAAGTTATGTTTGACATTTTTTTTTTTTTTGAAGAGAGTTATGTTTGACATTTAGAATGTGAAAATTATAAATCTAGAAGACACGTCTGAAATTTTTTTTTTTTCAATGAATGTGTACAACACGTTTGAAACTTGGACCAAAAAGAATATCAACTTGAAGCTTTTGTGAAAATATGTATAATAAATGCATCATCCAAAACACACATAAGCTAACAAATTTAAGAGCAAGAAACCTGAGACAAGGACATTGCTTTTGATTCTCAACTTTGGCTGGTTTTGCATATATACATCTTTGCAAGTAGTTTTTAAGACTGTTTTCTCAAACTCAATGGGAGGATTAATTGACATGTTGTCAAGAGATTGTGTATCCAAAATTCTATCTTTCACCTCTCCAACAGACGCATATAGATCTTCAATGGTGTCATCCATGTTTCATGCTGCGGCGGAGTCCGATGTTGTTTGGGAGATGTTCTTGCCAACTGATTATAAGGATATTGTGTCAAGGCTGATCACTCCTTTGACATTTACTACTACGAAGGAGCTTTTTGTCTGTTTTTGCAATCCTGTTCTCATAGATGATGGTAGAAAGGTAGGTTTAAAATGGTATCCAAACTCACCCTTAAACATTTCTCATGCATTAAATATTGACACGTTAGGTTTTTTTTTTTTTTTTTTTTTTGTTTTTTTTGTTTTTTTGAATGATGTAAATCAGTTACTTGATAGAATTAGTTCTCATGAGTATATTCTATTAATTAAACTCTATCGATAAAAAATGATATCCTGCTCTTACGGTAAAAAAGTCATAATTATTACAAATTATTTTATTTTAAAAAAAGATTTATATATATATATATATATATATAGCAAACTTATAATCTATTTTATAATCGAATTATTCCAAAAATATGTTTGAAATAGCTTATTGGTTAATTAGCTTATTTGTTGAATCTAATTTTAAGTCAACCTTTATATATATATATATATATAATATAGGTTGACATAAAATAGATTCAACATCACATGACATACTTAATTAATTTTGATTTTTTGTTTTATATTCCTAATAACGCAGAGCTTCAAGTTAGATAAATCATCTGGCAATGGAGCTGGAAATCAATACCTCAATCAAGGTTACTTTTCTCATTTTCTTTAAAACTGCCTACCGTTTGATAGTATAAGAGTATGATATATATTGTTCTATAGCTATGGTAACAACAATTTCTTTTCACTACTTATTAAAGTGACAAATTTCAATGGAAACATCTTGTAGTTTACATGTGCCCATGACTAACACTACTTATATTATGCCCGATTTATATATAATAGAGTACATTGATGGTATGAATTTTTGTGTGTCATTAGACTTATTAATTGTTTTATATGGTCAGACAAAGAAAGAGAGAGGAAAATGAACTAACCAAAGCTTTCAACCTTTTTCTTCCATAGGTTCTCAGAAGTTGCTGAGCTTAGAACAACATGTTGGTTAGAAATTCGTGGCAAAATCAATACTCAAATTTTATCTTCAAACACAAAAGATATGGTGCTTATCTTATAATGAAAATTTCTAATCGTGCATATGGGCTCGATTCAATACCGTCTGAAGTGTCAATTGAGGTGGGCAACAAAGTATGTAATGGCATGGCTTATCTACGTCATGAAGATGGAATGCAGCAACAAATGGAGTACATGTTTTATAGGAACCGCATAGAAGTGTTGAGAAAGAGAGTGATAGAGGGCACTCAACGAACCTTAAATGAAAGAGAGGATGGGTGGTTGGAAATTGAGTTGGGAGAATTTGCTAGTGGTGAAGCTAACGAAGAGGTGAAGATGAGTTTGATGGAGGTTAAGGGTTATCAATTAAAAGGAGGACTCGTCATTGAAGGAATTGAAGTAAGGCCTAAACATTAATGAAGGAATGTATGCGTTAAACTGAGAGACAAAAAGAGTATAGGAAAGATGATACTAAACAAAAGAAAAAAAAAAAATTAATGGTTTTTGCTTTCCCAATTTATGTGTGTATACTAGATTTGATTGATTCTTTCATTTGTTTTATGTTTTAAAGTGCAAATTTATTTAAGGTGAAGGAAGATAGTAGGAAATAAAGGATTTTAATTGTAGAAATTACATGGTACAAGCCACATTGTATAAGGTCTCTTACTAATTAAATTTCCACTCCCCTTGACGTTGTATTAGCTTCTGGTCCATTTCCCTTAAAAGGGATATGGTATCTCATAGAATTTCTTCCTTATTTAAATGTTATAGATTTATTTGATTTAATTGGTTACTTCAAAAGTGTCTATTTCTTTCAAACTTGAATCAAGCATGTGTAAATTTAGTGAAAGGAACCAATAAAAACTTGTCATTTTTTTTTTTTTTCAATTTTAAACTTTAGTTATTTTATAAGAAAAGTTATACAAATACATAACAAGTTGTGATTAGTGAAATATAAAGTAAAACATAAAAAATAGTACAAAGAATTTGTATTCCAAACAAGCACTCTATTTTAAATAAGCATGCAAATATTATTGATGAGGAACAAGGTACAAGAAGCCACCAAGAGGGTTGATCCCACTAGAAGACTGAAATTAACATATATAAACCAGCACCAACTAACACCGAAGGGTAATAAATACCAAACATCGATCTACACACACCAAATACTAAACCAGCACATAATCTAGAGTTACATTTACGTAGTAGGCTTATTATGTAATACTTCTTAGGGAGGCCGTGCAAATATACGGTCCAAAAGATTTGACGACGCTTACTAAACTTCCACTCCCATTGTTGACCATATATTAGTGTTGGTGCAAATACAATGATAATGGAAACAACACAACGAAAAACTGAATAATACATTGAATATTATTAATTTGAAGAGATAAACACAACACTATTTGGACTGAGGCGCGGCACTCGCTCTTTTTAAGGAGATACAAGTCCTTGGTTGGCTAATCTTTGTAATCGGTGCAAACCATCTCTGACTTGTCTCCCCCAGGATACAACAGCCCAACAAATGTTATATGACCAGGGCCAGCTCAACAACTTTTGGGGCGTTAGGCGAAAATTTTAAATGGGGCCTTTTTATAATTAAATATTAATCAAATATAATATATATATATATATATATATTGAATTTTTTTTTATTTGAAATCTATTTTTCTTGTTTTTTGAGATGCAAAATTACTAATTAAGTTTTTGTATTTAAGTTCCTCTAACATTTCTTTTTCAATTGATAATATAGCTAATCCATTTAATCTTTCTTGTGACATAGTAGACCTTAAATAAGATTTTATTAATTTTAATTTTGAAAAACTTCTTTCTGCAGATGTAACCGTAACATGTATTGTTAGTAATATTTTATAAGCAATATATGCATTTGGAAAAGAATCTAGTCTTTTTAAATAATTAAGTATATTAATTGGAGTATTTTCATCTATTTGCACAACTTCTTTTAAAATTTTTAGTTCTGAAAATAAATCTAAGCCATCAATATCATAATAAACATCATGTTTGAGAAAACTTTCAAGATTAAGACAATATTTTTTCAAACTATTATCATCTAGTGCTTTTAGTTTTTCAAAATTAGATAAAAAACCAAAAATATTCTCATATATTTGAAATTGTTCAAACCTACTTTCAATTGATGAAATAGCTTGATCTACTATATATAAAAAATAATTAATTCTAAAAGATTCTTCAGCAAATTGTGTTATCTCATCATTGGCATTCTCATCAAATTGTTTCTTTCTACGAATTATACGTTTTTCATAAAATATAGGCTCTATTTCCATTTTAATTGCAATCTCTTTAGATGAAATAATAGCAGATGTAAATCCATCTTCTCTATATTTTTTTAAAAAAAGATATGAGACCTTTTAGTTGATCTATGGCAACATCAATATGCATGTCTTTTGATTGTAAATTTTTACTAACAGAGTTAACGGCAAATAATATATCATACCAAATAGTCATTCCTAACAAGAATTCAAAACTTTCAAGCTCATATGTTGCCAAACAATCAGCTTAACTTTTTGTTTTAGGATCTTCACTTGTTTTTGCTAATTGTAACAAAGCACCTCTTATTTCTAAAGCTTGAAATTTTATTGCTTTTACACTTTCAATTCGACTTTTCCAACGTGTTTGTGACAATGGTTTAAGAGTTAAACTTGAAACATTATCTTGTAAAATTTTCCATCGCTTTGTAGAAGAAGAAAACAATGTATATATACGTTGTACTACTCCAAAAAAAGATATAGCTTTAGGACAAGAATTGGCCACATCACATAGCACAAGGTTAAGATTATGACAACCACATGGTGTGTAAAATGCTCTAGGGTTTATATCAATTATTCTTTTTTGTACCCCTTGTTTTTTTTTTCTTTCATATTAGACCCATTGTCATATCCTTGTCCACTTACATCATTAATATCAACTTCAAAATTTTTTATTACACTTATAATTTCATTAAAAAGACCTTTTCCAGAAGTATCATCTACTTCTAAAAATTCTACAAAATGCTCATCTATTTTTATTGGACTAGTTGAAATATCCACACATCGTAGTACTAGAGTCATTTGTTCTTGATGACTTACATCAGGAGTACAATCAAGTATAATTGAAAAATATTTTGCCTCCTTAATCTTTTTAATAATTTTACCTTTAATTTCATTTGCTAATAGTTGTATCAATTCATTTTGTATATTATGTCCAAGATAATGATTATGAATTGCACCATGTTGAATACGTCGAACATGTTCTTGCATTACTGGATCAAATTCTGCAATCATTTCAATTAGACTTAAAAAATTTCCATTATTTTCTTGATAGATCTTTTTGTTTTTTCCTCGAAAGGCCAAATTATTTTTTCCAAGATTTTTTACTACAACAATAATTCTTAACAACACTTTTTTCCAATAATCTTTCTCTTTGTTAACTTGTTCTTGGAAATTTTTATCAATTGTTTTATTTTTCAATAATCTCATTTCTAAATCAATCCAAGCATTCATGTTAGTAACATGCTCTTTGCTTGTTTCATGATTTTTAATCTTACTGCTAATATTTCTCCAATCATTAGTTCCTTCATTAGTAAGTTGATTTGTACCACTACCATGTGTTGTTGAATTAAACAACTTGCAACAAAAACAAAATGCTTTATCCAAATCTTTTGAATACACTAGCCATCTTCTATCAAATTTCTCCCCATTTGATAACTTTTTAAAATAAAATGTAGTAGAAAAATGTCTATGATCTTTATCTATAGGAAAATTTAGATCATATTCTCTAATTGGACCATTTTCTACTAATAAATCTCTTAATTTTGTATCAATATTTTCCCATTGACTTGGATCATAGATATTATTAGTAAGTAGGTTAGTCATTTTTTCATTTTCTTCTAAATTATTTTGTTTTTCATTATCAATTATTGTTACATTAGATGTTTCAACATTATTAGGACTACTTTCATTATTCTCTTTTTGTTGTATAATTTCACTGTCTTCCAACTCTTTTTGACAAGTTTCTTGTTCATTTGTAATATTTTCACCCAAACTTTCTATTGTGTTTTTTTAACACTAGTAACAAATTTATCCATAGATCCTTTTTGAGATTCAATTTGTTGTTCAATTTTTCTCTTTTTTAGAAGTTTTTCATATCCGGATAAATATTTTCTAGTAGACATTTATAATAGGAAAATACTTACAAATAAATAAAACACAATTTTATAATTAAAAATGATAATTTAACTAAAAGTAAAATTTAAAGTATAGAACAATAGAACTTGGTTATTCCAATTTTTCTAAAGTTGTAACCACCTTAAAACTTAAACCTGCACAAATAAAAATTAATTTAATACATGGTTTAATAAATTAATGTCACTATAATACAAATGAATTGATATGATACACATCAAATTATTAATTGGTACAATAATTTTTAATAATATATAAAGTATTACTGTGTCAGATTTAAAAAAAAAAATTAAAAAAAAAAAAAGGTGATAACCGGCCAGCCTGTGCGCCACATTCTATGGCTAAGCTTTAAAGAAAAAATGTGTCCAATCAATTGTCAATTTGTCATGGCAAAAAAGGGTTCAAACAGGGGCTGGGCAAAAAAGTTAATACCTATCATAGCAAAAAGTGAAAACGTGTCCAATGTGAAACAAACTAAATATCTATATATAATTTAAGTTAAATGAATAGAAGACTTTTGAGTCTACATTTTCGAAAAGACAAAAAGAAAGAGGGGAACTGGGAAGAACTGAAGAGTGAAGAAGAGTACCTGAACCTCTTGCCGACTGGTATGAAGAATCAACAAAGAAAACTTTCAAGCCAGACTGATTAACTGAGTTTATGGAAAAAGATCAAGAATCAAGATGAAGATGAATAAAAGAAAGGTGAGACCGTAAGAATATAGATGGAGAGGCAGAGAGATGAGAGGTTTTTGTTTTGTTTTTGAAATTTATAATCTCTATTTTAGCATATTTCAAGACAATTACGTTGTATTATTAATGAATTTTTCTGCTATTAATTTTGATTTTAGCATATTTCAAGAATGAATTAATAAATTGTCTCCTAAAATTTAATTCGGTTAGCTAAAGTTTGACTATATTTATTTTTTCCATTTTAATCTTTTACATTTTAGGATATAATGGGGCCTTTTTAATGTATTTTATTGACCAATAAAAGTGCTTAAATTTTTTTAATTAAAATATATAAATAAATTATATATACATATATAATTTATTTATTTTTTACAAGTGGGGCCTTCTTTTATTTGGGGGCCTTAGGTGATTGCATCAGTTGCATCACCTATAGAGCCGGCCCTGTATATGACTAGAACAACTTCTACACAAAGTGTTCAAGCCCAAAGCTCTACCAAAAGAATACCTTTTTTTAGCTCGAAATCTCTCAAGTATTTAAGAATATTATTGAATTCACTCTCTCACACAATACTCTTTGCTTTTAACTATTTTCTTCATTCACTCTTGATATGAAATTAGTCCATAGCATAGTCATATATATAGTCTTCCAATCCTTCACATAACCTACATGTTATTTATTAATTTAGAAAACTTCTCTTAATTTATTTAACCTCACTTAACTCTTTCTTTAACGAATTTTATTATAACTCATCTCTTTATCCATCTTCAATTATTTTAAATTTCAACATATTTAATTCAAAATGTACTAACAATTAGTTTATGGGATCAATTGTCGAGGAAGGAAGATAGATACCCCAACTGTTCTTACAATTCTTTGGCAAAGTAGGACGACCAAGAGAACAATTAAGCAGGACCCAATCTAGATTCCAATCATCTGTTATGTTGGCACAGAAGCGTATCTCGAACAAGTTAGATATCTTCAGTCATAAATAGAAATTACAACAAGTTAGGAACAAAGTCTCTCCATAAATAAAAAAAAGATGTATACAACTTTTACTTTTCTGGGCAAGCATTGGAAACGGGTCAAGTTGCTGCACCAATGACCATATTAACAGTGAGTGCCAAGTAGTCATTTTGACTTCGGAAGACGCAAGAGCCGTGCTTGTTATATTCTCAGTTTCCCAAAACCCTTGATTTCTATTTACGCTCTTTGTTAGGTTGAGTCAATATAAATTCAAAGCTCGCACAAGCCATGGGTCTTGTAGTAGCTGAAAAAAAATTGCGCAATATTAAAAAGATATTAATAAAAGTTTAAATCCTAACCTAATGTAAAACTCCACTTTTACACTCACTAATACCAACTTGGTCTGGCAAACTCTAGGACGAGCAGTAAAACTCGGACGTCTTGGGTTCGAGTGACCATACATGCATTCACTCCCTTGAACCTATTGAACTGGGGGAATTTAATTGCTCCTTGAATTACTCAAGGTGCACTTGCAAAAAACTTCTTGTCGAGGGTCTGTGCACCCTAGGACAAAATCCTGAACACCCAGTGCCAATATATATATAAAAAAAAAAAAAATTACCAACTTGCCAAATCATAATATTACAAAGTGTTGAATAGAGGTTGCCACACACACAATTAAATAGCATGACTCCACAAAAAATCAATAAAACCCAAACCCACGTCATTCTCCTAAAGAACAGCAGAGCCGAGAAGCCGCCAGAGACCCACCCTAGTCTTTTAGTGAAAGGCCATGCAACTTTTCAATTTTCAGATCCCACGAGTTTCACAATTTCACTTGGACTTGGGAGTGTCATGTGAGTGTAGAAAAATAGCACGGCCTTCTTCAGCAGGGGCTATATATATATATATATATATAAAGCATAGTTTTCTGCCTTCAATCTCACAGACATGCATGTAACATTGAGTTTCTACATTTTTAGACCCATTAATACAAGTTGTTTAACTTAGTTATTTAGCTAAGTGATTACTTAGATAAATTATTCAGTTCTAGGTTAATACAATAAAATCATATCATGTAAATAATGCGGAAATATAAAGAACAACCCGATATGATAACTCAAGAAACCCTAACCAGTAAAAAATATGGGAAAGATTTAACCTAACTATCCTCAAGGTAAAACAGATACGCTATGAAAGAATTGAAGTTTTTACAATAGAACTTAGACTACTAACATCCTATTACTACCTCAAGTAGAAAACTTACTACCACGACCACGTGACAACTCCGAGTCCACGGATTACTTCTTTCCTTGATCTACAACAGCCATAACTTCTCCTACTTGTGACTTTGAGACTCCACTCAAAGGTCTTAGATCTTCTTTAAAGTTCTTTATGCAGCAACTGAGGAGATCATTAAGTTCTTGATGCGAATCTTGATCTTGACAACTCTTTGTATGTGTATGAAGGTAAACACTTCTAGATCTCACAGAAGATTCAACACACAACTCTCCAAAGACTTCTAAAACACAGCTATGGTTTTTCCTTTTATACTTGAAGTAAAACACTTAACCCTACACATCATATGGGCTTGGACTAAATTGGAAATTCTGCAAAAAATTAAATCTCCACGAGTTTCAATCGATCGAGTCTAATTTTTTATCAATCAAGCCTTGCAGATTTTGTCTAATAACTTCTGTAATCACTTGATTCCAATTTTACAATTAAACACGCTTTGAGTAATCCTAAACCTAGACTCTATGTTTTGATCATGATTTGCTAACATATTACAAATTGAAGTTTTAATACATTAGTTCCTAAAGTTTTAGACCCAAACAAACTCCCCCTTTGGCAATCCGTGACAAAACACATCACAAAAATTAAAATGCTCAAAGTAAAACAGCCCTTTCAATTAAAAAGCCATAATTACAATTCAACCTAAACCACTATCTATTAGTTGCTAAAGTAGATAGCAGCCACGACTGGATTAACCTGTAAATTCTTGAAACACTCAACAAACACATAAATGCATGTGTGCAAAATACAAGTAAAACAAATTAAACTTCTTGATTTCACAAAACATAAAATAAAAGACATATACCATGGATAACCTCATAATAAAAATCAATAATCAATGTACCATATGTGAAACAAGAAACATAAAAAATAAAATAAAAAAAAAAACATAAAAAAAAAAAAACATAAAAACACATAAACATAATGTCTCCCCCTAACATATACAACCCATATAAAAAGAAATACATCAAAGCCAAAATAAACAGAATACATATCAAAAACTCTCCCTATCTCCATATGTATGTACTCCCGCTTTTTGTGACGAATTGCCAAAGGAAAATCATGACACATCAAAGGGTGGAGCCTGTGGAGTAGAACCTCTAGCATGCACCGCAAATCTGCTGGTGAGGCCGTAACCTCATGAGCACATCCAATAGAATCTGTCTATGCGCCGCTTGAACGGTCAAGATGATGGAGGATCCACGGAAACTGCAGGGTTTACATACGCCTCAGTAAAAGGATCACCAGAAGAAAGAGGTCGAGATGCATCACCTGTAGAAGACTTGACTCTAGGGCGCTTAGAGCTAGAGCTTGCTTTCAACTGAGCAGCTCTTTGCCTAAGGCAGGTGGCACCTATAGGAGCTATGATATGTACAGGCTTGGATGTAGGAAAAGTCCTCTGATCCTAAGTCCAAAAGAATCCTATGAATAAAGACCATAAAGAACGAACCATGAGATTTGGCATTACTCCTATGAATCTCATCAAGTGAGCAAATGAAAAGAGTGGGAAAACTCATAAGAGCATCTGTGATAAGAGCGTACAAGAATGCACATTTCTCAATAGGGATAGTATGAAGATGAGATATAGGCCAAATGCAATGACAAGAAATCCCGAAAAACAAATAATTAAGCTTAGTAAAGCTCATGAAAGGTGACATAAGGATCAGTACTCTAACTAATGGAAGTACCGGTGATGAGAGACATGATGTCATCAAAGTGAGGGGTCTTTGTGTAAGGGTACATAGGTTGCTGTACCAAAGGTACACCAAGAGCAGAGGCTACTACCTCAGGAGTAATGACATACTCTTCACCCCTTATCCAACTCTTCACAAACTGAATGTTGGAATCATCAGAGTAGACAGAGAGGCTCGAATAGAACTCTCTAATCAATGCAGTCGGAGGAGGATGCCCTACCTCTAAGAGTGGTAACCAGCCCCTATGCTCAAAATTCCTACATATCTCAGGATCAACCTCATCTAAGATAATCCTACGCTCAACCTACACCGGTCTAAAGACATTAAGCTTCTCATAGGCCTCTTGGTTTTTCAAGGTTCTAAACTTATCACTCTAGAACTTAGAAGTAGATGGGTTGGAGGTTTTCTTAGCTCTAGTCTTCCTAACCATAATGCTAAGAGTTTACAGGAAAGGAAAAAAAAAAAAAAAAAAACCAAGGGCAGACTGCATTAGAGAGGGTTAGAGTACAAAAATAGTAACAAATAAAAATATATATGATGCATGTAATGAATGCACATATGATGCATGCTCTAATGCATTAAGATTTGTTCACTTTCACTTTATAAACCAACAATTGACTTGAACATAGAGTTTTAATCCAAAAAACCCAAATTTTGAAAAATCAATTTCAAAAAAAAAAAAAAAAACCAAATTGAACAATTAACCATTATACTAGTTAGGAAACATCATATAATGAATTAATTTATCAATATCACAAGTCAATTTCATCAAATTAACCTCAATTGAACAAAATCCCCAATTTCACAAAGTTCCAAACCCTAGAATTTTCAGTTGTTCTCAAACCAACAAATTAATCAAATTAATTCATGGGAATCATGTTTATAACATCTGAGGACAAAAACCCATTGACCAAAAATGATTAAAAACAATTGAAAAAAATAATAAAATAATAAAATAAAATTAAATTAAAAAAAAAACTCTAAATTCCTATGTTCAAAATTTTCAAGAAAAATGCATGAAAGGTGTAATTAAAATGAAAAAGATGGGGTATAAAAGTCTTACCAATACTTGAGGACAAAAACCTTGGAGACTTTTGAGGAAGAAAACGATAAAAATCACTTAGACTGGATCGGTCGAAGAAAAGAAGAGAGAAAAAGTTTGAAAAACTTTTGAGAATAGGAAGAACACGTGAAAGCAAAAGCCTTTTAAAAAGCCTCTTTTTGAAATTCGATCGATCGAAAAATAGATTCGATTGATTGAGCACCAATCGAGCAAGGCAGATTTAAACCAAAAAATTTAACACATTTTCGATTGGTCGAAAAACACCCTCGATCGATCGAAAATCTAGAAAAATGAAAATTTTGAAAAACAGAAGAAGTTTTATGTAGAAAACACTCAAATCAACTTATTTTATGAATGAAATGCATGAGTTTGGGTTTAGAAGTTTTTCAAAAACACTTGAATTCAACCTAAATCTTCCAAAACAAGAATGTAACACTTTTTGTCCCCAAAAATCAATCAATGAACATATTTTGTATCAACATCAAGAAACATATAATTTTGGATGGACAAACCAAACTTTACACATAATTTCATGTACTAAGTTTAGCAAAAAATAACTTGTATAGTGTTTGCAACTAGGAACAGCATGAGATACATGTGAGGTGTTATGCAGATAGTAATCAATCACAATTTCTACATTATTCATCACATAAATTTGAAAGTGACTATCACCTAAAAAATTATATCATATAACTCTCAAATCTCCTAGAAAACAAGCTTGCAATTATATAATTTTTTTCAGCCTCATAATGTACACATCATTTTTATTTCCTCGTGAAATTTTTATTTTTAGCCACATAATGTACACACCAATTTTATTATTATTCCAAAGCTACACCTTATTTTCTTTTTGTGCATGTGTTACACTTTCACGAACACAAAATCATACGATATGCACTAAGGTGTTCATGATTGGATAGTAAACAGTAGTGAGATGGTTATTTATGCCTTTCTCTTAGGATTTTCTAGTCCTAACAATTAAAAGCACGTGACTTCAAAATCAAGATCATGTTATCAAAAACTATAAACACTCCCACACAACATGCACTACATAGCTAAAACTAGCAAAGTGAATAAAAAATAAGTTCATCCAAGCTAAACAAGGTACACAAGCATGTTATGAAAAAAATATGGCCAACCTCAACTATAAATCCAAGATATATAATACAAAACACATACCTCTTTCCTTTATTTTGTTTTGTTTTTTTTTTTTTTTAAAGAAATAATAAAAACAACTTAATATGAAATGCATGAATGTAATGCAATGCAAATCCTAGAAGCAAAAAGAAACAAAACAACAAGAAAAGAATGGTCACAAAGAATTTTGAGATGAAATATAAGGACCATGTCAGAATGACTTAATTAGACTGAGCTTTTGCATCCAAAACTTCTTAGATGCAACTCTGACTTTGGAGTTATTATTCATATTAGAATGATGCGCAACTCCAGAATTGGCATAAAGGTTTAAAACCTTTACCAATTCACCAACAAATACCATAGGATCTTGTGCTTGAGGCACATGTACTCTTGGCTTATTTGCTAGCTTTGCAGCTTGCAACTTGAAACAGTTTGGGCGAGTATGCCCAGCCTTTCCACAAAAATGACAAATCCACAAAGGTCTATTATGCTTCTTATCATTAGAGAGGTTAGGACTCTTAGGCTTAGACTCTTTAAAATCAACCCTAATCTTCCTAGGAGGTGGTGTAACTTCTACTGGTTTGACAATCTCAATCTCGGGAGGCTCAGAAGAAGAAACAAAACTTGTGGAATAAGTTTCAAACACAGAGATGCTATTAACAAAACCTAAACCTGTTTTGTCTAAGGGAGACTTTTGAATACTCAACATATAATCAAGTTTAGAGCTAGCAAACCTATTAGTTTGTTCTCTAGCAACAGATAATTCTAGTTCTAGATTCTTAATTTTATCAAGCAATATCATGTTTTCAATCTTCACCTTATCAATCAAATTATTAGCATCAAGCAATTTTAGCAACAAGTTTTTCTTTTGAAGTTCAAGGGAGGCGAAGCCTAAGTTTGCACTCATTGTATCCTTTGCAACAACCTTGCATAGCCTATTAAAAGCTTCTTGCAAATCAGCACGCTCAAAGAGTTTCTCATTAGAAGGGTTCTCTTCAACCATAATACTTTCATCAACTACAACAGTAGCTATGAAAGTAATGAAATTTCCATCTTCATCACTACTAGACTTGTGATCAGAAACTTCATCATCACTAAGGGTTACAACCATAGTTTTACCCTTTGACTTCAAGAATGTAGGACATTCAGATTTCACATGACCATACCCTTAACAACCAAAACATTGTTGACCTAGTGAATTACTAGAAGTTTGACCAACTTTTTCTTTTGATTTATCAATGTTGTTAACTTTAGTTGGTTCATTCCTCTTAAAATTCCTAGGTTCAGCATTGTTTTTACCTTTTGCCATTCTGTTGTTGTTCCTAAGAAAATTTCTAAAGTTCTTGACAAGATAAGCAATCTCTGTAAAAGAGAATTCATCATCAAATCCATTCTCGTCAACATCATCAACTGATTTAAAAGCCATTGATTTGGATTTGTTTGTCTTGGGTAGGTCTAGCTCATAGGACTGGAGTGATCCTACAAGCTCATCAACAGGGATGAAGTCCACATCTTTGCTTTCAGTAATGACGGTCACTTAGGGTCTAAAGTTCTCAATCAAGGATTTAAGAATTTTCTTAAAAATTTTAGGTTGATCATAAATTTCACCCAAATTATAAACAGAGTTAACAATATCATTAAGCTTAGCATAGAATTCATCAAAATACTTATCATCAGACATTCTAATATTTTCAAATCTAGTAGTTAATTGCTGCAACTTATTAATCTTAACTGTCTTTGTGCCTTCATGCACAATTTGGAGAATATTCCATGCAATATGAGTAACATCAACATTTGAGATTCTCTTGAATTCCTCCATAGAAATAGCATTCATGGATTTGCTATTGAAATCAGCTGCCTTTTTTTAAGAAGTTGACCACTCACTAACATGAGTAGTTGGTTTCTCCCATCCGTATTCAACGGAGTTCCACACTCTCTTATCAATAGATTTCAAGAATGTTTTCATCCTTACTTTCCAATAGGCATAGTTGTTCCCATCAAAATGAGGTGGGATCACAAGAGAGTGACTGTGTTCCATGACAACAAGGGTCAAGGATCAACTCTTAGATCAAAAGATATAAAACACAAGAGCTAACTTGCTTTGATACCACTTGTACGTTTTTAGACCCCTTAACACAAGTTATTTAACCTAGTTATTTAGCCAAGTGATTACTTAGATAAATTATTCAGTTCTAGGTTAACACAATAAAATCATATTATGTAAATAATGCGAAAATATAAAGAACACAACGATGTGATAACTTAAGAAAACCTAACAGGTAAAAAACCTATGGAGGATTTAACCTAGCCATTATCAAGGTAAAATAAATTCACTATGAAAGAATTAAAGTTTTTACAATAAAACTTAGACCACTAACATCCTATTACTACCTCGAGTAAAAAACTTATTATCACGACCACATGACAGCTTCGAGTTTACAGACTACTTCTTTCCTTGATCTATAGCGACCATAAGTTCTCCTACTTGTGATTTTAAGACTCCACTCAAAGGTTTCAGATCTTCTTTAAAGTTCTTTATGTAGCAACTGAAGAGATCATCAAGTTTATGACACGAATCTTGATCTTGACAACTCTTTGTATGTGTATGAAAGTAAATATCTCTAGATCTCACAGAAGATTCAACACACAACTCTCCAAAGACTTCTAAAACGTAGCTAGAATTTTTCTTTTTATATTTGAAGTAAAACACTTAACCCTACACATCATATGGGCTTGCGCTGAATTGGAAATTCTGTAGAAAATTAAATCTGTACGAGTTTTTGATGCAAATCTTGATCTTGACAACTCTTTGTGTGTGTATGAAGGTAAACACCTTTAAATCTCACAAAAGATTCAACACACAACTCTCCAAAGACTTCTAAAACGTAACTAGGATTTTTCTTTTTATATTTGAAGTAAAACACTTAACCCTACACATTATATGGGCTTGGGCTGAATTGGAAATTCTGTAGAAAATTAAATCTGTACGAGTTTTGATTGATAGAGTCTAATTTTTGATTAATCGAGCTTTGCAGATTTTGTTCAATAATTTTTGCAATCACTCGATTCCAGTTTTACAATTAAACACACTTTAAGCAATCTTAAACCTAGACTCTATGTTTTGATCATAGTTTGTCAATATATTACAAATTGAAGTTCTAATACATTAATTCTTAAAGTCTTAGAACCTAACAGAGTTGTCATTATTAGGTGGCGGCGGCAGCGGGTAGGTTATATACTAAACACCAAAACACCATTATGGTATGACATTGTTTGTAACATAGAGTTGAATCACAACTCACAAGCATGCAGAAGCAAACCAAACCTAACCAAATTGATGTTCGTTTGCTAAGGTGGTCTAAAAGTCTCTGGTTTGGGTTGGGTTGCGATTTGGAAAGTTGAAAGTGCTAGTTCTGACTCCTAATTCAACCATCCAACATAAACCAAAGGTTTGTAGTTACAAAGGGAATATCCCGAAAAGAATTTTGGTTACTATCTAATTATATTCATCTTTTATCGGATAACAAGCCTCCAAACAAGTTTACCAAAAAAAAAAAAAGCCTCCAAACAATCTCCTAACTTGTACACGTAATCTGTGATTAAGATTATAAGCTTCCTAGCAACAATATTATATATATATATATATATATATATATATTCTGCTTGCTACTATTGAGATTCTGCCCGATAATTTTCCCTAGAGGCTCATCATAATAATAGGAGTGTACGGTTGTGATAAAACTAGGAATGGTGGAGTTGGTGCCCTTGGTGGGGGACTTTGAATAGATTGCTGACAGCCCGGACGTACTTGAGGTGCATCAGAACAGATATATTGCTTAACATATAAGATCTTCGTCCACTCTATTCTTCATCATAGTTCCATAAAGAATCAAAGATGGATGCCATGTCTTTTCTCCAAAATGCCGTACAATCAATCGATAGCCTTCCGCCTCCTCAAAACAGGCCTCCTCAAAATAGACATGAAGAAAATAATGATGTACGCATGCTTTTAATTTAATTTATTTGGATCCGAATGCAAGGTATTAAAGCATTCTCATTAAGGATTTCAAAAAATTTAGCATTTAACATCTCAAAAATTTACTTTATCAATTTTAATAATTCACTTTACAATGCACCCAACATTTAACATTTTATATTTTTTACCACTTTATTAAAATATTATTTTTTTTATTATTTTTTATTCTCAATCTCATCTCTTCCCCTACCAACAAACCCACTGCCACTGCCAACCCTCACTGCCACCACCACCCACTGCCACAGGCACAACCATAGCTACCACCACCACCCATAACCTCAATCCCCAACCACCAAAAAAAAAAAAAAAAAAAAAAAAATCCAAAACCAAAACCAAAACCAAAACACAATCCCAAAACCAAATCAAGACCCAAAATCAAATCAAACTCAAACCCACACCCATGCCCACTGCCACCGTAATCACAAGCCCAAAACCACAATAGCATCCACCACCAAGCCACTACCCACTATAAAAACGAAACCCAAGCCAACACCCAAAACCCACCACAAAACCTGATCTGAACCCACCCCAAAACCGTAGCCAAAACCCACCTCAGCGGCCTAGCCTCTCCAGTCTCAACCCCAGCCAAGAACATCGATCAAGCTGACTCAAGAAAGACGCCTCAAGAACGCCAACTCAACCCGATTTGAACGCCGACTCAAGCTTGGGTTTTTAGGTTTGCCATAGAGAGAAGAGAAGAGCTTAGGTTGAGGAAAAAAAAAGGGTGGCGTGATGACTAATGAGGCGTGGGTTAAGGGAGAACTAGAAGAAAGAAAGATGGAAAGCAAAAAAGCTTGTGAGAAATAGAGAATGAGAGAGGGCATGGGTGTGGATTAAAAATATAATATTTGGTTTTGACGCTATAGTGCGCTGTTATCTTTAGCAGCGCATTGTAGTTGGGTGTAAAAAAATATGCATTTGCCTTCTTTGATGGAGCATGTCTTTTGTACTTGGAGCTATAAAAATAGCATATCTGAGCATTTACAACCTTTGATGAGAATGTTCTTACACTGTATCCATTTACTCTATTTTCCTCTAAGGAAAAAAATTTTACTTTGCCAACTTTTTTTTATTCAATGTTAAGATTGAAGGATTATTTTTTTTTTTTTTTTATTTTTTTATGAATAATGCACCTATTCTTAGTACATAAACACTAATGCCCAAAAATTAGACATGACAAAACGAGTTGGAATTTACTAACCCAACCTAACTAGAATTTACTGACCCGACCTAACTAGAATTTTTTGACTGGAAACAAAAACAGCTTGACTTGTGTCTTGACCCCTTTTTTGCTGGTCAACCCACGACTCAACCTGTGAACCAAAAATTTTTTAAATACCTTTTTTGTGTAATAAATAAATAAAATATTGATTTAATTAATTTTTTGCTATGAGCTTTAAGGAAAAAATTAAGACATTTACATAACTACGTGCAAATGAATTAAAAGATCGATGGTTGAGGCATTTTGTAATAAGTAAATATTTTTAGATATCCATAGCAAAGTATAAGATAAAATAATTGAGCCCCTTTTGGATATATACCACTGTTAGTTTCTTTAAAACCTCCTCCCCTCTCCTCTTGTGTCTCTGTGTGTGTTAAAATACTTAGTATTCTAAAAAAAATACAAAATAATTGGATTACAGTAGAGTTAAAAACATATATGTAAAATTTTAGACACGTGTGAAAATATTCTTAAGTGTGAAAAGAGTGAAGCCAAAGTATCAATGAAATTAGCATAAATTATAAATGCTTTGGCCTATTTTTTTAATAATTCATGTCTAAAATAAAAGGTTTTTTAAAATAAACTATGATATTTCCTAGAGAAAACAATCAAAATCTAATGTATATTCTCAAATTAAAATAAAGTTCCAACCACAATTGATAATAGATTATAAAATTAATTTTCAAGATTGTAAATTTCTTATATGTTTTTATTCTTTGTCAAATGAGTTATCTAATAAGTTATTTGTAATTTTTAAAAAAATGTTTTGACGTTGTTATTGTGTAGAAATAAAACTTGTGTATTTGCTTTACTTATCTTTGTGCTATTTTGTTTTGGTTAGTAATGTTGGGATTTGTATAATTTTAAAATTATTGAACAAGTATTAATTTGTTTAGCTGAGCTCATTCTTGATACGTGGTGAATTCAAAGTAATACATTTTATATCAAGTAATTTGTTGCGTGACTTTATAATTTTAAAATTATTAAACAAGTATTAATTTGTTTAGCTGAGCTCATTCTTGATATGAGTGGTGAATTCAAAGTAATGTATTTTATAACAAGTAATTTGTTACATGACTTTCCAAATGACAAATACATACTCTTTTTATAAAAGAATTTCATGTGAAAATACAGGTTAATCTGACCCGATCTATTTTTAGCTCGCTTAAAATGACCCATTTTGACTCGCAACTTGATTGACCTGACCTAACCTGACTTGACTTGCCCGTTTGTCACGTCTACCAAAAACTATAATGGGATCCAAATCATGCTTGAAATTATCTTGGAAATGAGAGAACAACTAGTGCTTCCCACTGTAATTTCTAGCGATAGGAGCTCTCTAACGGCTAGTTTAGGAACTAGACATAGCCCTTTTTTTGTTTTTAACTCCTCCTTTTTGCCCAGAGTTGTAAAACCCTAGATGTTGCTTTGCTCTAAAAACTTTAGCTATCTTTAAGCAACATTAACCCCATCATCATACTAATTACACAAACCATGATTTCAGAAGACTATACTCTTCCAGTCTCCCTTAAATTGTTAAATAATGCTACTTAACTTAAAATTTGTTTAATGTATGTAACAAGCAATTAGCACTTGCATTAGTATCAAGCATGCCAAATGCTAAATTTTTAGCATAGCACACAAAATACCAAAAACCAAATTTCATGAGATGTGTCAAATCCCAATGTTTAAAAGGGTGTTGTAGCATGTCGTAAACAATACAAATATATATATATATATATATATATTTAAAAAGAATACAAGATCGAGAAGAGAGAGAGGTTTTAGGTTTAGAGAAATTAAATTATTTTTTATTAGTTATTTATATTATTTTAATGTGTTTTAATGTTAAAATACAACATTGTTGTAAGGTGTATTGTCAAATGCGATATAAAAGTAGTAAAAGTAGATTTTTGTGTGTTATATTAGCATTTGGCATAATACAACTGATGCTAGTACTCTAATTATTTTTAGAGATCTAATTTAAAAAATATTTTTGACATTTTTATTAGCATTTATCTTAACCAGGATTAATCGTAATTGTTAAAGCAACTATAGTCTTAATTATACTAATACCACTAATCGGAACACTTGGTGCAAACCCAAATTTCAAGTAGAACCGTAGGACCATGCATGAAAAGAGCCAGCTTGTTTATAAAATATAGGATTATTCCGATTCTTAATCTGAGGCTAGGTTTGTATATTTAATTCATTTTTATTTATTTAAAATAAATTAAGTATTAATCCAACAATTGAACATATGAACCATATATCATACCACTTCCTTAAAGGTTCAGTTTTGATAACTATAGGACTCATCAAAAGGCTTATGGCTTAATAGCATCGCTTACTCTTATTTTTAAGGAGAATCAGAGTTCGAAAGCTCTCTTCACCCATTGTTTTATAACATTGGTTTATAATAGGAAAAGACTGAACTTAAGTAAAAGATTAATGTAGTCAAAGGGATACCAATTTGGGGTAATCTAGTTTGCTCATCCAGCTTCATTTTTCTTTTCTAGAAGAAATGATCCATTTGGAATATTAAATGACGTTAGATGTTAAGTAATTAGACTGAGAATTAAGGGAAATATTGTAGATTATTTAGGTGTTCTTAGTTCCTACTTGGGCTTGTAGCTTGGACATGACCTGCTCATGGGCATGTGGATTTCCCAAGTGCTCCAAGCCCACTTTTGCAAATTCCTCCTCTCGGGCCCATGTGTAAGCTCTAAAAAGGTCCTCATTTGCCTCCCGACTATACTCTTTCAAAACTCCCATTAATTTTATATGGGCTTGGACCAAATAAAATAAAATGCCAAACATCCACAAACGTCTTAAAGAGTAACAGTACTAGCTAGCCACGCGTAATATAGAATAGTAATTCCCTGGGAGGCCGATAAACTTACGGTCCAAAACCTTTGACGACTCTTTACTGAATTTTCACCGTCCGACTTTAGAGCATTCGTATCAGCCAATGGCCACAGATGAGTGACAAGATTTTGATCTAATTATATGAAAATAAAGTTGGGGAATTGGCCTTTGCTTCTGTTTGTGAGAATACAAACTATCTTGGAGAGAACTATTTGTAAAACAAGACTTTGCACCAAATTGATGGGCTCTGCCACTACCTAAACTAACAGGGCTTCAAAAGTACAAAATATTCAACTAAAAAAAAAAAAAAGAACAAGCAATGTAATCACAATATGTAGATATCTTAATTCAGAATTCAAGTTCATACAAATAAGAAAGATTCAAATCATACAAACTCCTAAGTTAAATTACAAAAACTATACTTAGATAATTCATGTGAGGCAAGCACACTTACAAACATAAAATTATCCTTCCATTGACTGGGTATATGAATCAAGTTTATCAGATTTTTGTTGTGTCATCTGATAATACCTTTAATTTTTATTTATAGTAGACAAAACAGTTACTACACTCCTTATTTTTTGGTAACTTCTATTGCACTCTGATTTAGTGAATAACTGACTGTAACATTCTCTTGTTATAACAGGTCTTGCAAGTTTTGCTTATTTGGGCCATGGTTGTTACATTGATCAAGATCCAGCCCCTCAGGTCACCCTTTAGTGGAAAACTGACTCACATGCTCACATGTGAAAACTTTACAAAGACTTTTAGTTACACATGACCACCTTCCGTGATATTCTCTGTTATAATGGCCCTGGCAAGTTTGCATATTTGGGCCATGGTTGACAAAAATCCAGCCCCTCAAGTAACTGATTCACATGATCACACATGTAAAAAATATTTTATTTTTAGCCTAACAGCTTCAATGACCAAAACCATATTGGCATTAATATTTATATAGCTGTACATGTAAATTTGTTACACCTTAAAAGATATAGCAACAATTCAAATACAAGAAGATATAGCAGCCATTCAAATACAAGAAGATTAAATATTAGTTGTATGCATTTCTATGTCAATATTCAGCAATAGTTTTGTTTTATAAGAAATTTGGTCTTATCTTGATCTTGAGATGATGAGATTTGAACTTGGTGCTTATCTTTATCTTTCTCAAAACTAGCATTAATAGGATTAACTTCATTATCCTATTGATCTGTTATCTTAACATTATAGAAGTAGGAAGTTTTGTTTTGTGTTCATAAAGAATGATTTTCCCAATAGGTTCTAGCTTTCTTTTATGAATTTTTGCTTTCACCTGTAATAATTTTTCTAAAGAATGTTTGCCAATATATATATATATATATATATATATATATTTTCTGCATCTTCACAGTTTTGTGGGCTCAGATGTCATCAACTATAGATTTTGATGCTATGAAAAAACTTTTATCGTCTTTGGTGGCATGCACATACCTACATAATATATAACCATGCTATTACTTGGTTCTCTTTTAGAATAACTTTTTCTTATTGCCTATTGGCTCTTCTTTCTTATATGGTTGTTAAGAATGATTTTGTAACATATTAGATGTTATTTTCACTGTGGTCACACTGGAACTGCAGAATGACGCTGGCCACTGTTGGACTATGAAAAATTCATCATAAGGCTTCGTCCTGAATGTCTTGATGGGTGGAGGATGGTACTCATGAGCCTTCCCATTGCTGCGGACAACCCCAAACACCATAACCGACAAGAAAACATAGAATACTTTCATTTCGGTGCCGTTTGACCTCACATTTTTTTAATTAATTGTATGGTTTAGTTACCATGTGTACCAACACAATAATGTGCAGAGGAGGCATTACTCATGCTAATTCAGCTTTGACTGGAAAAAAAATTAGTATATATATATATATATATATTTTACTAATGGTGGGCTCAAATAAAAAATAATAGAAATTTGCAACACTACTCTAATAATATAAGCCAACCAATAAGATCAAATTTGGAATATAAATAAAATATAACAACTATTTTTTTGTGAAGTAAATGAAGTTCCTTCTTCTTCCCTTCTTTTTTTTTTTTTTTTTTTTTTTTTTGGAGAAACAAGTAAATGAAGTCTATTTTTATTTTATTTTTTTACAAAATAGAAATTCTACTTTAGTTTAATCTAAGTATATATATATATGTGAAACTCTCTTATGGAGACTTGAACCTTGACCCTTTTCCCTTACATCTCATATCTCACAAGTACTTATACTTGTGGAATAAACATTGCACTAAAAGTGTGCGATAGTCAAGTAAATGAAGTTACTTAAGTGCTTCAAAGAGAACAATTCAATATGTATTAAAAGCCAGTGCAAAGAAATTAGCAGGTGTTTTTACTTTTTTTTTTAAAATAATTTTAAAAATTTGAGAGGGGCTAATTTGTGTTGAATTTTTTCTCAAAATCATAAGAGAAACAGCAGGTAATTTTAAAGATCAAATATGATTTTGTTACTACCATTAATGGAGATTTTGAAGAGCTAGGGAGGCCATGGTCCCTGTGGCCCTAACGTAGCTTCACCACTGCAAAATACCATGATTCCACAATCCTAGTTAGTAAATACGTGTATCTTACACATATACTTCACGTACATAAACAATAATAAAAAAACGCATGTCTTCAGTTTTGTTTTTAAATATACGGATTAATTTATGCGCATTACTTTTGACTAAAAGTATATACGGTGAGTTTAAAAACTTATAAAAACAATTCGTTGAATATGGACACAAAAGATAAAAATTTCTAACTACATGTGCTGCAGTCCAAGTCAAAGTGAGTTACTGCATAAAAAAGATTATAAACATCTAAATAAAACTTGTTGCCCTCAAACACAAAGAATCAAGTTTAATATATTTATTTAGAAATAGTACTAAAAGAACTAATATTTTCATAATAATTTTATAACAATGTTTAGTGGTAAATTGTTACTTATTTTCATTTGGATTTATCATTGATATCCACCATTAACAATTCAACACTTATGCTTTATTGTGAAAATATTTGTGTCCTAACCTTATACTTTAATTTATTTTATTGTAAAACCCACAAAAGTTTAAACATAAACTGTCACAACCTAAGAGCATTATCATACCATCGCACACTCTAGGCGGAATAGTCACTCCACAAATCTAAGTGTTTATAGGATGTGGGGGTCAAGGGTTGGAATTTAAGTTTACAGGAGAGAACTTTACACATATATACACTTAGATTAGGTTAGAGTATAATTTTTATTTTGTATATATATAAAAAAAAAAAAAAGAGTATTATCATCAATTGTTCTAAATATATTATATTTTGACACACTAAAAAGTTGTGTTATTTATTTTAGCATAGCATTTACTATACATCTTATAGAACATCTCTTACTTTAGCATACTAATTAAAATAGCTAGAAAATACTCTCACTTTTTATTTAAAAAAAAAATTGAAAATCCCACAAGCAACAGCCAGCCAGGCGCCAGCCACTATTGTAACTTGTTTTAACTTTTGGGTCTGTTAGAATGTGCCATCTAGCCAACACGTTTGAAACTTTTATTTTTCAATGAATGTATACATCACGTTTGAAACTTGGACCAAAAAGAATATCAACTTGAAGCTTTTGTGAAAATATATATATAATAAATGCATCATCCGAAAACACACACTACATATGTTAACAATTAAGAGCAAGAAACCTGAGAAAAGGACATTGCTTTTGATTATCAGCTCTGGCATGGGTTTTGCATATATATCTTTGCTAGCACCTTTTAAGATTGTTATGTCAAACTCGATGGAAGGGTTAATTGACATGTTGCAAGGAGATTATGTATCCAAAATTCTTTCTTTCACCTCTCCTATAGACGCATTCAGATCTTCAATGGTATCATCTATGTTTCGTTCCGCAGCAGAGTCTGATGTTGTTTGGGAGATGTTCTTGCCAACTGATTATAAGTATGTTGTGTCATAGCTGATCACTCCTTTGATATTTACTACAAAGAAGGAGCTTTTTTTCTCTCTTTGCAATCATGTTCTCATAGATGGTGGTAGAAAGTTAGGTTTTAAATGAATTCCAAACTCACCCTTAAACATTTCTCATTCATTACATATTGACATGTTAGATAAATAAGTTGATAGAATTAGTTCTCATGAGTTTTTTTTTTTTTTTTTTTTTTTTTTGAGAATCACTCACGAGTATATTATATTAATTAAATTAAAAAAGTCTTTTTCTATCGAACAAGTAACTTGGAATTAAATTCCACATACACCAAAAAAAAAAAAAAAAATGACATCTTGTTCTTATGGTAAAAAAGTCATAATTATTACAAATTCTTTGATTTTAAAATATATAGATAGGTAGATAGATACATTGACTTAAAAATAAATTCAACATCACACAACATACTTAGTTAATTTTTATATTTTGTTTTATATTCCCACTAACACAGAGCTTCAAGTTAGAGAAATCATCTGGAAAAATATTATATATGCTATCAGCAACAGAACTTTCCATAACACAGGGCAATGATCGAATGCAATGGAGCTGGAAATCAATACCTCAATCAAGGTTACTCTTCTCATGTTCTTTAAAATCACCTAGAAATTGATAGTATAAGAGTATGATATATATTGTTCTATAGCTATGGTAACAACATTTTTTTTTTCAAACTTATTAAAGTTTCAAATTTCAATTGAAACATCTTGTAGTTCACATGTGCCCATAACTAACACTACTTATATTATGCCCCATTTATATATAATAGGGTATATCAATGGTATGGAATTTTTTGTGTCATTAAACTTATTAATTGTTTTATATGGTTGGACAAAGAAACAGAGAGGAAAATGAACTAACCAAAGCTTTCTAACTTTTTCAAATTTTCTTCCACAGGTTCTCAAAAGTTGCTGAGCTTAGAACAACATGTTGGTTAGAAATTTGTGGCAAAATCAATACTCAAATTTTATCACCAAACACAAGATATGGTGCTTATCTTATAATGAAAATTTCTAATCATGCATATGGGCTCGATTCAATACCGTCTGAAGTGTCAATTAAGGTGGGCAACAATGTATGTAATGGCATGGCTTATCTACGTCATGAAGATGGAATGAAGCAACAAATGGAGTGCATGTTTTATAGGAACCGCATAGAAGTGTTGAGAAAGAGAGTGATTGAGGGCACTCAACGAACCTCAAATGAAAGAGAGGATGGGTGGATGAAAATTGAGCTGGGAGAATTTTTTAGCGGTGAAGCTAACGAAGAGGTAAAGATGAGTTTGATGGAGGTTAAGGGTTATCAATTAAAAGGAGGACTCGTCATTGAAGGAATTGAAGTAAGACCTATACATTAATGAATGAATGTTTGCGTTAAACTGACAAAAAGTCAAAAAAGAGGGATTTTTTCTAAATAACCATAAAACCCTAAGTATATTATTAGTTAGATAACGTTTCAAACATATTTGATTTTTAACAATTTGAGTTTAGAGGACTCAATTTTTGGGTTGAAAATCGAGTATATTGTACTCAAGTTTCTTATTTTGCCAGCAGCTGAGGTGGACACAGTGTCCACGTAGGTCCAAAAATCGAGTTCATTGGACTTGGTTGGTAGGCGTAGAAATAAAGTTCATTGGACTCGGTTTGGTTTAAAGGAAATCGAGTCCATTGTACTCGTTTATAGAAAATGAGTCTATTGAACTCAATTTCCTTTCGGCCATCTACGTGTCCATCAAAAAACACAAATCGCACGCACTCAAAAACTCTAAGTTCAAAACACACAGTTCTCACTCTCACTCTCATTCCCTCTCACTCTCAGTCTCTCTCTCTCTCTCTCTCTCTCTCTCTCTCTCACTCTCACTCTCATTCCCTCTCGATCTGTCGCCGTCGCCGTCGCTGTCAGTCCTCATTCCCTCTCACTCTCAATCTCTCTCTCACTCCCACTCTCATTCCCTCTCGCCCTGTCGCCGTCGCTCTCAGTCCTCGTTCCCTCTCACTCTCTGTCTCATTCCCTTTCACTCTCACTCTCACTCTCATTCCCTTTCGCTCCGTTGCCGTCGCTGCCTCTTACTCTGTCACCGTCGCTGCCTCTTGTTCCCGTCGCTCTGTCTCCGCCTAGCTCAACCTTTCTCCCTCAGACATTCATTTTGGTTGGCTCCGACTACCTCACAAAAGTAAGGACTCTCTCTCTATTTCTTGCAACTGATAGCATCATATATGGTTGGCTTAGTACCCACGTGACCAGAAACTGTTGACGAGACTAATAAATTGAGTTTAGGGGAGTTGATTTCTATGTACAGAAACCGAGTTCAAAGGACTCGATTTTTATGTACAGAAACCGAGTTCAGAGGACTCGATTTCTATGTATAAAAACCAAGTTCTCTGAATTCGATTTCTAGACCTACATGGAAGTTGCTGGCAAAATAGGAAAATAACAACCTGAAAATCAAGTCCTCTGGACTCAAATTGTTAGAAACTAAATTAGTTTGAGACGTTGCCTAACTAATAATATAGTTTGGGTTTTATGGTTATTTTTTTAAAAATCCCCAAAAAGAGTACAAAAAAGATGATACTAAGCAAGGACGAAACCAAGATTTGTACCTAGGAGGGGCAAAGCTTAAAACCAAAAAATATTTTATAAAAATAAAAACTAACATCTATTTCATGTTCAACAAAATACCACATATAAAATAAGTATTTCTTAAACATTTCATATTATAAAACACATCAACAAAGTATAACATACAAAATAAGTGTTTCTTATTTTGTACGCGATTTTTGTTTAGTCCATTTTTATTTTTTGTTTTTGTAGTTAAAGGGGCATAAATTTTATTTATTTATTTCTTTTCTTGTAAGTCAATATCAAAATATTTTAGAAGAGAAGAGACAAATATATATATATATATATATATATATATATATATATATTTAAGGGCAAATCTCAATTTTTGGTATATCATTTTTTTTTTAGGTAGGGTATTAGGGCCTACATATATTATTATTTTTTTTTTTTGGGGGTGGGGGGCCTCTGCCCTACTGTGGGTCCGTCCTTGATACTAAGGCCTGTTTGGTAATAATGTTCAAGTATTATTGTTCAAATTATGTGAAACTGTGATTTAAAAAGTTTTATGAAAACATGTGTTTAAAGTATTCATAAAACAAAAAATGTGTTTGATACCTTATTCAAATAACATATTTTAAGATGTGAAAAGATATAAATGTGTGTTTGATATAAGGATGTGTTTTTTTTTAAAAAGGTTGTACTTATTCTAACATGAACAGTGGGTAAATTATCCTCTCAAAAAAAAAAAAAAAAAAATAGTGGGTAAATTATTATTATTATTTAAAGAGAGAGAAAATTCCCACCCGAACCAACTGCTCTCCCTCTCTTCTTCTTCTTCGTCTTCGTCCCATTTGCTAATCTTCTCTTCCAAACTCCAATTTGCCAATGACCATTCAGCTACAAAACAATAGCAACATAATCCCCACAAACCCATTTTTAAACAACCCTAAAATCTAAATAAAAAACCACAAACAACAAAATCTCCATTTTCCAAACCCACACAAACCCATTTGAAATCAAGCACATTTCAAAGAGATAAATAAGGAGAGAGAGAGAGAGAGAGAGAGAGAGAGAGAGAGAGAGAGAGAGAGAGAGAGAGAGAGAGAGAGAGAGAGAGAGAGAGAGAGAGAGATTAGAGCCAACAAAGAGGTAGATCTGATGTGGGGATAAATCCCAGTGGTGGATCATGCTTAGAGGAGAGGATTTTTTTTTTCTTTGAGAAACAAAGCCAAAATGGAGAGAGAGAGAGAGAGAGAGAGAGAGAGAGAGAGAGAGAGAGAGAGGAGTTTGAAGAGCTCGGTGAATGTTCTTGGCATGAAAAGTAGTGGGTGGAAAAAGAAAGGGAAAAAGAAAGTCTAGAGGCGTGAGAGAGAGAAGCTGAGACAGTTAAGTATTGTCTAATCAAGTAGGAAGTGTCGTTAAGTAATATTTGAAAACTCAAAACTAGTAAAAAGAGTTTTCTAAATTTAGTATTAAAACGCCATAAAATGAGAAACATAATTCAAACATTTCTAAAAAGAACTCCTTCAAAACATGTTATTTTTTTGAGATCCACAAATATTTAAATATTAAAAACTGTTGCCTAGAATTACCAACCAAACAAGTCATAAACAAAAGAATAAGATAAAATTGTTTGCTTTTCCCAATTTATGTGTGTGTACTGGATTTGATTGATTCTTTCATTTGTTTTATGTCTTAAAATGCAAATTTATATAAGATGAAGGAAGATAGTAGAAAATAAAGGATTTTAATTGTAGAAAATACATAGTACAAGCCTCATTGTATAAGGTCTCTTAGAGCATCCACAGCCGGTTTCTATATCTCATCTTATTTTACCATCTCAAAAAGTCATTTTATCAATTATACAATATAATTTTACAATTCTCCAACATCCCAACTCTTATTTCCCAATCCTACTCATTAAAATAATATTTTCACGCAATAAAATAATATATCTCACAATTACCATTATACAATACAACACATTATTTATATATTATTTATTCTTTCTCTCTCTTTCCTTCTGTTCAAGAACCACAATCACCACCACCACTGGCAACCTATAAACTACCGTCAACACCAAAAAAAAAAAAAAACCCAGAGAAAAGACCAGAGTCACGCCGTTGCACCTACTGCCCTCCGACCATCAACACAACCACCACCACCCTATAAAAATCTCTCTCTTTTCTCTTCTCTCTTCACTGTGAACAAACCCAGATCAGTACCTCCTCTGCCCAACAACAATCACTTACCCAGTCCTCTATCCCAGCAACAATCACTCACAACACGAACCCAAATCACTGCTACACCACTCGCCAGCTCAGCAAATCACAACAACAATCCCAAAACAAAAATTTGAAGAAAAACCCACCATCAACAATCCATGCCGATCTTTAAAGTGATTGGACTTGCCACTGCCGCCGAACCCCAACAAACCACCAGTCACAACCACCACGCCACACGCCCACTAGAAAAATCCATTAAATCATAAACCAACAAACCTATTAAATCAGAAAACCAACAAACCCATTATTTCGGCACCCATGCAATCAAAATCCGATCTCCACAAAACTCACGCAATCAAAACCCCATCGGAATGGAACCCACGCAATCTCCTTCCGCCGATCAAAACCCCATCTAATCCCAGCCAAAATCAAAACCCACCTCGCCACACCGATCTCCATGCATGACTCGGTCACCATGTCAACACCACCAAACGCCGATCTCCACCGCGATGACCTCCAGCCACCACGCCCATCTCAGCCGCGCCACCAGCCTCGCCACCACACCATTTAGAAATTCGATCCGGCGTGAGCTCTAATCTGACTTGGTGATTTGGCGTGAGCTCCGATTTGGCACAAACAACTGAGAGAAGCTTGACAATGGCAAGAGAGAGAGGGGATGAGAAAGAGAGAAAGAAGAGAGAGAAAAGAAAGAGAAAAAATGAGAGAAGAGAGAGAAATTGCCGGGTAAAAAGCATTAAAAAAAAATTATACCATTCAACTACAGTATCATCTTACATTTGAGATGGTACTGTAGCTAAATCTCAAAATTTTTTTGGCATATGCAATATGGCCTTCCCATTTTTGAGCAGTTTTGGGGCTTAAATGCCAAATGTTCTTAACATTTGGCATATACAAGCCCCACTACTAATGCTCTTACTAATTAAATTTCTACTCCCCTTGTTGACCTTATATTTGCTCGTGGTCCATTTCCCATAAAAAGGATAAGGTATCCCATATAATTTCTTCCTTATTTAAATGTTATAAATTTATTTGATTTAGTTAGCTACTTCAAAAGTTTCTATTTCTCTCAAACTTGAATCAAGCATATGTAAATTTAGAGAAAGGAACCAATTTTCTGAAATGAACTATTTATTTATACAGTGATATTATGATATATGATTAATTCATTATATAATGACTATACTCTAGACCCCACTAAAAATGATTTATGTTTGACACATAAAATAATTTCTTTTGAGACATATACGGGCTTGTACATAATTTTTTAGTACCTAACATAAACTTAAGTAATTATAGAAATATTCCTTAGGGCAGCCTCAAGATTTTTGCTATATAGAGGTTTTGAATTAAGTACCTTATAGATATTATAAAGCCTTAGAAATCACTAGATCAGGGTCCGTTAGGTTGGAGGGGTGAAAAAGTGGGAGGATAGAAAATTGTGGGAGGATGGAAAAGTGGGAGAATAGAAAATATTTTATTTTCTCTCCTTTTTGTTTGGTTGGGAGTAGAAAAGTGGAGAGATGGAAAAAACGAGTTTGAATAAATTTACTCATATACCATTGTTAAAGAATGATGCCAAATTTTAAAAAAAAGAATGACAAATAATCACACAACAAGAGTAATCACCCAAAAATTTTTATAAAAATAAAAAACATGTTCCCAAAAAAATCACATCCAGTAAAAATAAAAATAAACTATAACGCCCAAGCCCTAAAAAATCCAAAGAAAAAAAAAAAGTGACAACTGGCAACATGATTGCCCAAAGAAAGAAAAAGCAAAAAAAAAAAAAAAAGAAAAAAAGAAATAAATGGGGGGGGGGGGGGCAACATTGCTACCTATGGAAGAGAGAAGAAAGAAAAAAAAAAGCAACTTAAATTGAGGATATTTGTGTAAAGTGTATCTTTCAGCACTTTTCCATCCTCATTTTTCACCCAAATTGGGAGGATAAAAAAAGGTGGGCCCGAAGAGAAAATTTTCCCTCCTATTTTCTGTCTCTCTTGTTTTCACTCCTCAACCAAACAGTAGAAAATGCCATTTTCTACCCTATTTTCTTTTCCATATTTTCCATCATCTCTGTTTTCACCCCAACCAAACATTACCTTAGGGTTAATTCTAAGCAGGGTCAACTCTACAAATTAGGGTTTTAGAGTTTTCTAAGGCTTTCCCAAATGTCCTATATATGATTTCCTTAAAGATTTTGTGGGGCCCGAGGGCCCAGAACCCCCGGCCCAGCTTTAGGCTGGCCTAGGGCCCAAGCCGAGGAGGGCAATCTCCCCTAATGGTCGGCTTAAAGGTTTTAGTTTTCCCAAGACCCAAGCCGAGGACACACCCCTCCTCGGCACACCTAGCCTAGTCTAAGAAGGGGGCAGACCCAAAGTAGGTAGTCACATCCACACTTAACGATTCTGCCTGGCACTCCAGGCTCCATTAATGATGACAAGACCCTTCACTGAGAAACCTTGGAGGCAGCAACCCCCAGTATGGGAAAGAACCTGTTTGATGGGACAAGTCCTGAGCCACTAGCCCGGATGGCCAACAGCTGTAAGGCCAGGATCAAGCTAAAGGGGGTATATAAGGCAAAGAACCCCCCTTTGTGAAAGGGGGCCTCCTCGGACGCCACCCGAGGAGCAACCCCAGGCGTAGAGCAAACAAACCAGAGGTTCAAAGAAGACCGGCGAGGGGCCGGCCGGAGCCAAACCCTTTGCCCCACTCTCTACAAATTCATTGTCGGGGGCCCACCTCCGAAAAAGGAGCCCCTACAGATTTCGTATATAAACTATTGAATGTAGCTCTGTGGCATTTTTATTTTTTATTTTATTTTATTTTTCTCTTATAGATTCCAAAGTTCGTTTTAATCCTCTTAAGGATTTGAGGATTTATACTAGAGACACGTGTTATATTTCTTTTGGAAATTGAGACTTTCTCCCTTTGTCAATTGTAAATAAGATCAATCCCACAGCATGCAAAAAATTAAAGCTTTAAAAAATAAATAAATAAATAAGTCGTCAAATATTATTGATGAAACATAGCACAAACCAACAAACAAAGGATCAACACTCAAGAGGTCTGATCCTCTAAAAACAGTGCTCAACTATCAAACAACATCAAACTACAAGACTGAAATTAACCAACGGATGAAAACTACCAAACTTCCACCCACCAAATACGTACTAAACCAACATATATATCTTAAGAGTGACAGCTTATTTTTGTAGAAGTTTTTAAGAGCCATTTGTGACCTTTTATTTCAGCTTATTATTATTATTATTTAATCAACATTTCAATATTTCAGCTCATTAGTTTTCTTTGTAAGCTAACTTATTACTTTATTGTTATTTGAACGTAGTGGTTGATTCAATGGAAAAAACTTAATGTTGCACACACATTAAAATAATTTTCAATGTATTTTTGCAGTGTTTGTATGACACATTATATATGTGCACTAGTTTTTTTCCCTTTAACTTTATACAAACTTTAAAACAGTATCTTTTAGTATTGGAACAGAGGTATAATCCTCAAAATGATGCTTTAAGCCCAATTAAGAATTAAGAAAACAGGATGCGGCATTATGCATATCAAAGAACATGACAGGCCACAGTTCCACACTCAGTTTTTCTGTCAAAGTTCAAACTGCCCATGTAGAGTTCGACTCAGTGTTTTATTAACATAGATCCAAAGTTTCAAGTGAAAGTTGTTGCCCATAACCATTATTACATAGAAAATGAAAAGACTCCAGTTCCATGCTTGTTGATGCTGCATCCGGAAGCAAATAATATAATTTGGTAATGAAGAGAGACCTATAAATTAAGGATCTAAATTTGTACTCAAATTAAGAATGGCAAACTGCTAGGTTCAAGCATTTGGATCTGTTTCCATATTAATAATGTCGTGGATTTTTTTATTTGAGCCAAAAAACTAGAGTATTCAGCTAGTTCTACAGTTTGTATATCTGGTTTTTAGTCTTTGAAGTTGAGTTATAACATTATTCTCTAGTCTATGAACCATGCTAAATTAAGAATAAATATATAGCAGCAGTACAATGATAGCCAGTAACCATACTGAAAAGATATGTAAACACAACTCCAATTAGAATATCAACAATTTTCCTGCATATTTGCATTATAGATTTTCCTTGACTTGGCCTACAATTTAGTTGTTCCTGTACTTGTTAGGAGAAAAACAAAAGGAAGGGAGATTGTAAAATATAAAAGTGACGTTGGATTTGGAAGATGAGCAAATTGGCTCTACATATGATTACAGATGAGTGTGGCATATAACAATTGCACTGTCCAAACAAAATCTCTCTTTCTGTGTCTCTCTCCACCCCACTCCCTCCCCCAACACACACACAAAGGTAATGTCTAAAAGCAAAGTTGTGGGGGCACAAATAATTTGTGCAGAGAGTTGCTTCACCTACATTGCAAAGGAAAAAATTCCACAAACCATATGCTAAACCGTACGTACATCGGTACATGACTTGATGACTATTGGAATAGTGAATTTGATTACTGCAACTAGGAACATAATGTAAAATCTGAAGTGTCTGTAACAACTAGGCCAAGGAAAGGTAATATTTTTGTTACATCATAAAGGCAAATAAGAGACAGAAAACCAGATCTATGAAAAAATCCCAGGCAAGCTGCCATTGCCAACAAGATGACAATTCGATCTGCTGGAAGCCACTTGAATGGATATTGCTACTGCTACATGGAAATGGAAATGTCCAAATCTATGTAAGAAGGCAAAAGATATCTAATTTGAAATGGAAATGTGTAAATGCAGTTTTTCTTTTTAGATTGTCTTAATGCGGAATCTGATTACATGGCTGGATGATGGAGGCCCACTGTTAGGACGTTGAGCCTAATTGATAGTATTAGTTAGAACTTATTTAATTTAGGGATTTACTTTTATTTTCTTTTAATAAACTATCACTACCCTCAAAAATTTAGCTATACTTATCGAAACATCTATTGCTTAATTTGGTGTGCAGAGATGATAAACGGAATCTATTATAACTCCCACTGAAGTATAGCAGCTAATTAGCAAATAAACTTAAATAACGATTCGTGCTTTAATAATGATTTCTTGATTATCAACATATATATATATATATATTGGTGATTTTGTCATTTTTTAAAGACTAATTTAATACTTAACACAAATTAGGACTTTGAAGGGTTTCCTAAGGTTCTCCAATATGTCCTAAAATTTCTTTTAAATTTCTTGTATATAAACTAGTGAATCAGTGAAAATTTCTTTGAGACACATTTTTTCTATTTCTTGGGGGAAATGGAGGCTTCCTTTCTTTGTCAAAAATAAAATTAACCCCCCACAACATGCAAGAAATTAAATCATTGTTTTTTTAATAAGTAGTCAAATATTATTGATATGAAACAAAGTACAAAGGACACCAACTTAAAAAGGATCAAGAGGGGCGATCCTCTACAAACATTGCTTAACTATATCAAACAACAGCAAACCACAAGACTGAAATTACAGAACCAGCACCAACTAACCCACAGATAATAACTGCCAAACTTTCTCACACCAAATACTAAACCAACACATCTTAATTATAACAGCACTAGACAGCAGGCCGCATATATGGACGAAATGGGTAACTATCCATAAAATCCTAACAATATAATTAGTTGTCAACGTTTTCAAACTATATTTTTTTTTAGCACCTCGAGTTTCAAAAACTCGATTTTGGCACATAACTCGAGTCTTTGAGACTTGATTTTTATAGCCTAATCATATCTTATGTGGCATATTTTTCTACGTGGCGACCACATGGAAATCGAGTTTCTTAGACTCGATTTCCAAATGAATATAAGCAAATAAGAGAGGAACCATAACAGAGTACAACCCGGAGGAAAAAAAAAAAAAAAAAAAAAAGCACAGAATGAGAAGAACCCAGAGAGAAAAAAAAAAAAAAAAGTTAGAAGGAGAGATCAGATCGGACCACCGCGCGGAGGCCCAGGCCGCGCGCGCGAGCCCGAACGCGCGGAGGCCCAGGCCGCGCACGAGCCCGGTCGCGCGCCACCCAGCGCCTGTCCCGGCCACGCCTGGCTGGTGAGGCTCTCTCCCTCTAAGCTCTTTCTCTTTCTCTCCCTCTGATCTGAGTTTTGGTGAGGCTTTCTCTCCCTCTAAGCTCTTTCTCTGTCTCTCCCTCTGAGCTCTTTCTCTTTCTCTCCCTCTGATCTGAGTTTGGATTGAGATTGATGCGTTTGAAGTTTTTGAAATTTGTTTGTGGGTATTGCAGTGCAGAGACTTAGAATATTTTTTAATCTTTTTTTTTTTTGGTTAGAAATCGAGTCTAAGAAACTCCATTTCCATGTGGTCGCCACGTGGAAAAATATGCCACATAAAATATGATTAGGCCATAAAAATCGAGTCTCAAAGACTCGAGTTATGTGCCAAAATCGAGTTTTTGAAACTCGAGGTGCTAAAAAAAAATATAGTTTAAAAACGTTGACAACTAATTATTTTGTTAGGATTTTATGGATAGTTACCCATTTCGTCCCACATATACCATACACGGTCCAATAACCCACATGATTTGTCTAGTGGTGCAAGCGTTAGCATTGTCAGGGACAATGCCTATTGCAAAAACAGGGAAGTTCAATGTTAGCTATATATCTTCAACCGTAAATCGAAATTACAAAAAGTTAGAAACAAAGTCTCGATATAAAATAAAAATATATATACAACCTTTTCGCGTAAGCATTCGAATCGGATTAATTCGAAAATTCTTCACCATCGTGATAGCTAGTGCGCTTGAAGTAGCTATATATTTTGACTTGGGGAGACGCAAGAGCCATGTTCACTTTCCCAAAACCCCTCATTATTTTTTGTGCTCGTTAGGTCCAGCCAATTCTAACATTCAAATACACAAGCCCCCCTGGGTCTTGTGGTAGGTAAAAAAAAAAAGAAACAATATTAAGGGAAAAATTAACAAGTGATTTAAAGGCATTAGTTTAAGAAATATTTTTAAAATTTTATTATAAAAAAAAATTAACTATAATATTGTATATATAATAATGGGTGATGATAACAATAACATGGATGATTTGTTGAATACAAACATATAATACCAGAGTAATGTTAAAGGGTGGATATCCTCCTCCTCTGTGATTGTGTTGGAGCAGGACTGTGCAGTTAACCGATTGCCATCTATTCTTCTGTGGCCATAGGCCATGCACAGTGAAATAATTGGGAGACGATCTGCCGACGACAAGTAACTCCAGCCAAGGGCGGAGCCATGTTGCCCCTTGGGGGGGCTGTGGCCCCTGTAAAAAAATAAAAAAAAGTCCATCAGCATATATACAAATTTTAATTATATTGATTCAAGACCTATACCAGCGTTTTCAAAAGCACTGGTATAGGTTATATTCACATTTTCATAAAGGCTGTCCCGACACAAGTAAAAACACTGGGACAGGGTCCGAAAGCGCTGGGACAAGTCCCACGACCCTATGCTAACATTAAAAAACTAACGGTTTGAAGCGCCGGGAAAAAAACGCCGAGATAGGAATTTTGACCCTATCCCAACGCTTTTTGTAGTGCATCCAAGGAACACACCCTTTCCACACTTGGTTTGTTCCATTACATTTTGCAAATTAAGCAAGGGCATGTGCTGCTTTGTTGTACTCCCTTTTCAGGTGACAGACTTTCCAACTACAAAAAGACTTAATGAAAGCAAAAATTCTGTGGTACAAATGACCTGAGCTGCCATTTGTTTCCTTCGCTTGGAGGTCTTAGACAACTGTGAGGGCATCTGATTCAAAGATGACCTAAGTGAGCCCCATTTCTTTGGCTAAAATGATTCCATTCTCCAGCATAATGATTTTTGTTTCCAAGCTTGAATATTGGCCTAGCAAGAGCTTACGTAGAGCTGCAATGGGCTCACCTTTGTTGTTCCTTATAATTACCCCAACACTAGACAATCTGCCATCTCTAGAGACAGCTCCATCCACATTAACCTTACACATACTTGATGGTGGAGCTTCCCATCTACCTGCATCAAAGGTCTGGTTTTGATTACATAGAGCAGCGGCCTCTCTATAATCAAAACTGGTTGCAGTAGCAAAGAATCAGACTTGGTCAGGCAAAAGGCTGCCATACTCAAACACCTTTTGATTTCTATTGTACCATATAGACCAAGATGTTACCAGAAGGGTTTCAAGGTCTTGAGTAGCTCTAGTATTCAAAATTTGCAGAGCAAAGTCTGTGAAATCACCTGTCTTACCCTCAGGTTTATTGGACATCCTTCCCACTTGTCCCAAACTTGTTTTGCAAAGTCGCAATGGTCAAGAGTATGGGAGATGGATTCAGGCTCTTGCTCACACATTGGGCACAAAGGACTAATAATCACCCTTCTTCGACCAAGATTCAACCTAGTAGGGAGGCCATTCATGCAAGCTCGCCAAGATTCTAATTTTTGCTAGGATCTTTAAATGCCATATTTTCCTCCATAAGTGGGTCCTCTGATCCCCATTCGAGTATTCTGCACATTCATCAGTTTCCACTAGGCTTAGTGCGACATAATATGCACTTTTAACAGTAAACTCCACTTTTTTGTTGCCCATCCAAATGAGCTTATCCTTTGGCAGGTTATAGCTCAAAGGAACATTTAGAATTGTATTTGCCTTGAAAGGCAGAAATATAGTTCGGATCACCTCAGATTTCCATTTTTTAGTTTCATAATCTATTAGAGATAACACCATAAGGCAATCATTAATGGGCTTAGGGGGAGTAGTTACCTTATATGTTGAAGGGGTAGTCAACCACTTGTCTTCCCAATTATGAATATGCCGACCATTTCCAACTCTCCATCGAATTCCTTTTCTGATTACTTCCAAAGCTTGGAAAATACTATGCCAAGCATATGACGGGCTGCATCCAAGCTTTGAGTTAAGGACGTCACCATGTGGGTAGTACCATGCTTTGTAAATTCGAGCAATTAAGGATTGAAGATTTGAGAGCAATCTCCATCCTTACTTTGCTAACATGGCAAGGTTGAAGGCTTAAAGGTATCTAAATCCCATGCCTCCTTCTAATTTTGATTTGCATAGCTTCTTCCAATTAATCCACGGTATTCTTGACTCTTGCTTTCTTTGGCCCCACCAAAATCTTCTCATCATTCATTCAATTTCATCACAAAGGCTCTTAGGAAGTAAAAAGCAGCTCATGGTGTAAGTAGGGATGGCTTGGGCTACTGCTTTTATGAGAATTTCCCTTCTCCCCATGGATAGAAGTTTCTCTTTCCATCCAGACAATTTTCTAGCAACCCATTCCTTTACTTCTGCAAAAACATTTGTTTTGCATTTACCAATGATAGAAGGAAGCCCAAGATACTTGTAATGCTTCGAGTTTTTCATCGGCCCCATTGCTTCCAGCACCTCAGCTTTTAATTCAGGTGGAGTGTTTTGGCTAAAAGATATTGAGGACTTGTTTGCATTGATCTTTTGTCCAAAGGCTGCTTCATAGAGGTCAAGGATTGCTATAAGCTTCTGACATTCTTGTATACTTGCCTTGCAAAAAAGAAGACTATCATTGGCGAAGAATAAATGGGTGACCATAAGGCTGCCTCTACAAATAGATACACCACTGATCATATTATACCTAATTGCATCATTAATAAGAGATGAGAAACCATCAATGCATATAAGAAACAAATAGGGTGAGAGGGGATCTCCTTGACGGAGTCCCCTTTAGGGTATAATGCACCCGTGGGCCGCTCCATTGATCAGAACAAAGTAGGTAATAGTGGTAATACAATGCATAATAAGACTGATCCATCTTTCATGAAAACGTAATTGCTTCATGACTTTTTTAATGAAACCCCATGAACGGTTTTTAGACCCCTTAACCCAACTAGATTAACCTAGTTAATTAGCCAAGTGATTAACTTAGTCAAATTATGCAAATTTAGGTTATCACAATCAAACAATCATATCAAGTATAAAGCAGCAAAAACGTAAATAACACAATGATATGATGACCCAAGAAACCACACGGTAAAAACCTGGGGAGGATTTAACCTAGTTATCTTCAAGGTAAACTTGAATCGAAGTTCATACAATAAGACTTACAAGCCCCCACGCTCAACTTCTTATTGCTACCCACCAGTAGAACTAACTGACACGACCACGTGCAAGCTCCAAGACCACGGACTCTTGCTTTCTTGGATTCACCACCAAATACAAGCACACCTGCTTGTGTTTCTTTAGGCTTCAATGGCAGCAACTGAGTTGATCATCAATGTGTAGATAACATCTCCTCCTTGAAAAACCTAAGCTTTGTGTAAAGGAAAGCTCCTCTAAATCTCACAAGAGATTTACACAAAACAGCAATATGAGCAACATGAGCAACCTCTAAAACGTGGTTAGGGTTTGCCTTATATACTTTGGCAAAACATAAAACCCTAAAACGTTTTAAAATAAGTTAGGGCTGAGTTGGAAATCTGCAGGAAAAAAAAATATTATGCCCGAGATTTAATCGATCGAGCCAAGCCGAAAGTCACTAATGCTTTCTGCAGCCACTCGATTCCAACTTTACATAAACGCACAACTTTGAGCAAGCCTAAACAAGACTAAACAACCTGTTTTGATCATGGTTTGCCAACAATACAAATTAGAGTTCTAAATACATAAATTCCTAAGTTCTTAGAACCTAACACCCCACTCAACCCTATCATATGCTTTACTCATATCAAGCTTAACAGCCATAAAACAATCCTTCCCCTCTTTCTTGTGTTCCAGGTAGTGCATAAGTTCAAAAGCAGCTAACACATTGTCAGTGATCAGCCATTCAGAGAGAAAAACACTTTGATTTTCAGTAATTATTTGGGGAATGATAGATTTTAGTCGGTTAGCTATGACTTTGGATATGAGTTTGTAAATTACATTACTTAGACTTATACGTCAAAATTTTGTTATTTTGGTGGGGTTCTTTGTTTTTCGAATAAGGGTTATATTAATTCTATTTATCTCAGCCATAGACTCATTTAAGGACATTTAGCACCATGCATATGACATCATTACCATTCTGACACCGTGAAAGAGATTGTTTAAATCTAATATCAATTAATAAAAAGCAATTAGTAAGAGCATCCACAGTAGTGAAGTTAAAAATTTAGCAATTTAGCTCTACTAAAAGTTACTTTATCTATTTTACCTACACACATGCTGCAGCAGTAGATCTATTTTAGCTTTCAATACAATAAAATAATATAAATACCACAATAAAATAATATATCCCCTCCAATAAAATAATATATCCCACTGCCCAAAAAAATCCATTGAACCAACCACAAGCACCTCTACCATCAGCCACAGCCACAGCCACAACCACCACCACCGCCGGCCACAACCACCACTCTACTATGGGACCTGCTGGACCAGTCCCCTGGGCCCCACCGTCCTTTGTGCCATCCGAATTCTCGATCTTAACCGTGGCGAAGGAGCTCAAATTCTCTGTCTTGATCTTTGTGTTTTGAGCCGAGCCGAACCGGAGCCTCCACTCACGTTGGCGGCGTTGAGGCGAGCTATGGTGAAGGTGCGAATGGAGGAGTCGACTTTATCGAAGTTTCAGTGTTTACGGCTTCAGGGGCTTCCTCGTTGGAATTGTCATCAGAATCAATGTGGGGGATGGGGCTTGGGGTGGGTTGGCGAGTTGGGTCGGCGGAACAGATTAGCAATGAGGGAGTTGGCTGGCGAGCTGAGGGATGAGGGAGATGAGGGAGTTGGCTGGCGAGCTAGAGAGAAAAAAAAATTGAGGAATAAAGAGGAAAGAAGAGAAGCTGGAGAGAGAGAGAGAGAGAATAGGAAATGTATATTTAATGAGAGAAGAGAGAAAAGTGTAATAAAAAAGTTTTTTTTTTTTTTTTTACATGTGAGCTACAGTGCACATCTAAAGATAGATGTGCACTGTAGCTGAAGATTTAGCTCCATTGCTACATGATGATTTTTTGTGATTGAAAGCTAAAAAAAATACCATTATACCTATATAGTACCACTGTTGTGAGTACTCTAAGCTGTATTAATTTTATGAATAAGTCTTGTGCCACATAAAGTGGCACAAAAAGAGTTACAACTCGCCTATATGACGAGTTGTGATTGATGAAAGACTGTTCCACCACCATTCCACCAACCACAACACGCCATATAGGCGAGTTGTGGCTTTTTCTGTGCAACTTTATATGGCACTAGAAGAACTCTTATTTATTTCTTGCAATGACATTCTCCCTTGCGTCACACACTACAGACAAGGAAGTTCAGCTTTTTAGTTTTACTATGTAAGATATAGCGATTGGATTTACTTCTTTTTCTTGTTCTTTTTTTGAGAATCTGGCGATTGGATTTACTTGATTTGATTTTTTGGCACGAAGCCAAAAACATGGAGGGAAGCAACTCATACTGTACATCTTTTATCTTTAATTTGAATTCAACTTATTTTTACTAAAAATTGAAAACTGAAAACTGAAAACACTATAACAAAATAATTTTTAAATGCGTAAATAGTGCCGTAAGACCCATTTTTAATAAAAATTTGTGTGAAAAAAGAGGTTTTTGAGTACCATAAACAATGCACAGATCCACTAAAAAGCACTATCCACAGCAAATGGTCTCATGCACAATGCACGGGATCCACTGACAAACATGATGAAGCACTTCTCAATTAAAAAAAAAAAAAAAAAAACAAAGAGGCCGAAACGCAGCTGCTATCCAAACACTGGCTAAAGTTGTAGACGTCTCACAAACTGCTAAATAATTGGTGGCACTCACATGAGAACGTACAAGGTGAAGGTGATTGACCTGATCAGGAGTTAAATTAATGTTACTCCCTATTCCTATATATGGTTTTGACGTATACTTAATTTTAACTCCCAAACACGATTAATAATGGCTGACACCTACATGAGAACAAGGTGATTGGTCTGTGGAGTTAATTGTTATTGTTTAATTACCCATGCATAAAATATACAGATGTAAAGTTTTTAGTTCCCAAAATCAGTAAATAATGTTTACGAATGCTACTATAGGCCCTTTAAAAAAAAAAAAAGCTATAGCAGCGTTTTAAAATGCCACTATAGACTCATACACTATAATGGCCAAAAACCACCAACCAAAAAAAAAAAATTGATTACCAAAAATTAATTTTTCGTAATCAAAAGTTTTTTTTTTTTAATTTAAAAGCATTAATATTATAGGTTTCAAATTTTTTTTAAAAGATGAACATGAAGAACTCAGAAAATAAATAAAAAATAAATAAATAAACTATTTTCTTTTCTTTTCTTACATTAACCTTGTAAATCTATCACTCAGATTTACAAAAATACAAACCATACCCCAAAAATTTACAAAACAAATAGACATTGAACATGGTTTTCTTATACAAAAGTAAAACCCAAATTTTTGGCACCCATATACAATCAAACACAAAACTCAAGACATATTTTCCTATATTTTCTGAGAAATCAAAAACAAAACTCAAAGTACAATGAACAAAACCCCATATTTTCACAAACCCATTTATACAACATCGATGGCAAAGTGGGATCAATAGCATGGGTTAGCATTTTTTGGATCTCCATTGGTGGCAGCATGAGTCGGCGGCATGGGTTACCGGGTCTGATGATGGGTTGGCAACAACGTTGAGAGAGTTTCAAGAATGACATCAGTTTTTTTTTTTTTTTTCTCCTTCTAAATGACCTTGAGAGAGTGTGTTTTTTTTTCTTTGCAAAGACCGAGAGAGAGAGAGATAGAGAGAGAGAGAGAGAGAGAGAGAGATTTTAATGGAATATTCTGGAATATGCCATACCTTTGTTTTGCTGAACGCTGAACCTTTCAAAGATTTATTATTATTATTATTATTTCTTTAAAAACTTATAGTGGCGTTTGTAAAATGCCACTATAGACCCTTTAAAGACAAATGACCAATAGCAACGTTTTACAAACGCCACTATAGGCCATTATCTTACAAGGGACTATAGTGGCGTTTGTCAAACACTGCTATAGGTCATTTTTAATTTTATTTTTTTGTATAGTTTTTTTGACCTATAATGGCATTTTTAAAACACTGCTATAGACCCATTCTATTAAAACGCCAATAGGATCACCCCATTCTTTTAAAACGCCAATAGGATCACCAAACGCAGCTATAGATATACCTATAATAGCGTTTATAGAAAACGCCACTATAGATCTAGTTTTTTGTTGTGTTGATTTTGTAGTTAAAATATTCAGATAAAAAAAAAAAAGCGTAATTAGACAAGTGGATTTGGAGGTGAGAAACCAAATTTTTAAGGAAATGAAGTTACATATTTTCATAAATAAATAGTAAAACAAAAAAGTGGTAAACACAACTTTTTTATTTTCCTTTTTCCTTTTTATAATGGTGGTACTCACTCAGTACTCACAACTTGATCATTCCACATTGGATAATCGTTTCATTTTTAATTAGAATTTAATATTTACCTATATATTTCGGCATTATTAAGACTTATAAAAAGACTAACTACTAATTAAAAAATTAAAAAGAGCTAAAAGGAATTTTATAGGAAATAGGAGCGAAAATCACCCGGTGGGGTTTTTACCGTTAGGATTTTCCCCATTCATAAACAAATCATCGTGTTATTTAATTTTCACTGCATATTTAGTTTTTGGTGATTTGTTTGTGCTTCCACGCAATTGTATGATTGATTGATTAATTAACAACTTGGCTAATTAATTAATTAGGGATAATCATAAGGGGTCATTCAAATTGTGGCCTATCAAATGGTATCAGAGCAGGCACACTCTGATTAGGTTTAATTTTTGCTGTGTTGATCCATTGACCCCTGTTTGTCATGGATAGAGGACAGTCATTAATCATACCTCCTTTATTTGATGGCACTAACTATGCATACTAGAAAGTACGCATGAGAGCTTTCTTGCAATCTTTAGATGAGAATGTGTGACAAGTTGTAGAAATTGGCTGGACTAAGCCAAAAGAAGAACCGGCCGATTGGGATGATGCAAAGATCAAGGCAGCTAACTTCAACAGTAGAGTATTAAATGCCCTATTTAGCGCAGTCACCAATGAGGAGTTCAAGAAGATATTCTCAACTGAAACTGCTAAGGAAGCTTAGACCATCCTCTAGACAACCTATTAAGGAACAAAGGCTATCAAAGATTCAAAGTTTCAGAGGCTCACTACTAGCTTTGAAGAAATTAAGATGAAGGAGGATGAGTCGTTTGATGAGTTCTATGCCAAGCTCAAGGACATAGTAAACTCAGCCTTCAATCTTAGGGAAACCATCCATGAACCTAAGGTTGTGAGGAAGGTGCTCAAATCTCTACCTGAGAGATTCCATGCCAGGATTACGACAATAGAAGAATCAAAGGATATTGACAAGATTCCTTTGACTGAGCTGGTTGGAAACTTGCAGACCTATGAGTTAGGACTCTCCAAGATTGGCAAAACTGGTAAAGGCAAGAGCATGACCCTGAAGGCAAAGAACAGTGATACAGATAAGTCTTCCGATGATGAAGATTCCAAGATGAAGTCCTACATTACAAGGCAGTTTAAGAAGTTTATGAAGAATGCCAATGGGAGGAACTTCGACAAGGACCGCAGACAATCTAGTTCTTCTCAGTTTAAGAGTCAAGACAAAGGGAAGAAGGATACTAAGGATGGTGGCAGTACACTGTTCCTGCAGGACCAAAGTGTTTTGGATGTTATGGATTTGGTCACATAAAGCATGAATGCCCTACATATCTTAAGAGCATTGGGAAGAGTAAGACACTTGTTGCAACCTTGAGTGACACTGAGCCTGAAGATGATTCCGACAATGAGGATGACGAAATCTTAAATGTCTTCATTGCCACAGTCAATCCTACTGAAGGGATTGTTGAAAATGTGGTTGAAGAAGAAGAACTGGTGGAGTCTAAATTTGAGAAGATGGATGATCAAGATGATATCCATTCAGCCTATGAGAAGCTTTACAAGCTCTCTGAGAAGCATGAGAAATTATACAGGCTGGCCACCAAAAAGCTCAGTGATGTGGAATTTGATCGTGAAAAGTTGTCCACAAAGTTTGATGAGTCGAATCAAACTATTGGAGCACTGAGATTTGAGAACAACTTTTAGGCTAAAAAGATCAAGAATCTTGAAGCAGAACTATCACAAGTCAGAGCTCAATTGGAGAGAACTTCAAGTGCAAAGCTTGATGAGATGCTTAACAATCAGAAATCTGCTTCAGATCGAACTGGCTTGGGGTATGGACTTTCTTTCTCTAATACTGCTTCTACTAGCAATACTGTTTTTGTTTCTCCTACTAATAACACTGAAATTGAGAACACTGATATCAAAATTGAATTATTTAGTGAGAACTTAGATAAGGGTAAGTCTATCTTAGGAGCATCCCCTAAGCAAGATAAGAAAGATGCTAAAAACCCTAGGGCTAAGAAAGCTAACTCTCAAAATCCTAAACAAAAGAAGCAGCATCTCTGTCATCATTGTGGAGCTGCCGGTCATACTCGATCAAATTGCTATAAGTGGCTAGCCACTCAACAGAGCAATGGCATGATAGCATCCAGAAGCCAAAATCACCTTCAATCCTCTCTTACTCCTCTTGGAGATATTCTAAAAGCTCTCATGTTTCTTTCTAACCTGAACGGTTTCAATTCTTCCTCTTCACCACCGGTTCAAGGATTCAATCAAAGGAAAGGTTCTCGTTTTTCTTGTTTGTTGCATTACTTGTGTGTTTTGCATTTTTGTTGAGTCAATCTAGTTTTATACTTTGTTTTGTTTGACATGTTTTGTGTCTTTACTTTCAATTTTGTTTATTTTATTTTTAATATAAAAATAAAAAAAAATTGAAAAATCAGAAAATTACAAGAACAATGTGTGTTTTGTGTACTTTGGTATTTGTGTACCTTAGATGGCCATTGAAACCAAGTTTCTAAATTTTGTATCTTTTGTAGCTTAGATGAGCATCTCTATGCACAACTAAGCAAGTGAGCTTTGTGGCTCTTGTTTGTGATGAGTAAGATTAAGTTATCTCTTAAAACTTAACACTCATATCACTCTTTTTGATGGGTAGGACTAGAAAATCCTAAGAGAAAAGTATAAATAACCATTTCACCACTGTTGCCCGCCAATCATAATATGACACCTGTATGCTTCGACATAGCAAAAGTGCAATGTCAAAGACATCCGTATGCTTCGGCATAGCAAAAGTGCGATGTCAAAAGCTTAACATCTTGGGTATTTCTTTTCTCTCTTTTATGTGCTCATGTATGATATGCTTAAAAGAAAATATGCAAAGAAAATAAAAAGCAAAAAGATTAAAAATGCTTTTAATAAGGTTGCAAGCGTGTATTCTAGGAGATGTGGGAGTTATAGGATGTACCTCAAAGGTGATAGTCCCCATCAAACAGTTATGATTGTATGTGAGTTAAAGTTAATTTCTCATATCTCAGATCGTTATAACATGCATACACATATGCAATCTTGCGATGTTTTTTGCACACAACACGCAATATTCTTTACTACTTTTGATATATGTGCAGGTACAATATGATTTGGCCATCACAAAGGTTTTACATGTGCTAAATGTATGCTCACTAAACTATCTTGACTTGTTTTTGAAAAATAAAATTATTTAGACTTGTTTAGTGTGTTTGTGTGTTTTGGAGGATCCATGTGCTTAAATTTTTGTTGAGAGATGATTTTGAGAGCTTTATATGTTGAGTGGATCTTTGGTTGAGGTGTGTGTTGAATTGCATTCATGTTTGTGTTTTTCTCTTCTCGAAAAACTACTTTTTACTGCTGGCTCAACACCTCCTCAACACCTCCTCGATACCTGGTCATCTGTCGAGCTTCTAAAGCCTTTTTTTATCTTAATCTCGACACCTTTCTCAACACCTGATGGATCGATTGAGATTCACTTGTTGTGTCTGATGTCTTCTTTCTCGACACCTATCTCGACACCATGTGGATCGATCGAGAAATCTTTTGTCTCCTCGATACCTCCTCTACACCTTTGCAATCGATCGACCATCTCATATCTGAAATTCATCTTGCACCTCGATACTTCTCGACACCTTTAGCTGTCAAAGGCATATTTCTTGATACCTTTCTCGACAGCTTCCTCGATACCTCTCGATGCCTCAACTGTCGAGAATTACTGAGGTGCCGATAAATATATTTGTCACGATTTTCAGTCATTCTTACTCGATCTCTCCGTGGCTTTTCATTTCCCTTTTCACACTTTTCTCACTCAAAACTTCAAATCTTCATCATTTTCGATCTTCCCTTGCATTCCATCACCTGGTATGTTTTTTTTCCCTTCCTTTTTCATGCATTGCATGTTTTAAAACCTAGGTTTTGGGATTTTTTGAAAATTTTGGGGTTTTTCAAAATTGATGAGTTTTTATTGAAATTTTGGGTTGGGTTTTCACTTAAATGCTTTTAAAATGTCATACATTGCATTCCATGTGCATTAGAATGATATTTACATGCATTTAGATGTGTGCTATATATGAACTATTTTAAGACTTTTCTGATTGTCTCCCTCTCTCTCTCTTTCTCATTCTTTTACGTTAGTAGTGTCTATGGCACCCAAACGTAAATCCACTCCTGCTTGGAACCCTTTGCATTCTGGAGCTTCCCCCTCTTCTGACACTACTGCTCTTAACCTTTCGTTCCGTGATGGAGATGCCCATAAGGCATTTTCGGAGAACTTTTCTTGACGAGGTGTTCATTCGGAACGCCAAGTCATTCTGGCGGACTTCGCCGACACTGACTTTCCCTCTGTCATTCACAGTAGGGGATGGGGGTCACTGTGTGACATCCCGGTCACTTGCCCTCTCGTGTTGATACAAGAGTTTTACTCCAACATGCACAGGATCAATCGTTTAGTACCTCTCTTCTTCACTCGTGTTTGAGGTACACGCATCCCTGTCACACCGCAGCTTGCTGCGAATGTGCTTAGGGTACCTAGGATAGAGTTTCCTGACTATCCTTCCTGTGAGGGTCTGAGGATTGTGTCCAAAGATGAGCTCGTTTCTACTTTCTGTGAGCACCCTGTTAATTAGGGTGAGCATCAGTATACATCATGTAGGCCTTTTGCTAAAGGTCCTAGATTTTTTGACATGGTGATGACTTTTGTTGTCCATCCTCTTTTTCACTACAACTCTATCACTGAGCCTTGTGCTCAATTTTTGTTGTCTTTATTAGAACATCTTACTATAGATTTTCCTTCTCATTTCATTCTTTCTATTATTGATGTTTATCTTGATTCGGTGTCTCATGATAAGCTCATCTTTCCTTCCGCTATCACGAGAATCTTACGCCATTTTTTCATTCCTTTTCCCGTGTACGACCACTTCACACATATATCTGCCATAGATGCCGTTACCGTAAAATGCAGTGAGGCACAGTTCAGGTCGCGACAGACGGATGCCACTCCTCCCTCTCATTCGGCTCCGTCCAGATCAGCTCCATCTACATCTGCTTCTTCTTCCTCTTCGAGCGATGTATCTCTGGGAGATATTATGGCGCAGCTGCAGCGCATGGACACTCGCCTTGATACACTCTCTGCTGAGTTGTATCAGGTGAATGTTCGTGTTGGTTGTATTGCACAACGGTAGGCGACCATCGGTGGTTTTGCTCCAGAGGCTACTCCTTCACCACCTACTCCAGCAGCTTCAGATTTTGAGGATGATGAGGATGATAATGATGATGATGATAATGGGGATGCTAGCTCTGCCGATGAGATGTCTACATAACACTCTACCCTTTGTCACTCGTGATAAAAAGGGAAAGTAGTTTTGGATTATGAGAATAGTCATCTTAGGGGGAGAGTTAATATAGGACATTTTTGATAGGGGGAGTGTTGACATTTCTGAGGGATGTAGTGAGGCTATATATGTATCATTTCTTTTCTTACTTTTTAGATACATTGTTCTTGTATATGAGGTCCTTTGACCATTTTACATACATTGTACTTATATTTCTTTATATATGCTGATGTATGTTTCTTTCACCTCTCTCTTCATGTGTTGTTTCTTCTCAATCTTTATACACATGTTCTTTATACTTGTATACAATCTATTATTTCTGTTTCACACAAGATATCTTGATGAGTTTTGTTTAAAGTGTTTCAGAAATATAGGTTGTCAAAGTCTACTTGCCATAAACTCTCTTCTTGCAAAGTTTTTCAAGAGTTTGTGTTAGGATAGATTTTATTGTATTCAACAAGTGAATATGAGTTGAGTGATTTATGACTTCTCTCATATGTTCATTTGTTTGCTGTGGTTTTGTCACGGATTGCCAAAGGGAGAGATTGTTAGGACATATATGTTTTAACTTGTTAAGAACATATGTCACTTATTTATATAAATTGGCTAATCCTTTAACAAAACGCACTCTACTTAAAATTGGGTAGTTCTAGGTGTTTTTAATACCTCAAGAAACAAGGTTTCAAGGTTAAGTGTTGAAGTCATCAAGTCTGTCCAAGAAAAAGCAAGCTGAAGTACAAAGTGCTTAAAGCTCAACACCTGCTCGATAGCTACCTCGACACCTGCTATCTGTCGAGATTTAAAATTTCAGATTTCCAATCTAATTTTCTTGGGATTCGTGAATATAATTTTGGGCCTTCTTTTCTTCTAACCCTAGACATATAAAATGATTGTTTTAAGAGCCGTCAAGTGTGACACAAGTTGTAATATTATTGAGCAATCTCTGTTCAAGCAAATTGTGATCAAAAGACGAAGTTCTTGACCTAGTTCATCTTCCATTAAGAAGTTGCTATGTATTTGCGCCGTAGGGTTTTGTAACCAAGTATCTTCATGTTATTCATCATAAAGGATGAACTGAAGAACTTTGCAGTCAACCTTTCTTCCTTAGTTGGTGTTTTGAAGTCGCGTACTGGAATTCGCGCATTGGTTAGTCATGTACTTGGGAGCCATGCATCAAAGGTGGGAACTGTCGCTATAGATCAAGTCCAATTGGGTATTGGGGTAAGGGTTCAACTGTAGGTTGATAAGGTACTTAGGATTCCTTTACTTGTAACCGCTTGATTTGATAATAATGGAGTTTCGGGAGTGGTGACCTGAAAATCACTCGGTGGGGTTTTTGCCGTTAGGATTTTCCCCATTCGTAAACAAATCACCGTGTTATTTAATTTTTGCTGCATATTTAGTTTTTTGTGATTTATTTGTGCTTCCACGCAATTGCATAATTAATTGATTAATTAACAACTTGGCTAATTAATTAATTAGGGAAAATTACAAGGGGTCATTCAGATTGTGGCCTATCAGAGCCATTTGTCAAGGAAGGTGTCGAGAAATTGGTCTTTGATAGATACAGGTATTGAGGAGGTATCGAGGAACAAACCATAAGATACAAGAACAAAAGCTCGATTGATCCACTAGCTGTCGAGAAGCTATCGAGGAGGTAGGAACTTCTCGATCGATCCATCAGGTATGTTGCTGAGATTGTGATAAGAAAAAACTTAAAAAGCTCGACAAATAGCAAGGTATCGAAGAGGTGTCGAGGAGGTGTCAAGCTAGCTTTTAAAAGCAATTTTTTGAGAAGTGAAAAATGTAGACATGAATGCAATCCAACATGCAACTCAACAAATGATCCAATCAACATATTAAGCTCTCAAAATCATCTCTCAACAATAATTTTAAGTACATGGATCCTCAAAAACACATACACTAAACAAGTCTAACTAATTTTATATTTCAAAAACAATTCAAGACAATTTAGTGAGTATACATAAACACATGTAAAAGCTTGTGATGGCCAAATTATATTGTACTTGCACAAGTATCAAGAGTAGAAAAGAATATTGCGTGTTGTGTGTGGAAAAACATCGCAAGATTGCATAAGTGTATACATTTTATGACGATTTGAGATATGAGAAAACTACTTTAACTCACACACAATCATAACTATTTGATAGGGACTATCACCTTCGAGGTGCATCCTATAACTTTCGCATCTCCTAGAATACACGTTTGCAATCATTTTTAAAAGCATTTTTGACCTTTTTGCTTTTTATTTTCTTTGCATATTATTCTTTTTAAGCATATCATGCATGAGATTATAAGAAAGAGAAAATAAATACTTAATGATATTTAACATTTCAATTTTGCTATGCCTAAGTACACAAATGTCATTAACATCACATTTTTGCTATGCTGAAACATACAAATGTCATACATGATTGGCAGGCAACAGTGGTAAGATGGTTATTCATGCCTTTCTCTTAGGATTTTCTAGTCCTCTCATAAAAAAGAGTGATATGAGTGTTAAGTATAAGAGATAACTTAATCTTACTCATCACAAACAAGAGCCATAAAGCTCACTTTCTTAGTTGTGCATAGAGATGCTTATCTAAGCTACAAGAGATACAAAGTTTAGAAAATTTTGTTTCAATGGCCATCCAAGGTACACAAGTACCAATGTACACAAAACACACATTGTTTTTGTATTTTTCTTATTTTTCAATTTTTTTATATGAAAAACAAAAATAAGCAAAACTAAAAACAAACAAACAAAAACATGTTAAACAAAACAAAGCATAAAACTAGACTAGCTCAAAATAAAAACAAAACACACAAGTAATGCAAAAAACAAAAATAAGAAGGTAGAAGAAAGTGATAGAATCACTTGAAGCCATTTTCCTTCCACACCATGGAGGAACCTTTCGTTTGAGTAAACCCTTGAACCGACGGTGAGGGGGAAGAATTGAAACCGTTTAAGTTCAAAAGGAACATAAGGGCTTTGAGAAGATCTCTAAGAGGAGCAAGAGAGGATTAAAGCTAATTCTGGCTTCCAGATGCTATCATGCCGTTACTCTGTTGAGTAGATAACCACTTATAGCAATTTGGTCGAGTGTAACCAGTAACACCATAATGATGACAGAGATACTACTTCTTCTGTTTAGACTTTTGAGAGTTAGCCTTCTTAGTCCTAGGGTTTTTAACATCCTTTTTATCCTACTTAAGGGGTGCTCCTAAGATAGATTTACTCTTGTCTAAATTCTCACTAGCTAATTCAGTTTTAATCTCATTGTTCTCAATTTTAACATTATTAGTAGGAGGAACAAAAACAGTAGTACTAGTAGAAGCAATATTAAAGGAAAAAAGACCATACCCTAAAACTGTTTAATCTGAAGCAGATTTCTGAATGCTGAGCATCTTATCGAGTTTTGCACTTGAAGTCCTCTCTAATTGAGCTCTAACTTGAAACAGCTTTGCTTCAAGCTTCTTGGTCTTCTCAACCAAGAAATTGTTCTCGAACCTTAGTGCTCCAATAGTCTGATTAGCCTCATCAAACTTTGTCAAAAGCTCTTCACGATCAAGTTCCATATCACTGAGCTTCTTGGTGGCCAACCTATAAAGTTTCCCATGTTTCTCAGAAACTTTGTACAATTTCTTATAGTCTGTATGGATATCATCTTAATCATCCATCTTCTTAAACTTGGACTCCACCAATTCTTCTTCTTCGTCCACATCTTTAATAATCCCCTCAATAGGATTAACTATGGCAGTGAAGGCATTTAAGATTCTATCATCCTCATTATTAGAATCATCCTCAGGCTCGGTGTCACTTAGCGTAGCAGCAAGTACCTTGTTCTTCCCAATGCTCTTAAGATATGTGGGACACTCTTGCTTCATGTGACTAAAGCCTTGACACCCAAAGCACCTAAGTCCTGCAAGAACAGTATACTAACCACCATCCCTTGCATCCTTCTTCCCTTTGTCTTGGCTCTTGAACTGAGAAGAATTAGATTACCTACGGTCTTTGTCAAAGCCCTTTCCATTAGCATTCTTCATAAACTTCTTGAACTGCCTAGTATTGTAGGACTTCATCTTAGAGTCTTCATCGTCGGAAGACTCATCTGTGTCACTGCTCTTGGCCTTTAAAGCCATGCTCTTACCTTTACCCGACTTGCCTATTCTTATTAACCCTAGCTTATAGGTCTGCAAGTTTCCAACCAACTCAGTCAAAGGAATCTTGTCAATATCCTTTGATTCCTCTATCGCCGTGATCTTGGCATGGAATCTATCAGGTAGAGATCTAAGCACGTTTCTCACAATCTTGGGTTCAGGAATGGTTTCCCCAAAATTGAAAGTTGAGTTTACTATGTCCTTTAGCTTGGAATAGAACTTATTGAATGACTCATCCTCCTCCATCTTTATCTCTTAAAAGCTTGTAGTGAGCCTCTGAAGCTTTGAATCCTTAACAGCCTTTGTACCCTCATAGGTTGTCTGGAAGATGGTCCATGATTCCTTAGTGGTTTCAGTAGAGGATATCTTCTTGAACTCCTCATTGGTGACCGTATTGAATAAAGCATTCAATGCCCTGCTATTGAAGTTTGCCGCCTTGATCTTGGTTTCATCCCAATCAGCTGGCACTTCCTTTGGCTTAGTCCAGCCAATCTCTACAGCTTACCACACATTCTCATGCAAACATTGTAAGAAAGCTCTCATGCGTACTTTCCAATATGCATAGTTAGTACCATCAAATATATGAGGTATAATTAATGACTGTCCTTTATCCATGACAAACAGGGGTTAACGGATCAAACACAGTAAAGATTAGCCCTAATCAGAGTGTGCCCGCTTTGATACCATTTGATAGGCCAAAAACGAATTGACCCATTATGATAAATTAACCAATTAAATTAGCCAAGTGAATTAATTAAGTTAATTAACATGCAAACGCGTGGTAGTACAAACAAATCACTAATAAACTAATTATGCAGCGGAAAATAAATAACACGGTGATTTGTTTACAAATGGGGAAAACCTAATGGCAAAAACCTCACTGGGTGATTTTCAAGTCACCACTCCCGAAATTTCACTATTATCACAACAAGCGGTTACAAGTAAAGGAATCTCAGCACCTTATACTAACCTACAGTTGAACCCTTACCCCAATACCTAATTGAACTTGTTCTGTAGTGACAATTTCCCCTTTTGATGCACAGCTCCCAAGTACGTGACAAACCAATTGTGCAGATCTCAGTACATGACTTCAATCACCAACTAGAGAGAGTTGTTGGCTATAAAGTTCTTCAGTTCATCCACGATGAAGATCAAGAATATGCTTGGTTACAAAACCCTATGGTGCACATAGACAACAACTTCTTCAAGAATGATGAATTAGGGCAAAATTTTGTCTCCAGTCACAATTTGCATGAACAAACTTTACTTAATGCTTGTGCAACTTGTGAACTATTTGATGGCCTTTAAAACAGTCATTTTATATGTCTAGGGTTAAGAGAAAAGAAAGCTCAAAGACACATTCAAGGATCCCAAGAAAATTAGGTCAGAATTTTGAAATTCTTAAACCTTGACAGATAGGAGGTGTCAAGCCAGTGTCGAGCTCACGGACTAAACAACTTCCTTAAACCTCGACACATACTAGTTGTTGAGCTAGCTGTCGAGTTTTAATGAACTTGCACTTCTTCAGCTTATTTCTTGGACAGACTTGATAACTTCAACAATTGATCTTAAAACACAATTTTTTGAAGTATTAAAAACACTTAGATCTACCCAATTACAAGTAAAGTGCGTTTTGTCAAAGGATTAGCCAATTACATAAAAAAATGACATATTTTCTTAGTAAGTGAAGCACATATGCCCTATTAATCTCCCTATTTGGCAATTCATGACAAAACCACAACAAACAAATGAGCATATGAGAGAAGTCATAAATCGCTCAACTCATATTCACTTGTTGAATACAATAAAATCTATCCTAACACAAACTCTTAAAAACTTTATAAGAAGAAAGTTTATGACAAGTAGACTTTGACAACCTGTATTTCTGAAACACTTTAAACAAGACTCATCAAGGCATCTTAGTGTAAAACAAAAATAATAGATTGCATACAAGCATAAGAAACATGCGCATAAAGGAAGAAAAAAAACAACACATGTAAGGGTAGGTGAAAAAAACATACATCCACATATAAAGAGAATAAGTACAATGTATGTGTAAAAATGGTCACAAGACCTAATGTACAAGAACAATGTATCTATAAAAGAAAGAAAAGAAAAGATATATAATATCCTCACTACTTCCCTCAAAACATATCAACACTCCCCCTAACAAAATGGTCATATACTAACTCTCCCCCTAAAAATGAAGATGGAAGTGGGAAAAACCTTTTGATCTCTTCTGGTAACCCTAACACGTGTGGGCTCGGTTCACGAACTGTCAATCGTTTCATGAACAGCTGGGTTATAATTACTAACGAATGTGATAGCCTGGCACAGCGCTTCTTTTAAGGCAGCATTAATGGCCATTTTGTTCACTTGACGATCGGGCTTCCCAGGGGGACATCAATATTTAGATGGTCCTTTATTCGCTTTCAGTAGCCGGTCATGAATCAAGGGGGGGCTATTGTACGGGGAATGACCCCAAGGCCGTTGGGCCTTGCGCTGACCTTAAGGTGCAACACCTGGCCCTCTCCACATTGGACTTATGACCTTGATCCAGACACCCCTTGAGACCCACTGTGAGCCCAGTGAACACAACAGGACCATTTTGCCTTGAACGTCAAAATCGAGCCACTCCTAATCAATCTTAACTTGGTCAGGTATGTGGTTGCTCAGTAGTACGACGTCTTGGCTTTCCGATACTACTTTAGGGAACATCATCGTCGAGCAGGCTTTTGGAGGTGGGAATCAATTCCAATGCCACTACCACCTTACCCACCTGAACACCCACCTAGAGATGATAGAATTGGACCCCCGTTCGCACTAACAAGGGGGAGTAATCATAACACCTTCACTTGTCTGAGACTATAAATAAGGGGATTAAAGGAGAAGAAGGGGTTCGTAATTCTAGAGAGAAAATTGAGAGAAAAGAGAAATCACTCTAAGAGAGAAAGGGAGCGATTCTATGAGGTAAAGGGAAGGGTTTGAGGAAACAAGAGTGTACTGGGGTCTCCGAGTATAGGACCACTCATAGTAGAAAATCCAAAACCCACGATACAAATATATAGATTGTGAGCCCAAGTAGAGGTTGAGCTCAATAGCTATATTTTGAGTACGCACACTATGCAATACTCTTTTTGTTCAAAATAAGTAATTCTTTGAATGCTAAAGAGTTTTGAAATTTTTTACTTAGATATATTTAAGTGATTTTTTCAATTTTGACTATTTCTTTTTACTATTTTACCCTTTATCTCCTTATCTATTTCCAATTAATGTTCTTAGGTATATCTAAGAACATAGTCACTCTAGTTGCCATGTAATTCTTGTCTCAAGGGTTGTATAATTTGTATTGGCTTGGCCCTCCAATAGGCTCCTATTGTCAATTACGTATAAGATTACCTCTACGCCTTTTTTGTATATTGGATTTAGTAACATTTTATTTCTGAATGTCTCTTCGTTCTTCTCTGATTTTGTTTGCTGTTTATTTTAAACAATTAAGCTTTTTATGTGAATATCATTTCACACATTTCTATCACCTTATTCAATTTAAAATCATATAAAACAAAAAGAAGGTATAAAAAGTATTAATTTTTTTCAATCGTTATTAAAATTATATTAACTGATTTTTGAAAAATATAAAATATTTTAGGACAGCCCATATAGAATGAGGAAATAAAGAAATAAAGAAATAAATAAATAAATAAATATATATATATATATATATTATATATATAAAAAAAAAATAAAAAAATAAAAAAAAAACGCTATTATGGGATAAAGCTAGCCAACACCATCTCCACCATAAAAGATTTCCCTTTATTTTTTGGATAGCTAGGCTCCCACAAACAGAGCTAAAATTAAATTCGGGCCTACCAGCTTCGTTTTTATCTTTGCTTAAAGTTCAAATGGGAATAAGAAGTAAAAATAGGTTAATTTGTTTGAAGTAATGATATGGGATGTAATTCCTTTTAGCAATCTGGGTAGAAGAACATATCCTGATTTTGTAGTTAGACTTTCAGGGAAGAAAAAAAAAAGATTTTTAGTAATAGCAGTTTGCCAGTTATATTTTGTATCAATTACAATTTTACAGGATTGCCACCAAATTAAACATTAATATTTCAGGATTATTCATTTAATTTTAATTCTTTTATTTGTAATTTTTGGAATCTTCAAGAATAAGATTTTTTTTTTTTTTTTTTTTTTCCCTTTTGAATGAAGAATGAGGCCTGTTTCAGAGAGTTGTTCTTTGAGAAGTCCTTACATAATAGGGTATAAATTAGAATCTATTTAAGAATTTTTTGGAGATTTCCTTTATTTAAAGACTAACTTAATACTTAACACAAATCAGGTTTTTGTAGAGTTTCCTAGGTCTTCCAAAATGACCTATAATTTCTTCTCATTATTGGTATATAAAATAGTAAAAAAGTGCTTGATTCACTGTGATGTTACATTAAATTATAATTGTGGGGCCCGAGGGCCCAGAATACCCGGCCCACCTTTAGGCAGGCCCAGGGCCCAAGCCGAGGAGGGCGATCTCCCCAGATGGTCGGCTTAAAGGCTTTAGTCCTCCCAAGGCCCAAGCCGAGGACACACCCCTCCTCGGCACACCTAGTCTAATCTAGGTAGGGGGCAGACCCAATGTAGATGGTCACATCCACACTTAACGATTCTGCCTGGCCCTCCAAGTCCCATTAATGATGACAAGACCCTTCACTGAGAAGCCTTGGAGGCAGCAACCCCCAGTATGGGAAAGAACCTGTCTGATGGGACAAATCCTGAACTATTAGCCCGGATGGCCAACAGCTGTAAGGCCAGGATCGAGCCAAAGAGGGTATATAAGGCAAAGAGCCCCCCTGGTGAAGGGGAGCCTCCTCGGACGCCAGCCGAGGAGCAACCCCAGGCGTAGAGCAAATAAACGTGAAGTTCAAAGAAGACCAGCGAAGGGCCGGCCGGAACCAAACCCTTTGCCCCACTCTCTACAAATTCATTGTCGGGGGCCCACCTCCGAAAAAGGAGCCCTTACAATAATATTATGTTATTGTAACCTTACATTAATATAATCTAAATACAAAAATACAACATTATTTTTTTAAAAACGTGATGATATTAAAATACCGTGATATATTGTGAAAATATAAATTATAGTAATGTTAAAAGAAAATAAACCAAAAATTTAATATCACATTATCATAAAATAAATCAAAGAAAAAACATATCACAACACTACAAGAAAATGTATTTTTAGTGACGAAAAAATTCGCCACTAAAAGTCCAGTTTTTCGTCACTAAGAACCTTTAGTGACGAAATTAGACTTTTAGTGACAAAATTCGTTTCGTCGCTGTAGCCCCGTCGCTAAAAGTCCTAGTGACGAAAAATTTCGTCACTAAAAGTTCGATTTGTTTTTTTTTTTTTTTAAACTTTTAGCGACGAAAACGTTTCGTCGCTAAATGTTTTCCTCACTAAAAACAGTATTTAGTGACGAAAATATTTCGTCACTAAAACCATTTCAGTTTATTAAATCATATTTAGTGACGAACAATTTCATCACTAAAACTATTTTCGGGTACATATAGTGACGAAAAAATTCGTCACTAAAACTATTTTTAAGAAAATCTATGCACATATAGTGACGAAAATTTTCGTCACTAAAACCATTTCTTACAAAATTCCACTGCATTTAGTGATGAAATATTTCGTCACTAAAACAATTTTTTTTTACCATATTTGTGACGAAAAAGTTCGTCACTAAAACTTATTTTCAGTTTTTATTATTTTCATGACTTTGATATTAACATGTAACCTGTCATTACATTATTAAAACCTCACATTCGATTAACACATTTATTTCAACAACACATTTATAAAAAATCGATCCATACATTCCATAAGTTAAAATTAAAACAAGTATCAAATTCAAATTCCTTCCATACAATAATTGTTTGCAACACATACAATAACTTAAGATGTTTTATAACAATACAAAAAATGTAGCATAATATAATTAGAACCCCCTAAAGCCAAAAGATGTCCTCATATGTCTTCAAATAATGCCAAAAGTAAATCCCCTAAAGCCACCAATAAGAAATCTGCACAAATATAAAAACACTAATACATTAAAATAAGAACAACTCATGCATAATGTATTCTAACATTTAAGTCTATAAACTACTTAGATAAAGTTCTATCCTATTCATGAATGCACAAGTTTATATTAATACTTAAAGAAAAATACATTGCACACACAAATATACATTCCCAATATGAATTTAAACCACTTTATAACATCATGCAAACCACCCGCTTGCTCCAACACAACAACCCACCACAAAACAAATTTCCAACATCACAACTATAATGCTTACAAGTATTGAAATTGAATAAAGGAACACAATTGCTACTAATCAACAAGTTTCATTCATATTTGCAAGAAATTAAAAACACTCCCAATATGAATTTAAGCCACCTTATAACACCATGCAAGCCACCCGCTTGCTCCAACACAACAACCCACCACAAAACAATTTTCAAACATCACAAATATATATAGAGTTTTATAAGTTTTTAACTAGAATATACTTACTTTGCTTAAGCTAAGTTTACAACTTTTAGAAAAAATCCAAAGTTAACATGTGTTCTTCACCTTGCTCCTCATAATTTCGTCAGCCACAAAAGAGAGAGCTGAAAATAAAAGAAAGATAGCTTTTAGTGAACAGTTAAGTAGACCCAATGATAAGCACAAAAAGAAGAGTGCAGCTTTACCTGCATGCAACACATAGATAAGTGCAGCTTTACCTCTTGATGGAGACAATGTAAGAATTTCAATAAAGAAGGAAACACAATCTTATAGTAACTAAAGGTGTTAAACTACCCTCTTATCAAGAAGTTCTACAAATATAAACACACAAGGAAATCAATCTAAACTTTTCCTTTTAGAGTATGTAATCATGTTTAACTATTAGATATTCCCCTAAAAAAATTTGCTAAAGACATGACAACTACTCCACTATTCTTTACACCACATCTCCATCCTAATAAGTACGCTCATACATCAATGAAAACAACCCTTAAAACAAAAAGTTCCGTAGAATCCATCATTTCTATAACTTTACAAATGAATCACGGCTTTCCAAAAAAAAAAAAAAAAAAAAAGAAAAAACCCATCTGCCTTGCAACTCAAACATCCACAATAATAAGCTTCAAATGTATATTTAATCAACTTTTAGTGACGAAATATTTCGTCACTATAAATTAATTAAGTTGGCGCCAAAGTTTCCCTCCATTGGCGCTTATTTTTCAAATCACAATAGTGACGAAATTTATTTTTCGTCACTAAATGTAATAATTTTTTTCATTATTAGTGACGAAATTCATATTTCGTCACTAAAACTGTATTTTTAGTGACGAAAAATATTTCCTCACTAATTTTCGTCACTAAAAATACATTTTGTTGTAGTGCAATGAACTAAATGCCTTTTAAGTGTAGGCTCGTGGCTTGAAGGCTTTTGATTATCAAAAAAAAAAATTTATATATAAACATTTTTCTAATATATCTTCCCGAGTTCTTTTTAATCCTCTTAGGATTGGAGGATTTAAACTTTACTCACATGCGTTCTTTTTCTTCAGGAAATTGAGACTTCATCGTTGTGTCAATTGTAAATAAGAACACTCGACTGCCACGGCATGCATGCAAGATATTGAAGCTTTGTTTTTTTATAAGTCGTCAAATATTAATGAAGACAAACAAAGTACAACTAGAAACCAACAAACAAAGGATATGACTGATGAGGGCTGAGCCCTACAAAAACAGTGCTAAATTAAACCATCAAAAAACAGTTAACCACAAAACTGAAATTGACAGAACCAGCACGTACCAACCAACCAAACGGATTATAACTACCAACCTCCACACACAAAACACCAAATCAACAGTAGTAGGCTTAATAATATGAGATATGCTACGTCTACAACAATTTTACAACATTTTTACAACAAATCACAGGTGGTTAGTTGTTATTGGTTCAAATTTGAAACTAACACTAAGATTACTTTTTTGCCCCAACAATAACAACCAATAACAACCTGCCACTTAAGAAATGTTGTAAAAATGTTGTGGACATAGCATTTCTCTAATAATATATATACTACTATTTCTTCCAGAGCCCATATATTCTATTTTATTAAGGCCCATGTCAAGGACGAAAAGGCCTAATAAGGCCGAGGAAGGTAGACGTTCCGGTTCCCACAGTCCGTGTAATAGGTGCAATTAGTCAGTCGGTTTTGGAAGACACAGAAGCGTATCTCCAACAATAGTAAGCGGTTCCCATGGCCAGCTTTAACGCAATACAAACTCGGCCATAAGGTAGTGACTTTTTGAACAGCTCTTCTGATGAAATTAGAACTGTGGGGAAGATCAAAGACAATCTCTGGTCCAAAAAACGGGAATTCCAAGTTAATAAGCTATCTTCAATTTTTAAATATAAAAAAGTAAAAGTCTATCTATGTAAATATAAACGATATACAACCTTGAAATCCGGTAGGCACTGAATTCAGATTTCCAAAATTCTGGGCCAATTCAAGAGTGAGTTCGAAGTACCTAGTTTGATTATTGAAGGTGCAAGAGCCATGCTTGTTATATTCAATTCCCCAAAAAATATGATTATCACCTTTGCCTCTTGTAAGGTCCGGCCAATAGTAATTCAAACGGCCCCGGAAATCTCTTACAAAGTTTGGCTGAAATAAAAAAAGTAAAATATTAATAAAAACCAATCTATATATTAGTGGTGGCTACACATTTAAGCCAGGATGGTCACAAAAATACCATGACTTGTAATATAAATATATATATACACTTGAAAAAAAAAAGAATAATATGCTAAACAAACTTAATGAGATTCTAATCAAAATACTGTATACCCTACTTGAGAACTACAAAAATTTGGGTTCAACAACGAGAGTAATGCTACAACGTCCAAAACATTTTTCAAATAATTTCACAACAAACCCAAGCAATAAGCTATTCATGATGCTAATTTAGACCTTATACTAATACTTTTATTTTATACAACAATAAAGGCTTTTTACATAAGATTTTTGTAAAAACATTGTGGACAAAGCATTACTTCAAAGTTAATTCAACCCCCAAATATAATCTTTAATCCATTAAAAAAAGTAAGCTGAAATAAAAAAAAAAAAAAAAATATTAGCCCAAACAACTACAAACATAAACCAAACAAAACTAAACAAAACCCAACACCAACCAATAAACAAATTATTCAAAAAAAAAAAATCCTACTATAGAATAAAAAGATAAAAGTTTGTTTCTCATTCAACTTATTAAATAAAAATAATCTACAATTTCATTTTTCCTTAAAAAACAGTATCAAAAAAACTAGTGTGATTGTGTGTTCTCCTTGCTGATGATAACAGTTATACTCTTTTTTCACAATAATTTTGATTTTCTTAATGAGTCTTGCAGTTATAACAATATTAAAGTTCTCGTTTTATTAGGTTTTGAATAAATTAAATTTCATACATACATACATATATATATATATATATATATATATATATATATAATTTGTTGAATCTGACAAACATATAATACCAGTTGAATATTGAAGGGTCGATAACGTCGGTTTATGCGTCCGCAGTCAACACTGTGTGTCCGGCTATACTGTGGCCATAGGCCATGCACAGTGAAACGAGCGGGGACCGATTGCTTACAGGGTCGATTTTTGCAGAATGACCTTGGCCACTGCATGGCCAGGTACGAAAATTCATAGGTCTCCAACTTGCTGCTGCTTACAGTTACATTGCTCATACTCTCATGAGGTTGGATCTTGTCGAATACGGTACCCTCACTTTCAGTCCTCTCGTGGCTGGGGACAGCCCCGGCCACCCAAACCAACACCACAACAAACAATAAATAGGCCACCAAAACCAACACCACAACATAAAATACTCTCATTTTTTTTTTTTTTGGTCACTCTTCACCAGACCGCAAAATCCAACGAATTCTACAATGCATGCATATAAGTGGGTTTATACAGAGACTACTTGTGGGTTTAGATCCAAGTCTACGTTTAAGTCTGCGTTTAAGTCTGCGTTTTTTTTTTTTTTTTTTTTTCTCTTCAACACCAAGTCAGCAACGTACGTCCTTCTTCAGCTAACGGTTGACTAAATATCACATTTTTGGCACGTGGCAGAAAATGTGAATTGCATGCATGTCATATCTTCTTATCGGTTCAGTGCTTTAAGACGGAAAGTTTTTCTAACTTTTTTATTTAAAGATAGATAGAATCTTAACTTCTCATGCTCAGTTCAAGATGGTCGTTCTTTGTCATCGGATTAGGAGACTAATAAGTTGGTGGTGTGAGCGAGATTCAAACTCCAACTTGATTGTTAGATGACAAAAAACTTTATTAGTTAAACAAATTAAAACCAACAAGATTTTATAACTTTTTGTTAATTAGCATATATACATAGGATATATAATAAAAGCATATTAGTAAATTTTTAATTATTATTGTATAGGTTTTTTTATTGATTTTTGTTTAGTTTGACTTTAAAACAGGATTAAAAATTCACTGTCATTGTTGATTCTTCTAATTGTGATAATTGTCGCTCAATAAATGCATTTGAATTGTAAGGGTTTTTGGAGATTCTGTTGTTTGGAAGGAATTAGTAAGAAACAACAAAGAAAACGACGTCAAAATCATTTGTCCGAGATTCTCCGATTGACTAGTCTCAGATTTACATATCTCTCCTACTCCATCACCATGTGATCCTTGTCATCTTGAAAGATAGCACCGCAGGGAATGTTCACGAGCGCACATGTCTACCATCCTACCCACCTAGCATGGGCCACTCACGTAAAAGCATACTTGGAGGCCAGTTTGAATGAATATATATATATATATATATATATATATTTTTTTTTTTAAGATAAAAACAAATCTTAATTCATTTGTTTATGTACGGCTTTTTAAAGTTAATGGTAGCTATAATGATATTTTTTAAAAATTAATTCAAATGCACATTAATGGTGGAAGGGTTTTGGTGCTTACCTACAAACAGAGGTGGTATTAGGTGTTTTCGATACATATATCCTCCCACTCATATGAGAGTAGGTTCCACAAGTGTGGGACTTGAAGGGTTTATCTAGTTACTTTCAAGGACTTTCAAGTAACTAGATAAACCCAATTTGGCCAAAAATATTAAGAAAATTTAATAGGAAAAGAAATCTTACTAGAATAATGATTGATCTTGGATTCTTACCAGAAAAAAAAAGAGTGATTATTAGGATAATGAATCCACTATAGTATTTGGGGTGTGCTTGGAGCAACGTCTAATATGATTGACCAATGCACAAATGCCATTTTAATTTAACAAAGTATAATTAGTCATTCAGCAAAAAAAAAAAAAAGTATTTGCAATTAGTCATGGAAGATTGGGTCCCATAAATCTTGACTCTTCACGCCCGTAGAAAAATTTTCTCTCCTTTCAAGGGTATCCTAAGACTGACTTTGAATAAGAGATGAGACCTATTTTGGACACAATATGGTTAGATACATGTTTTAGCCACAAAAAAAAAAAAAGTTTTTGACATTGTTTTCTTTCTTAACAAACAGACAAAGCTTCTTTATTCTTTTTAAAAGACAAAGCTTCTTTATTCTTTTGGATTTGTTTGGTTAGTGGATTGAAAAAGTGGAATGATGAAAAATGATAAGAGGAAGAAAAAGTGAGAGAATAGAAAATATTTGATTTTCTTTCTTGTGTGTTTGGTTAGAGGGGTGGAAAAATTGGAGGGTAGAAAACTCTTTTATTTGGTTGGAGAGAAAAATGGAAGGATAGAAAATGTAATTTATATAAATTGACTATTATACCTTTGTTACATTATATGTAACAAATAGATTTATTTGTACTCATTAAATAATATAAAATTTATCACATCATACATATAAATTTATATTATTATTTTTATTATTATAATGTAAAATTATTTTTATTATTATAAAATTTACCACATCATACATTAAATAATATAAAATTTAGATTTTGTTGACCACGTTTTCGCACGGGGCAAACTTTCAACATGGTCAGAAACTTACAACGTGAAGAAATTTACACTCATTTTTGTTGACTATTCAACGTGAGAAGAGGCAAAAGTCATCATATCATGAACAAAGTGACATGTAAGTGAGAGGGTATTTGTGCAAAATGTATTTCACATCACTTTTTCCTCCCTATTTTCCTCCCAATTTGAGAGGATAAAAAAAGTGGGTCCGGGAGGGAAACTTTTTCCCCTGTTTTCTTTCCTCTTGTGTGTTTGGTTAGAGGGGTGAAAAAGTGGGAGGGTGGAAAACTCTTTTATTTGGTTAGAGAGAAAAATAGGAGGATAGAAAATGTAATTTATATAAATTGACTATTATACCCTTATTACATAATATGTAACAAATAGATTTATTTGTACTCACTAAATAATATAAAATTTACCACATCATACATATAAATTGATGTTATTATTTTTATTATTATAATGTAAAATTATTTTTATTATTATAAAATTTACCACATCATACATTAAATAATATAAAATTTAGATTTTGTTGACCATGTTTTTGCACTGGGCAAACTTTCAACGTGGTCAGAAACTTACAACGTGAAGAAATTTACACTCATTTTTGTTGACTATTCAACGTGAGAAGAGGCAAAAGTCATCATATCATGAATAAAGTGAGACGTAAATGAGAAGATATTTGTGTAAAATGTATTTCACATCACTTTTTCCTCCCCATTTTCCTCCCAATTTGAGAGGATAAAAAAAGTGGGCCCGGGGGGGAAACTTTTTCCCCTGTTTTCTTTCCTCTTGTGTGTTTGGTTAGAGTGGTAAAAAAGTGAGAGGGTGGAAAACTCTTTTATTTGGTTAGAGAGAAAAATGGGAGGATAGAAAATGTAATTTATATAAATTGACTATTATACCCTTATTACATAATATGTAACAAATAAATTTATTTGTACTCATTAAATAATATAAAATTTACCACATCATACATTAAATAATATAAAATTTAGATTTTGTTGACCACGTTTTTGCACTGGGCAAACTTTCAACATGGTCAGAAACTTACAACGTGAAGAAATTTACACTCATTTTTGTTGACTAGTCAACGTGAGAAGAGGCAAAAGTCATCATATCATGAATAAAGTGAGACGTAAGTGAGAAGGTATTTGTGTAAAATGTATTTCACATAACTTTTTCCTCCCAATTTTCCTCCCAATTTGAGAGGATAAAAAAAGTGGGCCCGGGAGGGAAACTTTTTCCCCTGTTTTCTTTCCTCTTGTGTGTTTGGTTAGAGTGGTAAAAAAGTGGGAAGGTGAAAAACTCTTTTGTTTGGTTAGAGAGAAAAATGGGAGGATAGAAAATGTAATTTATATAAATTGACTATTATACCCTTATTACATAATATGTAACAAATAGATTTATTTGTACTCATTAAATAATATAAAATTTACCATATCATACATATAAATTCATATTATTATTTTTATTATTATAATGTAAAATTATTTTTATTATTATAAAATTTATCACATCATACATTAAATAATATAAAATTTAGATTTTGTTGACCACGTTTTTGCACTGGGCAAACTTTCAACGTGGTCAGAAACTTACAACGTGAAGAAATTTACACTCATTTTTGTTGACCAATCAACATGAGAAGAGACAAAAGTCATCATGTCATGAATAAAGTGAGGCACAGGTGAGAGAGTATTTGTGTAAAATGCATTTCTAGTCTCATCTCTTGTCATAACAACCCAACATGATGGGATGAATGATTGGTAAGTTACACACGAAGTAGGTAAGCTTCGTAGCCAAGACCTCATCCTCCATCTTGCTCTTATGAGGGGAAGAAGTGTTATTGAGCTAGACCTCATTGGAAAATAGTATATGAAATATATTAAGAAAAGAAAATAAAAAAGTAATTAATGTTTTTTACAGCTTTTTATATTCTCCATGAAAGTAGTCAAAACTTGCTCAATTTCATCACCGATTATGAACGACATTTTAAGTTTACAAGGAACTTATGATTTATATCTTTTATGACTAAATCACATACAATGTATCTCATGAACTATGATAATGTCCCATTAGTTCATTTGCAAATAGTCTTATATAATTAAACAAAGTAATTATTTATGACATGCCAATAAATTAAATTTTAGGGCATAAACCCCAACAATAACATGTCTAATATAGTAATGATGTGTCAATTTTTAGTTTGATGACATCATTGTTTTGTTGGAGAGATTTAATGGATGTTGATGAAATGACCAAAAGTGATCACTTAAAGGTTTTTAGGGACTAAAAACAATCATTTCAAAATTTTCATAGACTAAAATTGTTTAAAAGGATAAGGATTTTAGGACCAACAATGTATTTTGCCTAAAACTTTTATTATAAATATAATATGTATATAGAAGATTAAATTATATATAAATATTGAATAATATATACATACTTAGGGCAGGTGAGAAGTGAGAAGAGATGGGACGAGATGAGACAAAAAATATTGTTCAAGTTGGGGCAGGATAGGGTAGGTCAAGTAGGGTGGAAATTTGGAACATTTTTGCCATCACATTGGACCATGCAAAACCCAAAAAATGCAAAATGGATAACACCATTCACAAAAATGCACAAAAGAAAACCTCTTAGTATTGGTGGTGCTAAAAAGCTATATAGTTATTTTTAGCACCACCAAATACAAATTTATGACTACATTGGTGGAGGTAAAGCCAAATAATTTGGCGTCATAGCTACACTGTGTGAGAGTGCTTTTTTTCTTAGCACACAGGCCCAAGTAGAGAGAAGGATCACGGGCCCAAATACTTGTTGTTTTGGTGGACTGGGCTTGATTCACCGCAGCTAAATGAGACTGATTACGAACCAAGTTGTGCGCAAGTCATATAAAGCTCCTCAAGATGAAAAATGCAATTCCTTTTAGTACCCTAGGGCGTACTGTCGTGGGATCCCGGGCGTACTGTCGTGGGATCCCGAGACATACTAGGCCTGTAAAAACCCAGAATCTCTAGTTTTCTGAACTATATAGTCTTTTTCCATGTTTATTATGCAATGGAGCTTTGTCCTCTCCTTTTACCTCTATGGGTGCTACATAAAAAAACACACTATACAATACACATATCTCTAAATAATTGTTAGTTTCTTAGATTATGATATACATTTTAATAAATATACATATATGTAAATGAGTTTTATGAGGATGATTCTGCCACGAGGATCCTGGCCCCAATTCTCACAGACTTGGTGCTTTTGCACAAGACTTGTGGGATTTGGAACTCAAGTCCGAGTGGCTTTGCTTGAGCTTTGCCTTCCAAGATAGTTAGATGAGAAGGATTTTAGCAAGAAACAGTAAAGGAAGACAATGCAATAAAGAAATGCACGAAATAATTGTTAGAGATCCTCAAATCAATATGAGGTATTTCATTATTTTCTTGATTGTGGATTACAATATGCTCACTAAGACGTGATACAAGGTTCAACTAAGTTCAAAAATTACAGACTTTGATAGCTATTCAAGCTTCCAAGACTTGCAAAGTTTGAATTTGTTGAATCCGAGTATGTGCTATAGTGGCAGTCTCTGGGATACCGGGAGCGGTTCCTCTGTTTTCTTTTGTTTTTACAGAGCTTTTCCTATAGTTCTATATTCACATGATACAAGGTTCAACTAAATTCAAAAGTTACAGACTTTGATAGCTATTCAAGCTTCCAAGACTTGCAAAGTTTGAATTTTTTGAATCCAAGCATATGCTATAGTGGCTGTCTCTGGGATACCGGGAGCAGTTCCCCTGTTTTTCTTGAGTTTTTACAGAGTTTTCTTAACGATTCCCTTCCCCCTTTCTATTTTGCATCATGCCTTCTTTTATAGCACAGATCAAGCTCTGGGGTACTGGTGATTTCTCCATTTTGCCCCTTAGAGTTTGTCTCGTGCCTGGTTGCTTCAGGATCATGTCGTTTCCTTTTCTTCATAGTTTCTTTCTTTTTGTTGCGACGAGATGAAAGTCTCCCAGCTAGCTTCCTATTTCCAGATTTTCCCGTTAGCTGACCTGAAGCATTTTGGCTTTTGCTCTAGCTTTTCCAATCGTACTTTTTCTTGTCTCTTTCTTCAAATGGTTGGAACCAAAGCTCCTGCATTTTGCTTTGTACTTCCACTGCGTGTCTGGGTCATAAGGTCCTCGTGCCTTTTGTCTCTTTTCTCTCTTCAAATATGCTTTAATTCACTTTAGCTGTGCTGCACATCCTGAGGATCCCGAGCCTCTGGCAGCCTCTGGGGATCCCGTGCCTCTGGCAGCCTCTAGGGATCCCGTCCCAGCTCTTTCACTGGAATTTGCTGAACTTTTTAATGGCCTTTTTTTTTGCTGGAAATCTGAACATACATAGGGCCTTGACGTCGATTCTTCTTGCTAAACGAATTGGGCCTTCTTTATTTTTTTTTTATGGAATGGGCTTTGTTGTGAAATTTTGGACCTCAACATTAGCCCCCCGAGCTCGTGGGTTACCTGTAGCCCACGCGCGAGAAAATAAATTGTTTTTGGACACTTTCCTGTTTTGTAGAATCAATGTGTAGATCAAATAATTCTTGAGGGAAACTCCAAATGAATTGCTACACTTCCTTCATGGAATGAACTAACATGTTGCCAAAGATTAGAATTCACCTTCATGTTAGTATTAAGCTGTAGATTGGTATTCAATTTTCCATAAAACAAGTCAATTTTGTCGGGGCAAAAATGATATATTCATATATAGCCAAAATTATATTGGTATTGCATTTGATGCCAAAAGTATATTTCTAGCACTAGTGTTTTTTGCTAGTAATTCTAGGATATCCTTTTTGAAAGTAGCATACAAAAATTAAATATCAATATCAAATTGCATTGCTTTGTCAACAAGATTTTGTTTGTTTTACAAAATAGGTTGAGTGAGGGCAGCCCCCATGAACTTTGCCAAAGATATTCTATGCATTGTAGTACATGCTTGCTATGGCTAAGGTGAATAATACCCAAATGTTCGCCACATGAGATTTTTGTCCATGAATAGTGACTTACTAATGAGGCCATGATATAATAAGTCATTGAATCATATAAACATGCTGATTTAAAGTCTAATCAAGGCTAGCTATTCTTCGCAAAATGTATTAAGAGACAGAAACTTCCCTGAGGACATGGCTTAGAATGCTTAAGAACATCTCCATGCCTTGCTTTAGCTAAAGACCTTGCTCTTCTTGTGGATGCTCTTGATCTTTGCCTTATTTTTTTTTTTTTCCAAATTATGAGAGATTGTGTAATATTCCAGATTGCAGCAAATTATTCACATATCGTGCCACCAATTATATTGCTATATACCATATAGTTCATGAGCCAAAGAAAATAACAGTGGTTGAACTTAGTATATTAAAGTTTGCACTAGGCTTCTCAATTTTTATCAAGTGAAAGATATATCTAATGAAAATTTTTAATCTTATCTTAGTCCCCAGTGTATGCACTGGAAAAGCCAATTGCCAAATAAGACATAGCAATAAAATTATTTCATGTATATGAAACCATGTGAGGATTTCTACCACACAAGAATTCCAAATTTTGATTTTTGATAATTGGTCAAGTAAGAAAAACCAAAATATTAGAATTTTCACTTTAATCTATATGCATAAAGTATTAGTGCATGGGTGATACCTCTTGCACAACTTTCTGTAGTGTTTTGATTTATTCAAACATGGTATTAATGAGTGGGCTTACCGAAAGGGTACCTTTCTTTTGTTGGATTGAAGTACCTCCAAGCCTTTGGTGAGTTTACACCTTGTAGGAGGAGGGAAATGTTACTAGCTGGTTTGCAATGTCATTGACTAACCTCTTTGTATAGAGATTTGCAAAAGTATCCATGCTTTTCCTTGTTTCCTTAGGCTCCCTTGAGCCAATTCCTTTCAAGGAGGTCGATCTTGTGTACTTTATACACCCACTCTTGGGTTTTCATACCCACTCAAAGCTCTTTCTCTTTGTACCCCTTGTTAGGACTTGCTTACAATTTGCACCCTTTGCTAGGACGTGCTATGGCTTGTACCTATTGCTGGTACGTGCTACAAGTTGCAGCTATGATTGGGATATGCTTACAATCTGCACTTGTACCTATTGTTGGTACATGCTATAGCTTATACCCATAAACTTTTGCTTTTGACCATTTTCTTGGTTGTACTTGGAAACTTTTGGTATTGGCCAATATCTGAGCCATGTATTTAGAAAATTTGTTCTAGGCCAAGTCCTAGGCTAGGTACATGGAAAGTTTGCTCTTCCCAAGTCCTAGGCCATGTCACTTGGAAAATTTTTATTTTGATCAAGTCCTGGGCTAGGTACATAGAAAATTTTCGCTTTCCCAAGTCCTAAGCCATGCCACTTGGAAAATTCTGTTTTGTTCAAGTCCTGGCCTAGGTATATGGAAAATTTTCCCTTTCCCAAGTCCTAGGCCATGTCACTTGGAAAATTCTGTTTTGTTCAAGTCCTGGGCTAGGTACATGGAAAATTTTCCCTTTCCCAAGTCCTAGGCCATGTCACTTGAAAAATTCTGTTTTGTTCAAGTCCTGGGCTAGGTACATGGAAAATTTTCCCTTTCCCAAGTCCTAGGCCATGCTACTTGGAAAATTCGTTCATGACCATTGAATTTTTTCAATTTTCAAAGAAAGTTCCTTCGTAGCCCCTCGTTCTCAAGTGGACTCACTGAACTGATTTCTTTTCTTTTCTTTAAAGGGTTGAGGATTTGTTTCCTTCTTCGAGGATCTTCTATAATATCCTCTCTTGGCTGTGAATAAATCTTTTATGAAAATAAACTTCTTTTATGAGTCATCTAAGGTTGCTTTCACTGGTGAATTGGTGGCCAGGAGCTCCACCAAGATGCTTCTGTCATGGTGTTTTCTTCAAGTGGGTGATCCTCTTATGGGGATCCTGGAAGAGGAAGGATTCCTCTAAGCATGCTCGTTGAAGGCTGTCTTCACAAATCTCATAGTCTGTTTCTTTACAAGGATCTCTACCGCTACTGCTTTTTTTTTTTTTTTTTTTAGAGATCTTCTCACTCGATAGGTACTCCTCTTCTTCAAGGAACCAGACCAGTAAGTTTGCTACGGCTTAGCTCTTGACAGCACTGGGGATCCCTCAAACCTATGTTGTATTGGGAAATTAATATTAGTCATTGGACCACTCTTTAAGATCGTGAGGGCTGATGGAGGAGGGCTTTTATTGGATGAGAGCTTATCACCAATAGGATTTGGTGGTAAAAAGTAATGATTCAGTTGTTGAGATGCATGACCGCCAAATGTGCTCTTTCTATGTTGGGACACCTCATTTCAGTTTCCTTTAATGCTCTGTATGCTTGGGATCGAGATCCCAGGTACAACAATAATGATTTTGCCATGGACTAGTACCCATAAGATAGGCAAATGACTCATGTTGAAGTTTTATGATTGGATACTCAGCTCCCCATATGAGAACATTCTCCTTTTTCAACAGTTTGGATAGTCCACTAGTGACCAAGGCTGGTCTTGGTGTGAACTTCCTAATGTAAGAAACTCTTTCCAAGAAGCCCTTAAGTTCCTTGGACATGGTATACCTCTTTATGGTTAATATCGTTGTTGCCTTGGCTGGATCTATGAGGAGATCAATGTTAGGCAAAGGAAATTTATCCTTTGGATGTGCCTTATTTTACCGATATCTGACTGCTGATTAGGATAGGCCTCGGGTTCCTTGGGTCAACCCCCAAGTTCACCTCTTAGTTTTTCCTTTGGTGGGATTTATGCCTTCCTTTCCATATCCATAAGTTTCTCTGGGATCTTCAAAAGCAGTATATTAGCCTTCCTCATTCTATCTTTTTTCTATCCAAGGGATCCCTTAAACCATGGGTATTGTTTCCCTCTTCTGGGATGGGAGCACCTCGGGATCCTAGAGATGGGATATTTTGACTCATCGTATCCCCAGGTTCCTCAAGGATCTCTTCTTGGGCTGTCATGTAAGATGGTGGTTCGAGATCCTTTTGTAGGCTACATTCAAGTCCCGCATGCCTTTATAAGTAAAATTCTACCTTCCCTCCAGGTTTATTCTTCTTCTGGGATAGGAACCCCCTAGGATCCTCGGGATGGGAGCCTCTCGGGATCCTGGAGATGGGATATTTTGACTCATCGTATCCCCAGGTTCCTCCAGGGTCTCTTCTTGGGCTGTCATGTAAGATGGTGGTCCGAGATCCTTTTGTAGGCTACATTCAAGTCCCGCATGCCTTTATAAGTAAAATTCTGCCTTCCCTCCAAGTTTCTTCTTCTTCTGGGATAGGAGCCCCCTAGGATCCTCGGGATGGGAGCCTCTCGGGATCCTGGAGATGGGATATTTTGACTCATCGTATCCCTAGGTTCCTTCAGGATCTCTTCTTGGGCTGTCATGTAAGATGGTGATCCGAGATCCTTTTGTAGGCTACATTTAAGTCCCGCATGCCTTTATAAGTAAAATTCTGCCTTCCCTCCAGGTTTCTTCTTCTTCTGGGATAGGAGCCCCCTAGGATCCTCGGGATGGGAGCCTCTCGGGATCCTGGAGATGGGATATTTTGACTCATCGTATCCCCAGGTTCCTCTAGGATCTCTTCTTGGGCTGTCATGTAAGATGGTGATCCGAGATCCTTTTGTAGGCTACATTCAAGTCCCGCATGCCTTTATAAGTAAAATTCTGCCTTCCTTCCAGGTTTCTTCTTCTTCTGGGATAGGAGTCCCCTAGGATCCTCGGGATGGGAGCCTCTCGGGAACCTGGAGATGGGATATTTTGACTCATCGTATCCCCAGGTTCCTCTAGGATCTCTTCTTGGGCTGTCATGTAAGATGGTGGTCCGAGATCCTTTTATAGGCTACATTCAAGTCCCGCATGCCTTTATAAGTAAAATTCTGCCTTCCCTCTAGGTTTCTTCTTCTTCTGAGATAGGAGCCCCTCGAGATCCTTAAGATGGGAGCCCCCCGGGATCCTAACAATAGGATATTCTCGAGTTGGAGCCGATTCATCATAAAGTATATTTTCCACAAAGTTTACTTTGTACTGGCTGAAAGGACTAGGATTGGCAGTAACTTTTTGTGGACTTCCCATTCAATTCCTCTTTCATGTACTAGTGGTACATTGAGAGGATTAGGCAATACTTGTGATCTCATGGTTGGCCTTTAGAGCTAGTTGTCGGTGTCCTTTAGTGGTCTCTGTATCTTCTCCAAATCTTGTTATTTCCATGGGTGGGCCCATTTGTTGAGCTATAAGAAATGATAGATATATTGTATAGTTGTCGAGCTTTCAATAATGTTGATTTTGCTGCTGACTTGCAATGTAGTGTTTCTATTGATTTTCTTCAAAATATATTCAAGGCCCATCACGCAGTAGGCTTTAGCCCCTAAGACATGAGGTAGTTTTTGAACCATGCTTGATCCACCTTCTCTTGATGCTATTGTGGAACTTCTATCAAATTTTTTTTATATAACCATTTAACTTTGCTGGATCCATGGAGGTACTTCAACTTTGTTGGAACCAAAAAAAAAAAAAAAATTGTTCCACTTTGCTAGAATCAGAAAACTATTCCATCAAGGAACAACTCAAAAATTTTTATGGAACCAAAGAACTAATTCATTTTGCTAGAACCATGGTTGGAACCAAGGAACTACTCAACTTCTTTGAAATCAAGGAGCTACTCCATTTTTGTTGGATTCGTGTCTAGACCCAGGGAACTACTCTTTTTTTTTTTTTAATGGAATCTAGGATCTTATTTGGAATCAAGGATCTCCTCAGCATTGTTGGGATCAAGGATCTCCTAGGCTTTACTTCCTGGAGTCAAGGATCTCCTAGGCTTTGCTGGAATCGAGGCTGTACTTAGCCTTGCTGGAATAAAGGATCTCCTCAGCTTTGTTGGGATCAAGGATCTCCCAGGCTTTGCTTCCAGGAGTCAAGGATCTCCTAGGCTTTGCTAGGATCATGGAACTACTCCATTTTGCCAAATCCATGGGCGGAGCCAAGGAAACTTGTCCATTTTGTGAACCTGCACCATATGATATTATTATCAAGTTGCTGCAAAATTATTTAGCCTCACAACGTGAGGCGATTGCTTTGCTATGTAATTTACATTTCATCAAGCCTCTTTGATTCGCTTACTTCTCTTTCTCTTTTTTTTTTTTTTTTTTTTTTTTTAAAAAAAAAAAAAGAAATGAAACAATATTCTGAATTTTTTTTTTTAAAGAAAATAAATCAGCCCCCTAACGTGAGGCAATTGCTTTACTGTGTAGCTCATACAATCTTCATTCCATCAATTTTTTTTTTTTTTTTTTTTTTTTTGCTCACTTCTCCATTTTTTTTTAGCAATGAGACAATGTTTTGATTATTAAAATATTATTACATGACTCCTCTTACCCCCTTTTTGTAAAGAGTAGAATCCTCAAGAGAAACAAGATTTGTTTCTTCTAGCTGAGTTCAACATTTATTTTCAACTTTTTGGTTGTACTATATAGGTTGGCTGTACTCTCAAAACACCTTTAGTATTAGCTAAGTTTTATGAGATCAGTGAGTTGCCTTTAGAGATCAATGGTACAAAGTAGTTTCACACCACCAATACCTCATTTAACTAGCATCTTCAAGTTTTGGACTTCAAAGTTTAGGACTAAACTAATTGCATAAATGCTAATCAAAGTTTAGGACCTCATTTTATTTATTTATTATTCTTCAAAACTAATTGATTCAGCTGAGCAGTTTTCTTTTATGAACATCTTTAAATGAGGTCCATTTAATTGGAAGATGAGTATGACAACTAAACTTATCTATGATTCTATATAGAACAAGTGTCTACTTCTATTATTAAACAATACAATGCTTTTGCTTTCATGCAACATAGTGATAGCTATCCTTTTGAAAACCATAGATTTCAGTCCATTATGGTCAAAATATAAAATGGAGAAAATAATGATGCATAAAACTTATCTTGTGTTGGGAAGTTTCCCAAAATTCCATATAGAGTCCTTTGGTAGAACATTCGTTGGAGGAACCCGCACTTTCGGGATCTTGATGTTGAATGCACTAAGAGGAACTTTCCTTCCTCTAGGTGTTTTCTAGCTTCGGAGCCATGCTTGCGAAGGGACTGCTTTTTCCCTCTACTTTTTCCCAGTCCCCAGTGAAGTCGTCAAAATGTGAGAGTGCTTTTTTTCTTAGCACACAGGCCCAAGTAGAGAGAAGGATCTCGGGCCCAAATACTTGTTGTTTTGGTGGACTGGGCTTGATTCACTGCAGCTAAATGAGACTGATTACGAACCAAGTTGTGTGCAAGTCATATAAAGTTCCTCAAGATGAAAAATGCAATTCCTCTTAGTACCCTGGGGCGTACTGTCGTGGGATCCCGGGCGTACTGTCGTGGGATCCCGGGCATACTGTCGTGGGATCCCGAGACATACTAGGCCTGTAAAAACCCAGAATCTCTGGTTTTCTGAACTATATAGTCTTTTTCCATGTTTATTATGCAATGAAGCTTTGTCCTCTCCTTTTACCTCTATGGGTGCTACATAAAAAAACACACTATACAATACACATATCTCTAAATAATTGTTAGTTTCTTAGATTAGGATATACATTTTAATACATATACATATATGTAAATGAGTTTTATGAGGATGATTCTGCCACGAGGATCCTGGCCCCAATTCTCACAGACTTGGTGCTTTTGCACAAGACTTGTGGGATTTGGAACTCAAGTCCGAGTGGCTTTGCTTGAGCTTTGCCTTCCAAGATAGTTAGATGAGAAGGATTTTAGCAAGAAACAGTAAAGGAAGAAAATGCAATAAAGAAATGCACGAAATAATTGTTAGAGATCCTCAAATCAATATGAGGTATTTCATTATTTTCTTGATTGTGGATTACAATATGCTCACTAAGACGTGATACAAGGTTCAACTAAGTTCAAAAATTACAGACTTTGATAGCTATTCAAGCTTCCAAGACTTGCAAAGTTTGAATTTGTTGAATCCGAGTATGTGCTATAGTGGCAGTCTCTGGGATACCGGGAGCGGTTCCTCTGTTTTCTTTTGTTTTTACAGAGCTTTTCCTATAGTTCTATATTCACATGATACAAGGTTCAACTAAATTCAAAAGTTACAGACTTTGATAGCTATTCAAGCTTCCAAGACTTGCAAAGTTTGAATTTGTTGAATCCAAGCATATGCTATAGTGGCTGTCTCTGGGATACCGGGAGCGGTCCCCTGTTTTTCTTGAGTTTTTACAGAGTTTTCTTAACGATTCCCTTCCCCCTTTCTATTCTGCATCATGCCTTCTTTTATAGCACAGATCGAGCTCTGGGGTACTGATGATTTCTCCATTTTGCCCCTTAGAGTTTGTCTCGTGCCTGGTTGCTTCAGGATCATGTCGTTTCCTTTTCTTCATAGTTTCTTTCTTTTTGTTGCGACCAGATGAAAGTCTCCCAGCTAGCTTCCTATTTCCAGATTTTCCCGTTGGCTGACCTGAAGCATTTTGGCTTTTGCTCCAACTTTTCCAGTCGTACTTTTTCTTGTCTCTTTCTTCAAATGGTTGGAACCAAAGCTCCTGCATTTTGCTTTGTACTTCCACTGCGTGTCTGGGTCATAAGGTCCGCGTGCCTTTTGTCTCTTTTGTCTCTTCAAATATGCTTTAATTCACTTTAGCTGTGCTGCACGTCCTGAGGATCCCGAGCCTCTGGCAGCCTCTGGGGATCCCGTGCCTCTAACAGCCTCTGGGGATCCCGTGCCTCTAGCAGCCTCTGGGGATCCCATCCCAGCTCTTTCACTGGAATTTGCTGGACTTTTTAATGGCCTTTTTTTTTGCTAGAAATCTGAACATACATAGGGCCTTAACGTCGATTCTTCTTGCTAAACGAATTGGGCCTTCTTTATTTTTTTTTATGGAATGGGCTTTGTTGTGAAATTTTGGACCTCAACACACTGCACAGCTAAAAGTGGCTATGCACTATAGCTCATAGGTAAAAAAAAAATAATAATAAATAAATTGTGTGTTTACACTACTATATTTTAAATATATTATTTTATTATAATAGATATATTATTTTATTATGTTGTTTATATTATTTTATTGTGTTGAAAGCTAAAATAAAACTATTAATATTCGGTATTTTGTAAAGTGGGAAGGTAAGATAAATAAAATAGCTTTTTGTGGAGCCATATTGCCAAATTTATGGCTCCACATCTGGGAATGCATTTTTGATTTGCAACATGCTATAGTGTGATGTATATTTGCATAACACTAAATCTTCATGCAAATGAAAATCTTCTTTTTTTATTCCCCTCTCCTCTAACATTCTTCCTCTCAGTACGTCCTTCTTCAGCTAACGGTTGACTAAATATCACATTTTTGGCACGTGGCAGAAAATGTGAATTGCATGCATGTCATATCTTCTTATCGGTTCAGTGCTTTAAGACGGAAAGTTTTTCTAACTTTTTTATTTAAAGATAGATAGAATCTTAACTTCTCATGCTCAGTTCAAGATGGTCGTTCTTTGTCATCGGATTAGGAGACTAATAAGTTGGTGGTGTGAGCGAGATTCAAACTCCAACTTGATTGTTAGATGACAAAAAACTTTATTAGTTAAACAAATTAAAACCAACAAGATTTTATAACTTTTTGTTAATTAGCATATATACATAGGATATATAATAAAAGCATATTAGTAAATTTTTAATTATTATTGTATAGGTTTTTTTATTGATTTTTGTTTAGTTTGACTTTAAAACAGGATTAAAAATTCACTGTCATTGTTGATTCTTCTAATTGTGATAATTGTCGCTCAATAAATGCATTTGAATTGTAAGGGTTTTTGGAGATTCTGTTGTTTGGAAGGAATTAGTAAGAAACAACAAAGAAAACGACGTCAAAATCATTTGTCCGAGATTCTCCGATTGACTAGTCTCAGATTTACATATCTCTCCTACTCCATCACCATGTGATCCTTGTCATCTTGAAAGATAGCACCGCAGGGAATGTTCACGAGCGCACATGTCTACCATCCTACCCACCTAGCATGGGCCACTCACGTAAAAGCATACTTGGAGGCCAGTTTGAATGAATATATATATATATATATATTTTTTTTTTAAGATAAAAACAAATCTTAATTCATTTGTTTATGTACGGCTTTTTAAAGTTAATGGTAGCTATAATGATATTTTTTAAAAATTAATTCAAATGCACATTAATGGTGGAAGGGTTTTGGTGCTTACCTACAAACAGAGGTGGTATTAGGTGTTTTCGATACATATATCCTCCCACTCATATGAGAGTAGGTTCCACAAGTGTGGGACTTGAAGGGTTTATCTAGTTACTTTCAAGGACTTTCAAGTAACTAGATAAACCCAATTTGGCCAAAAATATTAAGAAAATTTAATAGGAAAAGAAATCTTACTAGAATAATGATTGATCTTGGATTCTTACCAGAAAAAAAAAGAGTGATTATTAGGATAATGAATCCACTATAGTATTTGGGGTGTGCTTGGAGCAACGTCTAATATGATTGACCAATGCACAAATGCCATTTTAATTTAACAAAGTATAATTAGTCATTCAGCAAAAAAAAAAAAAAGTATTTGCAATTAGTCATGGAAGATTGGGTCCCATAAATCTTGACTCTTCACGCCCGTAGAAAAATTTTCTCTCCTTTCAAGGGTATCCTAAGAGTGACTTTGAATAAGAGATGAGACCTATTTTGGACACAATATGGTTAGATACATGTTTTAGCCACAAAAAAAAAAAAAGTTTTTGACATTGTTTTCTTTCTTAACAAACAGACAAAGCTTCTTTATTCTTTTTAAAAGACAAAGCTTCTTTATTCTTTTGGATTTGTTTGGTTAGTGGATTGAAAAAGTGGAATGATGAAAAATGATAAGAGGAAGAAAAAGTGAGAGAATAGAAAATATTTGATTTTCTTTCTTGTGTGTTTGGTTAGAGGGGTGGAAAAATTGGAGGGTAGAAAACTCTTTTATTTGGTTGGAGAGAAAAATGGAAGGATAGAAAATGTAATTTATATAAATTGACTATTATACCTTTGTTACATTATATGTAACAAATAGATTTATTTGTACTCATTAAATAATATAAAATTTATCACATCATACATATAAATTTATATTATTATTTTTATTATTATAATGTAAAATTATTTTTATTATTATAAAATTTACCACATCATACATTAAATAATATAAAATTTAGATTTTGTTGACCACGTTTTCGCACGGGGCAAACTTTCAACATGGTCAGAAACTTACAACGTGAAGAAATTTACACTCATTTTTGTTGACTATTCAACGTGAGAAGAGGCAAAAGTCATCATATCATGAACAAAGTGAGATGTAAGTGAGAGAGAATTTGTGCAAAATGTATTTCACATCACTTTTTCCTCCCCATTTTCCTCTCAATTTGAGAGGATAAAAGAAGTGGGCCCGGGAGGGAAACTTTTTCCCCTGTTTTCTTTCCTCTTATGTGTTTGGTTAGAGTGGTAAAAAAGTGGGAGGGTGGAAAACTCTTTTGTTTGGTTAGAGAGAAAAATAGGAGAATAGAAAATGTAATTTATATAAATTGACTATTATACCCTTATTACATAATATGTAACAAATAGATTTATTTGTACTCATTAAATAATATAAAATTTACCACATCATACATTAAATAATATAAAATTTAGATTTTGTTGACCACGTTTTTGCACTGGGCAAACTTTCAACGTGGTCAGAAACTTACAACGTGAAGAAATTTACACTCATTTTTGTTGACTATTCAACGTGAGAAGAGGCAAAAGTCATCATATCATGAATAAAGTGAGACGTAAGTGAGAAGGTATTTGTGTAAAATGTATTTCACATCACTTTTTCCTCCCCATTTTCCTCCCAATTTGAGAGGATAAAAAAAGTGGGCCTGGGAGGGAAACTTTTTCACCTGTTTTCTTTCCTCTTGTGTGTTTGGTTAGAGTGGTAAAAAAGTGGGAGGGTGGAAAACTCTTTTGTTTGGTTAAAGAGAAAAATGGGAGGATAGAAAATGTAATTTATATAAATTGACTATTATACCTTTATTACATAATATGTAACAAATAGATTCATTTGTACTCATTAAATAATATAAAATTTACCACATCATACATATAAATTTATGTTATTATTTTTATTATTATAATGTAAAATTATTTTTATTATTATAAAATTTACCACATCATACATTAAATAATATAAAATTTAGATTTTGTTGACCACGTTTTTGCACTGGGCAAACTTTCAACTTGGTCAGAAACTTACAACGTGAAGAAATTTACACTCATTTTTGTTGACTATTCAACGTGAGAAGAGGCAAAAGTCATCATATCATGAATAAAGTGAGACGTAAGTGAGAAGGTATTTGTGTAAAATGTATTTCACATCACTTTTTCCTCCCCATTTTCCTCCCAATTTGAGAGGATAAAAAAAGTGGGTCCGGGAGGGAAACTTTTTCCCTTGTTTTCTTTCCTCTTGTGTGTTTGGTTAGAGTGGTAAAAAAGTGGGAGGGTGGAAAACTCTTTTGTTTGGTTAGAGAGAAAAATGGGAGGATAGAAAATGTAATTTATATAAATTGACTATTATACCCTTATTACATAATATGTAACAAATAGATTTATTTGCACTCATTAAATAATATAAAATTTACCACATCATACATATAAATTCATATTATTATTTTTATTATTATAATGTAAAATTATTTTTATTATTATAAAATTTACCACATCATACATTAAATAATATAAAATTTAGATTTTGTTGACCACGTTTTTGCACTGGGCAAACTTTCAACGTGGTCAGAAACTTACAACATGAAGAAATTTACACTCATTTTTGTTGACCAATCAACGTGAGAAGAGACAAAAGTCATCATGTCATGTATAAAGTGAGGCGCAGGTGATAGGGTATTTGTGTAAAATGCATTTCTAGTCTCATCTCTTATCATAACAACCCAACATGATGGGATGAATGATTGGTAAGTTACACACGAAGTAGGTAAGCTTCGTAGCCAAGACCTCATCCTCCATCTTGCTCTTATGAGGGGAAGAAGTGTTATTGAACTAGATTTCATTGGAAAATAGTATATGAAATATATTAAGAAAAGAAAATAAAAAAGTAATTAATGTTTTTTTACAGCTTTTTATATTCTCCATGAAAGTAGTCAAAACTTGCTTAAAATGATTTATTAACAATAGTTCTAAGGGTATCCATTAACATGACTCTTTGCTTATTTCCATATTGTATGTGAGACAAGCCAGAAAAGCAAAACTCTAACATAATTTCGATGAACGACATTAAAGATCAGCTTAAACGGAAAATTAACTTCCAGATCACAACATAGCACAGAAAATAAACCATCTAACTTTTGACAGGATGAATATGGGTTCTAGTTAGTTTGCTATGATACCTTTCTTGGTGAAATCTCCAGTTGTATCTTTACAGAACTAAAACTGAGTTAAGTTGTACTCAAGTGATCAGCTTGAAACTGTCTTAACAGCTGTAGAGACTGATGATAGAGATTTAAATCGATGCCATCAACATTCCAACCCACACGTGCCTGCAATATTGCCTGAAAAGAAACAGCTAGTTAGAGCTTAGATCTTAGTATCTAAATATTTGACTGGGTGCATATGAAGAGAGAGAGATGTCATAAGCCTACAACCAATGATGCAAGCATCCTACCTCATCATCAGGTTGGATAAGGAGTTCACCAATGAATTGGTAGATTGAACCGACTCGAAAGCTGAGGTCCCTCAAATGCTGAGTGTTGATCTTCAGCTTGGCATTTCCATCAACAACTATGGCTATCTCAACAGTACTCAACAGAATACTCTTGTAAACTGTTGGGAAACAAGATATACCAAGAAATCCAATGATATTATATTATTTAAAAGCAATCAATAACAAAGATAATACATATATATGTTGCAATCATCCAGCCACCGATACAATCACAACCAATGAATAATTGCAATGGTATTACAGAATCATATAAATCAGTTGACCTTTTCCAATAATTAACATCAGTAAGAATATGAGTCCTATATTTAAGAGATTAGCACCAGCAAATGGAATAACCATTATATGCAAGCACATGGAGATTGAAGACACACATAATTGTTGGCACAGACCAAATAGATCCCTCAATCATAAAGCACACTGATTGGATGGTAATGAGTTACTATGCTGAGAAATCTGTAATTGATTTTCTGATAATTAAAGATTTTACAATCACAAAAGACACTACTGCCAAGGATCTTTTTTTTTTTTTTGGTAATTATACACGCGTTCAATAGGCCATGAATCCATGATCCCACATTGCTCTTAAACAGAGATGAGGTGTCATTCAGGCTAGACTTTGTTGGCAATACTGTCAAGGATCTTCAATGCAAAAGAAAACTTCAGAATAACATTTACTGAGGGATAAGACCTATGATGATGAATCTCCAATTGTACTCGGTAATTTATTGATGCAGAAGCTCATAGTGTGAAGAATCCCAGATCACCACAAAAACAGGCGACAATCCACTGTGTGCTGAAGGCAGAGACTGTGTAGAAGGTCCTGGTAACTGCTCAGGTTGTCGCTGATGGAATTAGTCCGGTGGAGGACCCAGTTGTTCCTATCTACCTCAGGCTGAAGCGCTTTGATAATGAGATCCTCGAGCCATCAACAGGGCCTCACCTCATACTATGCCTTCAGTCACTCAACTGCAGCACTCCCAGTCACCGTCTCCTCTCTCAACTGGGTCTCCAAAGTGACAATACGAGCTTGAGCCTGCTCTAACTGAGTCCAAAGCATGTCACATTCCCTGGCAGAAGACTGAACCCGACACCAAAATTACTTTGGTGGGCATCATCGTTTGAGCGATTGGACTGTAGTGACAGCATCCCTCAGAATAAACTCCTGGCAAGTTCAAAAAATCCCAATGCACAAGTTTTGAAAATCGAATTTGACATAATAATGTGATAAAGCTTTCCCTCTGGGTGCAAATTTAAAATAATATCACGAAGGACTAATCTGAACCCAAATGGAAGCAAACTATAAATACACCATGAAGAATGTGAGTCATAGATCTTTTAAAGGATGTGGGTTATGACCAAGAGAACCAAAGAACTCCTGGTGGCTGGTTTTGTAACCTGTTGCTCTATTGCTGCAACATGCTACATTTAGAACCCAAACAGACTGGAATCATTAGTTGTAAGAAGATCATAGAAATAGTACCCATCTTTTTTCTGTAATATAAGTAAAAAGTTTATCAAGAAGCATCAAAAAAGGCAAAACCAAATCAAATAATGCCTTCAGAAAACCTACTTTGATCTTCCCCAGGTACTTCTCTTTGTCTTAAACCCCTCTTGCTTCCCTCCAATCAGATGCTCATCAATGAGGCATTTTTCCCCAAGCAACAAAGCCACCACAATTTAACTTTCTAGACTAGTCTTTTGATAATTGCAACTTGCAAGAAAATATTTCCAGCCTAATCCACCACTTCCTATAAAATTTATATACTATTCAATGTAGATCCTTTTTTTTTCCACTATGAATAAAGGCCTAAATGGCTGAATTTCAAAACCATGGTACCACTTAAGCCTTTGCAAACAATATACCATTTTAGTTAACTCCTTCAGTAATATGTAACTGTCACCACCACCACCACCTTTACCATGTCGAAGCTGCCCCTTACAGTGATATCGTTATAATGTCCACCTTGCCACCAACAACAATGCCGCTACTGCCACCCTACTGTCTCATCCATCACTATTATACCCACCATCCAACTACCACCATGCCATAACTATCTAGTCTACTGCCACCATGTCGGTCACATGAAAATCTGCAAGGCCACTTCTCCCAATTCCAATCCCACCTCACCTCAACCATCTCTACACTTATAACGCCACAACTAAACCATTACCAGCACCAACACCATCTCCTCTAATGCCACAACCAACATCTCTCCAAAATCTCTATCATCACTCCAGTTCCATTTCACCTTTTTCTATAATATCACTGACACCAACCTCATCACCTAATTTACCATCATCTCTCAAATTTTTTTTTGTTAGTTCACATGCACAAGGTCCACTTTGTTCTTACAAGGGGAGGAGGACCAAGAGTTTTCATTTCAGCTAGAGCTCTTTGGCCTCAATTTCCTTTCTTTTCATCTCTCAACTTCAATAAAGAAAATAATAGAAGAACTTCAAGTTTTAAATGTTGTATTCCATAAACCAACAATCCACAGAATTTAAAAGTCCTAAGAAAACCTCAGGTAGATCCTGATTCCTGTCACTAATGCTTATGAAACTTGGAAAAGAAAAAAAATATACCACTGGAACAAGATACATTTAAAAAATTCACTAATGCTTATGAAACTTGGAAAGGAATCCACTAGAGGAAGAAGATACATATACAATTTCATGCAGATGACATACACAACCCAATAATTTAGCACTTACTTTCCAGTAACTCTAAGTGATGCCCCTTGCTTGAAGAATGGAGAAGACTGGTGTAAGTCTTGCAGTGATACTAATGCCCCAGATTTTATGGCAGATGATTCCATTAAGCCAGAGCCTTAGTTACCAAAGCATCAAATCCTCCCTGCAAGTTGAAGACATGCAATAACACATCAATATGTACAAATGAACATTTAACAATTGATATATTATCCATAGTGAGGATCACACACGCACGCATAGAGAACATCTAAAGATTTCTCTTAGGGAATGATATGCAATCAAGAAAAAGCAAGGTAGACACAATAATGCCAAAATCACATGTTAGAAGTCACATCTAAATGGTTCATTCTAAACACGTAGAGAATTTCTTTGAAAAATGAATTACAGTTCATGAGAGTAGTGAATCAGATTTGAGCATCTCTCCCTTTTCACACTTCCAAATATAAATCCAGTACATAATTCTAATATAGAATGCCTGCTAAAAATAAAAAGTCTATCAACCATATTTCTCAAATATATACAGGTCTTACGCATAGCTAGTCTACAATGACAGCCATTGAGCTCTAAATCTCAAAGTCATGTTTATGAAATCAAACACCCTCCTTCACTAACCTAGAAGTCTGAGAATATTATCTACCAATTCAAAGTGCCAGGAAAAACCTCTATCCATTCATAAAAAAATTAATAAAAAAAAAAAAAAATCAATTTCCATGATCAAGAATTAGCTTCTAGTGACTCAAACAACAATATATATTCGCATATTCCTCTTTCATATCTCCCCACTCGATTAAAAAAATACTGAACATAAAGCCCAAAGCCCAGATATACAACAATTTATACATGAATTGCCAGCTGAGACAATGTAGGAAAAAGAAAAGAAATCAACTTTTAACTCGTTAGATATTCAAAATTTGCACTTTCTTTTCCTGCCTCTTTCTGAGTCTCTCTTAGCAACCAAAGGAAGTGTTGAAGACCTCATAAAATCACATGAAATGTGTACTCAAACCAACCATCTCAAAAGTTGTAAAGTGCACAAAACAACAATGGACAACTAAAGCAAAAAAATATTGGTCATAAAGCACTCAATCTCCAAAAAAGCATGGAATACAGAAACAGGTGCACATAGAGTTGACAAAACTGTAAAAACAATAACTTATTAGCTTCAAACCGAGCTTTCATATCAGACTGAACAATACTTATAAAGCACCAATTTTTTTACTTAGAACCAATCACCCAATTCAAAATACCATGAAATGCAAACATAGGTGGGCATAAAATTGACAAAGCCCAAATGCCCAGATGCTAAAATCCTAAGCATACAAAGAAATTTCAAAGTTACGTGAAGTGTATACCTTTGTCTCAGTTTGGTCGGATGTGGGCTATAAGCCTATAATGCTGAAAAAAAAAAAAAAAAAAACCTGATGTTAGTGTCAATTCAACTAGCGAGAAAAGAAAAAAAAAATGACATTGATGGTGAAAAAACTGATGTTAGTGTCAATTCAACTAGTGAAAAATGTTGTCAATTTTTTTTTTTGTGTATTACTCTTTCTTTAGGATAAATTCCAGAGACAAAAACTTTAACATATTTTGTTATAGTGAGACAAAAAATTTAACATATTTTGTTATAATAGGAAGTAATAAAATGACGTTAATGGTAGGCTCATATGAGACTGAATAAAAATTTGTCAACTCAGCCCTCTGTAGAAAATATTGTAAATTTTTTTTTTTTTTTTTTTTTTTTTTGTATTTTCGTGTGATGTGCATGTAGCTTTATAATAAATAAATAAATAAATCTTATGAGGTGGTGTTGTGAGAGTTTTATCTCATAACATATTTGGGTCTTATAATTTCTCCTTATTTAGGGGATCTCTGGAGATACTCTCTACCGCCAACGATATTTTGCCAACAGATCAATTTGATTGACTTGGGCCTAAAAATGGGGTCGGCTTGGTTTGTTGGGCCTTTTTAATCAACTCCCATGCTACATGTTTTATATTCAGATGACTTAGATCCACCATCTTTTGAAGACGAAAGTGTGTTCTGAATATCTTAATTTTACTTACAGACAAGTTACGGCCCTAGAGAGGGGGGAATAGGAGAGACAAAGAGTTTTAGAATAAAAATATAATAATAAAGAATTTGAGTATTTAGTATTTAGTATTTAGTGTTAATGTGTGTTTGGACCCCATTTTTTGAATCCAGCCACATTAAATTGACAACAAGCCCACACAATGAGTAAGCCCAAATCACGAGGACCCGAGAGATCATCTACAAAAACGTTCCCTTAAAAAAAAAAAAAAAAAAAAAAAATTCTTTCTTGAAGAATCAAATTAATAATTTAACCTCGTTAACAACCATCCAATCATACTTGATTCTAAAGTAGGATTGGGTGGTTGTTTTAGGAAGATTTTCTTCAATGTTACTTAGTTTTACTTAAGTTCTTAACCATATCTTATACTTAGGTTCTATTACAAACAGAAAGCTAACCAACATTTACCAAACCAAAATGACAATCTTCTTATGAGCACTAACCAATAAAATTCAAGAACACATCAGTACTAAAGGAAGTTTGAAGTTCACATAAAAATTTAAAAATAAAAGAAGTTTGAAGTTTGATGGATCATTTTGCAGAGTGATAACTCCACTCCAACACAAGTACATAGAATAAAAAAAATGAAAAAACTTATATATGATTGAAGATCTTACAAAGAATATGTTCACTCTTCAATAAATGAAAAAAAGAATGTATGTACATTTTCTTTTTTTACAACTAGTAGCTGTAGCTGTACAGAGATAGCCAATGTGGCATTTGAGTAACTTTACATGACACTGACACATTTCTAGAAATATTATCAGTGCCATCAATTTTCTGTTAGTGCTTACATGCTCTCTCTCCCATAAAGGAATTATCTACAATGGTAGGTTTTTTTTTTGCTAACGAGAGTTTCCAGAGCTCTTTGAGTACTTGATTATTCTTCAGAATGTGTGCAGTACCCTCACCCCACATACACTGAGTAGTTACAAGGAGGAATCCCTTGGGGTTCGCCCCCTTATACTTAATGAAATACTTGAGGAGCTGCATAAAATTCACTCTCATTTAATACTGGTCTCATGTTGTTTTCTTGACACATGAAATCTAAAGGGAAGGAAACAAGAAATCCCCTAATAGACTTCAATCTCTCCAATGAATCTGTTAACTTGAGTTCTCCATTCTCATAGGATTCCAGTTTCTCGGGGGCTATTCCTAAATCAATAGTGGTATGGCCAAGTTTCTCCTTCCAATGGGCCATGCTTTGCCTGAGAGCAGCTGTGTTGGTAGCAAAATTATATAAAGTTATAAACATATGAGAGAGCAGATGGTGCAGTAAAAAGGAAAGAACAATCATGGTTGCATCTTACCTGGAGTGTATGTGATCATTGGGAATGAAAGAAAAGACATCTTGGTAGATAATGGTATTTTCCTGTCACATATTATAGCAAGTTCATTAGGTGCATGAGAAGCAACATAAAGCAATGATTGAGACGGCCTAGTGTCCCACATAAAGCTTTCTTACAGTACATATAGCACAAAAGAAACATATCTTGCAATAAACTACACTGTAAATCTGTATTAGCTAGAAGTCTAATTTCTTCCATGAGTTGCATGGTGAATAAAGTAGTCATTCAACCTAGAAAATGGCTTTTGCTCCTTAGAAAATATGAAAGTTCCTACCACATGTGTGCCTTTGCCTGCACACGTGTGTATATGAGTATGACTACAATTCACACATGCACATCAGCATTAATATAATAATGGATGGTTACAAATACAACACAAAATACAACATACACCCCAAAGAAATAACATAATCTTTTCCCAAAATCTGGCCAATCTCACCTTTGCAGTTGCTAGCCACAGATCCTTGTATGTTGAGTCTGCTACAGGATCACAGATTTGACTGGTCTGAAAAAAGAGAGCACATAGTGTCAGTACACCATATAACATCACAATTTAATTGATGAATTATGAATATATGCATGAACTACAAATGATAATGGAGTTATACTATAAAGGATAAAGAATCCGGTTCAGTTTTATCCACAAGTAGGCCTTCAAATATTGCCTAAAAAGTTTTGTGGAATCAAGGGAGTGTAGAAACAGTCATATTTGGTCAATGTTACTAACCTCTCCAGCCGGGATACCAAGGTGCTCAGACCACAGGGAGCACCGAAGACTATATGCAAATTTTCCAGCCTGCCAAGGCTCTCCATTCATAGATGAATCAAGAAATTCTTTATCCTCAATAACCACCCCAATCTGAAACGGCAATGTTAGAGTCAAATTGTCCTTTCCTTTTCTTTCTGACAAAATGAGAAAGTAATCAAATGATTACGGTGACACCTTCATATAAAAGAATTGATGAGACTTAACTTCTTGTTTTAGAGATTATTGAAGTATTATTTTCTCCAAATTGTATCTAACAAAACAATATTCCTGATAGCATTTTTTAATTCATGCTGCACATAGAAGAAGATATCTTCCCACCCCACCCCCCTAATTTTTCCAATAAATGAGGCAATGGTATCGGCTGCATAATCCAAAGAAAGTTACTTCTATATAAAATACCAGATAGATTGCTAGGAGAAACATATTCCTTCTCTAAAAAGAACTCAAAAAAAAAAAAATATATATATATCCTTTTACTATATTATTCTGACAAAAAACCAGGGATATCACCAATACTATTTTTTTCCACAGTTATATCTATTATTTGGATTTTAAAATTTTAAAGTAATAAAAATAAAAATAAAAACTTACATTTTTGTTTAATGATTTGAGTTAACAGATGAATGAAGCATCACAGCTCTCAGTAATTTCTATATCTAGAGTAACAGCTTTATTCTTGTCATAAGTCAACAAGGAATAACTCTAGCAAAGACATTTCAAATATGCACTCCTTTATATGATCAGAAAAGTAGTCCTTGAGTCTAAATAATACCTCAGAGTCTCTTGATCCTAACAAACTCCTATCATTTATATTGGACGATCCAATCAAGGCCAGGCGGTCATCTATTATCATCAATTTGCTGTGCACATAAACCTGCATAAGAATGAGAATCTGCAATGAAAAACAAGCCAAAAATTTGCGGGAACCACAACTGTTTGAAAAAGAAAAATGAAAAAAAAAAAAAAAAAATCTTGATTTGAGTATTAATCTAGGCCTAATTTGTTAAGTATAGAGGAGCAGTTTTGGGATGAGACAAAACCTCAACTCAACCCATTACAAGGATCATAGGGACAGAGTCTGGAGGTTCTATAATTGATTGGTGGTCCAGTTGTAAAGCATCCTACACCACTGGTCCAGTTGCATCTATACTGCGCTTAATTGTGGGAGGTTTTGGAATCCAAATAAAGAGGTTATCTTGCCTCGGTTTGTGGTAACCTTTCAAAAAAATAATATGTGCATGTAGCATTGCCAATGTGCTAGATCAGGAGACAAAAGGCATCATAAAATGGAGGCATGTGATGCTAGACATTACCTGACTTGTAGCCACAGGACCACCATCGAAAAGTCTACCATATGATCTAAGACCACAGAAAGAAATATAATCATGGGTTTAAGGACCAAGAAAAACGTTTAGATGATGCAGTATTGAGTGCTTTTCTCTAGAAATAGTACGATATTGCCAATGCATTAAAGCTCTAACAGTTGCTGCATCACTATCATCCAGACCCCCCCTTAATGAAAATTCACGACAGAAGAAAAGGCTTAAGTGTCTAAATTTATTATTAAATTTTAGGAAATAAAACCAAGAAGAAGTACCTGGAAGCCAGGAAAGAGTGGTATGACGACAATGACCCTGAAACACTCTTGTTCTTTGTGTGCTATCACAATGCACTTGTATATTGCTTCCAGGACACGGTTTTGAATTATCTCATCTCCTGAAAGACCTGATATGAAAAATTGATTCTGGAAGCAAGAAACAGTAATGATTGTCAAATGCTGTCTTTAAAAGATGATCAAAGGGTTCCACTGACTACCATTTTTCCCAATATTCCACCAGTTACCATATCAACATGCTGTGTACAACTTAAAATTTTAAGCAGGACCAAGTTGTTTATCTCAGGTAGGATCATGGGAGATACAATTCATTATTAACTCAGTCATAATTAAAAAAAAAAAAAAAAAGTGTTCAATATTAGACAAAGTTTTGTTACATCAATGTAGATAAAATGCTTTGCCTTCTCAAGGAGAGAACAATAAGCACTATGAATGCTATCTTCAGGTTGACTTGTTCCAGCAGACCATTGGCTGACACTTCTGATAACCTGTAGCCAACATATTCATTCAATAAGAAAAAAGATAAAAGATTAAAAAAAATATGTGTGTGTTGGGAGGGGGGGGGGGGGGGGGGGGGATTGAGATACATCAGGATGAAAGTAGAAAATAACAATACACAGGCATATGCTTGGACTTCCTATCACGAGACGGTCTTCTATTCCTGTTTTGTGGGTTATGGTGTTTTGGTGGTGGTACAAAATGCTAAGCATATAGTGCGACGTTTTATAATATCTATCATTACCTTGCATTGACAATGTTGATATTACAAAAAACAGGATACAGACTTGACTAGTCTGCATGAAGGAAATATATTTTGATGCTTGCTGCTTTGCAGAAGTGGATGGCTAAGACTATCCATGAAATATAATCTGATCTCCTACTTCCTAGGAAAATTCACTTTTACATAGAATCCATGAGGTGAAGCTAACCTGAACACAGAATGCAGTACGTGGACCAACACAGTCATCATGATCGCCTTCATTGGGACTTTCCAACCCCTCATCTGACATGTTCATGCTATAGTGTGCCACCACATCTGAATCCATTTCACTTTGAAGATGCATAGAGTCAAGGTCATCTACACCTTGTGAGTCTGGAACCAATGCTTCAAATTTTGGCTGATCAAGAAGATTCTGATTCATGTCTGGGCCATTTAACTTTGAGTCTACATTAGAAGCTGCTAGTCCATCAGCTTCCTGAGGTAAAAGCAATGGAATATCTTGCACCGGTGAGGTAAAAGAATCCTCCCTTTTGATGCCTTTCAGGTTTTCTTCTGAGTTCTTGTGTTTGATATCTATATTTCTACTTCCCATGTAATAAGGGAGGACCATGTGGTGGTGAGGCATGAGTAGTGGAATTGTTTGTTCATTTGAAGCTTTGTTTCTCTGGATAATTGCTTTACCATGTCATTTATACCCAAAAAAAAAAAAAGATAGGAAAAATAAATAGCAGAAGATTAACCTTAGCATTGTTCCAGTGCTGGACTAAGTGCCTAGCAACATCACGACAAGGTGGTCCCCAGAGGGCACAATGGACATCATGCCATGGCATACGAGGATATTTGTTACGATCCAATTCATCTCTCATTGTGTCTTCCCAAGAATTTTGGTTCAGATTCTCTACACCCACCCACCAAAAAAAAAAAAAGCCCGAAAAGAGAAATGAATATGATTAATAACTTATAAATCACTGACCAAAATCTGTAGCTTCTTAGTATGGATTTCTCTAATTACTTTAGCCAATGAAAATTTCCTCCCTTCACTATTTAAAAAAAAAAAAAAAATGACAATAACAATAACAATAACAATAACCAAGCCTTAGTCCCAGCATAGTTTAGAAGACACACTAATCTGTACAAATTACAGGTCATGTTGAAAGTTTAATATATCACTGGCACAATTGTGAAGATACTTAGAAAATCTACAAAGAGCTACTGCATAATATTTGTACCATAAAATGGGTTTAGTTATTTCATTACAACACATTTTATTCCCAATAATAAAGATTATCATTCCTGTCGTAATTCTCATTCAATGTATCAAACGTGCCCTAAGTATAATTAGTATTAAAACTTCTACAACAAAATGTTATGAATCATTTTTAAGGTAATCAAAGAGATAAAATACCTTGGGTTATGGTAGTCCTTTCCAGGCCATATAAGAGGAGGGCAATCACCTACTTTGTGTTCATTTGTGTCGTAACGGCCAAAGCATAAATCTAATCCTCCAATAAAGCAAAGCTGGTAATCAACAATAACAAGTTTCTCATGGTGTGACCTGTATGTAACCAGAAATACTTTATGAGCATCAGCAAGAAACTGAACTAATTCTAATTGCTAGGTATAGGAAGAAACATATATGTCAATAAGAATGCTTAGTGAGTTCAATCCATTCACAGCATAACAATAATAAACGCCAGTGGTGATATGGTCTGGATAACGCAGTACTCTCACATTCTCATGAATGTTGAGGAGCCTTTTCTTACTGTACATACTATTGATTTTTAAAGCAATATGTACCTCCTTGTAAAGAAGAATGTAAATCTGAGTAGACATAACTTAGAGTTAGCTCTTAATTATGCTTAAATCCACATAAAATAGGCAGAATGTATTACAGAATTAGGAAGAAAAAATAATAAAAATATAACAAAAAAGGGAAAATAGGATGAATTGAAAAAAATAATAGAGAAAGATATCAAACATTGAAGTTCAGCTGAAAGTTTAATCATAAGTGATAAACTATTTGTCTCAAAAACTTAAGCTGTTAGAAGGGTGAATTTAATCATATAACCATTATTTTAACACTCCTCATGTGTGGGTCCAAACTACCCCTTGGTAAGTGGGGCCCAAAACTTGAGATTTTTAACTTTTTAAATGGGAGAGACTAGAGATAGGATTCTAACTCAAGACCACTTGTTCTAATACCATGATGAGCTACCGCTTGTCCCAAAAGTTGTTAGAAGACGGTAAATTTAATCACTTAACCATTATCTTAACAAGGATGAACCTCAAATAGTCATGGTTGCAAGCATTTGCAACTCATAGTCAATGAAGAAAATCAGTATATAACACATGAATGCACTAAATTGGAGAGGATAGATGACTACAAAAAGTGTTTGTTCTAATACCATTTATACATAGCAAAATGGCAGTAAAACAAAATACTAAAATGCACATAACAACTGAATGTTATCAACTCTAATATGAAATTAATGACCAGACAAGATTACATCCAACCATCATTCCTTCATAACAAAAGCATATACTGACTGATGCAAAAATGCTTTCATTTACAAAATTCATCCTACTTTTAAGTACTTTTCTCAAGAACAATATTTACATACACACAAGCACTTGTCTATGAGTTCCATCATCCTGAGATGCAGCTTTTCAAATAAAATGGCCTGGGTCTGCAGTTTGATTGTATAACTAAAGAATAATTTAAAACCCTAATAAATATTTAGTTTATATTGATTACAAATTTATGAGAACCATGATACAATCAATGCTAATTTGTTCCAGAATAGTACATTATCAAGAATAAGGAAGAATTATTTGTGTGTGCACCTGAACCCCTTGCTTAGCTTTTTCTTCTAGCAATGCATCAAGCCGGGAGGAAGGATGACTAGGGAAAGGGTGTTTTAGATACAGTTCTGGGCAAAGCCACCAGCCAGTAATGAATATCTGCATACAATTTTAAATTCTGTATAAAGAAATAGACAATAGAATGAATTGAATGCATTCTGTGTTAATACAGAGGAAAAATAAAATAAACCTCTGAGTTTGCGTTCTCTATTGAAGAAGCAATTGCTTCAAAGGCTGCGTGCCCATCTATAAACCATTGAGCTTGGCTCCCATCTTCTGTCAAGCCTCTTTGAGGAGCAAAGGAAACATAACAGTGAAAATGACACCAACCCTCTAGAGGCCTTAGACCTGCATCATTGATTGCTATAACCCATTCTTTAACTTTAGCACTGCTTGAGGTTCTTAACTCTGTACTCCAACCTCCACAAGTAACCTTCAATATTTCCAAATGTTTATTAGAATCGATTTCTTTAAGGTCAATTGAAACTAACTGTTATCAACAAAATATGTTTCTATATTATTTATGACACTTCTAAAGACATAATTTAAGAGAAAACAATCAGAAAAATAATGTACATTCAAAACCACATAACCTTATAGATATGAAATTGGCCTTGTACTGGTTCAATTTCTTATACTATCTAATTTTGTCGCAGCACAAATTTCAATTGCTTGAGAAATAGATTACCACAACTATCAGAAAGCATTTTTCATTAGACTATATAAAAATGTTCAAAAGAAGTCAACCAGAAGCAAATACTGTATCAACCCAAGAGTAACATCATAATTAGAGTCTTTAAGAGTTGGAAAAGTAAGATAAAAATAGCTCACTCACCTTAAATGAATAACGTAAAGGATTATGTTCCTTTATATGATTTGCTAAATGTACTTGGGTTCTCACATTTTCACCGGAGGCTGGCAGTACATCAAAAACAATTTTGTCTAAGAGTTTGGTGTCAAAAGGATCATCCAGCAAAGCCAGGAATCCAGGCTTTAAAATAGCCCACACCTGCATGCAGATAAAGCAAGCATGTAATAATCTAAATTATAGTTTAATAAGTAACCAGAAATGACATAGGTTGCAGGAAACAAAATTTGATATTATTCTAAGTGGGCTTTATTGCATTGTAAAATTCTTTGCATTTTTGGCAAATAGTGTAAACAAATTAATTACAGGAAGCCAAGATCAAGAAAAATATGTATGATTGAGCTGGTACATTGTGCATATATAAACTAACCAAGTGAGCTATTTGAAAGCAATTAAGGCTTCAATGTGTAGAGGACAGAAAATATTTGAAAGATCAAATGAGAGGGTGCTGATGGCCCAAATTTTCCATTCTAAACCTAAAGGAACCATTCACCAACTAAAGAGGGGAGACTGTTGAAGGGTTATTTAGCATGTATATATATCCAATGAGGAGGAAACTATAAGGTAGCCTTTGGTCAGGATGATAATTTGTTCTCCAATCCCTAGTGCAGTTCCCGTTCCCATTATTCTTTAGTGTGAGATATTTTTGATAAACTATTACTTATCCCAAAATCTTAAGATATTAGGAAATGGTGAATTTAATTATTTATCCATTAGTTTAAAACTCCCCCTCAAGTGTGGGCCAGACTCCTCTTGAATAAGTGGACCAACAAGTGAAGTTTTAACTTTAAATAGGATGTAGTGTGGAGATAAGGTACAAACTCAAGATCGCTTGCTCCGATACCATGATAAACTACCACTTATCTCAAAAGCTTAAATTATTAGAAAATAGTGAATTTAATCAATTGACCATTAGTCTAACAATTTTCATTGAACTCTTATACAGCCAGCATACAAAGATCCCAAAAAACCTAATATAAGGTCATCTTCAACATTTGGTGTTATTAAGTTATATTTGTCATAAAACCTAATAACAAACTTTGTAGCTGTAGCTGGTGAGTGAAGGCAGACACATCTAAAACAAAAATTCAAAGTGATGACTAAATAACTATAGTCTTGAGCATTTGGTATATTCCAAATTTAAGATGCATTATTTGAAAGTTTTCCAGCTGAGGGACTTATTCCAACGAGTCTGGATTGTTTGTATTACATATGGGATAGGGCTGTGCATCTGGCGCTGCATTCTTACAACAAAACAGTAATCTCAATTGTCATCACAAGCTCTCTCTCTCTCTCTCTCTCCCCCCACCCCCCCACACCCCCACACCCCCCCCCCCCCCCCCCAAAAAAAAAAAAAAAAAAAAAAAAAAAAAAATTGGTCACATGGATAAAAGTTCAGCAAGCAAACCTTTTTCCAATTGCGTTGGCACCAACCAAACCAATGCTTACAACAGTCCAAATCTGAGTCAACCCCTGGAAGCTTTGCCATTACATAACCTTCTTTCAACTTTGGACCATACTCCCGTAAAAATGATAGCTCGGAGACTTCCAAAAATTTGTAGACCTACAATCCAAAAGCACCTCTCATGATAAATGCTATAAGCAGCCAGTAAAGAAACATCAATGGACAAATAACAATAATTTCAGTAGTAATTAAGCGTTGTCAAACTCTTTTCCTTTATTTCAAGTTCAAAAAGAGTGTTGCCTAATCCAGATCCCCCTCCACACACACCCCACCCCACTCCCAATAATAATTAAATAGAAGTCTTGCCAAATCCATGTTCCTAGATTTTATCAAGCATGGCTTTTTGGGCTTTCTGTAGAAGCAGGCATAACTGTCAAATGACAAAACCAGAACCTGGAAAAGGATACATTGATATACACAACCCACATTCCTTGCAAAGTAGATAAGGAATGTGAATTTAAAGAAATCGTCTTTCTGTCAAATAAAAAAAGTAAAAGCCAGTAGTCATATTCACATGTAAAATATGTGATGTGTAATGTAGGAAAGACCTGAACCTAATATATATAACATACATTGTTTTTATTGATATAAAAAACCATCAAACCCCAATAATTTTTCTTCGAAGGTGAATATGACTGGTTATTAGCTAATCCAACCATTAAAAAAGATCATAATCCAAGTGCAAAGAAATTATTAAATGCTCACCTCTCAGGAATTCACAATATCCATATTTCCCAGAAAATGATTCAGATAGCCCTGCATTGCCACCTTTGCTCTGTCTGAAATGGACTGCTGCCCTCCTAGCGCTGGGCAAATTATTGGCAAAGCAGCAAGGGATGGAACATTTCTGCATAATGAACCACAATCCCAGAAACCACCTTTTTTAGGCCCCAAAAGAGACACAAGAACAACAACTATAGTAGAAAGGGCTTATATTTGGTTTAAAATACTAAACATAACAGACTATACAGGATTAAAATTCACTTGTTTCTAACACTTTCTTCATTATGCAAAGGAACAGCTCCATCATCAGGTTCCTCATCATCCTGCACTACTGCCGTGTGATCCATTATTCCTAAGCTTTGAAGCCATTCTCTAACCTTTCATGAAAAGTTCAAATCAGAAGTTAAATGGTAATCATGACAAAAAAAAAGGTACACAATAAAAGAGAATGGAACTCGTCAAAACTAAATCCTTACTGCAAATCTACATTTATTGCAAGATCAAATTTCAAATATAAGGAGTTAATAGTGAAAACAACAAAAAATGAAGGGCAAGCCTACTGATCAAGAAATGTTAAAAAATTATAAGGATGTGTGATGTATAATAAATCAACCTGCTCTTGTTTCCCATATAAATCCTCAATAAATGCACGTTTCTTCAAAGCAAAATGTAAATAGAGAACTTGTGATGCCTTCTTCACTAAACTCCACTTGAACTGTTCAATAGGAATGCAGTCATTAATTGCAAAAATCTTGCAGCAGGGCATAATCTTATGATACAATATTGAACAAATCATATAGCTGAAATGAATATGAGACTTAAAATTCCCTTAAAATAATATTAAGAGGGAACAAAAATTGCATGAGAATTTTTGTAATAATATAAATGCTTTTCAAAAAAAAAAAAAAAAAAATCCAAACCAGAAGGCCAAAGACTGCACTAGATAAACCAAACTAGGCCATTTCTTTTATTTGTAACTTTAAAATGATTCTATAATGACTAACCCCCGATTCCAATTAAAATCATCACTTTCAACATTAATCAAACAGTAATTTTTCATTTAAGTTGCATTTATCATTTTTTTTTCTACTGGAAAATTTTTAAAGGGCAATATTCCCCTGAAGGATACTTCGCCCAAGTTCTTAAGGTCAATAACAAACCACATTCTAGCTGCCAAGGATTCAAAATCTTAGTCATCTCATTACAACAACGACAACAGAGCCAAAGAAAGAAAGAAAGAAAGAAAGGGGAAAAAAGAAAACTTACAGTGCCTTAATTAATCTAATATGGTCCTATTATAAACCAAAAAAATTGTCAGATTCCCAATTCATCATTGTTTGTCAGTTTTGCAGTTACACACAACCCAGAATTTCAATTCAACTGATCTCCTTTTTGTTGCTATATATGTACTTATATAAACATACAAAGTTGCCATATATATAACACACAAATATTAAAAAAAAAAAAAAGAAACATAGAATGCCCCACAATCAATCTATGCCCTCATACAACTACACTTAACAAAACTCAAGCTTTTCCTCATGTTAGACCCCCCCAAAAACAACAAAAACCACAAAACAACATAACACCCAGGTACCAATTTTCTGTCTTTTCCAACATTTTCTCAGCAAACAAAACATAAATCCATTAGAGAAGAAAAACCCAGATAGATAGAGAGCCAAAGAGATAGATAGAGATAGAGTTGGTGCTTGCCTGTTTGTACTGAAACTCGATTGTATAAGACAAAAGCATGGGGCTTATATCCCCAGTTTCAGTCCGTGAAACTGACAAGATAGTTGCCTTTGGCAACTCCTCAAAGATCCACACAGCTTCACCACATTGCCTGGCTGAGTGAGACCTGGACATAACTCCCTCTGACTGTACCGCACCATTGGCAATAAGCCTCTCCGTTGACATATCAACAACTTTCTTTCACGCAAACACAAACTCTTCACCTTTTGCATGTGCTTTTGGAAGAGACACAATTATTAAGAAAAAAAACACACACACGCAGAAAGAGAGAGAGAGAGTTTGAGTAGTGCAGAACGAGAGAGAATTTTTGAAGGACAACGTAGCGGTTTTTATAGTTTTTCGAAAGTACAAAGGTTCTGACCTGAAACATTGTTAAGATGGCTGTGGTCATCTACCGTGAGACGGGTTTTCGGCGAAAATAGCTAACTATTTTTTTCTTTCTTCTACCTATATCTGGTTAGTAGTTTCAGTTTCTAAACTATATTATTTATTAGCATTTCGAGACTAAAAGAGTCAATTTTGGCGTATAAATTGAGTCTCACAGTCTCAATTTTCATGGTCTAATGTGGCATCTTTTTCCACACGGAGACTACTTGAAAATCGAGTCTTAGATTTCTAAACCAAAAAAATTTGAAAAATTTTCAAGTCTCCAAGTCTCTCATGTACAAACCAAAATACCAAAAAAAAAAAAAAAAAAATCAGATCACATAGAGAGAAAGAATCCAGAAAAAGATCAAGCTCAAATACCCATATATGTGTTCATCACAGAGAGAGAGAGGAAAAAAAAAAAAAAACCAAGAAACAAAAGGTCGCGCGAGCCCTAGGTCGCGCACCGGCCCGAGGCTTGCTGGACTGGAGCCTTTTTTTTTTTTTTTTTTTTTTTTGGCTTTCGGCTTCTTTCTTCTTCTTATATTTAAATAACCAAAGCACTTACCAACAAAATAACACTTTATCACCCATTCTCTAACTCAAAATCAGAAGATTTAGAACCCTTTCTTTTGTTTCTCTTTTTACTCTCTTCTTGTCTATTGTGTACACACCACCGCCCACTCCACTGGTTCTAGCAGCCCCTAAACAAAACAAAACCCTAACCTCAGCTCAGCCCTCTTCTCAAACTCAATCCTTACGATCTCAAAAAAAAACCTGACCATTATTTTCTTTCTTCTTGCTTTCTTAAAATAAATCATTTAGAGCAGGGGCGTAGTTAGAGGGTGAGTTTTTAGTTTCCGCTTCATCTCTTTATAGTGTTTTTTTTTTTTTTCCTCAACTATCTACACTTAAATATTCACATGTTCTTTAATTTTTCATAGATTTTTAGAGAAATATATGGTTGAAGGCATGGACATGGGGAGGTTGTTTGTGATGAGTCTTGAAGGGAAGGTAAGGTTTGCACTTTGTGATGGTAAAGTTTCTAAGGTTTTTTTTTTTTTTTTTTTTTTTTTGATTTATTACCTACTTTTGATTAGTTAGATATTATGTGGCAGTGGGTATTGTTAAATTGTTTGGTATATGTTGTGTACTTATGTGTTTAATTTTTGCTTTTGTTTGAGGGGTTATTCTTAATTTAAAAAAAATTAAAATACAGGAAAATTTGAAAAATAGAAATGATGATGGGTTGATTGTTTAAATTATAATGAAAATTTTATTTTTTTCTTGAGTCTAAATAACATCCATATAATTAAGTAAAAATTTCTAATTAAGATTTTATTTTTTAAGTTCTTTTCAAGTTAATTTTTGAGTCATATTCTTATTTCTTAAAGCTAAAAGAATTATGAGCAAATGAAAAACAATTGATGCATTCTTAAAGAAAAAAAATGTTAAAAATTCAAATTTTAGGACACCTGTGGCTATAGAAATAAATGTTGATACTTCAATGCTTAATGAACACCCCTCCAAATGTTCAAGAATTTAATCTGAAGAGAAAGATTGTGATCTAGGATCACGTAAACAAATATGTGAATTTCTTATCAATAAACAAAATGAAATCCAACGAGCTTATCTCAAAGAAGGTCCATATCAACTTAAATATATAGACTGTTCATCCAACGATGATAATCATCGTTGTCAAAAATCGGCCCCCCATGTAAAAAATCCTGGCTACGCCCCTGCAAAGCAAAATCACTAAAAGAAGGACTCGGCTTCTGTCCAGTTGAAATTTTCACTGAACACGTCCAGATTTGGACACGTGTTTAAAAGTGGACTCATGTCTAGTGAAAGTTTCCACTGAACACAAGCTGCTCCCCTAAAAGAATATCCAACTCTTTTGTGCTAACCACTGAGAGAATATGCTAACATAGAACTTGTGATTCTTTGTGTTGCAATGATTCCCAAATTATTGTGTATTTCTGAAATACCATAAATGTATATTTTTTCTTCTTGCATAAATAGTAAATCCCACTAATTAAATTCATAGTTATACCTACTATTCATATGAGAAGAAAAAGTATGCATTTATGATGCTCCGAGAGTATCTAATAATTTTCCGTTAGATAGTACTGACGATATGCTGAAATAATATTTGAAATGATACCCATTAACCATATTTCTAATTTTTTTTTTTGGTAAACTCCATATTTCTAAAATTATCCTTTCTAATTGTGCGCTTATTATTACCAGTTGTCTGACTTGAACTTTGAGTTGGTGACTCTGTACTTAACCCCCAAAATAGTGTATTATAGTTAGTTCAATTGGTAAAAGATTTTATAGTAAAATAAGAGATTTAGAATTCAGTCCATGTAAACTGAAAACCAATTAGTAACTTAGTTTTATGAAATACCGTAAATTAAAACTCTCTTAAAAATAATGATTTAGCTTCGGTGCTTATTTAATTAACATGTTATTTAAAATGATAAGTGGTAGTAAGTTTTAAAGTGAATGATATAATAGTTTCTCATTAAAACAAAAAGGAATTTCATTTGAAAAAATACCGGATTCTCAAAAAAAAAAAAAAAAAAAAAAAACCCAAAACCCAATTACAACCTAACCTAAAGAAACAAGAGCATGGGTTTCTCTAATTTAAGAACCTCAGGTCCTCTACTCCTCTGCAAAAGCGACTCAGCAACACTGCAACAGCCACACCCAGAGCAGTCGACGGCGAGATCGGAGATTCCCTTGCCCAGATCGGCGATTGGCGACGGCGAGATCAGCATAAAAACCTCAGGCAACATCACGGTATTTCAGTTCTCTCTCTTTTTCTTTATTTCATCTCTGCTCTGAGCCTCTAACTGAGCGGCGTTCTCTCTCTTTTTCTTTATCTCATAGTCTGCCTTGTGACTATTTTTTTTGTCTTTTGAAATCTCTCTTTTTCTTTGCTCTGACTTAGACTAGGCTTTCCTGTGGTTCTCTTTTTCGGCTAAGTTGGCTTTTTGTGAAAGTGTATATATGTAAATATGTAATTGTGTATTTGTGTTGACCGTTGATTGGCTATTGTCTCTTCAGTGGTGGGGGTGGGGCCGTGGCATTGGATTGTGGTAGTGGTCTTGGTCCACTTAAAAGTAACAGACCAAAACAACAAATTATTAAAAGACAAAAATAAAAAAATAAAAAATAAACTATGTTAGGCAATGGGTTAGGCCAGGTGGATGTAGTGTATTTGTATTCTTTACCTTGTGTAAAGCCAACTAAACAGTGAGATGTGTGTTACATTGCTAGTGGTTATTAAAAAAATAATAAAATAAAAATAATTAATAATTTTATTAATATTTTAAATGAACTTATAATTTATTGTTTATTCTTTTGTTAATTATTATTGACAAATATTTGATAAAGAAATCACATATTTATGACTAATTTTTTGTGTAAGATTCATCTTTATCTTTTAAGTGGATTTGTGTTAACTTTAACTTAGAAAATCTTTGTTCAAATATGAATTTACATGTTTTTTGGTTGTTGTTGGCATCAATATATGAATTTTTTTTAATTAGATTGTGTAATTTATCATTCTTAAGGAACACCCTAAAAAAAATTCCTAAAGTTGCCACTAGGTGAGCCAAACCCAAAAAAAAAAAAAAAAAAAAAAAAAAAAAAAAAAACTTAACACCAAAATAAGCAAATTAAAAACAGAATAATAATAATAATAAATAAATAAAATTATTGAGATCCAATTTTCTTGTCGTACACGACTAGATTATCTAGGTCTTTGTGAAATAAACACTTAGATTATCCAACTTTTTGTTGAATAAACGCCGCCGAATTTGGCCAGGTGGCTTAGGTTTGAGTGTTTATAACATTTCATTTTACTTTAATATATATGGCATGATATTTAGCCAAACTGTTTTTTTAATAAAGCAAGTTATTATTATCTTATTATCAAAATAAAAAATAAAGCAAGTTATTATTATAACGGTAACATTGAACTCTTATGTTATATAGACTTTGAAAACGATGGATATAAATTAGGGAAGCAATTTAAGAAAGAAAATGTGCTTCTTTCTCAAAAAAATAATAAAAGAAAGAAAATGTGCTGTGTCCAAAAGGAGCAAGACACGGATACTAATAGTCTAACGTGGACATAACATGACATGGCACATCGGTAGCTTAAGTGTGTCAACTGTGCACACCATTTTTCGCATAAGCATTTTTATTAGTGAGTTAACACGAGGGACCAAATTAATTGCAATGCGAAAATAATATAAACAAATTGACTGCTATAAAAATGTAGAAATCAAATTAACTTTGACTCTAAAATGTATGGACCAAAATAATATTTTTATGTTATTTTCTTATTCTAGACATATTATATGTTTTCAAAATAAACAATAGCTATAATAATATATCAAAATATTTGAAAATATATCTAAAATCAAAGAACTTAAAAAAAAAAAAAAAAAAGAAAAAAAAAAAAAAAAAAAAACCACCCAACATATCGAAGAAATGCATATAGAGTATAATGGCGTGTCTGACACGGACACATCAAACTTTTTTGGAAAGTTAATGATTTTTAGGTGCAGATATATTTAAAGATAAAAAAATAAAAATAAATAAATAAATAAATAAAAACATTTTTAGCATGATGGTCACTCTACAAGTAAAAAGTTCTTATGGGGTGAGACGTAAAGGCTGGGGTTTAAGTCTTCAAGGAGCTTTACACACAGTATACACTTAAATTAAGTTAGTAAAATTCCTATCTTGAAAAAAAAAAAAAAAAAAAAAAAAAAGAACTGAACCGAACGACCAAAGAGAGGCTATTATTCCGCCTACTGAGGCTGTTATTTGCTCAAGCCCCCTCAGGCCTCAGGTTTTTAGCTAATTCATCATTTTGATAAACTTGAAATGTATTCAACGTATGGCGTATAAAACAAAATTTGAAAGAACCATGACCTACCAAACTAAAAGTCACTATTTACACCATTTCCTTTATACAATGTATCCTTTGGTATTGGAACAAAGGTATAATCCTCAAAATGATGCTTTAATATCAATAAAGAAAAGGATGCGGCATATTAGAGAACATGACAAGGTCACAAGATAAATGGTTGTAAGTAATTGTCAATTATGACATAAGCAGGCACAAGTCACAGACTCAAGAGTGTCACACTCAGTTTTTCTGTCAAGATTCAACTGCACATGTAAAGTTTAACTCAAGTCTTCCACTAATATTTTGGTGCAAGGTACTCTTTCTCTTTCAGTCTAAATTTGATCTACATAAACCCCAAGTTTCAAGTGTAAGTTGTTGCCCTTGTCCATAACCAGTAGTACATAGAAAATGAAAAGACACCAGCTTCATGCTTGTTGATGCTGCATCCGGAAGCAAATAACAACTTGGTAAAGAATTGTCCCATCAGAGAAAAAAAAGAAGAAAACTTGGTAAAGAAGAGAGTCCTAATAAAGATCTTAATTTGTAATCAAATTAAGAATGGCAAATTTCCAGGCTCATGCTTGTGGACATACTAATTATGGCCTGGATATTGTGAGTTGAGGAGGCAAAAAAGGAAAAAGAAAACTAAGAGTATTTAGTTAATTTCACAGTTTGTGTATCTCTTGCTTTTAGTCTTTGAAGCTGAGTTATGTCATTATCCTCAAGTCTATGAACCACTTTAAATTAAGAATAGATATAGCAGCAATACAATCATAGCCAATAACCACTCTGAAAAGATATGTAAACCCAACTCCACCTCCAATTAGAAAATCAACAATTTTCCTGCTTATTTGCAAGTTTGGATTTTTCTTGACTTGAGCTGCATTTTAGTTGTTCCTGTCCTTGTTAGAAGAAAGAAACACTAGGAAGGGAGACCACAAAGAATAAAAGAGACGTTGGAAGAGGAGCAACTTGGAATTTGTTAATTAGCAAGTACTAGTTTACACCTGCAAAATCTGTATCTTTCTCTATGTCTATATCTCCCCCCACCCCCCCCCCCCCCCCCCCCACCACACACACGCATGCACAAAAAGGTATGTCTTAAAAATCTCTCTTTCTCTGTCTATATCCCCCCCACCACACACACGCATGCACAAAAAGGTATGTCTTAAAAATCTCTCTTTCTCTGTCTATATCCCCCCCACCACACACACGCATGCACAAAAAGATATGTCTTAAAAATCTCTCTTTCTCTGTCTATATTCCCCCCCCCCCCACCCCCCCCCCCCCCAAAAAAAAACACCATACATACGCATGCACAAAAAGGTGTGTCTTAAAGCAAAGTTGTAGGGGCACAAATAATTTGTGCAGCAAGTTTCTTCACCTATATTGCAAGCAAATTTCTAAAAACCATATGCTAACCATACACAAATATTTGAACAATGCATACAATATTAATTATCTAATCTAATGTCAAGTATCTATGACCGCTAGGCGAAGGAACAGTTATATATTTTTTTCATCATAAACTCAAATAAATGACAGAAAACCAGATTTTGCTATGAAAATTTCCCAGCCAGGCTGCTAACAAGATGAAAACCCTGCCAGAGACAGTTGTATGGACTCAATATATATGACCAGTGCTACATGGATCTATATTCTATACTACTCCAAATCAATGGAAGAAGGAAAAGGAAATCAAATTTGAAATGGAAATGTTTTAATACAGTTTTTTTTTTTTTTTTTAGATTGTATTAATGCCTAACTGGTGTAAACACCAGATGCAGCCTCCGATTTGGCTGGATGATGGAGATCCACTGCCAGTTGAGCCTAATTGATATTTGTTAGAACTTATTTAATTTAGGGATTTACCTTTATTTGCTTTTAATAAACTATCGCTACTATTAAGACCTTAACTATTAGAAAATGTTGAATTTCTTTATATAATCAATATTCTAGCACTCACTCTCATGTGTGGGCTTAGACTCTCCTCAATAAGTGGTACCTAATATGTGGAATTTTTAACTTTTAAAAATGGGAAGTACAATGGAGACAAGTGAGAAAGTTACTATACGTCACTTGTCTATCTTGGGGATCCTATTTAAAATTTAAACGCCCCAAGGTTCAGTATTATTATTATACTTGACTTGATGAATAAAATATTGTTGGAACTTTTCCAATGGCTTGGTACTGATTCAGGGTAACTCTAAATGCTGATTTCTAATTTTTGTTTTGTTTTTTTGTTTGTTTTTACCTCCCACTTGGTGCTGAATCCTAAGTTTGTCTTCTCTTTTTGAGTTTTTGTTCTATTTTTTTTCATAAATTTTCTTGACAATATTGTGCTGCATTATCTTTGGTATCAGCGCTTATTGTTCTGCATCACTAACTAAACTCACCTCAACAAAGCCTTAAGATAAATATTTGTTGGAAGAACAGCCAAACTTTTGAAGAAAACAACTTCAAGCATCAGGCAAACTTTTTAGTTGGAGCTCCAATTTCGAGAAAGACAGTGAACCCTAGCAAGTGAAGCCATATAATCATCAGACCTGAAATAAAAAAATGCTATTAGATTCATCTAAGTGTATGGTTGGATTACTGAGAAATGTTCATATTCTGAATTCAAACCTCTGCCCGTAAGGAGATTGGCATGCAGCAAGTACGTGAAGCTTGGCCGCATCAGCTTTTTTCTGCACAGATTAAAGTGCTGAACTTTGGTCAAATATCCACAAAAGTAACTAAGTTTAAGATGAGATCAGAAAGTGACCTTCCAAGCATTCACCCACAATTAAAAGATAGCATCAGTATAATTTTTGTAAAAAGTTGTCAATAAGCTCATCAGTAATCATGTGCCCTAAATGATAACTCAGTTTACTCTTTTATTGTAATGTCAATGGGTCATCACAACACCAAGGTTAGAGAGAATGGAAAAATAAATTCCTGTTACTAAATGAAAATGGGATCAATTCCTTACTCCAAGTTATCACCAAGAGTTGCTAATATAAGACTGCAAAAAATGTCCCCAATCTCCTATCATAATCCCCTTTTTTTTTTTTAATTTTTTTTACCTCATGAAAAAATGAGTGCTAGATTAATAATTCCATGGAACCTCAACTTTGCCAACTCAGTTCACTTTCATTGATAACTTCCCTTACGGTGACTACCTGACATAACTGATAAATGAATTAACTTAGGCTACTGAGGGAGGCTGAAGGGATGTAGGTGATAAAAACAACCCCTTTAGTATTTAATAGTAATAGTTACACTACTTGAAACAGAGCTCCTTTGTATTTCTTTTGAAGGAGAAAGGAATTCATTCCCACAAGTTTGCAGAACAAACCTGAGGACTTTGTCTACATCCTAACATCCCCCAAAAAAATGGACCAAATGACATATATATGATTTTACTTCAATCATCGAGAAAAGTACACACTAATCAGTCAATCTGGCCTTGTTTCCTTTTGATTTCTCTTTTAAACCAGGAAAGGGGATTTGAAGGCATATTTCTCTTGCTATTGAGCATAGAACCAATTTCATTATAGGAAGCCCATCATAAATCCATATTTTTCCTTATTAAGCATAGAGACTCAACATCCAACTAGTTGAACCATAATCTCAAATACCAGCTTGAAAACTAGGAATACCCAAGTTATATATATATATATATATATAAGTGGGAATACGCTTGTTATACTGACCAACTATGCATTTGATATGTCTACGAATGTTAATAATTAATTGCCTAACTGAAATACTGAAGCATAAAATAACGAGAAAGGTTTAAATGCTGAGAACAAACCTCAGATTCATAATAAAGCCCAGCATACAAAGAAGCATAGAAGTACTCATTCCCCTGGCCATTAGAAAATGCAGCAACAATCTGTGCAGTAAAACCATTATTTGAGTCAGATGAAGTTCTTAGATTATATAAAACCATAAAGACCTTAACTGGGTAGGTTTTAAGTTCCAAACATGCTTAGGTAGACGAAAAGGAAATCAGGAAACAAAAGATAATCAATAATTTTTAAGTCAAAAGCATTAGATTACACCTTTTCAGGATCCCCACCAATTTTGAACAAGTTATAAGCTTCCCGCATAACTGGTCGTGGGTCTATGCCAACCTGCATTCAGTAAGTGATGAAATGGATTTTACTTATCTTTCCACAGTTCACACATTCACATGGAAGTTCTACTACTATAAAATGGACAGAAACATCAAACCCCCTCCAATTAAGTCACTTTGTTCTGGCTACTAGGACCTTTACCTACAGATACCGATTAGGCAGTGAAATTTATTCTTAAATCAGAATGTAGCCTATTCAGCCAAAAAAATAAAATCATAATGTAACCTACTTTACTATGTCAGGTTATGGATAACCTAATCAATTTTGCACAGATACACACACATTTACATATATTTCAGTGTCTTCATGCATAGGGAAATACCCATTGGTTGTTTAGCAGGTGATTAAGTCTTCAAAATCAACACATGTAGTATATGGCCTAATTCAGGTAATCCTATTACATTTCAGTAAAGTCAGTGATGGTGTTCCGTCTTTAACAGTGAACATTACCTCAAGAAATCGCTTCCTTGCTTCAATAACTCCATATAATTGAGCTTCACAAAGAAAGCACCATATGGACTCCTCTGTGTCATTTGGATTTTGCGCAACATCTATCCGGAATTGCTCTGCCCCTTCTTCAAACCTATTGAGAAGTGAGTAAAAGCAACATGTTTTTTCTTAATTCTAAATTTCTACTTGTTATTTCTTTGCCTGAATTTTCTCAACAACCAAACACAGGCACAAAGAAACTAGAACCACTAAAGAATTAGTACCTATCAAGATAGTACAGTGATAATCCCCTTTGCCAAAGATCTGAAAACAACAATCACCAATTCAATCTAATCCAAATCAACAAATAATACAAATCCAAATCACAAAAATGCATTATAAAAATAATAAAAAAAAAAATTCCCTACAACCTACATGCCTTTTGACGAGGGTCCAACTCAATTGCCTTATCGAATTCCGCTACAGAACCAAGAACATCACCCTTAACAATAACAAAACATTCCAAATTACACAGACCCAAAATACTTATAAACCAAAAGTACATAAACACAAAGATAGAAACTTTAAGAACTAAAGTGTGTTAGTACATGAAGCATAGCATTTATATATACCTGCCTAAAGAGCAGCATTCCACGTCTAATGGCAAGTATGGCTTCACGAGCATTGTTACCTCCAGTTATGGCGTCCCAGATGCCAGAAACTGAAGGAAGGAACAATCTTCTGGACAGTGTTGGTGGTGTTGGGGATTGGTGGCTGTAAATTCTTGAAGGAATAATGGTGGTGAACAAGTGTGAGTTAGAGTGGGTTTTGAATGGAGATGAAGGTGAGTGTGTAGAGTGAGTGAAATGTGAATAAGGGGACATGGAAATGGTTGGTTTAAGGATGTGGGTCATGGCCATGGATGAAAGAGAGACAACCTTAAAATGGGTAACTGAGAAATATGAGATTGGGAGTTGAAACTTGAAACTTGAGCTCAGTGGGAGTGGGACATGGAGAGCGGTAGTTAGGGACATACAATTAAGTGATAAGGCGCCAATGAGAAACAAATCTAAGGAATAGAGTAATTAAAACAATTTTGATGATTATATTGATAAATTCTAACTCTAAAGCCCTTAATCCTTTTACCTAAAACAAAGGAAAGGGAAAAAAAATCATTGGATTTTAGTATCTTTTTTAGAGTGTGTATTTTTAAATTTGGATGGAATTTTGTGTTAGAAAAAGATATTTTAAGTAGGATGCTGTTAGTATTTTAATTTTTTTAGAAGATATTAGTATTTTAATTGATGTTATTATGAACTATTGTTTGTATAAAATTTATTTCTTTATAATTATTATAATTTAAGTGCTTACAAAATATGTTCTCAAAAAATAAAAGTGCTTACAAAATATTAAAATATGCTATTCATTTTGAGTTATATTCTTTAAATATATTAAAATGTGTGGTATTTATGTCAAGTGTCAACTCAATATAACCCATTTATTAAACAAATTGAAATTAGATATTTATATATCCACCAAACATGAATGTTAAGCATGTTACATGAATCATGTCAAGTCAATTGTATAATAAACACGTTGTGTTAAAATTAAGAGGTTTTGATGTAATCATTAACAAGTTTGGATTTTTTTTTTTTTTTTTTTTTTTTGAGGGGTGGGGGGGGGATGAAAGATAGAAACAATGTAGGATTGAAGTGGTGGTAATAGTATAAAACCCAAACCCACAAAGTATAATGGATTTGTTAAGTGTTATCTACCTAGCAATTGAGGCCCAACAATGATCCCTGTCCACCTGGTTGGTTCAGAATCAATTTTAATACAGCTATGAGGCCCAATAAGATTAACTTTGCTGCTACTTCAGAATAATATGGGAAAAATCACATATGCTTAGATTAGTGTGAACACTATTATGGCGATCGATCCTTATCTTTGAAAGTGATTCCTTCAATGTCATTGATCCCATCTTGTACTTGCAAATTTCTCCACACTAATCTCTATCCTCCAAATTTTGGTGTCATCAATATATATTGCTTCTAAATCCTTTCTCTTAATTTTATTCTTCCTTTTCACATCTAATAATTAGAATTAATGAATAGTGTTTGGACTCACTTTTGTACCAACATTTCACAGGGAAGAACAGGAAGAATATTGGATGGAGAGATTAAATGATGTACCATGGGTGTGTTTGGATTGAACTTATTGTTGCTGAAACTGAAAACTGAAAACTGAAAACACTGTAGCAAAATAATTTTTAAATGTGTAAATAGTACCGTGGGACCCATTTTTAATATTTTTTATTACATGCACTGTTCATGCACAGCTTTTTTGTCCCCCAAAAGTAAAAAAATGCGGCAAAAAAAAAAAAAAAAAAGAAGGAAAACGCGTTTGCTGAAACGCAAACGCGGAATCCAAACCCCCCAATTAAGAACGCCAGAGACTTTGTATGGGTTTGGATTGCACGTTTTGTTGCGGTGCGTTTTGATCTTCACGTTTTCTCCCTTTTTTTTTTTTTTTTTTTGGCCGGCTTTTTTGACTTTGGGAGACAAAATTCACTGTTCACGCACTGTTTACACATTGTTCATACACTGTTCACGTAATATTTAATATTAAAAGTGAGTCCTACAACACTATTTACACATTTAAAAATTATTTTGCTATAGTGTTTTCAGCAACAATAAGTTTTTAGTAACTTTCAGTAACAATAAGTGCTATCCAAACAGACCCTTTTGCTGGGTCAAAGTCTAAGCCATTCCACGTGCTTAATAATTCATTATACTACTAGCATTATAATAATGGATATACGTTAAGATATTAATGGCTTCGTGTGGAAAGAAAAAGTAACATAGTCCAATAACAGCGAAAGCAATATGGTCCACGATAAGTTTAATTTTTCTTATGGTTTTTCAAGTTTTGACCTCATATATTTAATTATTAAATCAATGGGTAATCTAATATTGGCTGATTAGTGACTACAGCGGAAACCGAATTAATGTTTGATATTTGGTCTAATATGGCTGATTACCTCGATCGGCTAAGTTTTGTTTGACATTTAGAATGTGTGCTAATCTAGCCAACACGTTTGAAACTTTTTTTTGTCAATGAATGTATACATCACGTTTGAAACTTGGACCAAAAAGAATATCAACTTGAAGCTTTTGTGAAAAGATATATATATATATATACACATCATCCAGAAACACAAACATAAGTTAACAATTAAGGGCAAGAAACCTGAGAAAAGGACTTTGCTTTTGACTATCAGCTTTGGCCGGGTGTTGCATATATATATATATATATATCTTTGCTAGTACCTTTGAAGATTGTTATGTCAAACTCAATGGGAGGATTAATTGACATGCTGCCAGGAGATTGTGTATCCAAAATTCTTTCTTTCACCTCTCCTGCCGATGCATTCAGATCTTCAATGGTGTCGTCCATGTTTCATTCTGCGGCGAAGTCCGATATTGTTTGGGAGATGTTCTTGCCAACTGATTATAAGGATGTTGTGTCAAAACTGATCACTCCTTTGACATTTACTACAAAGAAAGAGCTTTTTGTCTGTTTGTGCAATCCTGTTCTCATAGATGGTGGTAGAAAGGTAGGTTTTAAGTGATTTCCAAACTCACCCCTAAACATTTCTCATGCATATAATATTGACATGTTAGGTAAATAAGTTACTTGATAGAATTAGTTCTCACAAGTATATTCTATTAATTGAATTGATAATGTATTTTTCTATCGAACAAGTGACTTAGAATTAAATTCCACGTACACTAAAAAAAAAAAAAAATCATATCTTGCTCTTATGGTAAAAAAGTCATAGTTATTACGAATTCTTTGATTATAAAAAATATATATATAGATAGATAAATAGATAGAGTGACTTAAAAATTGATTCAGCATCACATGGCATAGTTAATTAATTTTTATTTTTTGTTTTATATTCCCAAAAACACAGAGCTTCAAGTTAGAGAAATCATCTGGCAAAATATCATATATGTTGTCAGCAAGAGAACTTTCTATAACATGGAGCAATGATCCAATGCAATGGAGCTGGAAATCAATACCTCAATCAAGGTTACTTTTTTCATGTTCTTTAAAATCACCTAGAAATTTATAGCATAATACATATTGTTCTACATGGTAACTTCAATTTTTTCACTATTTATTAAAGTGACAAATTTTAATTGAAACATCTTGTTCATTTGGGCCCATAACTGACTCTACTTATATTATGCGCTAATTATAGTAGTGTATTGATGGTATGAATTTTTTTTTTTTTTTTTTTTTTTTTTGTGTTATTAGATTTATTAATTATTTTATATGATTGGACAAAAAAAAGAGAGTGAGGAAAATGAACTAACCAAATCTTTCAACTTTTTCAAATTTTCTTCCACAGGTTCTCAGAAGTGGCTGAGCTTAGAACAACATGTTGGTTAGAAATTCATGGCAAAATTAGTACTCAAATTTTATCACCAAACACAAGATATGGTGCTTATCTTATAATGAAAATTTCTAATCGTGCATATGGGCTCGATTCAATACCGTCTGAAGTGTTAGTTGAGGTAGGCAACGAAATATGTCATGACATGATTTATCTACGTCATGAAGATAGAAAGAAGCAACAAATGGGGTGCATGTTTTATAGGAACCGCATAGAAGTGTTGAGTAAGAGAGTGATAGAGGGCGCTGAAGGAATCTCAAATGAAAGAAAGGATGGATGGATGGAAATTGAGCTGGGAAAATTTTTTAGTGGTGAAGCTAACGAAGAAGTGAAGATGAGTTTGATGGAGGTTAAGGGTTATCAATTAAAAGGAGGAATCATAATTGAAGGAATTGAAGTAAGGCCTTTACATTAATGAAGGAATGTTTGCGTTAAACTGAGGGACAAAAAGTCAAAAAGAGTACAACAAAGATGATACTAAATAAAAGAAAAAGATAGGTGTTTGTTTTTCTCAGTTTATGTGTGTATACTGGATTTGATTGATTCTTTCATTTGTTTTACGTTTTAAAGTGCAAATGTATAAGGTGAAGGAAGATAGTTGAATATAAAGGATTTCAATTGTAGAAAATACATAGTACAAGCCACATTGTATAAGGTCTCTTACTAATTAAATTTCTACGTACTCCCTTGTTGACTTTATATTTTCTCATGGTCCATTTTCCATAAAAGGGATAAAGTATCCCACAGAATTTCTTCCTTATTTAAATGTTATAAATTTATTTGATTTAGTTAGTTACTTCAAAAGTTTCTATTTCTTTCAAACTTGAATCAAGCACGTGTAAATTTAGTTAAAGGAACCAATATTTCAAAATGAACTATTTATTTGTACTGTGATATTATGATATATGATTAATTCATTATACAATTTGACTATACTCTAGACCCCGCTAAAAGTGATTTATGTTGACACATAAACTAATTTCCTTTGAGACATATACAGGCTTGCACATAATTTTTTAGTACCTAACATAAACGCTAAGTATTTATAGAAATATTTCTTAGGGTGACCTCAAGATGCTTGCTAAACATATGGAGGTTTTGAATGGAGTACCTTATAGATATCATAAAGCCTTAGAAACCATTAGATCATTCTTTTGGGGTTAATTTTAAGCAGGGCCAACTCTATATAGTAGGTGTGGGGTAGTTTTTGGGTGAGTTATAGCTCCAGGCCAAGGGTGTCCTTGTAGCCTTTGGCTTTTTCTCATGCCCATTGCTAGTCCCACATCGAAAAATTCTTTTCTCACTTTTTGCCTTATAAGCTGCGAAATGAAAGAGTAATGTACTATCAGTTATTTAAGTAGACAAGTGAGGCAATTGTCTAAAGCACCCAAATGTAAAAAGGTCCCCAAGTATTAACCAATAATAATGATATATCTTTACCTGTAAATGTGTTCATTAAGCCTCTATTAGTCAATAGACAAAAAATAATATAAAAAAATGAAAATGCTAAAGCAAGTACAATTTTTATCAAATGATTTGGCAATGAATGTGGTTGGTACCCCTATATCCTAGCAAATGTGTTTTTTTTTTTTTTTGGTGATTGGTGACATAATGTTTAACCGACGGTTGGTTTTCTTTATGTTAGAATATAGAACTCATAGTTTTCCACACACAGAAGCTAGAAAATCACTCATTATCTTTTTTTCTCTCAACAAAACATAACTGAATTCAGCATATTAAAAAAAAAAAAAAAGAGTCTTAAACCCTTTTTTTTTTTGGCATTTATTACTGGAAAATTTTCCACTCTCTCAATTTAAAGCATAAAAATAAAATTTTAAGCTTCTTTGTAGCTATGTTGGACCTTCTTCTCCGTACCTTTCAATTTTGGCTCCACGTCTGATTCGTCTTAAAAATATCCCTCTCTCGTTTGGCTGTTCTTATAGATCATGAAAACTAGACAAAGGAAAAAAAATCAACGTTTTATTCGGATAAAATAGAGTTATTCAGTCACTCTTGTTTAGCTTAACTTTAACCTTTTACACAGTCCATATTTATTATTTTGACTGCCATTCATTATTTTTGGTATAACTCATTCTGTTATTCATAGTGTGGGGTGGTGTAGCATGGGTTTTATGAAGAAAAAAAAATTAAAATAAAAAAATAATAATATAGGTGGTCATGTCTACAATTCTCTTTCTTTGCCTTTTTTTATTAGATAGAACTTCACCTCTTCCTAAAAAAAAAAAAAAAAGTAGAAGATAGGTCTTCAAATAAAAATTAATATAATAAATTAAAAATTAAAATTTGTGAAAAAAATTCAAATAAATATATATCTAATTACTAGTTAATAAATATAATATATTGAAATAAACTAGGAGAATTTACTATATTATTAATTTTAAAACAAATGTTAAATGACTTGAATACAAAAATTTAATTAGTATTTTTGCATTTGAATAAGAAAGTATAATAGATTTTATATAAAAATTACTATTTAATTGATATTTAAATATATAAAATACCTCAATTTAATTCCCACTTTAGGCCCAAATAAAATACATGGAGCCATCCTTGATTATAAGCCTAGTCACAGAGTTAGTATGACTATTTTCATAAAGACTATCATGTATATGAATTTCATTTGGAATATATATATTTGAAAAATTCAAATTATATGTAAATTTTTTTCAAAAGAATTAAAATATAATTTCTAGGCTCTTATGAATTTTATTCCTATAAACAGTAATTTATTTTTACTTATATTTTTTATTTAGTTAGTTGGAATTTTAGTCATTTACTAAGCTGTCAAACTCAACTCGATCATTGGCTCCTTTTTCCATTTCAAATTTTAAAGAGTAGCAAATTTGGGACTTTTGTTATGGTTTTATTAAATGTTAGACACATTTGTTTAGTAAGTTTTGGAAGATATATTTTAAATAGGAGAACTTTCATGCCAATTAATTGTAATTTCCTTTCGATTTTTATTAGCTTTTGATTTATAGGTGATTGGATAGAATATTTTGGCCATGTCAACTACATTGGAGTTGTTGATGAGAATGAGTTTGGTTTCCCTCCAATACTGTTTTAATTGGACATGTCCTTTTGTTTTAAGTATATAATGATAAGTGGTGGTGAGTTTTAATCTCTACTTTTTATTTAATTAATGGATGATGTGACAGTTTCTTATTAAAACTAAAAGAGATTTATTTTTAAAAAGTACTAAAGGTAAGACAAACCCGATGAAAATAGTCAATAAAATTTTTCTTTATAATTGAATATCTTTTAGATAACAATAATTGACATTTAGATAGACCTTGAACACTTAATTATAAGGTATTTTTTTAAGGGCGTGCGGCCGTTGTCACATACTTAACTCTTACTTTTCGATTTTGGACCAGACAATCTAAGTGATCCATTTGTTAATTGTGATTATAAATTATTGATGTAGATCAAAATATAAAATTTAATTCTCATTGATATTAATTTTTTATATATTTATTTTTGAAATTTTCAGAAAAATATAAGGACTTTTTTAGGAGTATTTTAGTTAAAATTAAGTCATTATATGATAGGGTATAAATTAAGATTTGTTTAACAATATCTTATTTGTGATTTTCCCACATTTAGATTATTATATAATTAACACAAATTAGGATTTTTTAGGGTTCTCTCCTAAATTTCCTATGAGTTCAATAATTATATATATATATATATATATATTAGTGAACGAAGACTTTTAATTAAAAAAGAAAATATTATAGAGGTTTTCCTTTTTATTTTTCTTGATTCAAAAATTCTTTTTAATCCCCTCATGGATTTGAGGATTTATTCTTCACTCAAAAAAAAAAAAAAAAAAGGATTTATTCTTGACACGTGTTCTATTTCTAGGGTGAAATTAAGGTTTTCTCCCTTTGTCAATAGTAAATAAGATCAACCTCATATATAGGCACACCAGTATCATTATAAATAGCATACATGATACGTCCATACTTGTAAGAATTGCCAGGGTTAATTCCTAATTAAAAAGGGAAGTCCAAGTTAGTTATCTTCAATTTTAAATCGAAAATTACAAAAAGTTAGGAACAAATTAGTCTTTCTCTATATTTATATAAAATATTACTGACTCGAAAAGATTCATATGCCTCTCGAGGGTTTAGATCTGAGCTAAGCGTAAGTAACTCTATGGCATGCTCAATAAACCGATGATTTAGTTCTTGAAATTGAGAATCTATTCCTGCATTAAAAATATCCACTTTTATAATAATGCTCATTTCTAAAGTCCTCTTGTTGATGATGAGCTCGACCAAATTTTGCTACATAATGAGCATTCATATCAGGGACATTTATACCATGTTCCTTACGAAATGATATCACAGTAGCAAGAAAGTTATCCCATTTCTCATCTCTAAATTTGGATAAGTTTTTTAGTCGATGAAACTAAATGTGTAGAATTTAAAATGTCTTGCGATTGGTTTTGCAAAGCTTGACAAAGTTTATCAATGATCCCTATAATTTCATTAACAAAATGCAAGATGAAGACAAATTCAAATGAAATTAATACCTTATTTAGCGGACTCTGCTTTTACTTTTTGTGAAGAATTTCCTTCATCCATGATTTTCAGTAGAACTTCACATGTTGGACTAAATAGCTTTATCAAGTTAGAAATTGATTTAATGCGAACCTCAACGAGTATCTCTAGGTCACTACAAAGTGACCATTTGATTAAGTCCTTTCCCAGTCTCAAGCTCTTCAATATCAATCAAATATGCAATGTCAAAAGCTCTAGCAAATTTTAATTGCTCAATACGTTTGCATAAAGCACGAATATTATTGATAACCAAAATCAATTTACTGAAAAATCTATTAAGAGGGACAACTGCTTTTGATGCTCCTACTAATGCCAGTTGTAAGCAATGTGCAAAACAATGAATGTAGTAAGCATATGGATAATATTCAAAATCAAAGCTTCTAATTCATTCTACTCATCCCGCATGTTGCTTGCACCATCATATCCTTGCCCTCAAATGTTTTGAATATCTAAGCAATGATTGAAGAACAAATAATATATCTCCTTTTTAAGGGGTCAATGTCGCAGTGTCAATAACATGAACAATCCCATAAAATCATTTTCGCACAAAGCCATCTATATCAACATATCTTAAAACCACAGTTATTTGCTCTTTCATGGACTCATCACGAGCTTCATCAACCAATATGCAAAACTTTGTATCATCAATTTCTTTCCTAATTGCCTTCTTCACTTTGGTTGAAATAACATGTAGAATTTCTTTTGAATTCAAGGTGATGTGTAGGTGGCCTTTTTTGGAGCTTTTTTCATTATTTCAACTACATTATTATTATAGCCCACCATCAAATCCAATGTCGCAAGAAAGTTTCCTTGATTGGTTGAAGTAGCGCTTCCATCTTAACCCCTAAAAGAAATAGCTTGCAAGGCAAGGTGTTGAATGACATCAATTGAAGCCTTCAATCACAGTCGATTATTTGCAATTTGTTCTGAAGTGAAATTGCCCACTACCCTATCTATATGTTGAGACTAGTTCATCAAATCTTAACACGCTTTATGGGCAAATCTATGAGTGGAGTTAAGATATTTCCCCATATGAAGACTAAAAGAATGACTTTAGCCATTTCTAACTTTCTTCCAACTCTTAAATCCGTTAATTGTGAATACATTTTGTCCCTCATGCCCAGTTGGCTTATGAAAGAGAAAGCATAGTAGACAAAAAGCGGCATCGCATTTAGGAGAATATTCCAGCCATAACTTAAAGCGATCATCTTCATACCAAGAACTTTGAAAGCTTCGGCCATTTTCAATTTTTTTTTCTTAATTTTTTTAGAAAGAGGTTGGTATGGACCCAACTTAGTGTGATGTCGTTGAAACTCATCTCGTTGATCGACATGATAAGTATATATTTGCCTACACGATCCGGGATCGATCATGTTGTAATTGAAGCGAACTCATGTCAACCTTTTAAAATTTTGTTTGAGAATTTTCCTCAATAGGGACGTCAAGATTTTCCTCAATTGGAACGTTGAGATTTTCCTCAACTGGTTCATCAGGATTTTCCTCAATTGCGACGTCGAGATTTTCCTCAATTGGGACATTAGGATTTTCCTCAACATTAGTGGTTGGCAATGTTGCACCACTAGTATTAGCTTTTAAACCATTTGAAACTTTTCTTTTGAAAAAAAAATCAAATATGACAGTTGACTTTTTCATAATCTACAAATAAAATATAATTTGAAATTATCATGTCATTATATGGTTAATAATCTACAATCATTACACACAATAGACAAGCATTATGCACACAAGCAGTCAACAACTAACCAATGAATTTTAAAGTTGCAAGTAATCTCTTTAATTATTTACCCAAAAGAAAATATCTCTTTATTTTTTTAATAGACACTAGTAGACAAAAACACTAATAGAAAAAACTATAAATTTATGATAAAATGCATAGAACTGTTAGAACATCACATGGCATGGGTGTTGTGTTATATGAATTCAGATCAGGTGCAATATCTAGGTATTGCACCTAATGCAATAGTAATACACGGTTGAGATTGAAAGTTAAAAAAAGGAACTTTCAATCTCAACAACTAAATAAAAAAAAAAAGTTAAAAAGAAGTTAAAAAAGTTAAAAAGTTAAAGTTAAAAAATGAAAGTGGCAAAAATTAATGTGAGTGGATGTAGTGTAATTGCACCCAATGCAATACCCTAGGTATTGCACCAGATCCAAATCCTTGTTATACAATTCACATTTGTTAGTCACTAGAGACGGCAAGACACCACCTAACCACCATTATTTATTAAAAAAATATAACTTTTAGGCCCTATTAAAGATTGAAAGAGAAAGATGGAGTCAGAGTGTACTTCTCTCTTTGAGTCTTTCTCTTTAGTCTCTCCTTCTATTTTCAGATGTGGTGGAGTCTCTTATCTCTGCTTCTCTTTCAATTTTCTTCACACCATTGTTCACACATATGATTAAATCTAAGTTAATCAACCAAGCATTAGAGATTCAAATATGAGAGAGGGATAAAATATTACCAAGTTTGGGCAGTGCTGATTACTGCGGTGGACTGGTGGTGCATTGGTGACTGGTCTACCTTTGCTTCTGCTACACTGTTGTTCTGCTACAGTGCCACTGCCCAACTCCTTAGGTCTAAGGTCGTTTGCCATAAATAGGGTTTTTTTTTTTTTTTTTTTTTTTTTTTGAGTGGCATAGAAATCCCCTTCTTTTTCCTTTTTATTATATGTGTGTCTTGCCGTAAGTTGGGTGTTCTCCTACTCCTAGGCTAGTTAGAACTCTAATTAGAATTGGCTTTGATTTTTTTTTTTTTTTTTGGTTTTTTGCTTGTGTTTGTTATGGGGTGTAGTTTGGGCTTAATTTTTATCTAATGTATTTCTTTAATAGCTTATAAAAATATCAATAACATTGTTGAGGGGGCAAAGTGCAATTTTATTGAAACAAATCGCTAAAAATAATATATTATTTAGGCGAAAATGCACTTTTGGTCCCTACATTTTAGGCCTATTCTCAATTTGGTCCCTAAATTGATTTAGGTCCTAAGTCAGTCCCTGATTTTTAAAAATCGTTTTTAAAATAGTCCCTACCGTCAACCCAATGACAGAAAATACTGAGGTGGCAAACGGAATGTATTGTTTGCTGACGTGGCTAATAAAATAATAAAAAAATATTTTATTTGATATTTTTTAAATTCCACGTCAGCATTTTTTAAATTAAAAAAAGCCATATTAGTTTAATTAAAAAAATAAAAATAATTTATATTTTTCAATTTCAATTTAATTCAAACTAAATTAAAAAAAAAAAACTTTTAAATCTAATTTTTTGTTGTTCTGGAGGTAAGAACACAAGAACTTGTTCTTCGTGTTCTTCCCAAATCCAAGAACAATCAAACCCAGAACATGAGCACAATCAAACCCATAACAATGCAAAATTTCATATAAAATCCCTATCCTCCATCGAAACCTCTGGAACATGAAAAAATCATCAAACCCAAACCCACATGAGAAAACCAACCCAGAAAAATCACCAAACCTCCAACCCAGAAAAATGTCAAACCCAAAAACCTCCAACCCAGAACATGAACTTCAGTTTTCATGTTCTTCTCCAAATCAAGACAAACCCAATTGACTAACCCACTCAAAATCAATCTCAGCACAAAAAATTCCAACACAATCAACATTGAAACCTCTAGGAAATCAAATCCATAAATCTAGAACAATATACAAATCCGCATTAAAAAAAAAAAAACCAACCCATAACAGTTTGGGCAAAATCTCAGAACACAAACAAACTCAAAACATATACAAACCCAGAACAAGGAAAAAAAAAAAAAGCACAAACAAACCCAGAATTCGCCATCAACAACAACACCTCGCCGATCAACAACACCAAATCCGCCATCAACAACACCAAATCCGAAAGAGGAAAAAACCGATTCTGATCAACCCACTAACTCAGACGGAGAGAATCGACGGACTTAGACTTAATCGGCATCTCCTTCGTCGCCGCTGGACCCAAGCCCTATACCCATACAACCCGCCGCCTCACCGATGAACCCAGAATCGTTAACTTCCGCCACATTCGCCGCTCCGTCAGGGAGACCTGCCTCCATCTTGAAAGATAGTGCATCGGTGAAGGCAGAGAAGATTTTACCTGACGGAGCGACGAGAAGAAACTCCATGAATAGAGATAGGATATAGGATTGTCTCCACTAGCCTGCCGCCGTCACACAGCGAAACTGCTGCCGGTGAAATTGTCTTCTTTTGTTTTTCCCTCTCAGTCCACCGTTAAGCGGAGAACCTCTTCCCTCTACCCTTCTCTCAAGCACAGACCCAAGTTATTTCGCAGAAAGCTAGCAAGTGCATGACTATGGGTATCAGACCGTTCTCCCTTGATTTTTCTCAGGTTCTCCTTTGTTGGTGTTTTTTATTGGCTTTACTTTTGTGTGCAATTTTGCTAATCAAATGGTTTGATAAAAGCGTATGTCTTGAAAGGTAGAGAGTGTAGAAAATTTTTTTAAGCTGATGAGGTTAACCAAAAAAAAAAAAAAAAAAGAATTAAAAGGATTATGAATTTTTATTTTTTAAGAAATGATTTTAGTTTGAATTAGATTTAAGGTTTTTTCTTTTAAATTTAATTTACAATTTTTTTAAAAAAATTTTCTTAAGGCTGGCATTTTTTATTAATTTAAATGCTGACGTGGAATTTAAAAAGTATCAAATAAAATATTTTATTATTATTTTATTAGTCACGTCAGCAAACAGTACATTCCGTTTGCCACCTCAGCATTTTCTGTCATTGAATTGACGGTAGGGACTATTTTAAAAACGATTTTTAAAAATCAGGGACTGACTTAGGACCTAAATCAATTTAGGGACCAAATTGAAAATAGGCCTAAAATGTAGGGACCAAAAGTGCATTTTCGCCTATTATTTATATACTAAATTAAAAAAAAAAAATAAACTCCCCCCCCCCCCCCCTCCAACAATGGCTTCGTCCCTACTGGCAACTCGCTTGTGGGAGATAGATGTTTTATAAAACTGTTTCATAAGATAATTTTCTTTTAGTTAAAAGTAGGAGAATTTAATATGATTTGAGATTAATTTTGTGTTAACTTAATTCACCTGTAATTAACCCGAAATGATTTGGTTCATTAGTTATCTTTAAGACGGGTTGATGTTTATATGAGCCTGTTTAACCCATATTAATAAATATTAATTTTCTTTTCCTAAACTTTCCTCTTCAAAACTGTAAATATCATTTTCGTCTTATATAAATTTGTTTAAACATAAAATTGAGTAATTAAAACAATTTTGATGATTATATTGATAAATTCTAACTCTAAAGTCCATAATCCTTTTATCTAAAACAAAGGGGGGAAAAAAGGAACTCTTTGGATTTTAGTATATTTTCTAGAGTGTATATTTTTAACTTTGGATGGAATTTCATTGCGTTAGTAAAATAATTTTTAAGTTGCATGTTATTAGTATTTTTAATTTTTTTTAGAAGATATTAGTATTTTAATTGATGTTATTATGAACTATTGTTTGTATAAAATTTATTTCTTTATAATAATTATAATTTAAGTGCTTACAAAATTTTTAAAATGTGCTAATCATTTTGAGTTATATTCTTTAAATATATTAAAATGTGTAATATCTACGTCAAGTGCCAATCCAAAATAACTCATTTATTAAACAAATTAAAATGAGTTATTTATATATCCACCAAACATGAATAGTGTTAAGCGTGTTACATGAATATGTGTCACGTTAACTTTTTTTTTTTGATAAGACATGTTAACTTGTTCAACAAACACGCCACGTTAAAATTAAAGGATTTTGACACAAATATTAACAAGTCAGGATTGAAATGATAGAAATGGTATCTAAAGATTCTAAACATATCAAATCCAAACCCGTAGTCCATGGAGCATGATGGATTTGATATATGGGCTATTTTCTTATCAATTTAGGCCCAACAATGGTCCCTGTCCACCAGGTTGGTTCAAAATTAATTTAATACCATTGTGAGGCCCAATAAGGTTTACTTTGCTGCCATGTTAAAATAATTTGGGAGAGATGACACATGCTTAGATTGGAGTTGACTATTATTAGTATCTTTGGAAGGGATTCCTTCAATTGTCATCGATCCCACCTTGAACTTTGCACTTGCTTCACGCTAGTGATATAGGTGACATCAATATTGCTTATAAATCCATTCTCTTTTGTTCTTCCTTTCACATCTAATACTTAAAATTTATGTATAGTTTAGCCCACCCGTTAATTGTTTGGACTCACTTTTATAATTGTCTTGAGGCTTGAGGCTCTTTCTACCGATATTTCTCAGGGAAGAAAAGAAGATTGGATGATGTAACAACAGAGACACGATCACAATCTTTTTACAATTTTGATTACAGTTTGTTCATGTGACCAATTGTTAGTGGTAGAATAAAAGTGATGAGTCCATATAAGTTCACAACTCTACCACTTACAATTTATTATGTAGATAAAAATTGTGGCAAAAGTTATGCTCTTAGCATTAGTTTGTACTCGTACTGTAATCCATCAAAAAGTAAAACATGCAGTTGTTTATTTTGTAGTTGACCATACGTATTAAACACGCCAGACTTTGCTAGGTCAAAGTCTAAGCCATTCCACATGCTTAATTGGTTTCACTATTATTAATTATAATAATGGATATACGTTAAGACATTGGCTTCATGTGGAAAGAAAAAGTAACATATATAGTCCAATAACGAATATTGCAATGTGGTCTAAGACAATTCTTTTTTTGGTTTTTCAACTCTTGACCTCATTTATTTTAATCAACTCAACGGCTAATCTTTCCCTCAAAAAAAAAAAAAAAAAAAAAAATCTCAACGGCTAATCTAATAAGTTATGTTTGACATTTAGAATGTGAAAATTATAAATCTAGTAGACACGGCTGAAACTTTTTTTTTTTCAATGAATGTGTACAACACGTTTGAAACTTGGACCAAAAAGGATATCAACTTGAAACTTTTGTGAATATATATGTATATATATATAATAAATGCATCATCCAAAAACACACACATAAGCTAGCAATTAAGAGCAAGAAACCTGAGACAAGGTCATTGCTTTTGATTCTCAACTTTGGCTGCTTTTGCATACATCCATATTTGCGAGTAGTTTTTAAGATTGTTATCTCAAACTCAATGGGAGGATTAATTGACATGTTGCCGGGAGATTGTGTATCCAAAATTCTATCTCTCACCTCTCCAATAGATGCATACAGATCTTCAATGGTGTCATCCATGTTTCATTCTGTGGCGGAGTCTGATGTTGTTTGGGAGATGTTCTTGCCAACTGATTATAAGGATGTGGTGTCAAGGCTGATCACTCCATTGACATTTACTACGAAGAAAGAGCTTTTTGTCTGTCTTTGCAATGTTGCTCTCATAGATGGTGGTAGAAAGGTAGGTTTAAAATGATATCCAAACTCACCTTTAAACATTTCTCACGCATTAAATATTGACATATTAGGTAAATAAGTTTTTTTTTTTTTTTTAATTTTTATTTATTTATTTATTTATTTTTATTATAAGAATGAGGTAAATAAGTTACTTGATAGAATTAGTTCTCATGAGTATATTCTATTAATTAAACTCTATCAACGTTTCTCAAAAACCAAAAAAAAAAAAAAAAAAAATCTATCGATAAAAAATGATATCTTGTTCTTGTGGTAAAAAAAGTCATAATTATTACGAATTATTTGATTTAAAAAAAAGATTAATATATATATATATAGCAAACTTATAATCTATTTTATAATTAATTGTTATGAATTATTCCAAAAATATGTTTGAAATAACTTATTGGTTAATTAGCTTATTTGTTGAATCTAATTTTAAGTCAACCTTTATATACATATAGAGAGAGAGAGAGAGAGAGAGAGAGAGAGAGAGAGGTTGACATAAAAATAGATTCAACATCACATGACATACTTAATTAATTTTGATTTTTTGTTTTATATTCCCAATAACGCAGAGCTTCAAGTTAGAGAAATTATCTGGCAAAATATCATATATGCTGTCAGCAAGAGAACTTTCCATAACATGGGGCAATGATCCAATGCAATGGAGCTGGAAATCAATACCTCAATCAAGGTTACTTTTCTCATGTTCTTTAAAATTGCCTACCATTTGATAGTATAAGAGTATGATATATTTTGCTCTGTGGCTATGGTAACAACAATTTTTTTTCACTACTTATTAAAGTGACAAATATCAATTGAAACATTTTATAGTTCACATGTGCCCAAAATAGTACATGTGCCCGTGACTAACACTACTTATATTATGCCCAATTGGATATATAATAGAGTACATCGATGGTATGATTTTTTTTGTGTCATTAGACTTATTAATTTTTTTATATGGTCAGACAAAGAAAAAGAGAGGAAAATGAACTAACCAAAGCTTTCAACTTTTCCAAATTTCTTCCATAGGTTCTCAGAAGTTGCTGAGCTTAGAACAACATGTTGGTTAGAAATTCGTGGCAAAATCAATACTCAAATTTTATCATCAAACACAAGATATGGTGCTTATCTTATAATGAAAATTTCTAATCGTGCATATGGGCTCGATTCAATACCGTCTGAAGTGTCAATTGAGGTGGGCAACAAAGTATGTAATGGCATGGCTTATCTACGTCATGAAGATGGAATGCAGCAACAAATGGAGTACATGTTTTATAGGAACCGCATAGAAGTGTTGAGAAAGAGAGTGATAGAGGGCACTCAACGAACCTTAAATGAAAGAGAGGATGGGTGGTTGGAAATTGAGTTGGGAGAATTTTTTAGTGGTGAAGCTAGCGAAGAGGTGAAGATGAGTTTGATGGAGGTTAAGGGTTATCAATTAAAAGGAGGACTTGTCATTGAAGGAATCGAAGTAAGGCCTAAACATTAACGAAGGAATGTATGCGTTAAACTGAGAGACAAAAAGAGTACAAGAAAGATGATACGAAACAAAAGAAAAAAAAATAACGGTTTTTGCTTTTCCCAATTTATGTGTGTATACTGGATTTGATTGATTCTTTCGTTTGTTTTATATTTTAAAGTGAAAATTTATATAAGGTGAAGGAAGATAGTAGGAAATAAAGGATTTTAATAGTAGAAATTACATAGTACAAGCCACATTGTATAAGGTCTCTTACTAATTAATTTTCCAATCCCCCTTGTTGACGTTGTATTAGCTTCTGGTCCATTTCCCTTAAAAGGAATATGGTATCTCATAGAATCTCTTCCTTATTTAAATGTTATAGATTTATTTGATTTAATTGGTTACTTCAAAAGTGTATTTCTTTCAAACTTGAATCAAGCATGTGTAAATTTAGCGAAATGAACCAATAATAACTTGTCATATGTTTATTTATTTTTTTCAATTTTAAACCTTCAGCCATTTTATAAGGAAAGTTATATAAATACATGATAAGTTATGATTGATGTAACATAAAGTAAAACATAAAAAATGGTATAAAAGATTTGTATTCCAAGCAAGCACTCTATTTTAAATAAGTTTGCAAATATTATTGACGAGGAACAACGAACAACAAGCCACCAAGAGGGTTGATCCTACTAGAAGACTGGAATTAACATATATAAACCAACTGACACCGAAGGATAATAAATACCAAACATTGATCCACACACACCAAATACTAAGAGCATCCTTATCAGATGTGGCAAAAATTATGCCATTTTGCCACATTAAAACCCTACTTTATTATTTTACCACATCATTTTACAACATCACATTTATCAGATGTTTTATACTTCAATTCTATACATTAAAATAATATTTCCTACACATTAAAATAATATATTAAATTCCTCTTCCCATCATCATCATCCTCATCAACCACCACTGCAAACCAGAAAAACCAGAACTATAACAACAACAACAACAACAACTACAACCATAACCAGAGAAATTGTTGCGGCCACAATCACTAGAAAAACCAGAACTGCAACAACAACAACAACTACTACTACAACCACAACCAGAAAAATTGTTGCCGCCACAATCACCAGAAAAAAAAAAAAAAAAAAAAAAAAAAAAAAAAAAAAAAAAAAAACCACCACTGGCCATCACCCCCACAGCCCACCACCACTGCCACTGTCACTGCCCATAGCCCACAGCCCACCACCACCATCATATCAACCCAAATTGTAGCAAAAAAAAAAAAAAAAAAAAAAAAAAAAAAAAAAACCACAACTAGAGAGAGGCAGAATGAAAGGCGGACAGAGAGGAGAGGGAAGAGGGTGAGATCGACGGCGGCCTCAGGGTGAGATTGGCGAGATCGAGCGTGGCTGAGATCGAGCGTGGCTGGAGCGTGGTGAGATTGAGCTACGCTGTCGTCGTGGGTGAGATCGTCGTCGGAGCTACGCCGTCGTGGCTGGAGCGTGGGTGAGATCGAGCTACGCCATTGTCGTGGGTGTGAGCGTGGGTGAGATCGTCGTCGGAGCAACGCCGTCGTGGCTGGAGCGTGGGTGAGATCGTTGTCGCTGCCGGACTGGTCGAAGAGAGAGGGAACCGAAGAGTGAGATCGAAGAGAGAGGAACCAGAGAACCAGAGAGTGAGAGAGAAGAGAGACGGAACCAGAGAGTGAGAGAGAAGAGAAGAAAAAATGAAGAGAGAGGAGAGAGAAGAGTGAATAAAAAACCATTTTTATTTTTACCACATCTGACCGTACCGTTGCAAATTTGCAACGGTACTGTAGACATGTGGTATAAATTTTGAGATTTGGCACATCTCATAATGCTCCATTTTTGTGTTTGGTGTGGCAAATGTGCCAAACATTTAGCATTTGGCACATTTGCCACACCTGCTGTAGATACTCTAAACCAGCACATAATCTTAAGAGTTACATTTACGTAGTAGACTTATTATGTAATATTTCCTAGGAAGGCCGTACAAATATACGGTCCAAAAGATTTGACGACGCTTACTAAACTTCCACTCCCATTGTTGACCATATATTAGTTTATGGGATCATTTGTCAAGGAAGGAAGATAGATCCCCCAACTGTTCTTACAATTCTTTGGCAAAGTAGGACGACCAAGAGAACAATTAAGCAGGACCCATTCTAGATTCCAATCATCAGAAGCGTATCTGGAACAAGTTAGCTATCTTCAATCATAAATAGAAATTACAAGAAGTTAGGAACAAAGTCTCTCCATAAATTAAAAAAAGAAAAAGATGCATACGACTTTTACTTTTTTGTGCAAGCATTGGAAACGGGTCAAGTTGCTGCACCATATCAACAGTGAGTGCCAAGTAGTCATTTTGACTTCGGAAGAAGCAAGAGCCATACTTGTTATATTCAGTTTCCCAAAACCCTTGATTATTATTTACACTCGTTGTTAGGTTGAGCCAGTATAAATTCAAAGCTCGCACGAGGCACGAGCCATGGGTCTTGTAGTAGCTGGAAAAAAATGCGCAATATTAAAAAGATATTAATAAAAGTTTAAATCCTAACCTAATGTAAAACCCCACTTTTATGCTCGCTAATACCAACTTGCTCAGGCGAACTCTAGTACGAGCAATAAAATTATGACGTCTTAGGTTTGAGCAGTCATCCAAGCATTTACTCCCTTGGGACTATTGAGTTGGGAGAATTTAATAACCTCTTGAATTACCTGACGTGCAATTGCGGGAAATTCCTTGTTGAGGGCCTATGCGACAAAGTCCTAGTACCAATCAAAAAAAAAAAAAAAAAAAAAACTTGCCAAATCATAATATTACGAAGGGTTGAATGGAGGTTACCACACACACAATTAAAATTATTAAGTCGCATGAATCCAAAAAAAAAAAATCAGTAAAACCCAAACCCACGTCGTTCTCCTAGAGAACAGCCGAGCCGGGAAGCCGCCAGAAACCCACACCAGTCTTTTAGCGAAAGGCCGTGCAACTTTTCAATTTTCATTTCTCACGAGTTTCACACTTTCACTTGGACTAGGGAGTGTCATGTGCAGGGACGAAGCCAGAAGTTCAATTGGGGAGGGGGGGGGGGGGGGGGCGGGCGGGGGGTGAAGTAAAAACAATTTATTTTCATAAAAATTAAAAAATTAACATTCATTTAGTATTAACAATAACTATTTTTAAATACTTTGCAACACAATTATTTATTAAAAGAGAAGTTATTCCTTTAAATGTCAAAAATTATTACAAACTATTACAGCAATTTGTCAAAAAATCATCTTAAATTTTAACCAAGTCAGATTTTTCTTGAGTTACTAACTAGTTACTAACCTAATCTTAAAATCACCTTTGTAGCCTGTTATTAACTAGTTATAATAACCAAGTCAGATTTTTTTTTTTTTTTTGACTTAAAAAGGTAGAAGTAAGATTTTTCTTGAGTTACTAATCTAGTCAATTTAAGGGTCTAACATTAACTAGTCTAAGTGAGTCTAACCTTCTAAAGAGCACATAATAACATATGCTATGTGTTTTGCTGTTGTTGCTCCACCTTTGTAGCTTGCCCTTGAAGATGTTAATTAGACAAGGGCATCTGTCCCTACAACTAACTAATAGGTACATGTATTGTTAAAAAAAAAAAAAAAGCTCAAATGCAATAAAAAGAGAGAGAGAGATTTGAGATTGTTAATAAGACATACCACAAAATTCAATTCACAAATACCTGAAAAGAAGAACTAGATATAAATAGGCATCATTGATGTCAAGGAGTAGAGAGGAGATATTTGCTTAACAAACCAAGAAATAATGTTATTTGGACCAATTTTATCTTTTTTTTTTTTTAATCGTTTGGGTTATATATTATTCGGTGCAAGGTTGGGCTAATTTTTATTTGCTTAACAGGCCAAGAAGTATGTTAGGGGGCCGAATATAATTTTCTTGAAAAACTTGGGGAGGCCACAGCCCTTTTAGTGTATGAAAAGCTCTCTACCATGTATAATACTAAGGAAAAGTTCATGAGGTCAGGGGGGGCTAGAGCCCCCCTTGGTCAATACTTAGCTCTGTCCTTGGTCATGTGAGTGTAGACAAATAGCCCGGCCTTCTTCAGTAGGGGCTATAAAAAAGAAAAAAGAAAAAGGCGTAGTCTTCTGCCTTCAATCTCACAGACATGCATGTAACATTGAGTTGTCATTATCAGGTGGCGGCAGAGACGAAACCAGAATTTGAAGTTGGGGGGCCAAAGTATAAACCTAAAAAAGTTTATAAAAATCAAAACTAACATCTACTCAAGCTTTGTTGAATTTCATCATGTTCATTAACATTATAATCTCATATTTTCACAATTTGGATTGAATACTACTTTAATTGGTGGTAATTTTTTGGAATTTTGTTTGGAAATTTTCACGAATTGGGACATCGACATTAGAGGTACGCAATGCTACATTATCAGCTGCAAATTATTTGTAATTTTTTATCTTTAAAAAAAATCAAATATTATAGATAATTTTCCCATCATCAACAATTCAAGTAAAAGTTTTGTTATTTCTATATTTTATAGCTCTATCATTTCAAAATTTAGTCCAAAAAATAAACTAAACAAACATACCCCACAAGCTACAACAACATTAATATTAATAGAATATTTTCTAAAAATAGTTAATAATTCATAAAAATAAACCCACAAACAAGCATTACTATCCACTACACAAATTTGATCATAGTTCCCACGGGCTTCATATTTTTGGATCAATATGCAATGGGCAAAAAGGATGTTGTAGTTTTCTTTTTAGTTTTCATGAGTTAAAATGTAAATATTTTGAAGGAAGGGGGCCAAAAAAATATTTTTTTGGGGAAATTTTTGGATATAGTGCTAATATATATATATATATATATATTTCAATTTTTTGGGGGGGGGGGGGGGGGGGTGGGAATGGGGGGCAATGACCCCCTCTACCCTGACGTGGGTCCGTCTCTGGGTGGCGGCGGCTGTTATATGCTGAACACCAAAACACCATGATATTACGACATTGTTTGTATCATAGAGTTGAATCACAGCTCACAAGCATGCGGAACCAAACCAAACCTAACCAAATTGATGTCCGTTTGCTAAGGTGGTCTAAATATCTGGTTTGCGTTGGGTTGCGATTTGGAAAGTTGAAAGTGCTAGTTCTGTCTTCTAATTCAACTATCCAACATAAACCAAAGGTTTGTAGTTACAAAGGGAATATCCCAAAAAGAATTCTGGTTACTATCTAATTATATATTCTTTATTGGATAACAAGCCTCCAAACAGTCTTCTAACTTGTACACGTACTTTGTAATTAAGATTATAAAGCTTCGTAGCAACAATATATATATATATATATATTCTACTTGCTACTATTGAGATTCTGCCTGAAGATTTTACCTAGAGGCTCACCATAACAAGAAAATTCTTACCTAGTCCTGGATTACAATGTCATCACCAAGCTGACCTTGTAGTCCCAACCAATAAGAACAACACACGTCAGATAAAAATGCTGACATCATTTAAAGTATCCAGCTAGGCAACCATAGCTAAATGACGTTAGTCTGCTGGTCTTCCATTAACATTAGGCGTTAGCCAGTTGTTTTCAAAAAATTTCGGGACTTGCCTCAATTTCAAATTTCAAATATCAATCCACCACTTGTTTCTCATATTTCATTTCTCCTCTGAAACATAAAAATGAAAATAACTTTCTTGTAGCTCTCTCCTAGTCCGATACAACCATAGTCCCGCTGAAAGCCTTTGCTCCCCCCGCCTTGCCATTATGGATATGGAAGGGGATGAGCTCAAAAGTGAAAATGAGGACATAGAAGATGTCCCTAGAGAACTGCCTCGATTTCGTTCTCTCTAACAAGCAAACCGATCTCACTATCAAGGTTTGTGTGTATGTTTTTCCAGTCTTTCACCTTGTTTTTAAATTACTAAACATGTATATTAGTATTAGCCTTTGTTTGATTGCCTAGAAATTGGAGGTGGAATCAATTATAAATGTCTTAATTAACCACTGTTTGGCTGTAGAGAATGTAGCAAAGAAAAGTAGATGTTATTTATTTGTTTTTTCTAATAATTTTCGTTTTGCTGTTTCCATTGTTGTACGATGTTTTTCTCCTTTCATAAGCTCAGTAAGTGTGTTAAACACTTACTCAATTAGGTGTTGTTTTACGTTTTTGTCTTTACTACTTTGAATCATCAATGAATTTGTTAGCTTTTGATTGGTTCCAGAGAAAGTGGAAGAAAGAAAAGGCAGGATGAACTAAAATCAAATTTATCTTTTTCCATTTGGATATAGTCTTATGAAGGATTTAGTTGCTCCTTATGGAAACTGACTAAGCTATTTGATAGAAATTAAAATTGGAATTTTGAAGTTGATCTTTGTCCATAAAGGAGTCACTTAGCATTAACCACTGTTTGAAGTTGATCTTTGTCCATATAACAAACTTGTACAGTTTAGATCTACTATCTCTAACAAATCTTTTAAAGGAAGAATATGTGAAATCTAGTTTCTATGAGGTAATTGTTACAGTGATTGAATTCTATGCTCTTAGAGCATTCTCATCAGCTCTCTCATAAAAAATGTCATTTTGACACACCAAAAACTTATTTTATCATTTTAACACATCATTTTACAATATTCCATTTATCAGATGTTCTATTTTTTTACCACTTCATTTAAATATTATTTCTTAACTCTTTTTAATTCTTTTTTAATTCTTTCTTTATTATTTGTTCCTAACAATCTTATTCTTGATCTAAACGGTAACATTTTCAAATAATCCTCTTATTCAACTGTCATATTTTTTTAAATCTATATTTTCCATTTAGCATTTTAAAAAAAATAATCAATAAAAATAAAAATAAAAATTTAGAACCTGTCACCTTCCCAAAAAAAAAAAAAAAAAAAAATGTTGAACCTGTCTCAAGACTCATAACAAAAGCCAAAAGCATATTTATATAAATCCAATCTAGCCTATAGAAAACTGTCAACTTGTCAATGCAATCTAGCCAACCTGTCAAGTTGAAGTTGTTTCAGTTGAACTAAACTAAAAATGTAGCCCATAGAATACTTACACACATAACTCATATCCAATAACATCAACTCACACAAAAAACCCATTGAATTAAACAGAGTTGAGCTTGCTACTTCCTTGATCACAAATGATACTTAAATTTAACACAACAAAACAATTGGCTAGTACTTAAACTTAACACAACGAAACAACATAGCCAATGATTTTTAATGGCAGCTTCATAAACAAAATGAAATAAATAAACCAAATCAAAAGTTTTATTGACAACTCCATAAAAAGAAGAGGAGAGAAATAAACAAAACCAAAAGTTTACACAATTCTCCTTGTAATTGCCATAAATGTTCAACGAGATTCCTTTGGAGTTGAGAATGAACATCTTTATCCCTAATGCGTTGATGAACTTGAATGAACTCCGTAAATTCACTTGTTTGCTCACATGACATTGGTGTACATGAAATCTCATCAATTTGTTCATAATCGAAGTCTACTGCTTCAGCTTCATCTTACTCATCTTCAATAATCATGTTATAAAGAATTACACATGCTTTCATAATTTCTTGTAATGTTTCATGATAGAAAAACCATGCAGGTCCACGTACAATTGCAAATCGTGCTTGAAGTATTCCAAATGCACGCTCTACATCCTTCCTATATGCCTCCTGAGTTTTTACAAATAATTTTCTTTTATCTCCTAGAGGAGATGGGATTGTCTTCACAAATGTTAACCATTTTGGATATATGCCATCGGCAAGATAGTATCCCATTGTATAATCATGATCATTGATTGAGTAATTAACTGCTAGAGTACGTCCTTGTGCAAGCTCAGAAAATATATGAGATCGCTCCAACATGTTAATATCATTACTTGATCTAGGTAATCCAAAAAATGAGTGTTATATCCAAAGATCATATGAAGCCACTAATTCCAAAATAATAGTTGGCTGACGAATATGACCACAATACATCCCTTTCCATGCAGTTGGATAATTTTTCCATTTCTAACGCATGCAATCAATACTTTTCAACATGCCTGGAAATCCACGGTTTTGGCTATGGGCTAACAATCTAGCGATATCTTCATTGTTTGGTGACCTCAAGTATTGTTTTGAGAAAATAGCAACCATTGCTGCAACAAATTTTTTCAGACTCATCATTGCAGTGCTTTCGGCTATTCTCACATATTCATCCAAAAAATCAGTTGTTACTTCATAAGCAAGCATCCTAAGTGAAGTGGTCATCTTTTGAAGGGGAGATAGACCAAGCTTTTTGGCATTATTTCTTTTTTGGATAAAGTAAGGTTCATGAGCTTCTACCTTAGATAGGATTCAGAGAAAAAGAGAACGTCTCATTCGAAATCTTCTTCGAAATATTTTGGGAGGACATACAAGTTATTCGACAAAGTCGTCATCATAAAGCCTTTTATGGCCTACCAAATGATTACGGTCGATATACCGACGACGCTTATGTTGTGATGTCTCACTTGTGACAATTTTTATAATTATCTCATCTTCATCTGAGTCATCATCAAGCAATTCACGAAAAAAAGAACGACCCCATGGAGATAAACTAGAAGAAAACATTAGAAAGCAATTATCAATATAGATGTAAAAAACATAATATGAAATGAAATCGATAACAATTAAAAGAGCCCAACAGTCAAGACAAGCATAGAAACTATAAGAAAACATTGGAAAGCTTTTTGACTGCTCACTAACAACTCAGTAGTTAGTCACAGGCTCATATGAATTAGTTATAGGTATATATACAACACCAAAGTAGAATCAAGGCACTTACACACTGGCCTCTCAGCCCAATCAGCAGCATCAATAGCACAACACAGCACCAGCATTAAGCATGACAGTAATATAAATTCTATAGTAATATAAAATCAAACATAGAAAATACGCAACATTTTATATAAGCTAAAATGTTAGGATTACTTAATAAAAGAGTCTAGACCTTTTGCTAGGATCACAAAATACATTTCAAGGCCTAAAATCAGCTACACCCAAAAAATGCTACAAAATACATATCAAGGTCTACAATAAGTTCCTACCAAAAAAAAAAAAAAAAAAAGGCCTACAATAAATTACTACCAAAATAAGGTTGAAACAAGACATCACCAACATCATCTCAACCCAACGAACGACTTGATCTTTGTTTTGCAAGGATTTCCTTTTGGAGTCCATCATAAAAAGTTCATTGGTCTTCTTTCATGCCACTTGTGTCTAGCATCATAATTCTTTCATTCTCTTTCAACTCTTTCAAGCAAACCTTTTCCGCTTTGATACGTATTTTCTCTTTTTCTTGTGCATAAGATTCTTCAAGCATTTTCATTTTCTTTTTCAAATATTTCGTTGCAACATTTTTCTCATCATCTTTTCTCTTTCGACTAGCCTTTTCAGCTTTTCTACCTATTGGCCTCTCGAAATCCATAGTGTCACCAACCCCCCCTCCTTGATCTATTGAATCTAGAGTTTGAGGCATTTCTTTTCTTGAATCTTCCCTACGCATAGTAGATTCCCACTTGGGAAAATCCTTCAATATTTGCCAACAATGTTCATATAGAAAAAAGTAACCATATATTTCTTTAAACAATTCCCTTGCTTTCTCAATCTAAAAAAAAAAAAAAAAATTAAATAAATATAACATAATTAGTTTCTTCAAACATTTCATTTGTGTTGTAAATCTTAAAAAATTAAAGACCATTGCAAAATTTATACCTTCATTTCAGCAATGGTTCCACTTTCATTCTTTGCTTCAATTTTAGCTAAGGAACCACAAAATTCAACTGTTTCCCTATTAATTACTCCCCATCAGCTTGTTAGGGATGAAATACTACGTGTAAAGTCAGTCTTGTAGTCCTTGAAGTATTTTGCTACTTTGCCATAAAATGTTGTTTTATGTTGCTCATTATCATACACAGGATCGACATTGGTATTGAGTCATGCTACTACAAGCAACTTGTCTTCCTTAGGACTGAAGCCAATACCATGTGTTGTTTTTTTCTTAGAAGTGGCAACTTCTTCATTCAATGGAGAATCTTGGACTAACTTAGGACTATTTTCAGATAAACCAAAAAGTTCATCCTCAAGATTAATATCCCCCCATAAGACATCTGTGAATGATGAATAATGTCTTGAGTCCATGCTCTAAATGCTGGAATTAGAATTTAGAATTTAGAATTTAGCCTAAATGTTGGAATTAGAATTTAGAGCATGGACTATTAGAATTCCGTAGTGTCTCATAGATTATTCGTAGTGTCTCATAACCTAAATGCTAGAATTAGAATTTAGAACCATAGTGTCTCATAGTTTGCACCTAAGTAATCATTTGGTTATGCAAAAGAATTGAAAAAAAATAAATAAATAACATAGCACATATGAACTAATGAAATAGACAGAATAGAAGTAGACACTGAAATATTGAGAGAATCACAGGGAAGATGGAGAACTTACCTGTACGCAGTAGATGTAGAACGAATAGATGAAACCTTTAGAGAATTGGCGAATTGATGAAACCTTCCAGAGAATCGGTGAAATTGAGATTGAATCAGCAATACTGAGATTGAACAACAAATCGGCGATATCGAGATTAAACTGCAAATCAGCAACTCTGAGATGAACTAAACCGATTTGGTGTATGAGATCATAGAACAGAGAGGAGAGAGCCAAAAAAAGGTGAAAAAGGGGGAAAAAAATTGGTGAACCTGATTTTATATATCAGTGCTGGTGGAAATTGTGAGATGGTAGAGAGGAAATCAATGCGCAGCTCAGATTGAACTACGAATCGGTGACTTTGAGATGAACTCGTTCGATTCGATGTATCAGATCATAGAATAGGGAGGAGAGATCGGAAAAAAAGGGGAAAAAAGGGGGAAAAAAAACTGGTAAACCTGATTTTATAGATCAGTGATGGTGGAATTTGTGATATGGTAGAGAGGAAATTGGTAGTGGCTCATGATTCATGAATAGGAAGAGAATAGAGCAAAAGGGAGAAGAAAAGAGTATGGGAGAGTGGGGATGGTGAAGCAGAAAAGGAGTGGCTGAACGTGAAGATGAAGTTATATTTTAATCGGGATGAGAGAGAAAGATGAATAAAAAAATATTAAACGCAAATGGCATTTTGATCCATACCGTCTCAAAAATGAGAGCGTACTGTAGCATGCCTAAAAATTTTAGCACATTTAGCACACCTCATGATGCTCTGTTTTTGGTGTTTGGTGTGCCAAATGCCAAATATTTGGCATTTGGCACACCTGATGAGAATGCTCTTAGTCTGTATTATATAAGAAACTCTTGGCATTAGTTAATTATTTATATATTAGAAAATGTTGGATTTTTGGTATTATCCAGTAAGTGGGATTGCTTGCTTTTGTACAAATTTGATTTTATCTAAGTTTATTATTTGTCAATTTTATTTTACTTTTTAATATGGTCCTGGTTTCCAAACTATTGTTTTCCCTTATCTTTATTTACTTGTCTTAATTCTTCTCTTTTTGCAGCATTCCATTATTTGCAGAAGACCAAAAACTTGGAGTTAAGGTGCTTGCCTGGTCTTGTGTTTTGAGATTATTGTATCTAATGTGAGACTTTGTTAATCTCTCTCATGTTGCTTGGCATTTGATTTTGTGGCAGCGGGAAGCTTTAATGGATTCTAGAGCAAGCTTTGGTACCAGGTCAAAGTGATCTAGCTAAGAGCCAATGGAGTTTGCAGATTGAAAGTTACAGATTTTGGATGGAATGTTTAATCAAGAAGAAAGAGATACATCAAATGTGGAACTATCATGTTATTATAGCCTTGTAATAATTTTTTTTTATTATATATTTTAATACTGTAAGACTCTTGTTATTATGGCATTGTGATAAAGGTGTACATTTTAATAAAATTTTGTTCATTTTCTATCAAAATCTTGTATTGTCTATCTTTCTCTTTAATCAAATTTCAATATAATGCAAGACATCAAAATTGTTAAACTTGAAGTAACTGTTTATAATACTTCTGAAACTTATAGTCATTCCTTTGGTTTCTGGTTTCTTTAAAACAACACGTTTGTCCATGTTTTCATTTTTCAAGTTAGAGGGTAGTTACAAGATGTAGAACCATCCTTAATGGTAAATGATAATTTGCCCTAAAGATTAAAGAGGTAATGTAATCAAATATATCCTCAAATGAAACTTCTAAGCAACTACAAAGAAAATAAAATACAACTTCATTAAACACATTTTTTCTAACCAATTACTAGGAAAAAAATAAAATAAAATAAAACTTCATTAAACATATCTTCATTATGTTAATAGCATCACATCAATTTTTGAGTGGAAGGTACTCAAACCTGTACATATAAAAAACCAACATATTTGAGTAGCTTCATAAACCAGCTACAAAAACTATCCAAAAAGCTGCTGCAGTGTGCAAACAATTGTCCAAATTGTCCTACAAACTAGAATATATCAAATTTGAATTGTTGCTAAAAGCCTAAAATTTAGCCTTGCCAACTTCAGGATGCATTGACTTCAATCGATCATTGAATACTTCAAGGCCTTTCCTTGGTGACAAAGGAGCAACATTTGGTACATGACGCTTGGATAATGCTTGAACTTGACTTCATGAACAATTATACCTTATATTTAGGCCTTTTTTTTTTTTTTTACAAATGGGCTGCGTTGCTGCTCCGAAAAATTCTCTAGTGCCTGGCTTTTCATAAGAGGCCACAATACTTCAGCTCACACAGTAAGACAAATTGTATTAAAAATAGCTTTGCCCCAAAAAGTTTTCTAAATCCATAGATTCAAATGAATAAAAGATTTTATATTCAAGGCCCAAATCTCATGTAATAACAATTATTGGAATGTTTAAACAAGATTTGCAGTGCTGATTACCAAAACCAAGTTAATGGAAACCAAAAATAATATTAAATGTTTTGTATATATTAGAGCAGAAGAATTTGCAATTCACCACTCTTCAGTATGGAAGAGGACTAATCCGAAGCTATTGTTAAGTAGCAAAGCCAATATGTTATTACCATTTAGTAATCTAGTAAACTTTGGATGTATTATCTAATTTTCTGCTACATGGAAGGGAACAGTGCAAACATTCATTTATTAAGTTGCATTTTCTCAAATACCTCATTTGCAGAATTATCAAACACATGAACGCAAGAAAATAAAAGAAAAAAATGTTATGCTCTCACAAAGACCTCATTCAAGTCAAGCCAAGGTTCAATATAGACTATCCACTTTGCCCTTTTCTAAACCCCCTTCCCATAGCTCCAGGAAAACCACATAGCTAAAACAATACCACCACAAATGACATCATCCACCAGAAGTGTGAGCGTAAGCCAACAGAGAATTAAAGGCAAACAACAAAGTAGTTTCACAAATACTTTACAGACAATATTTCAACTTTCAAGAGATCAATCATATGGACTGACTGACTTAGCCTATCAATTTGACTTTCCATTTAAAATTTTACAAAGACTCAGTCAAAACTTATATTACCACAGCCATAAAACAAATACCCGTATCTCTAGTCCACAGCCAAGGAAAAAAAAAAAAAAAAACCTCCAATTGACCTTTCTATAGTCATCTATAAACGATTCTAAAGCCATAAAATTTCCAACTTATGCAAAACTTTCATCATCTTTTACAAATTTCATTTCTATTATCGTTCATAGGTGACTACAGTACTAAGAAACAAGGTGAAAGACTGGAAAAACACACACACGAACAAACCTTGATGATAAAATGGATTTGCTTGTTAGAGAGAATGAAATCAAGGTAGTGATTTTCATAATGGCAGGGCGGGGGAGCAGAGACTTTTGGCGGGACTGTGGCTGTGTCAGACTAGAAGAAAGCTATAAGAAAGTGATTTTCATTTTTATGTCTCAGAGGAGAAATAAAATTTGAGAAACAAGTGGTGGATTGATATTTGGATTTTGAAATTGAGACGGGTTTCGAAAATTTTTGAAAACAGCTGGCTAACGCTTAATGTTAAATGGAAGACCAGCACACTGATGTCATTTAGCTTTGGTTGCTGAGCTGGATAATTTAAATTATATCAGCATTTTTATCTAACCTATGTTGTTCTTATTGGTTGGGACTATAAGGTCAGCTTGGTGACCTTATAGTCCGGAACTAGGTAAGAATTTCCCATCATAATAATAGGTTAATAGTTTAAGCCACGCTTCCTTAAAACACGAATATAGCCTGCGTATAGCTGTGTTTTTGTAAATGCAGCTAAAAAAGATATAGTTATAGCGTTTTGTAGTGATGGTTGTGATAAAACTGGGAATGGTGGAGTTGGTGCCCTTGGGACTTTGAATAGATTGCTGACAGCCCTGACGTACTTGAGGTGCATCAGAACAGATATATCGCTTAACATATAAGATCTTCGTCCTCTACAGTCTTCATCATAGTTCCAAAAAGAATCGAAGATCGATGCTGTGTCTTTTCTCCAAAATGCCGTGCAATCAATCAATAGCCTTCCGCCTCCTCATAACAGACATGAAGAAAATAATGATGTACGTATGCTTTTAATTTAATTTATTTGGATCCGACAAACGCAAGGTATTACACCGTATCCATTTTAACCACATCAACCTTTTTTTTTGTTTAATTCAATGTTGAGATTGAAGGTTTTTTTTTCTTTTTTTATTTTGGTATCAACTATCAACCATTTAAAGATATGAGTAATGCACCTGTTCTCAGTACATAAATACTAATGCTCAAAAATTAGACATGTCTAAACGGGCTGGAATATGCTGACCCAACCCAACTTGAATTTTTTGACTCTAAACAAAAATGGATTGACTTGTGTCTTGACCTAATTTTTTGCTGGTCAACCCATGACACGGCCAATGACCCAAAATTTTTTTACATACCTTTTTTTGTGTAAAGAATTAAAAACAATATTGATTTAATTAATTGTTTGTTGTGATTTTTAAGAAAACAATTAAGACATTTACATAACTACGTACAAATGTATTGAAAGATGGATGATTAAGGCATATTGTAATAAGTAAAATATTTTTAGATATCCATAGCAAAGTACATGCCGAAATAATCGGATTATAGTAGAGTTAAAAACATATATTTAAAATTGTTGAGACGTGTGAAAAATATTAATAGTATGAAAAATGTGAAGCTAAAGTATCCATAAAATTAGCATAAATTATGAATGCTTAGGCTTATATTTTTAATAATTCATGTCTAAAATAAACGGTTTTTCATTTGTGATATTTCCTAGAGAAAACAATCAAGATCTAATGTATCTTCTCAACTTAAAATAAAGTTCCAACCAAATTGATAATAAATTATAAAATTAATTTTCAATATTGTAAATTTCTTATATGTTTTTATTCTTTGTCAAATGAGTTATCCAATAAGTTATTTGTAATTTTTTTTTAAATGTTTTGAGGTGTTGATATTGTGTAGAAATAAAACTTGTGTATTTGTTTTACTTGTCTTTGTGCTATTTTGTTTGGTTAGTAATGTTGGGATTTGTATAATTTTAAAATTATTGAAAAAAATATTAATTTGTTTAGTTGAGCTCACTCTTGATATGAGTGGTGAATTCAAAGTAATGCATTTTACATCAAGTAATTTGTTGTGTGACTTTCATGTGAAAATACAGGTTAATCTGACCTGGCCCGTTTTTTAACTCGCTTAAAATTACTCTTTTTGACTTAAAACCCGATTGACCTGACCCGATTTGCTTGCTTGCCACGTCTACCAAAAACTATAGTGGGATCCAATGCTCGAAATTATCGTGGAAACGAGAGAGCAGCTAGTGCTTCCCACTGTAAGTTCTAGCAATAGGAGCTCTCTAATGGCTGGGTTAGGAACCAAATGTACCCCCCCTCCCCCCATTTTTTTTTAACTCCTCCTTTTCGCCCAGAGTTGTAAAACCCTAGATGTTGCTTTGCTCTAAAAACTTTAGCTATCTTTAAGCAACTTTAACCCCATCATCAAACTAATTGCACTAACCATGATTTCAGAAGACTATACTCTTCCAGTCTCTCTTAAATTGTTAAATAATGCTACTTAGCTTAAAATTTGTTTAATGTATGTAACAAGCAATTAGCATTTGCATTAGCATCAAGTGTGCCAAATGCTAATTTTTATCATTTAGCACATAAAATACCAAAAACCAAATTTCATGAGATGTGTCAAATCCAAGGAAGTCAATACCGTACTGGAAGCTGTACCGGTTTGGCCAACTGTACGATATATTTCGGATACAGTTAATACTGGTGTACCGTTTCAAGTTTACCGCTATTTTTTCTATTTATAAAATATATATATATATATATATATATATATATATATATATGTATATATGTATATATGTATGTGTGCGTGTATATATATATATATATATATATGTATATATGTATATATGTATGTGTGCGTGTATATATATATATATATATATATATATAAATATATATATATTTTATAATAAATATAAAAGTTTACCATAAAACATTTCCTCAATTCAAAACTAATTATTCATGGTTTTAAACTTTAATATCAATTAAAAGAAAAAAGAAAAAAAAAACACAATATAAAAAATAGAAAGCTTAAAAGTTACCATTGCATACTAAAAAAACAAATAATACTAATAATTTAATGCAAATAAGTTACTATTCTGCCATAACAAAAATTCAAAAAAAAAAAAAAAAAACTTTTTTCTATACTAGTCGATACGCTCAGTACCAGTCGGTATTGCCCGAAATTGGCCGGTACGGCCAGTACATGGCTGGTACACCCGATATTTTTTTGATATGAAACAGGGGGGTTATGTAACGGTTTGCTTGCCAGTACGTTATATATTGGCCGTATCGGCCGGTATGGTACGGAATCGACTCCTTTGGTCAAATCCCAATTTTTTAAAAAGGGTATTGTAGCATGTTGTAAACAAAATTTATTTTATTTTATTTCTTTAATACAAGATAGAGAAGAGAGAGAGGTTTTAGGTTTAGAGAAATTAAATGATTTTTTATTTTTTATTTATATTATTTTAATGTGTTGTAATGTTAAAATACAACATTGGTGTAAGGTGTATTATCAAATGCTATATTTGTTATTTATATTATATTAGCATTTGGCATAATACAACTGATGTTAGTACTCTAATTATTTTTAGAGATTATTCTAATTTAAAAAAAAAAATACTTTTTACATTTTTATTAACATTTATCTTAACCAGGAGTAATCGTAATTGTTAAAGCAACTATATTTTTAACTATACTACTACCACTAATCGGAACACTTAGTGCTAACCCAAATTTCAAGTAGAACCGTAGGACCATGCATGAAAAGAGCCAGCTTGTTTATAAAATATAGGATTATTCCAATTCTTAATCCGAGACTAGGTTTGTATATTTAATTCATTTTTATTTATTTAAAATAAATTAAGTATTAATCCAACAATTGAACAGATGAATCATATATCATACCACTTCCTTAAAGGTTCAGTTTTGATAACTATAGGACTCACCAAAAGCCTTATGGCTTAGTGCATCGCTCACTTTTATTTTTAAGGAGAATCAGAGTTCGAAAGTTCTCTCCACCGATTGTTTTATATTAGGAAAAGATTGAATTTAAGTAAAAGATTAATGTAATTAAAAGGATACCAATTTGGGGTAATCTAGTTTGCTCAGCCAGCTTCATTTTTCTTTTCTAGAAGAAATGATCCATTTGGAATTTTAAATGAAGTTAGATGTTAAGTAATTAGACCAAGAATTAAGGTAAATATTGTATATTATTTAGGTGTTCTTACTTGGGCTTGTGGCTCGGACATGACCTGCTCATGGGCATGTGGATTTCGCAAGTGCTCCAAGCCCACTTTTGCAAATTCCTCCTCTCGGGCCCCTGTGTCAGCTCTAAAAAGGTCCCCATTTGCCTCCCGGCTATACTCTTTCAAAACTCCCATTAATTTTATATGGGCTTGGACCAAATAAAATAAAAGACTAACCATCCACAAACACCTTAAAGAGTACCGGTACTAGCCATAGTATATAATAGTAAATTTTTTGGGAAGCCGATAAACTTACAGTCCAAAACCTTTGACGACTCTTTACTAAATTTCCTGTTAGACATACTAAGTGAGTGTATATTGTATTTTACTTTAAAAAATGTATATGAGAGGTTTTATATAGGAGGCATATGTGTACAGTACAAGTACAAATATAGTACAAGTATGTGTGCTATACAAGTAATCTACGTGGGCCTAAAGCCCATAACACTATATACGTTAACAACTCCCCTCAAACTCAAAGTGGGTGTGAGACCAACTTGAGGTTGTCAACCAAATCACGAAGATGTCCATTAGGATGTGACTTAGTGAAGATATCTGCAAGTTGATCTTTAAAGGAGACTGAGAAGAACTTGAGAGCACTATGGACAAGATGATAACGGATAAAATGATAATCAATCTTGATGTGTTTAGTCCGTTCATAGAAGACATCATTGTGAGCAATATGAATGACACTCTGATTGTCATAATAAAGAGGAGTAGCAAAGAACGTGGACACACCTAAGTCTTTGAGAAGCCATCGTAGCTAAAGGAGTTCAGATGTGGTATCAGTATGGGCATGATATTTTGCTTTAGTACTAGAGCGGGCCACATGAGTTTGTTTTTTACTTCACTTAAAAATTAAAGAAGAACCAAGAAGAAAGTAATAACTAGTGGTGAACCTGCAATCAGCGGGATCTCCTGTCCAATCAGCATAAGAAAATGCACGAGAACAAGAGGAGACTGAGTAGAGTAGAAAAGACCATGGAAGAGAGTGCTTTTTAGGTATCGAAGAATGTACATAACAGTAGCATAGTGAGTCGATTGTGAAGCAGACAGATACTGGCTCACTTGGTGAATAACATAGGAAATGTCTGGACAAGTGATAGTAAGATAAATTAGGCTACCAACCAAGCTTCTGTAAAGAGAGAGATTAGACAATGATTTCTCTCCTGAGGGAGTCGGGTGTGTATTAAGCTCAACTGGACTGTCAACAGTTTTGTTATCAATAAGTCCAACTCGAGAAAAGAGTTTAGAGGCATACTTGGCTTGAGTAATATAAAGGCCATCTATAGAATGAATGATTTCAAGACCCAAGAAGTAGCTGAGATGTCCAAGATTTTTCATCTCAAACTGCTGACTAAGAAAATCCTTACATTCTTGAATGCCACTGAGGTCATCACCAATTATGATTATATCATCCATATACAGGAGAAGTAAAATAATGCCTTTATCAGTGCGACAAAGAAATAAGACAGAATCATAATGACTGGCCATGTAACCCAAGCGAGAGATGGTAAAACTAAATTTGGCAAACCAAGCTCGTGGAGCTTGTTTAAGGCCATATAGTGCATGTCGAAGGTGACAAACCTTGTTTGATTCAATAGAGAGACCAGGAAGAGGTTGCATATAGACTTCTTCACTTAAATCCCTATTAAGGAATGCATTTTTGACATCCATTTGAAAAAGGTCCCATTTATTAGGAGTAGCAACAGCTAAGAGGGTACGAACAGATGAGATATGAGCAACCAGAGGAAATGTCTCTTCATAATCAATCCCATACTCCTATGTAAAACCTTTTGTAACAAGATGAGTTTTGTAGCACTTAATGGACCCATCAAAGCAAGTTTTAATCTTGTAGATCCACTTACAACCAACCACAGATTTCCCAGGGAAGAGAGTCACCAAATCCCAAGTATGGTTTTTAGATAATGCATCAAGTTCTTCTTTCATTACAATCTGCCATAAAGGGTTAGTGGAAGCCTCACAATAGGTGTGAGGCTCATGCAGTGTAGCAAGGGCAGTGTAATAATGATAGTCAAATAAATGTGCAGGAATGAATCTTACCCGAGTTGAATGACGAGGTGGAATGTCTTGTGCAAGATCTTTAGGCAGAGCAAGAGTAGGGGACCCAAGCTCAGGGTTGGGTAGCTTGTCTTCGACTTGTTCATCTTCCACTTGTTCATTAAAGGGTGAACTAGGAAAGGGATCAAGGATATCTAGTGGTTGGACAGAGAAGTCTACAGGAGAATCAGGATCAGCTACAAGAGGATCAAGAGCAGCTATAGGGGGATTAGGAGCAACTACAGAAGGAATATGTGCCTCATCTAGAAAAAGATCTAAGATAAAGGAGGAAGATAGAGAGGCACGGAAGTGAGAGAGCTCGACAAAGGAGCGATGTTCCCAAAAGACAACATTATGAGAGATACGAAGATGATGAGAGACAGGATCATAACACCGATACCCCTTTTGAGTTTCGCTATAACTAAGAAAACAACAAAACCTTGACTGAGGCTTAAGTTTGTTATACTCATGTGGTTGAAGAAGAACGAAACAAGTAGAACTGAAGGAGCGAATGTGATGATAGTCTGGAGGTGACCCAAAAAGATGCTCATATGGAATTTGATTTTGGATAATTGGACTTGAAATACAATAAATAGCATGAACAACATGAGGAGCAGCTTAGATCCAAAAAGGACCAGGAACTTTGGCAGAGAGAAGGAGAGTACGAACAGTGTCAAGAACATGACGAAGTTTTCATTTGGCTCTACCATTTTGCTGAGAGGTACTTGGACAAGTTAGTTGATGAACAGTGCCATAGGAATGCAAAACAGCTTGGAAAGCATATTGAGTATATTCAAGAGCATTATCAGATCAAAAAATTTTGATGCGTTTAGAAAACTGAGTTTCAACCACTTTTACAAAATTAGAATATACTTGCAATAATTTAGAATGATGTTTCATATTAAAAATTCAGCTATAGTGAGAGTAATCATCAACAAAGACAACAAAATATCGAGACCCACCAATACTAGAGGTAGAGGAAGGGCCCCAAACATCAGAATGAATAAGATCAAAGATGTCAATGGATATTGATTTACTAGTATTGAAAAGCAAAACTGGTTTTTTCCTAGCTGACATGAAATACAATCAAAATTTTCTGTAGACATTAAACCTAACAAACCTCTAGAAGCCAATTGTTGTACCTAAGAGAAAAATGTGTGACCAAGTCGAGCATGCCAAAGTATAAGGGAAGGAATTAAAGAAACTGCAGCAGCTATAGCAATAGAAACAGGAGTAACAAGTGGAAGACGAAGGTTGTCCACGGGAAACATACACCCAACTCTAGGACCGGTCTCAGGCTCCTGTCCCATCCTCAAATCGTGCACAATGCACCCAGAATAATCAAAGATAATGCGATAACCTAACTTAGCTAATTGTCTCACAGAAAATAAATTGCAAGGAAGGTCAGGAACATTAAAGACCCTAGGAATCAAGAGGTTGGAGGTCGAAACGGAACTTATATTATGACTAGACGTTGTGGAACCATTTGGATATACGAATATTAAGAGGGTGTGGTGTAGGTTTAAGTTCAAAAAATAAGGACAAGTGAGGTGTCATGTGATTGCAACAGGCAGAATCCATAAGCCAAGAGGAAGGAGACATACCAGATAAAGCTGAGAGAGAAGAGGAATAGGATGCATTACTAACCATATGAATGACATTAGCGATGATGTTTTTAAGGTCATCTGTGGACATGGTGAAAGTGTGTCTTAAAGACTTAGACTGTGTAGAGACGGGAGCTATTGGTTGGACACTCTTAGTGTTAGCAATAGTAGCAGTAGAAATTGAAACAGCTGATTTGTTGCGATGATAGCAAGTCTTAATATTGTGGCCAAAACGTTTGCAAAAATTGTAAAAACGTTTACTAGATTGTTAGCGACGATTATTGTAACAAGAAGAAGCCTTGTCCTTATTATTCATTTAGAAGCAAAATATGCAAAAATGGACAACAAAAATGAAATTTAAGCATGGGTAAGGAGCATCTGATTGCAAAAGAGTCAACTCTAGACAGTCAACTCTGTTGAAGTCAAAGTCAAAGTCAACACTGGAGATGACATCAGCAATGACGCAAGTTGATGACGTCAGAGGATGATGCAACTAGTGCTGATGTGGCATAATGTCGCCAGCAAGTGCAATTCAGGCATGTGATAGTGCGTGAAGGCACGTGGAAGAATATGGCAGCGCGTGAAGCACCTGGCTAAACTCACCGAAAATTTGGCCGCTGCATGAGGTTGTGTGGATGGTCATATGGTGACTTTTTCGGCGATGTTGAGTAGATTGTTTGACGAGTTACACACTAATATGATTTGTGTCTTAGTCAGAGGTCAAAAATGATAGATCCGACAAAGGCAGTGGTCTTGGCGGTGAAGATTGAGCTTCTGGCAACAGAGATTCAACCCCGAGACCTCTGATGGCGGCAAGGCAATTAGGAGAGGCACTAAAAGGCTTACTGGTCGAAGAAGTTGAGGTAGCAGAAATTACCGACAAAGACGAGAGTGCAAAACACAAAAAAGTTAGAGCTATAACTTTGATATCATGTTAGAAATACTAAATGAATGTATATTGTATTTCACTGTAAAGAATGTACATGAGAGCCTTTATATAAGAGGTATATATGTGCAGTACAAGTAAAAGTATAGTATAAGTATGTGTGCTATATAAGTAATCTAGGTGGGCCTAAAGCCCACAACACTATACACGTTAACATTTCCACCATTCGGCTTTAGAGCATTGGCATCGGTTCATGCAAAATTTTATATCTATTTTGACATAAGATCTTCCTTTTTTTTATTATTTTTTTTTCTCAAAACACCACAGATCAGATTATTTATTTTACATTACAATTTATCAATTTTTTTTTATTGTTTCTCGTTTTTCACACATAACAATCATCATCTATTCTCTTCTTTCATTTTCAAGATGTGTAAAGAAATAATAAACAATTAAATAAAAAATGAATAATGTCAATATAAATTTACATAATTATTGTAATAAACTTATAAACTAACACAATTTTATCAATACTGATATGATCCATTAAAAAAAAACTGGAAAGTGTCCTTCACTCAATGACTAGTGATCAACAGTAAATATTGAAAGACGGGCGAAAAGAGAAAAGTTAGCATAGAAAATTTTATTTTTTATTTATTTTATTATATATATTTTTTTTCTAGAAAGTTTCTTGGACATGACTCGTGAGTCGTCAGGATACCCACTCAATAACTGGTGGTCAACAGTAAATATTGAAAGAGAGGGGTGAAAAGAGAGAAGTCAGCATAGGAAATTTTTTTGGTTTTTTATTTTTTCGTAGAAAGTTTCTTGGACATGATTCGTTGAGTCGTGAGGATACCTGCAGGAATAAGCTTCCCACTCGAATATTCTCTTTTCCACAATGCGCTTATAAATATGTGTAAGCCAATGCCTTTGGATTACAGCGCCAATCCTATCATAATACAAAACCAGAGCTCATAGTGCATACACATTCATTCCCTCACAAATGGGTTACAGGGCCTTGGAGCTTGTAATTCAATCAGCCCAGGGATTGAGGAACGTACATCATGCACCTCAACTCAGAAAAACGAACCCTTTCGCCCTTGTTTCCATTCGCGACAACAACAATAACCTCCATTCCTCTGAGGAACAAACACCAATTGACTCAGAAGGTAATACAAACCCCAAATGGAACTTCCACGTTACCTTTACCATCGACATCACGAGGGTCAGGGAGAACCACCTTGCTCTGGTTGTTAAGCTCAAGTCACGTCGAATAACTGGTAACAGAGATGTCGGTGAAGTCCGTGTGCTGATCACTGAACTGGAAGGTTTCGGTGATGCGAAGGCAGTAGCTGAAAGACATGTGAGCAAAAATGTGGTGAACTTAGATGGGACGTCCAAGCAAGGAGAAGGAACACTAAATTTTTCTTATAAGTTTGGAAATACTGTCCAACACCCACCTGCTTCAACGGTGAATATTGGGAACTCTGCGACACCGAATGGGCAACGGAGGCCTGGTACTGTTAGACGCTTGGTGGATAAGTTTATAGATGAATTAGGCACGGCACTGGCTGATGTGGCTACCACGGCAGCGGTAGGTGCGGTTTTCTCTGGTTTAAACTCATCCGGTGGTGACTCGTCCGGTGCTGACCCATCCGGTGATGATTACTAACGGAGAAGCAGCCTACTGAAGCTGGGTTTGATCAAGAAAATTTGGGAACTGAACGGTAAATATATATTGGAAAGTGGATTATCTTTTGTTATGCGGTAGTTGATGCGCTATTTAATTTCGTGTTGTAATAATGACTGGGGCACAATTTTACAAGGGAACTGCAGCAGCAATATTTTACAAGGAACTCCTAATTTTAATTAGTCACAATTTCAAACTTTAAAATTGGGATTTAAAGTTAAGTTCCCTTGTAAATTGTATTTTGTGTAAAAAAAGGACACTACTCTTCTCAAAATGTTTTTTTTTTTTTGGACAGAAAAAGGTAGTAAAATGTTTTGTAATAAGCAAGTTATTGCAGGGAGTTCTTAGTGTAATAGACTAGTGTTATTGTGTTGTTTTGTGCTTACAGCCTTTCTACTTATGTGTGACTTTATTTATATAAACTATCAATTATCTTAAAGTTACATTGTGTGTATCAATCTTTCTATTATTGTTTATTTTTGTTTGGGGATAATTTTAGTTGTTTTGCATGCCCGCTATTTATTGATTCTAAGAAATGTACCTTTTAGTTTCATTCGGTTCAGTTGCACCAATATTCTCAAAACTATTCTTCAGAGACGTTAGTTCCATTTTTGAAAGTGGATGTATAATATCGATTAAGATAACTATTAAATGAAAACTTTTTTTTTTCTTTTTTTTCTTTTTCTTTTTAGTGAAGAGGACTTCTATATATAAAAAGCGCGAATGCGCTAAAGCAACAATAAACAACTACAGTAATTTGGTTTATTGAGTTTGCACTGTTTTGCTACCTATTTTTTTTTTCAACAGTAAAAAAACTACAGTAATTTGGTACTTTGTATTTTTTTTTTTTTGGGTAATAGTTTCTGGTCCACTTTTTTAATATTATATATATATATATATATATATATATATATATTGTAGGGGCACCTTTTTCGGAGGTGGGCCCCCGACAATGAATTTGTAGAGAGTGGGGCAAAGGGTTTGGCTCCGGCCGGCCCCTCGCCGGTCTTCTTTGAACTTCTGGTTTATTGCTCTACGCCTGGGGTTGCTCATCGGCTGGCGTCCGAGGAGGCCCCCCCTTCACAAGGGAGGTTCTTCGCCTTATATACGCCCTTTAGCTCGATCCTGGCCTTACAGCTGTTGGCCATCCGGGCTACTGGTTCAGGACTTGTCCCATCAGACATGTTCCTCACCATACTGGGGGTTGCTGCCTCCAAGGTTTCTCAGTGAAGGGTCTTGTCATCATTAATGCAGCCTGGAGGATCAGGCATACTCGTTAGGTGGGGATGTGACCACCTATTCTGGGTCTGCCCCCTACCTGGATTAGACTAGGTGTGCCGAGGAGGAGTGTATCCTCGGCTCGGGTCAGAGAAGAGCTAAAACCCTTAGGCCGACCATCCAGGGTGATTGCCCTCCTCGGCTTGGGCCTTGGGCTAGCCTAAAGGTGGGCCGGGGGTTCTAGGCCCTCGGGCCCCACAATAGCCCCTCAAAACCCTGCTGCACGTATCCTCGGACGGGGAGGAGGGTTTTGCAAACCTCGGCCCCTATGGTCCGGAAGGCCTTCAGTCGGCCGGTTCTTTCTTGAGTGGTTGGATTGACCCTTAGGTTCTTCAATAGGTAGTTAGTTTCTTCACAGGAATAGGTCTTTGTACCGAGCAGTACCTTGGCTCCGTCGTAAATAGATAGCTCCCCGTAGGCTTGAGTCCGTAGACCATGCAAGACCTAGGTACAGTTGCTGCCTTAAGTACGAGTGGCCAGCTCCCCGTAGGCTTGAGTCCGAGGACCATGCAAGTCCTAGGTACAATTGCTGCCATCGTTTCCAAGTGGCTAGCTCCCCATAGGCTTGAGTCCGTAGACCATGCAAGACCTAGGTACAGTTGCTGCCTTAAGTACGAGTAGCCAGCTCCCCGTAGGCTTGAGTCCAAGGACCATGCAAGTCCTAGGTACAATTGCTGCCATCGTTTCCAAGTGGCTAGCTCTCCATAGGCTTGAGTTCGTAGACCATGCAAGACCTAGGTACAGTTGCTGCCTTAAGTACGAGTGGCCAGCTCCCCGTAGGCTTGAGTCCGAGGACCATGCAAGTCCTAGGTACAATTGCTGCCATCGTTTCCAAGTGGCTCCGAGCATGAGGACACAGTGTTCACCTCTTTGGGCAACTCAGTCTCACGTCAGGTAGAAGTCCTTCCCCTTAGCCCCTTGCAGGATGCTGGAGCAAGAGTCGTTGTACCATTACTGCACAGTTGCCTCCAATAGGAATTTGTCCTCGGATCCGAGGACCTTGTTTTTGGTGTGAGGACGTCCACAGGTCTTTTCCTGTGAGCTGTTTTTCCTCGGGTCGGATTATGACTTCGCACGTGGGGCTGATCCTGCTTCTGGTTCGTGTTCCTCATCTTTCTGGTTTACGAGGCGTCGCTTTGCCTTCCGCGCTTCCTGTTTGACGCTTCGGTGCCCGTAACGTGCCTCCATTAATGCCCTCGTGAATTAACACGAATCAGGCAGTTGGCAATCCCCTTGGAGTTGGGTGGGAATTAATTCCCTTTGACAATTTCCCCTTCGAATTCCGCGCGGTTCAACTCCCGCTGGTTTTCACCCTCCATAAAAGGCGTTCTGGGGGGAGTGTTTTTCCTCATTCCATGAATTCTCACCCACGAACAGACACATACACTTTCACCTTCCTGAGCCCCTTTGATACCGCCACCAGGGTTGTGACCGCAGTTAGGAGACCTGGAGTTAAGGGCCGCCGTGGCCGCAGCCCCCACTGGGCTGCCGGCGCGACTGAGTTTAGGCGTAACACTGGCAGGGCCTCGTATGGTGGCCAGGGGGGATGTCATTGAAGTACCTAATGTCCCTCTGCAGAGCGCACCTCCGACGAAGGAGGCACGTGGACTCCCGTCACGGCTGGTGCCCGAGTATTGCCGTCTCCGACGGTCAATGCTCGTGCAGTTCGGAGGGGGTCGAGGAAGCATCATGAGGGAGGGTGTTCCGGGGTCTCGGGGTCGACTCCTCACTTTGTTCAAGCTTTGGTTTGAAGGTGAGCCGGCCCCCAGCCCCAGTTCCCGTGCTTTTACCGTCCAGTTCACCCATTCTCTGGACGCCGGTAAAAGCACGGGTTGACACTTCCCTCATTCCTGATATTAATTCTTTGCGAGCCTCTTGCCCGGCCAGTTCCAACACCGGTCCGCCTGGGCCTCTGATTGTAGGATTAGTTGGTAGGAATTTTTGTAAAACATGCCTGTCTGAGCCTCTGATTGTATTTGTAGCTTTTCTTTTATGAAATAATGAGGATTGTTGTACTTGTAATCTTTTGTAATCTTTTCTAAAATAATAAAGAACTTTCCCTTTATTTGTTGTTGAACTTTCTTTTCGTACTGCATTTCTTCTCTTCTTCTCTTCTTTTTTCTTTCTTTTTTTTTGCACCGCCAATTTTTGAGTAATAACTGCTTTAGAACGATCGCCGGTTGCGCCGGCCGGCGCACTAACCCTTCCCACAGACGGCGCCAATTGTAGGGGCACCTTTTTCGGAAGTGGGCCCCCGACAATGAATTTGTAGAGAGTGGGGCAAAGGGTTTGGCTCCTGCCGGCCCCTCGCCGGTCTTCTTTGAACTTCTGGTTTATTGCTCTACGCCTGGGGTTGCTCCTCGGCTGGCGTCCGAGGAGGCCCCCCCTTCACAAGGGGGGTTCTTCGCCTTATATACGCCCTTTAGCTCGATCCTGGCCTTACAGCTGTTGGCCATCCGGGCTACTGGTTCAGGACTTGTCCCATCAGACAGGTTCCTCACCATACTGGGGGTTGCTGCCTCCAAGGTTTCTCAGTGAAGGGTCTTGTCATCATTAATGCAGCCTGGAGGATCAGGCATACTCATTAGGTGGGGATGTGACCACCTATTCTGGGTCTGCCCCCTACCTGGATTAGACTAGGTGTGCCGAGGAGGAGTGTATCCTCGGCTCGGGTCAGAGAAGAGCTAAAACCCTTAGGCCGACCATCCGGGGTGATTGCCCTCCTCGGCTTGGGCCGTGGGCCAGCCTAAAGGTGGGCCGGGGGTTCTGGGCCCTCGGGCCCCACACACACACACACACACATATATATATATATATATATATATATTTTAAGAGCTGTTAGTTAACAGAATAAATTGTCACAATATTTTTATAATTGTTCAGGTGTTAATTTCTTACAGGTCAAAATAAAATATTATACTAGAACCAAGCACAATTAAAAATAAAGATATATTGTGAAAAAAGAAGTGTTACATTCATAACGTTTTTTATGACACTTTCAAAACAAAAGTGTGAATGTGTAAAACTATGTAGTAGCTACGTTTATTTTTTTTTGTCGGTTCAATTTGCACAGTTCACTGGCCTTCTTCTTTTTTTTCGGTAATATTGCTTAGTCAACTCTTTTTTTTTTTTTTTTTTAATATATAAAGTTGTTAGTTAACATAACAAATTGTCATAATATTTTCATAATTTTTGAAATATTAATTCCTTGTAGGTCAAAATAAAATATCATACTGGAACTAATAACAACTAAAAATAAAGGCATTGTTATATTAACACAGCAAATTTCACAATATTTTTACAATTATTGAGGTTTCAATTTCTTATAAGTAGAAATAAAATAATAAAATATAAGATTGTGACAAATTACAATTGAAAATAAATGTTTTGTAGAAATGTTGTAACACTTATTGTGTTAATGTGTAAAATCTACTATAGTAGCTACAGTACTTTTTGATTTATTCAATATGTACTATTCATCACTTCATTAGCCTTTTTTTTTTTTTTTTTTTTTTTTTTCAATCATCAGTTTGTGCTCTTTTTTTGTAATATTAATATGAGTTGACATATATATTAATTGTTATACTGACACAACAAATTTCACAATATACAATTATTGAGGTGTCAATTTTTATACACCGAAATAAAATCATAAAATATGAGACTATAATTGACCACAACTGAAAATAAATATTTTGTGAAAAGTCCACAACATTTTCACATTAATTTTACAACAAATCATAGGTAGTAAACTACTATTAATGATGGATAAAAAAGTGATATCAATTGTGGGTCCATTTTAAAATTAGTAACAACTGGCTATCTAGAACTTGTTATGAAAATATTATAGAGATAACATAAAATAAATAATTTATCAAACTGAAACTTACCATGACTGAAAATAAAGATGTGAAAATATTGTGACATTTTGTTATGTTTCTAAACTTTTTTTTTGGTTTAGTCAAATTTTGTGAGCAAAAATTCACTATTTTATGCATAATTTTCTTCTGGTAATAAATAAAAGGCAAAAAAAGAATCATCAACCATCAAATAACTAAACAGAAATTGAAGTTGTGGGGCCCGAGGGCCCAAAACCCCCGACCCACCTTTAGGCTGGCCCAGGGCCCAAGCCGAGGAGGGCAATCTCCCCAGATGGTCGGCTTAAAGGTTTTAGTTCTTCCAAGACCCAAGCCGAGGACACACCCCTCCTCGGCACACCTAGTCTAATCTAAGTAGGGGACAGACCCAGAGTAGGTGGTCACATCCACACTTGACGATTCTGCCTGGCCCTCCAAGCTCCATTAATGATGACAAGACCCTTTACTGAGAAACCTTGGAGGCAGCAACCCCCAGTATGGGAAGGAACCTGTCTGATGGGACAAGTCCTGAACCATTAGCCCGGATGGCCAACAGCTGTAAGGCCAGGATCGAGCTAAAGGGCGTATATAAGGCGAAGAACCCCCCTTGTGAAGGGGGGGCCTCCTCGGACGCCAGCCGAGGAGCAACCCCAGGCGTGGAGCAATAAACTAGAAGTTTAAAGAAGACCGGCGAGGGGCCGGCCGGAGCCAAACCCTTTGCCCCACTCTCTACAAATTCATTGTCGGGGGCCCACCTCCGAAAAAGGAGCCCCTACAGAAGTAAAATAGAAACGAAAACTGAATAGAAAAAAAAAATGGTAAAGTAGATATCAAGAGAGTTAGTATGAGGCTGTGAGAGGACTTGCTAACTGATGAGGTCTTTTAGAAGGTTGGTAGAAAGTTTAATGTCGGAAAATAATGCAATTGAAAAGTAAAATAGAAGGTGATTAGAGAGTAGAACCTTTAATGGGACAGTGACACATGGGGCCGGGTAGTTTTATTTTGGGACTGCTTTTACAAAAGTTTTGCTCTTTTTTTATTTGGTTTATATCCGGTACTTTTTTTTAATTGGATGTTTTTTTTAATATACAGTGGTCAATGATAGTGAGTTTTAATTTTTACATTTTAAATGAGACAATGACATATGGAGCCAGGCAATTTTATTTGTGGGGTGCTTTCACAAAAGTTTTGCCCTTTTTTTATTTGGTTTATATCCAGTATTTTTTTAACGGGACATTTTTTTTTTTTTTTAAATATACAATGGCAAGTGGTAGTGGGTTTTATTTTTTACATTTTATTTAGTTAGTGAGTAATGTGACAATCTCTCATTAAAATAAAAGGAAATTCTAGTTTAAAAAAATACTAGAGGTAAGTTAAACCTTTTTTTTTTTTTTTACCAACAATAATATTTTTTGGAACCTGTACATGCAAGTATGCAACTAATTACTCAAGAATTGTTGGACATATTGTTTTGTATGGAAATGAACTGCATAGACTATAAATTGGCTTAATAAAAAAAACTGGAAAAAAAAATCATTAACCATAAAATAAATTAATAAATAAAAATTGAAGTAAAACAGAAATGAAAAAAATGAGAAGAAATGGAAGAGTAGAGAGATTGAAAAGCAAAAATGCTAGTACTACAACAAAACCTACAATTTGTCCTTATGAAAAATTGTGAGTGGTGAATTTTTGTAGATCCACAACTCTATCACTACAACTTATCGCGTACACAAATTACAATAAAGTTGTAGATTTTGCTATGGTTCCTATATTTACACTATTGAAGAGAGTTAGAGGCTATTTTGAAACCCACAAAACTGAGTGATATCACGCCGTTTCCATTACTCATGATCTAAAACTCATGGTCCCAACGAAAAAATCTTGTTTGGCTTGGTTTTTGAGTGATGTTTCCGTCACTCGAAACTTCAAAATTTTGAGTGAGGATGATGGAAACCAGAAACAAAAAATGGGAGTTTTCAAAAGTTCAAACTTAGTTTTCAATGACATATTGGTAAATAGAGTGACTTCGTGGACCCATTGACAGTGTATTGTCCCATCAAATTGAAGTCTGTTGATATTATCGTTGCTCTTCACTTCAGCTCTTTCCCAAATGTTTTCACAGAGTAAAGTTTCCCTCTTTCCCTCTTCAGCTCTTCCCCAATCTAGCCAAATACACCTCATTTTTTTGATAAGTAATAAAGCTTTGTTCTGTAGTGAGGATAGAGGCTCACTACATGTAAAGATGAGACTGTTCTCTTTAAAAACTTTAGTTAATTTAGTGAGACTAGTGCACGCTTGTTTCGATTGAGTTTAGATAAATGTTTATTGAAATATTAGGTGTGAGATTACAAAAAAAACTTGTTAGAGATAAGGTCTTTTGGTAGGTGGCTAGTAAAAAGAATGTTAAAAAAATGAAAAGGAGAAGTAATAAAAGGAAGCTAATGTTTAGTAAAACAAATACAAGTTGTAGGCTTGTGATGATGATGTGTTGGAGGAGGAAAGAAATTTTAATGAGACAATGACACATGGGTGGCTAGTTAATGCTTTACAAAAAATTCTTTAGGCCTATTTTTTTTTTTCTAGCTATAATGGTTTTTTTTTTTTTTAAACGAGGTTATAGCAAAACATGTCTTCACCCTAGGTGCACGCAAGTATGCAACTTACTCATGAAAAAATTGGCTTTTTATTTATTTTTTATTTTTTATTTTTTATACAAACATGTTGAAATGGAAAGTTTTCACTAATTCTTATTTAGGCTCACTACTGACATTATTTTTTTACTTACCACCACTAATTCTTTTTTCTTTTCTTTCTTAATATTTCCTTTGCATTCTGGCTGAATCTATAATTTCAAATGGTATTGACTGAAACTTGCCAAAACGCTTGAAATGATCCAAAAATGGGACAAAATTTCATCCAAGGTGGAATATGGGGGTTATTTTTTTGATTTGCATGCATACTAGTACAAGATTTTCTGTCTGTTCCAATAGGAATAGTATGGTCTTCAAAACTATTGCGATCAGTGTCTTGTAAATTGTAATTTATCCATATTTTGAACTATCTCATGAAAAATGTCTAGTGCACACATAGTACACATACTCTTCAAAAACAAAGGAAACTGTCATGGTTTTGAAAGGTGTGTAATTGACCCTCCCCTTCCTAGGATTCCCTCACAGGGTAGCTACATATTTCTAGATGGGAGAGAGAGAGACATGATTCTTTTTTCACTTATTGTAGGCTTTTGTCTTCTCTGGTTTTGCATAACTACAACAAAGCATATTTCCAGCGACAAAATTTTTGTCTCTAAAAGTTCATTTTTTCGTCGCTGAAAGTGTTTTTTGGTGACGAGATTGGTTTTGTCGTTAATACCCATTGCTAAAAGTCCTAGCAACAAAAAATTTTGTTGCCAAAAGGTCCGAGTAGTTGAAAAAAAAAAACTTTTGGCAATGAAACTATTTCATCACCAAAAGTTTTCCTTGCTGTTGGGTTCTAAGACTTTAGGTTTAAATGTATTAGAACTTCAATTTGTAATGTTGGCAAACCATGATTAAAATGTTTAGTCTTATTTTAGACTTGCTCAAAGTATTTGTAAAGTTGGAATTGAGTAATTGCAGAAAATTACTATTGTCTTTTTGCAAGGCTCAATCGATCAAAAATTAGACTCGATCGATCGAAACTTGGGCATAATGTTTTTCTGTAGAATTTTCCAACTCAGTCCAAGCTCGTTTGACATGTAGGGTTTTATGTTTTGCCTTAAGTATAAAAGAAAAAACTCTAGCCACATTTTTTTTTTTTTTGAGGTTGTTGTTTATGCTGTGTGTGTGAATATCTTGTGAGATCTAGAAGTGTTTGCCTTCACACATACTTAGGGTTTATCAAGAATCAAGATTATGTCAAGAGCTTGATGATCGATTTAGTTCTTGCATAAAGAGCTTAAAGAAACACAAGTGGGAGTACCTGTGGTTGCTGTGAATCCAAGAAAGAAGTAGTACGTGGACTCGGAGTTGTCACGTAGTCGTAGTAGTAAATTTCCTACTCAAGGTAGCAATAGGATATAAGTGGTCTAAGTCGCTATTGTGTAAACTTCCATTCTTTCATAGTTGATCTGTTTTACCTTGAGGATAGCTAGGTTAAATCCTCCCTAAGTTTTTTACTAGTTTGGTTTTCCTAGGTTATCATATCGTTATGTTATTTATTTTCTATACTGTTTCAATGATATGATTTACTTGTGTTAACCTAGATTTGAATAATTTATCTAATTTAATCACTTGGTGAAATAACTAGGTTAAACTATTTGTGTTTAAAGGGTCTAAAAATGAACAGAGTTGCTAAAATACTCCTCCAAGCATACATAGTGTGGTTACCCAATTCAGATAAAAGATAGTCCCCATTAGGAAAATATTATGCCTTGAAGACCTTGTGAACTAAAGAATTGGTATTCATTTGCAACCGCCAACCTTGCTTAGCCAAAAGAGTAAGATTGAATGCCTTTAGATCCTGAAAACCCAATCCTCCTTCGTCTTTAGATAAACACATTTTTCCCAACTTAGCCGAGCCATTTTATTTTTTTCATTAGCTTGACCCCATCAGAAGTTACGAACCATACTTGTCATCTCATCACACAGGGCGTTGGGAAGCTTGAAGACACTTATAGTATAAGTTGGAACAACCTGAGCAACAGTTTTGATTAATATCTCCTTACTAGCATTAGATAGCAATTTTTCTTTCTAACCGGACAGTTTATTAAAAAAAAAAATGATGAAATTTTAAGATTAATAAAAATGGGGAATTAAATTTTCAAATATTGATAGTTTTCACACACGCACAATAATAATATCCCTAGTGATTTTGAGGACTTGCTTATGCTAGAAGTCATCGCTCTATCCCATGTAGTATTTCCTCCACTTCCCTGATTAATTAAGGAATTCTCAAGAAATCTCTTTGTTGTTAAGCACTTAAGCATCTATAGTTGAATCAATTAGAATGTATAAAACCTGTTATAAGAGGTTTTTTTATTATTATTATTTTTTTTTAATTTGATAAGAACACTTCAAAAAATAAAAATTAACAAAAATGATAAAAATGAAAGAGAGGTGTAATCAAAAAGCAACTTCGTAAAGTTCACATATCCAAAACTTCAAAATTTCCTGCGTGATTAATTATAATACAAACTACAAATCATTCACTATTCAGAGAGGTACTCAAACAAAACTTTAGATTCCTCCAACATCGTTAAACACTTAAAATTAAAAAAAAAAAAAAAAAAATATCACATCTAATAGAAAGAAGAATGTGAAGGAACCGAAGTTTTCAATAAATACTGACTTTTTTATATACATCTTATTATTTTATAGTACCTAGTTTTAAGGAATCCACCAAAAAAAAAAAAAAATGTTAATAAGAAAGTGAAAGACGTACCCCACCCCATATGAAACCTTTTGATTAAGAATTTGATAAGAACAAATCAACTTACACGATAATATTTTTTTTGGTTGCCATGGTAACGTGTTCATGCGATCAAGAAAACTTCAAATAAATAAATAAAAATACACACACACACACAAGATGCATGCATAGTTTCTTGGTCTTAAAGTGATTTTTTTACTATCTATTTTATTAATAAATTTTAATAATATTTTTGATTGGGTCCTATTCCTAACATTATTATGTCAAAATTTTCTGTGTGATTAATTATAATACAAACTACAAATCATTCACCATTCAGATAGGTACTCAAACAAAAGTTTAGATTCCTCCAACATCGTTAAACACTTAATTTATAATAAAATAAAATAAAAATCATCACATCTAATAAAAGAAGAATGTGAAGGAACCGAAGTTTTCAATAAATACTGACTTTTTTATATACATCTTGGTATTTTATAGTACCTAGTTTAAGGAATCCACCCAAAAAAAAAATGTTAATAAGAATATGAAAGACCCCACCCCATATGAAACCTTTTGATTAAGAATTTGATAAGAACACATCAACATACACGTTAATAATTTTTTTTGGTTGCCATGGTAACGTGTTCATGCGATCAAGAAAACTACAAGTAAATAAATAAATAAAAATATATTTATATATACACACACAAGATGCATGCATAGTTTCTTGTTCTTAAAGTGATTTTTTACTATCTATTTTATTAATAAATTTAAATAATTTTTTTTTTTTTGATTTTTTTGTTATGATAAATATTAGTCTAGCATAATATTAAGACCAAGAAACTATGCATGCATCTTGTGTGTGTATATATATATACTGTGGGGGAGGATTTTATTCCTGGCCACCCGCAAGCTTGTTTGTCCACTTTGGGGAGCCAAGCCCGCACAGTTTTGTTTTCAAGCGACATGGGAAGACTTTGAGTGCAGCCCACATCGGCAAGAGAAGCACTCTACTCATGCCTTATAAGTGCTTGGCATAAGCATGAGTATACCATAGTGGGGCGCTTCTCTTGCCTATGTGGGACTGCACTCAAAGTCTTCCCATGTCGCTTGAGAACAAAACCATGCGGGCTTGGCTCTCCAAAGCAGACAAACAAGCTTGCGGGTGGCTAGGAATAAAATCCTCCCCCACATATATATATATATATATATATATATATATGTATGTATATATTTTTTTTATTATGATAAAACATTAGTCTAGCATAATATTAAGACCAAGAAACTATGCATGCATCTTGTGTGTGTGTGTACACACACACACAAAAGATGCATGCATAGTTTCTTGGTGTTAATATTATACTAGACTAATTTTATCATAACAAAAAAATAAAAATATTATTAAAATTTATTAATAAAATAGATAATAAAAAAATCACTTTAAGTTAATTAGCGAATGCACATTTGATATATATATATATATATATATATATATTTTGATAGGCCAAAAATGTATTGACTTCTTTGGTAAATTAATCAATTAATTAGCTAAGTTAATTAATTAGATTCAATTACATGCAATACGCATGGTAGCACAAACAAATCACTAACTAAGTTAATATGTAGCAGAAAATAAAGTTGATACGGTGATTTGTTTACGAATGGGAAAAATCTTTAAGGCAAAAAACCCCACTGGGTGAATTTAAGGCCACCATTCTCGAAAATCCACTATTTTCACAACAAGCAGTTACAAATAAATGAATCCTAGTACCTTATACTAACCTATAGTTGAAACCTTACCCAAATACACAATTGGACTTGTTCTGTAGTGACAATCTCTCCTTTTCAATGCACGACTCCTAGTACATGATTAACCAATTGATGCACGGATTCAAGTATGTAACTCACCATCAACTTGAGAAGGATGTTGGCTGCAAAGTCCTTCAGTTCATCAACATGATGAAGATCACGAAACTCCTTGGTTACGAAACCCTACTGCGTATAAACGCAGTAGTTTCTTCAAGAGAAAAATGAACTAGGACAACTTTGTCTCCGTTCAGAGCATGCTTGTAACAACAAGTGCAACAACTAGTTGATGGCCCTTAAAACACTCCTTATATATGTTTAGGGTTGTGAGAAAAGAAAGCATAAACACATACACATGGATATGAGTAGCCTAGTTAATTAGCCAAGTTATTACTTAGTCAAATTAAGTAATTCTAGGTTAAAACAATCAAACAATCATATCAAGAATATATAGCAGCGGAATAATAAATAACGCAAGATATGATCACCCAGGAAAATCAAACCGGTAAAAAAATCTGGGGAGGATTTTACCCACCGATCCTCAAGGGAAAACTGAATTCACTATGAAAGAATCGAAATTCATACAAAAGGACTTACAAGCTCCCTGCTCGACTTCCTAATGCTACCTACTAGTAGAACTTATTGACACGACTCCGTGCAAGCTCCGAATCCACGGACTTCTTCTTTCTTGAATTTTTCAATCAGCTATAAGCACCCACGCTTGATATTCTTTAAGCTTCAATGGTAGCAACCAAGTTGATCATCAAGATGTTGAAGTAATCTCTATCTAGAAAACCCTAAGCTTTGTGTAAAGGAAAGCTCCTCTAGATCTCACAAGAGATTTACACAAAATATCAATGTATGAGCAACAATACAACTGGAGCCACTCTAAAAACGTGGCTAGAGTTTTACCTTATATACCTAGGGTAAAAACATAAAACCCCAAACGTTTAATGAGTTAGGGCTGAGTTGGAAAACTACAGAAAAACGCAATCTAATTGATTTTCGATCGATCGAATCTATTCTTCGATCGATCGAGCCAGACCGAAATGCCCCAATGCATCTATAGTCTCTTGATTCCAACTTTACAATACTTAATCAACTTTGAGCACACTTTAACAAGACTAAACATATTATTTTGATCATAGTTTGCCAATATTACAATAAATTAAAATCACAACTCCTAATGTATAACTTGTAGAAAGCAAATATAAATTTTCAAGTGTAATATAATACAATTAGTTTCAAATGATACATAAAAAATGAAGTGTTTTAACTTAAAGATAAAGTACTAACCAATAAATGATTTAACTTGAAGATGAACCACCCCCATAGGTAAAAACGTCATCATAACCCTTGCTCCTCAAAAAATTAAGAACATTCTTTTGGACCTCATCTTGCTTAGCTCGCGCCTCTTGCTCCTTAGCTCGCTCCTCTTTGTCCCTAGCTCTTATCTCTTTGAGCTCAGTTATCTCATTTTCTAACCGATGAATATACTCCACCAAGGAACTAGATGAGGCAGTGGTTACTAGAGAAGATGAAGGTCTTATGCCAAATCCTTTTACAATACTTGATTTCTTCTTAAAAACCAAGTTTGAGATCTCCTCTTGTGTGAGGGGAATTGCACTAGGATCTTGACAATGATCCTCTTGCACTTTGAGAATAGTTTCCTACCATTTGAAAGAGAAAAAAAAACAAGCAATCACAATATTAATACTATATATGTTATAGCTTTACAAACATGAAAATGATGGAATAATAGGGATGGAATGATACACATACATATGTCGTTTCATCCTCATGGTGTATCCACCTATTTGTATTTGGATTGAAATGAACATCTTTGTAGATTTTTCCCAATTCAGGAACTTGACCACTATTATTATTTGTCTAATTAATTAACATTCGAATGTTAGGTATTTGTAGTTAATTAATCACAACATGTAATATACTAAGGTTTAAGAAAATGAAAAACACGCACCTCCTCATCAACCCTAACAACAAGTGCCTTTGTCCCACATCTATGTTTGCTTGAAGTTTTGCTCCTATTTTTAGAGTTAATTCTTGATTTTTCCTAATAAAGAACATTCAAGATACTTATTAGATCATGAATAAAACAGTATACATTTACTTCATCTAAGTATTAATCTAATTATTTGACAACATAATACAGTAAATATTGGATAATAATAATATACGCATAAATAATTTACTAGCTAGTCCTTATTAGTCCATTTCCCTTCAATGAGTCCAATCCACTGCTCAAGTGTGACATTCATTGGTGGGTGACTTTTTGCATAGTCAGCACCATGAGATTATACGTGCTTTTTATAAGTTTGATACAACTTGTTAGAGCCACTAGTCAATAATCTTCCACATTTTGTATTTATTGTTTTTGTTACCAAGTTAGAATCTCCTTCTAGCTCAAATTGATCTTGTAAAATGAAGTATATATGTATTATAAAAATATTATTATATGAATTTAATATGCTTAGTGACAAAAAAGATGAGTTAGATGTTATCAATATAAATTTACCGCGATATTTTGAAGCACCACATCTCTAGTAGCAGAATCAACACTTTTCCAATTTTTTACATTGTAATTGGACAAATTACTTCGCACTTGTACTCCAATTTGATTGACAAGCTTGTACGCATTCTTCTCAATAGGAGCATCATACTCTGCAGCTATACATACTGGCAGTTTACCACTTTTTTCAACAAGTGCTTATACTGCTATACCACATATTGCTCATTGAGTATTTTTGCTAGTAGATCCTATTTAAAAATTATCAATGTTATAAAATTATACATTCTATGTACATTAAGTATAATCTCAATAGTAAAGACAGGAGGATTTACTTCAGGAGGTGTTTCCATAGATTAGACCATCGGGATAGATGCTCCACCTCGCGAGCGTGTAAGTCATCCTGGTGCCATATGTAACTAACAAACATATATATAATGGAACAACAAAGTCATTACAAATAATAGAACGACAAAGTTATTATCTATTGTATCCTATGGAACATCTATTGCACCTTATGGATTAAAGAGTTAGATGATTCAACATCATTCTGATCGTCACCAATAGGTGGTACATAATCATCATCTACCACAACATTAGCTCTACTTCTTTTCCCTTTTGCACAATTGGATTGAGTGGAATCCTTTAGAGAAATTGAGATGTGCTCCAATCCCAAAGCATCAATAATCTCTTGGTTTTGCCTCATTCTATCCAATCTTGCCATCTCATACCTCAGTATATTATGAGTGTATTTGGCATTTTTGGACATTTTTTGAAACTATGTATTGACATGAAAAATAAGTACAATTGCTGCTAACTTAACATTGTAGTCCACACCATTATCCATACCAAGCAATTCACAAGTGCAAAATTTGAACACAATTGCTACTAACTCAACACAAAAAATGACCACATCAATATCCATATCAAGTTTAAGATAAGCACAAAACATCTCAATAACAATTGCTACGTAGACAAGCATAAAACTTTAAGACAAGCACATAATATTTAAGACAATTGTTATGAACTCTACATATCATAATTCATATCAAGATCAACATCAAGTATGTCATGCTCTTCATTTTAATTAGCTTCTCTTGAAGTTTCACCTTCAGGAACAACCTTAGTTTAAACATCATCCATACAATACTCAATAATATTGCCTTCAATATTGATAGGGACAACATTAACAATTGCTTCTTGTTGGAATGCATCACTATCTTCTGTATTATCATTGGATTCTCTGCCCCCGACTTCTGGAACATCAAACACTTCCCTATGTTGGATGCATTGCACAATTTTTCAAGGGTCACACAATTTCATATCTTCAAGGTAGAAAATTTGTTTCACTTGACTAGAAAGTATTAAAGGGTCATTTTGATACCATCGGCTTGTAACATCAATGTTCGTGCAGTGTGCATCGGTTCTTATCATTCTCCTTCGACCATTAGTACTAGTATTGTACCATTCACATTGGAACAAAATAACTTTATGGTGAAACATATACTCTAATTCTCAAATTTTGCACACATGACCATAGAAGTCATGCATATCTCCCTCATGGTCCCCTTCGGTACATACATCACTGTTTTGGGTTACATGATGATTGTCTAGGTCCCTTGTATGAAATTTTACACCATTGACCATACAAACTGTGTACTCTTTCACATGCGGCTTAGGACCATTTGCTAATGACCATAACTGTTTAGTAGCTTTTGATAACTCATTAACTTTTAATTTATTCATCTATAATGACATACAACAAGTGATATTAATTAGTAATAAGCAATGATGAATAAATTTAAATGTTTAAATTTATTAGTATGTGATTAAATTTCAAATGTCTTACACATTCTCTGAACCACTTGAGAAACTCTTGTCGTTGGATTTGAGTTATGGCTTTTCCAGTAGGATTATGCAATGTGCTTTTGTGTTTGCTGTTAAAAATAAGGTGATTTATTTTCAGCTAAGCATTGTAGATAATATTCAAGACTTGATTAAACAATATATATATATATATATATGAAATCGCATGCTTTAAATAAGGCTCTAGCTCAGGACTATTGTACAACAAGTACCAATGAGTAATATCAACCAATGCACAAGACAAGTTGTCATCATTCTGCCTACTACCTATAGGTCGGGCAGTCTATGAAAAAACTATCAATCCTTTGCTAGATTCACCAAAATCTTCATTTCTTTTTCTTCGGTTATGCACAGTTTTGATCCCATCAAATAATACAAAGACTAGTCGTTAATACATTCTTTAAGAATGTAAGCCTTTATAATCGAACATTTTGGTTGAGCTCGGTTGAAAACGTATCTTTTCAATTTTTCAAGGTACCTACGAGGAAAAAATACACATAGAATGTGATTTTATACTATGTGAGAAAGATGCAATTGATGAATGCATCAAATGATCTAATTACCATTCAATTGGATACATCCACCGATATTGTATCGGGCTTCCTAGAATTGCTTCTCGAGGCAAGTGAATAACAAGGTGGACTATAACATCAAAGAATGCTAGAGGAAAGAACCTCTCAAGCTTGCATAGTATAAAAACTATACTTTCTTCTAGTTTTTCCAATTCACTTCGCTTTAAGGTCCTTGAGCATAAGTCTTGGAAGAAGTTGCCTAACTCATATAATACAATACTATTGTCTTTATCTACAATCCCTCGCAATCCAATTGGAAGAATTCGTTGTAGTAGTGCATGACAGTCATGACTTTTCAAACTAAATAATCTACCATTTTTTACATTCACTGACCTTGATATGTTGGTTGCATAGCCATCCAGATACTTGATTGATTTCAAAAAGTCATAAAAATCATCCCTTTCATTAAGGCTTAATGAAAAGAAAGCCTGAAGCTTGTCATATGATCCATCAGGACATTGTTTCAAATGCAACGTGTGCCTGAAGTTCATATTTTGCAAGTCTATCCGTGCCTTGTCAGTGTCCTTGTTTTTCCCCTCAATACCTAACAAAGTACCATAAGCACTCTCACTAATGTTCTTCTCTACATGCATGACATCAATGTTGTGCTTAAGCTTCTTATTTTTCCAGTATGAAAGCTTGTACAAAATACTTACCTTTGACCAATTTGGCTCCCCAATGAGTTATCTCTTCTTGTTACTTGGATGCTTTCTTAAAATTATATTTGGCACTCTATCTGGCTGCTTTTGTATTTTTCCCACTTGTAACTCTAAAGATCTCTTCCGTTTCTCTGATAAACCATTATGCAATGGACTATGTCTCTAACGATGTTTCATAGGTAAATAAGCTCGATGGTTAATGAATCTAAATTTACTTTCCAAAGCTTCTAAATATGGTTGATCATTGCAAGTGTAACGAGAATGATAACCCTTTTTCCTCCACCTGAACACATTACCAAATCTAGCATAGTCATGTATTGTCCACAACAAAATTGCACGCATCTGAAAATGCTCTTTATTATAAGCATCATACGTCTCTACACCTTCTTCTCACAACTCCTTCAACTCATCAACTAATAGTTTCAAGTAAATATCAATCTCATTCTTCGGTTGATGGGGACTGAGAATAAACAAGGACGACATAAAATATGGCTCCTTCATAACCAACCAAGCAGTAGATTATAAGGGATAAGTATGACAGGCCACATACTATAGTTGTTGTTCGTATTCCCAAAGGATTAAACACATCTACAACCAACCCCAACCTTACATTGTGAGGTTCGAGGGAAAAATTAGGATGTTGCAAATCAAACTCCTTCCACTCCTCACTATCAGCCGGATGCCTCATTATCCCATCGTCCACACGTTTGTCTATATACCATCTCATGTCCTTAGCTCTTTGGCCTGACATGTACAATCTCCTCAGTCTCGGTGTCAATGGGAAGTAACACAATACTTTATGAGGAATATTTTTACCTTGGGTACGTGTATCTTTGTACCTAGGCGCTTCACACACCGGACATTTATCAAGGTTTTCATTTTCTTTCCAAAATAGTGCACAATCCTTTTTGCATTCATCTATATGCTCGTATGACATGCCCAAGTCACGTAATATCTTCTTTGCTTCATAAGTTGACCTTGGAACCAAGTGACCTTTCGGTAAAACCTTTGTCAGCAATTCTAGCATCATATCAAATCCCTTATTACTTAAGTTGGTCATTACCTTTACATTCAACATCTTTATAACAAACTTCAAGATACTATAATTAGTGCAACCCGGATACAACTCACGCTTTGCATTTTCCTTAAGTTTGTCAAAATGACGCTCCTCCTCATCTTCGGTTGCATTTCTTGGTTTCCTTCTAATTCGGTCACTTACCAAGGCATCGATAGCATCCATATGATCACCATCCGACATTTCATTATTATGAATGTTCTCTTTCAATACACGAGGTTCTCTATGATTATACCAATTAATGTAAGATTGCATAATTCCACGATGAAGCAAATGGATATGCACAGTTTAAGGAGATTGTCAATAGCAATTCACACAATGAATACACAGGCACAAAATATTGCCACTCAAGTCCACAACCGCTCTTGTGGAATTAATAAATGCATTGACCCCTTCAATATATGGATGACTTAATTTGCTATCGGGTGTGTTACTCATTGTCATCCAACTTTTATCTATGTTTGACTACAATTATAAGATGAATCCTACTTTAGTAAAATAAAAACAACTCATGCATAATGTATTCTAACATCTAAGTCTATAAGCTACTTGGATAAAGTTCTATCACATTCATGAATGCATAAGTCTATATTAATACTTAAACAAATATACATTACACACACAAATATACACTTCCAATATGAATATAAACCACCTTATAATACCATGTAAGCCACCCGCTTGCTCAAACACAACAACCCATCACAAAACCAATCACAAACATCACAAGTATAGAGTGTTTACAAGTAGTGAAATCGAATAAAGTAATATTCATCATATCTAATTAACAAGTTCCATTCACATTTGCAAGAAACTAAAAACACTCCCAATATGAATTTAAATCACCTTATAACACCATGCAAGCTACCCGCTTGCTCTAACACAACAACCCACCACAAAACCAATCATAAATATTACAAGTATAGAGTGTTTACAAGTATTGAAATCGAATAAAGTAATATTCATCACATCTAATTAACAAGTTCCATTCACATTTGCAAGAAACTAAAAACACTCCCAATATGAATTTAAATCACCTTATAACTCCATGCAAGCCACCCACTTGCTTCAACACAACAACGCATCACAAAACCAATCACAAGTACAATGCTTACAAGTATTGAAATCGAATAAAGTAATACTCATCACACCTAATTAACAAGTTTCATTTACATTTGCAAGAAATTAAAAACACTCCCAATATGAATTTAAATCACCTTATAACACCATTCAAGCCACACGCTTACTCCAACAAACCAACCACAAAACCAATCACAAACATCACAAGTATATAGTTTTATTTTGAAAATTAAAATAAATAAAATAAAAAGCAAAAGAGAAGTCAGGGGGCTTACTCAAAGAGAATTCGGCTTTCCTTGTGCTAACTACACTACTTAGATTTTACGAGTATTCTCAGGCTTGATACAAGAGGGCCAAGTCAAAGTGACTTGCTGACTACAGAACTAAGTGCTGACTGCACTGCACCACCACACAGACTCTCGATGATCACATTAACCTTTGACAAGACATCCCTACCACAAAAATAATTATGTGAACAAGAAGTTGACACCTACATGATCTTCCTTTTCTAAAGAAATAATAATCTGTTAGTAAAACATAGGCATTTCCAAGCAATGAAAACACACACACACACATTGTGTGAAAATTTATATAGAGTTTCTAAAGTGAAAATCTGCAATGGATAGCCTTTGCCACAAATTTTATCATATCTCCCCTTCCTCATTTTTTTCTTCCCCTTCAATTAGCATAAGTTCCATAAAATTAAATAAATAAATAATCCCATCAAATTTAGAAGTAAGCACTGCAATACCCATTTTATAAATTCAAAAAAAAATTACCATCCACATCAAGAACAACATAAAATAAAACTAAAAAAAAATCTTAAAAATTCTTTTTATTTTTAGTTCACCATTAAAAGAAGATGAATAGAAAGTACCAAATGGGTTCGTATCGGCATCGGAATTGTCAACCATTAGGAGAATGGGTGGGAGTTTCAATTTCATCACTAAATGTTATTGTTTTTTCATTTTTAGCAACAAAATTCAAATTTCGTCGCCAAAGGTTTTTTTTTTTTTTTTTTTTTTTTTTTTTTTTTTCATTTTTAGTGATGAATTATAAATTTCGTCGCTAAATATAAGTTTTTAGTGACAAAAAATATTTCCTTACTAAAATTCACCGCTAAAAATACATTTTGTTGTAGTGCATATATGTACTAAACCAACATATATATATATATATATATATATATATATATTAAGAGTGACTGCTTACTTTTGTAGATATTTTTAAGAGCCATTTGTGACCTTTTATTTCAGCTTATTATTATTATTATTATTTAATCAGCATTTCAATATTTCAGCTCATTAGTTTTCTTTGTAAGCTAACTTATTACTTTATTGTTATTTGAACGTAGTGGTTGATTTAATGAAAAAAACTTAATGTTGTGCACACAACAAAATAATTTTCGATGTATTTTTGCAGTGTTTGTATGACACATTATATATGTGCACTAGTTTTTTTCCCTTTAACTTTATAAAAACTTTAAAACAGTATCTTTTAGTATTGGAACAGAGGTATAATCCTCAAAATGATGCTTTAAGCCCAATTAAGAAATTAAGAAAACAGGATGCGGCATATCAAAGAACATGACAAGCCACAGTTCCACACTCAGTTTTTCTGTCAAAGTTCAAACTGCCCATGTAGAGTTCGACTCAGTATTTTATTAACATAAATCCAAAGTTTCAAGTGTAAGTTGTTGCCCATAACCCTTATTACATAGAAAATGAAAAGACTCCAGTTCCATGCTTGTTGATGCTGCATCCGGAAGCAAATAATAATTTGGTAAAGAAGAGAGACCTATTAATTAAGGATCTAAATTTGTACTCAAATTAAGAATGGAAAACTGCTGGGTTCAAGCATTTGGATCTGTTTCCATATTAATAGTGTCGTGGAATTTTTGAGTTGAGGCAAAAAACTAGAGTATTCAGCTAGTTTTACAGTTTGTATCTCTGGCTTTTAGTCTTTGAAGTTGAGTTATAACATTATTCTCTAGTCTATGAACCATGTTAAATTAAAAATAAATATATAGCAGCAGTACAATGATAGCCAGTAACCATACTGAAAAGATATGTAAACACAACTCCAATTACAATATCAACAATTTTCCTGCATATTTGTGTTAAGAGAGTACAAATCACAGAGCACAAGAACAATCACAGAGCAATCAACGGCTAGTTTCTCATCCAACGGCTAGGAATGATTTTTAACGTACTTAAGCAAACGGTGTCATTCTATTTAAGTGTTGATGAGTTTTATAATAAAGTCCAAACGTTGTCGTTTTTCCTGGGATTGTTAGATGGTTGCCTGGCATTGATTAGGCAGTTAATTCTGTTATTTATCCCTGATTTTGCTCCAAACTTTATGGATCAATCCCGGGTCTTTAGGCTTGTTAGTTAGGCAGTTGTAATTAGCTTGGGTTGTATGGGTCATTCTCCTGTACCCCCTCTTTTTTTTAGGGGTACAGTACCCACATAAGTTTTAGCCATTGGATTTACTTATTTTTAATCTTAGCCGTTTATGTAATTTTAATAGGATATCAGATACCGGCTAGTCAGGTTAACATATAAAATCGAAAAAGAAAAAAAAAAAAACATTCGGTTCTGGTTCTGCTTCTTCTTCTCTGGCATCTCATCTGATTTGACTGAAGCAGGTTCTTCTCTCGCATCTCGGCGTCTCTTCTCTCCAACTTTCATTGCTGATGTTCTTAGGTATATCACTGAATCTATTTTCTGGCATCCTATGTCTTTACAATCTAGAGTCTCTAAATTTCTTATAGCATTCATTTAGGGATTTTGATTCTTAACCCTTTTCCTCTATATTTGTTGAAGTTAGGGAAAAACCCTAGTGATCTGTTTGCATGCCATGGATTCTGTCTCTTCCATCAATTGTAGATCTGAATCACAAAATATTGATAGGATTGTCTAGGTTTATTTGTGCCTCTGTGGGTTTCATTTGATTTGTTTATGATTTTTCTGTTGATTTTGTTTGATTTGTTTATGATTTTTTGGGGTTTCGTTTGATTTTTTTCTAATTTGTCTGTGAGTTTTGTTTGATTTGTTTCTGATTTTTTGTGGGTTTGTATCTACTGGTAAGGATCAGAACTGCCCTGGTTTAGTTTTGTTAAGAATTTGTTGATTTATAATACAAGTATTGGCATAAATAAATGATTTAGAATGGGAAAAACACAGTGGAAAGTGGAAACTATACAAAGTTCAAAAATGGGGACAAATTATAACTCAAAAGACAGGAAAACAATGTCAAATTCTCGTCCTTGAATAATGGAGGTGGGATGGATGGTGGAACCATCCTCCCTCTTCCATTGAATATAAAAAGAAGAAGAATACAGATAAAGATGTGGTATAGTTTCTTCCAAAGAGGCACAATGCAGAAGGTTTAGGCCGATGCACAGGGATCTAAATCACCCACGGAAGAAGCCACATTGCTAGGGAAAGAATTAAAACTATTAAAACTTAATCTTCTGTTAGCCTGTTGCAACTTGCCATTTAGTAGCATCTTTTTCTATTACTCTTATGGATGTTGGAGTAATTTAAAAGCTGCAACTTGAGACCAAAATTCTTTAATTGTCAATATGCCAAAACTCATGTCCTTCAATCCTGAAATCCATAAGAAACAAAATATAGAAGGATATGAGACAATTGTCTTTCTATCATTTTTATATGAATTAGCAATAACTTTGGACTTATAAATGATAACCTAAATACATTGGGATTCCAACAACATCTTTGTCCTTTTAAGTGAAATATTATCTTGGCATTTGGCTTTAGAGGCTGAGTACTAGTGAAAATAGGCAATTTGTTTAACAGAGATCAAAAGAGTTGTTTTTGTTCTAACTCAGAACTACTGAAATCCAGAACCAGCTATTAGATGTACTACCAGAGATCTTGCTAAAAAAATCATTTCATTGAAATATGTCTTAATATTTCCTTCATATTTCTAGAAAAGAAACAATGGATAAAGGGACTACATAGGCATCTAAAACAACAAAAAAAGGACTCAAGCAACACTAAAACCACATCACATAGAACTTTACAATAGTTTTCACCTTAATTTCTTAATATATATTTCAAAATTCAGATGGACTAACATATATATTCTCAAACATTTGTATCATACGAACTTTGATTTCCAGATCTAGTGAGTGCAAAAAATGAAAATTTTCAACTATATAATATTAAGAAGTCTGATAAATGGAAAGTACCTTTGTGTGAAAAAAGAAAAAAATTGAAGCTTTTCTCTAATGCTCTAGTAATTAGTGGAGACCAATTTCAGATTCTGAAGGAATAAGGAAATGTCACCTTCTATTTGTACTGAACAGTCCATATTTTTCTTGGTTATGAAAATCCTCTTCAGGATAATATTGTTATGAGAAAGCATTGGTGTTCAGTTCTTCCTTGCCAAATTATTTCCCTATGCAACAATATTTTCTTCTAGGGGCACTCCAGATTTCCTAGAAATAACAGATATCAAAAATAAGAAATTAGAATAAAACAAGGAACTTGGTTTCAATAATTGAGTTTAGGGACCGATAGTGTAGTTTCGTCTTCTTTATAACTATATGCTTTTTCCTTGACTGCTATCTATTTGTTATTTTTTTTTTGTTGTTACCATCAAGCATTCAACTTAGCATATAGAAAATTCCAATTTAATGAATTTATATGTTTTTTTTATAGATGTCAAACAATGTCTGGATTATAACTTTATGCCTTTTTGGTAAGTTAAGCAACCCTATGAATTCAAGACTACATCAAAGATGAAAGGAAATTCATGTTATGTAAGTACAAAACCCCTTTCTATACAAAGCTCTTATAATGTCTCAACTTTTGATATCCATCTTTACAGAATATTTGTGCAGGACAACTTTTGATTTCCGTTATGAAGCAGGTTCTTGTGGCTCCTTCCTTGCAGAATTCTTTTTTTAATAAATTTATGTTTGTTTCTTTTTTCTATTTTAGAAGAAAGAATTATATTAAGGTTTGGTTCCATTGTTGTGGAATAATTTTTAATTACACGTCTCATTATTTTGTAGGAGGACTTGTTGGAACTTTTTCGATATAAGTTGGCAGCAGAGCTAGTGCTTTCAAAGGATAATAAACAACAATGTTTTAAATTATTTAAAGCACTAAAAAATAGAGCTATTGGATTTTTTTTTTCAGCCTCTCAAATGAAAATGCTTTGTATAAGTGTGAATGCGAGTCTTTATCTATTAGCAAACAAGAGCACTGTATACATCATCTAGATAATACACAACCTTCAATTTTGAGTTTTGACATTTGTAGTTTGTACTAAGATAAAAGTGTAGGTGCGATAACCTTCTCTGTCTGTGGTATCAACCACAATGAATTTTTGTTCTTTATTATTTCTTCATGAATCATATTGAATCATCTTCTATTTTCTTTTGATTTGATTTCTCACGCTTGCTTAAGGATATTTTTTTGGAATAGAATGATAAAATATTCTCTGACCCATTTGCCCTTTAATTTCATTATCAAATAAAAATAATAATCTAAAGCATTTCTCAAGCTTTGAGACAACAATGATGATATTTTGGAACTCATAGGTCATTATTATCAAGTGTTTCACTTTAATTGACAAACAATGACAATTTGAGCCATCCATTTGAAAGAGTTACTTGGAGAGGTAAAGATAGTGAGAGAGATTGAGACTCTTTATACAATCCAATATCTTTTTATTAAAATATGAAATTGAAAATTTCAAAATATTTTAAAATATCTCAAATGCAGAGGGTGAGAGAGATTCTAAGACTCACTGAGAGAGAGAGAGAGAGAGAGAGAGAGAAGTAGCTTGAGATGAAATGCAATCTATCTTAAAGCTTGGACAAAAAAGTTTAATTCCAGTGGTCCTTTAATGACAGAAGTAATGGCCATTTTATGGGCAGCATAGTTGGCCAAGATAAGGGAATTCAGGAACTTCATGGTGAAAGAGGATGCCAAATCATGTGTTCATGCACTCAATGGAGCCTCAAATTAAATGTTATGGTCAATCTCAACACTATGTAATGATGCAAGGGTTATCAACAGAAAATTGTATAGGTTTCGTATATTAGTTCCCAAAAAATTGTGTCAAATCTATAGCATTTTCTGTAAACATTTGAGAATGAAACCATCAAATTTGAGAAAAAAAAAATAAATAAAGGAACCATTATATGTGACTGAAGAATTGTCAAATTTGATATTGAAACTACACAATGTGATAATGGAACTATCAAATTTGAGAAACAAATAAAGGAACCACTAAATGTAACAAAAGAATTGGCAAATGTGATGTTGGAACTGCACAATATAAGGATGGAACCATCAAATGTGAGAAAAAAATAAGGGAACCATCGAATGTGAGAAAAGAACTGTCACATGTGATGTTGGAACAGCATAATATGAGGATGAAACTGTCAAATGTAAGAAAAAAGTAAGGAAACCACCAAATGTGAGAAAAGAACTGTTACATGTGATGTTGGAATTGCATAATATGACGATGGAATCGTCAAATATGAGAAAAAAAATAAGGAAACCGCTGAATGTGACAAAAGAACTGTCATATGTGATGTTGAAATTGCACAATGAGATGATGAAACCGTCAAATGTGAGAAAAAAGTACAGAAACCACCAAATGTGAGAAAAAACTGTCACATGTGATGTTGGAACTGCACAATGTGAAGATGGAACAGTCAAATGTGAGAAAAAAATAAGAAAACCACTGAATGTGACAAAAGAATTGCCATATGTGATATTAAAACTGCATAATGTGAGGATGGAACTGCCAAATGTGAGAAAAAAGTAAGGGAACCACTAAATGTGAGAAAAGAACTGTCACATGTGATGTTGGAACTACACATGTGAAGACGGAATAGTTAAATGTGAGAAAAAAGTAAGGGAACCACTAAATGTGACAAAAAAAAGTCACATGTGATGTTGGAACTGCACAATCTGATGATGGAATCGTCAAATGTGAAAAAAAAGTAAGAGAACTACCAAATGTGAGAAAATAACTATCACATGTGATGTTGGAACTGCACTATGTGAGTATAAAACTGTCAAATGTGAGAAAAAAGTAAGGGAACCACCAAATGTGAGAAAAGAACTGTCACATGTGATGTTGGAACTGCACAATGTGAAAATGAAACCGTCAAATGTGAGAAAAAAGTAAGGAAATCACTAAATGTGACAAAAGAACTGTCACATGTGATGTTGGAACTGCACAATGTGAAGATGGAACCATCAAATGTAAGAAAAAAAATAAGAAAACCACCGAATGTGACAAAAGAATTGTTACATGTGATGTTGGAATTACACAATGTGAATATGGAATAGTCAAATGTAAGAAAAAAGTAAGGGAACTACTAAATGTGACAAAAAAACTATCACATGTGATGTTGGAACTGCACAATGTGACGATGGAATCGTCAAATGTGAGAAAAAAAGTAAGAGAACTACCAAATGTGAAAAAAGAACAATCAAATGTGATATTGGAATTACACAATGTGAGGATGGAATCGTCAAATGTGAGAAAAAAGTACGGGAACCATCAAATGTGAGAAAAAATTGTCATATGTGATGTTGAAACTGCACAATATGAAGATGGACCTGTCAAATGTGAACAAAAAGTAAGAAAACCACGAAATGTGACAAAAGAACTGCCACATGTGATTTGGAATTGCACAATGTGACGATAGAACCGTCAAATGTGAAAAAAAAAAAAAAGGAAATTACCGAATGTAACAAAAGAACTGTCACATTTGATGTTGAAACTGCACAATGTGAGACTGGAACTGTCAAATGTGAGAAAAAAGTAAAGGAACCACTAAATGTGAAAAAAAACTGTCATATGTAATGTTGAAACTACATAATGTGACGATGAAATCGTTAAATGTGAGAAAAAGAGTAAGAGAACAACCAAATGTGAGAAAATAACTATCACATGTGGTATTGGAATTATACAATGTGAGGATAAAACAGTCAAAGCGAACTACTAAATGCGAGAAAAGAACTGTCACATGTGATGTGGGAACTGCACAATGTGAAGATGGAACCGTCAAATGTGAGAAAAAAGTAAAGGAACCAGTAAATATGGCAAAAGAACTGTCACATGTGATGTTGGAATTGCACAATGTGACGATGGAACCGTCAAATGTGAGAAAAAAGATAAGGAAACCACCGAATGTGACAAAAGAACTGTCATATATGATGTTAGAACTACACAATATGAGGATGGAACAGTCAAATGTGAGAAAAAAGTAAGGGAACCACCAAATGTGAGAAAAAAGTAAGGGAACCACCAAATGTGAGAAAAGAACTGTCACATGTGATGTTGGAAATATGCAATGTGAAGATAGAACAGTCAAATGTGAGAAAAAAGTAACCTGGTATAACAGGTTACCTACTGATGGGTACCGTACCCCCCCTTTTTTTGGGGGGGTACCGTAGAATTTCCCGGGTTGTATATATAGAACTTTTAAGTGTAATGAAATAGTTATGTGAGTATTTTTCCAGAAAGTTCCAGTTCTCTCTTTATCTCTCTCAAACTTCTTCTCTCTGGCTTTTCCCTCTTTCTCTGAGTATTGTAGCATTTGCAAGCTTAGTTCAAAGCTTTTCAATTTGCAGTTCAGATTTTCCTTGACTTGGCCTACAATTTAGTTGTTCCTGTACTTGTTAGAAGAAAGAAACACTTGGAAGTGACGTTGGAAGACGAGCAAATTGGCTTTACATTTGATTACAGATGAGTGTGGCATATAACAATTGCACTGTCCGACAAAATCTCTCTTTCTGTGTCTCTCTCCACCCCACAGACGCACACAAAGGTAATGTCTAAAAGCAAAGTTGTGGGGGCACAAAAAATTTGTGCAGCGAGTTTCTTCACCTACATTGCAAAGGAAAAAAATTCCACAAACCATATGCTAAACCGTACGTACATCGGTACATGACTAAATCGAATTGTCATGATGACTTGATGACTATTGGAACGGTGAATTTGAATACTACAACTTGGAAGATAATGTAAAATCTGAAGTCTCTGTAATAACTATTGCCAAGGAAAGGTTATATTTTTGTTTCATCATAAAGTCAAATAAGAGACAGAAAACAAGATCTATGAAAAAATCCCAGGCAAGCTGCCATTGCAACAAAATGAAAATCCTGCAGGAAGCCACCTGAATGGATACTGCTACTGCTACATGGAAATGGAAATGTACAAATCTATGTAAGAAGGCAAAGATATGTAATTTGAAATGGAAATGTGTAAATGCAGTTTTTCTTTTTAGATTGTCGTAATGCAGACTCTGATTACATGGCTGGATGATGGAGGCCCACCATTAGTATGTTGAGCCTAATTGATAGTGTAGGGTTAGGATTTGTGGCCCAAGCCCAAAACAATGAATTTGTAGAGTATGAGTGAAAGAGTTAGGTTAAGTATGGGATCAACAACAACGCCTCACAACCTTCAAACACAAGCCAACATGAATTTACACGTAAAGAATGGATATTCGAAGAGCTATATTATTGATTATCTGATGAACACAGATCTTAGGGTTACAGTCAAGTTTTTCCTCTCTCTCTCTCTCTATTTTTCCCTCCCCTCCTTTACGTTAGGAGCTTCCTTCCTTTATATAACCTCCTTTCTCCTTATCTCCATCGTCCACTTGTATCTCATCTGTGAGTCTACTTGAGTATATGTCATGTCAAGCATCTCCTTTAGCTCTGTGTGAGTGGAGGTAGGTGAGGATACACTGTTCAGAAGTCTTCTCCACATAAATGCGGCCAGAAAAGTTGCAGCAGAGCATTAAATACGATGGTAGCAGCTTTCCCTTTAGATATTTCTTCATCCTTATCGTCTCTCAGTGTACTCAGAGCTTATCTTGATCAGGAGGAGTTCTCGGAAGATCATCTTGACTTTTTATTCGTTCAATTCATCTATACTATTCGCATCAGATGAATATAACCTCTTTGGACAGAAGATAACCTCCTCGGATTGTATCACTCTTCCCTCTAAGGGTCTCACTTCCAGATGGGTCTTGTCCTTATCATCTCCTTCTTCTCGGTCGCATAGTAGTCCCCATATGGGCTCTCGGCCCACTATGTTGGATTGGCCCCCTCCCCCCCCCCCCCCCCCCCCCAGATAGTATTTGTTAGAGCTTATTTAGTTTAGGGATTTACTTTTATTTTCTTTTAATAAACTATCAGTAGCCCCAAAAATTTAGCTATACATATTGAAACATCTATTGCTTAATTTGGTGTGCGAGATGATAAAGGGAATCTACTCTAGCCCCCACTGGAGTATAGCAGCTAATTAGCAAATAAACTCAAATAATGATTCGTGCTTTAATAATGATTTCTTGATTATAAAAAAATTTAAAAAAATGGTGATTTTGTCATTTTTTTAGACTAATTTAATACTTAACACAAATTAGGACATTGAAGGGTTTCCTAAGGTTCTCCAATATGTCCTAAAATTTCTTTTAAAATTCTTGTATATAAACTAGTGAATCAGTGAATGTAGCTCCGTGGCATGAAGGCTTTTGAGACACATTTTTTCTATTTCGTGGGGAAAATGGAGGCTTCCTTTCTTTGTCAAAAATAAATTTAACCCCCCACAACATGCAAGAAATTAAATCATTATTTTTTTAATAAGCAGTCAAAATATTATTGATACGAAACAAAGTACAAAGGACACCAACTTAAGGATCAAGAGGGGCGATCCTCTACAAACAGTGATTAACTATATCAAACAACAGCAAACCACAAGACTGAAATTACAGAACTAGCACCAACTAACCCACAATAACCGCCAAACTTTCTCGCACCAAATACTAAACCAACACATCTTAATTATAACAGCACTATATACAGTCCAATAGCCCACATGATTTGTCTAGCGGTGCAAGTGTTAGCATTATCAGGGACAATGCCTATTGCAAAAAAGGGAAGTCCAATTTTAGCCATCTTCAATCGTAAATCGAAATTACAAAAAGTTAAAAACAAAGTCTCGATATAAAATAAAAATATATACAACCTTTTCGTGTAAGCATTCGAATCGGATTAATTCGAAAATTCTTCACCATCGTGATAGTGCGTTTGAAGTAGCTATTTTGACTTGGGGAGATGCAAGAGCCATGTTCACTTTCCCAAAACCTTTCATTAATTTTTGTGCTCGCTAGGTCCAGCCAATTCTCACAATCAAATACACAAGCCCCCCTGGGTCTTGTGGTAGGTGAAAAAAATGCACAATATTAAGGGAAAAATTAGCAAGTTACTTAAAGGCATTAGTTTAAGAAATATTTTTAAAATTTTATTATAAAAAAAATTAACTATAATATTGTATATATAATAATGGGTGATGATAACAATAACATGGATGATTTGTTGAATTCAAACATATAATACCAGAGTAATGTTAAAGGGTGGATATCCTCTTCCTCTGTGACTGTGTTGTGTTGGTGTGGGTGTGTGTTCCAAACACTTTTATTTTTATTTACTTTCTAGCCGTTGGAAATTTATGAGTAAAATAGCCGTTAGGCAATTATGAGAAAAATAGTCGTTGGGCAATTATTGATAATATAGCCGTTGGGCTTTTAAGGGTTATTAGTAACCAATAACTATAGGCTATTATCTTCATAGATAGCCTATATAATACTCATCATAACATATTTTCTAGAGAGTTTTTTTACTACTCTATGTTTTAGATACACAACACTACTATCTTTCTCTCCCACATATTTTTCTACAAAAATATTTGTTATAAAGAAAGGCAATAGAAGGTTGTTCTTAAACCTTTTGTGAGTGGAAGTGCGTACATCACAAAGGTCGACGCTATAGTCTAATCCTGGGGGGTTGTTTGGCCAAGAGAACCAATCGCACCAAGTTTTACTTTGGGTGGCACGAATCAACCTTTAAGGACAACGCTTTCGCAGCGTGATTCTATAGCACTGTGAGATTGTTTCTAAATTTACTTAAATTTATTTTATTATTGCTTATTGACATTCTTGATAATTATTTGAGATATTGTTTTTGTATCAAAACTTGTTTATTCACTATTATTTTTCCAACAATCTTAAAGGTTGATCTCTTGCTTCAAAATGGATAAACAAGTTATTGATCATGAAATTTTATATTGTGATATGATATTATGTTTATAAAGAAAAAATTATAGTAGTTATATTCTTAGATATAATTACTTATATCTTTTGTGGAGTTTATTTTGCTATGGTTTATCTAAACAATTGGGTGGACTAATATTTTAGAAAAATAAATGACGTCCATCCAAATGTGATTTTGATTCTCTAATCTAAATTAATATGTGAATAATATTATGTAACGTTGTCTTGATATGTGGATATCAACTATTACAACTGCGATTATGTGATACTATATGCGTATTATATTTTGTGATTGTTTTATGTCTATTGAAATTTGAGGAACATGATATTGAAGAAAAACATATGTGTTTTGAGAAATGTTTTTTGGAATTCAAAAAAAAAAAAAAAATGTTAGCAATAATTTTTATGAGAAATGAGGTAAAATTTTATTTTTTTGGTAGAATTCTAAAAGGAAAAAAAAAAAATGGTGTAGATTTATGGCGAAGGCATTCCTATTGTTAAGTGGAATCAATAGTGCCGTATCAACTTGGTACTCCTTTTGTATAATGAAGATACAATGATACTATATTTTAATTAAATTTTATTTTCTTTGCTAAAGTATTCAACCAATCATTTATGGTCATGTGGAAAAGAAATTGTGGATGATTAAATTTTTGTATTATACAATTGTGGTATAATGATGTCAAATTTTACAAAATATTAAGTATCTTATTCTTGTAAAATTTTGGACGTTCTTGAGAGTGGTTTCTAGTAGCTAGAGGCTATTGGTTTTATGTACAAAAGCTATTATTTTTACATCTCTTGACACAAATATATGAAATGAGAAATTATGGAAAAATAATTAAAATTTTCTTTATATATATATTAAAAAAAAAAATGATCCAACTAGTATTTTGGGCTAGTGGATAAACTTTAGTGGGAATAAATATTCCTTTTATCCACCAAGTGCAAGAGTGATATTGAAAAAAAAAATATTATATATATATATATATATATACACACTTATTTTTATTGGATATATGTGTTGTTTTGAGATGGTGGATAGGTTTTTATGAATTTGAAACAAAAAGACCTTACAAACCCATAACAAGAGGAACCAAACTCCTTAGTTTGGTACATAATAATTTGGATGATTTAAAACACACAATGACTAGAGATGGTAAAAGATTTTATGTAATCTTTGTTGATGACCATTCTATATTTATTTAACTTTATGTATTAGGAACCAAAGATGAGGTATTGGAAATTTTTATAAAATAAAAAAAAAAAAATGAAGTTGAGAATGGCATAAGCCTAACTTGGTATACCTCGAATTGTGGGGGTGGTTGGCTAAGATGTTACCCAAATCTAAAAGGAGAATACCTCAAAGTGTGGGGGTACTTGCCTAAGGTCATGCTACATGAACCTAAAAGGAGAAAACTTTATTCTTAAATATGTGATTGTGTGTTTATTGGTTATGTTTGTTATAGTTCATGATATAGAATTATCTTCATCAATAGTGATGTATTTAGAATTTAATACTATTGTTAAATCTTAAAAATACTTTCTTTAAGTATGAGTTTCCTTTGAAAAATAAGGAAAATATGTTTCATGAACCTATTGATACTTCTAATGATCTTGTTGTGATGTGCAAGAATTGAGAAGAAGTAAGCGAACTAGGGAGAAAAAGAGTTACGGTAACAATTTTCTTACCTATATTGTTGAAGATGAGCATGTAAGTTATTATGCAATTAAATTTGTTTATGCACCATTATTGTTGGAAGCTTTTAAACAATTATTAGATTATGTCTAATCACACTGCTTCCACCTAAGGTTAAACCTATTGGTTGCAAGTGGGTGTTTAAAACAAAATTTGTATGGTTGCAAGCGGGTTTTCAAAAGAAACTTATAACTGAATGTGATCATAGATAAGTATAAGGCATGCTCAGTAGCTAAACGCTATAAGAAAAAAAAAATATCATGTTGATTATTTTATACTTATCCTTCGATTATTAGAATTGCATCTATAAGAATGTTGTTTGTCATTGTATCTATTTACAAACTTGTTATACATCAAATGGATGTTAAAACTGCCTTTTTAAATGGTGATTTAGAGGAAGAAATTTATATGGAGCAACCCGAGGGTTATGTTGTCCATGGACAAGAACACAAAGTTTGCAAATTGGTTAAATCCTTGTATGGATTAAAACAAGCACCTAAACAATGGCATGAGAAATTTGATAATATGATGCTTATACATGGATATGTGATTAATGATGCGGATAAATGCATATATAGTAAGTTTAATAATAATGAAGGTGTCATTATTTGTTTATATGTTGATGACTTGCTTATATTTGGAACTAGCCATAATGTTGTACATGATACTAAAAGTTTTCTTGCCTCTAAATTTGATATGAAAGATTTAGGCGAGGCAAATGTTATTTTGGGCATTAAGATCTTTAGGGACAATGATTGCATTATACTATCGCAGTTTCATTATGTGGAGAAAATTCTTAAAAAATTTGAACATTTTGATATGTCACCTATGTCTACTCCATATGAATCAAAGGTGTGCTTGGTTAAAAATCGTGGTGATAGTGTTTCACAAAATAAATATGCACAAATTATTGGTAGTCTAATGTTTTTGACAAATTGTACTCGTCCTGATATTGCATATGCTGTTGGTAGATTGAGTAGATACACTCATAATCCTAGTATTGAGCATTGGGATGCACTATCTAAATTATTGAGATATTTAAAGGGAACCTTTGATTTTGGTTTGTCATATTGTGGCTCTCCTACTGTTTTAGAAGGATATTGTGATGCTAACTGGATCTCTGATACAGATGAGGTGAAGCCCACTAGTGGATATGTGTTTACACTAGCTGGAGGGGCTGTCTCTTGGAAGTCAACCAAGCAGACTTGCATAACGAGATCCACTATGGAAGCAGAGTTAGTGGCCTTAGAGAAGGTTGGGTCCGAAGCCGAATGGCTTAGGAGTTTATTAATTGATATACCTCTTTTTACTAACTCTATTGCTTCTGTTTGTATTCATTGTGATTGTCAGGCTGCCATAGCATGTGCTAAGAACAAAATTTATAATGGGAAAAGTCGACATATCCGATTAAGGCACAATATTGTAAGGCAGCTTATTGGTAATGGTGTTATGTCCTTGGACTTTGTGAGGTCTAAAAGGAACTTGGCCAATCCTTTGACCAAACCATTAGCAATGAGGCTGGTGAGTGAGACATCTAGGGGGATTGGACTGATACCCAAGTTGTGACACTATTACTAATGCCCAACCTTTATGATGGGTGATTCCACGCAAGAGGTTAAATGGGTAGAGGTCATTAGTGGTCTATGGGCACTGTCATTTGTTATGAGTTTTCCGCTATCTCGATAAGGAGATTAGTGATGAGTCCATCCCTATGGTGTGAGACAGTGCTAAGTTGCAGAATTTGGTGAGGATGAGCTTAGGCTCTTAATGGATCCATATCCCTACCTGTTGGGATGGGGTGTATCTGCACGCACTCCTGATGGATGCCACCGACTAAGTTGCAGATTATTGGAGGTTGAGTTTTAGGCTCTTAATGGATCCATATCCCTACCTGTTGGGATAGGGTGTTCTACACGCACTCCTGATGGATGCCACCTATGTGTGAGTGGAAGTTGTGCCGCTTCCTATGAGACTTTTTGGGTAGGTCTCTAGAGCTCTCATGAAACCCAGTGGCGCATGGCCTGGATAAGGCGCCAACCCGCTTAAGAACAACCTTAATAAAGAAAGTCATGTGGGTGGTAAGTTTGGCTTACTAATAGCTTGGTTAAAAGAGTTTTAACTCCACCATTGTCTTTTAGTTCCTACTTATTTATCCTATGTATGGTTAAAACATTCTAGTACCATATTGATGCATGCCTTCTTTAGTTGCGTGCCTTTCCTATTTTGTGTTTGTAACATGTGGGGGATTGTTGGTGTGGGTGTGTGTTCCAAACACTTTTATTTTTATTTACTTTCTAGCCGTTGGAAATTTATGAGTAAAATAGTCGTTAGGCAATTATGAGAAAAATAGTCGTTGGGCAATTATTGATAATATAGCCGTTGGGCTTTTAAGGGTTATTAGTAACCAATAACTATAGGCTATTATCTTCATAGATAGCCTATATAATACTCATCATAACATATTTTCTAGAGAGTTTTTTTACTACTCTATGTTTTAGATACACAACACTACTATCTTTCTCTCCCACATATTTTTCTACAAAAATATTTGTTATAAAGAAAGGCAATAGAAGGTTGTTCTTAAACCTTTTGTGAGTGGAAGTGCGTACATCACAAAGGTCGACGCTATAGTCTAATCCTGGGGGGTTGTTTGGGCAAGAGAACCAATCGCACCAAGTTTTACTTTGGGTGGCACGAATCAACCTTTAAGGACAACGCTTTCGCAGCGTGATTCTATAGCACTGTGAGATTGTTTCTAAATTTACTTAAATTTATTTTATTATTGCTTATTGACATTCTTGATAATTATTTGAGATATTGTTTTTGTATCAAAACTTGTTTATTCACTATTATTTTTCCAACATGTTGTAGCAGGACTGTGCAGTTAAGAATGCCTGTTCCAAAAAAAGCTAGAGAAATTCCAAGTTAGTTTTCTTCAATCATAAGTAATAGTAAAAACTTAGGAATAAAGTCCCTGTCTATATAAATATATAGAACATTAGAACCTGCTTTTAAAAGCATAGTAGTCAGATTTCCAATTTTGGAATCCATGGCTAACTTAAGAGCATTCATATCAGCTCATGCATTATACATCCCTTTTTACATTAAAAATTTACTTTTTCTATTTTACATATTCACTTTTACAAAACACCCATATCAGTTTATCTATTCTATCTATTCTTTTATTTAAATAATCAATTTTATCCATTTTTTTATTATTTCTCTCAACTACCATTGGGTAATACGTGCGGTCTCTCTTTCTCTTCTCATTTTTTCTGATTTCTTGTTCTCTCTCTATACCCATCTCTCTACTCTACCCATCTCCATACCTGCACATCACTCTCCCTCACAGCTTCGATCCCACTCTGATCCCAACCCTCACTCTCCCTCACAACTCCGATCCCACTTCGATCCCACCCCTCACAGTTCTAATCCCACACATCAACTCTCCCTCACAGCTCCGATCTCACCTAGCTCCGATCCACGCATCAACGAGCTCCGATCTCACCTAGCTCCGATCCACACATCAACGAGCTCTGATCGTTCCAGTCAAGCTCCGATCAGGCTCCAATTTGTCTTTTTGTTGTTTGTCCGTGTGGGTTTGTTTGTGTGTGAGTGTGTTTGTGTATCTCTTGTGTGTGTGTGTTTTTTTTTTTTTGAGCAAGTGAATCTTTGTGTTGATTTGTCTGTATGGATGTGTTTGTGGGTGGGTGTGTTTGTGTGCATTTGAGAAAAAGAAGAAGATGAGAAGTGGTGAAGCTACTGAGTTTGTTGATCACAGAGAAGAAAGAGAAAAAAAAGGAGCGAACGGAAATTAATAAAATAATCTTTACACGAGCTACAGTAACTCTGTAAAATTACACGGTTACTATAGCTCGTGTAAAGATATACACAATTTTAGACATTTTTAGAAATACTGATGTAGTGTATTTTTGAGGCAAAATGTGTAAAATCGGTTTCTTTTTCTATTTTACATGATTTTACATCCACTGATATAGATGCTCTAAGAGATGGTGAGAAGTATTTGTCATGATTATTTTGGAATGGCGAGATGTAAGAGGCATGCTCATCATATTCATGTCTCCAAAAAATTTTGTTTTGATTTTGTCGGAACAGGTTCGGCCAGAATTTTGTCATATCGAGCTCTGTATTAGGATTTATCTGCAAATATATATATATATATATATAGAATGATGATAACAATAACATGCATGAATATTTTTGAATCTGAGAAACGTATAATATTTTTGAAATATTAAAGGTCTTTCCAACGCAGTTAACAGATCGTCCATTCTTCAGCTGAGCCCGTAGGCTGCGCACAGTGAAATATGGGGGGATAGAAGGACATGAGTTGTGGTCACACTGCAGAATGACGCTGGCCACTGTTGGACTAAGAAAAATTCATCCGAAGGCTTCGTCCTGAATGTCTTGATGGGTGGAGCATGGTGCTCACGAGCCCTCCCATGGCTGTGGACAACCCCAAACACCAAAACCAACAAGAAAACATAGAATACTTTCATTTTTGTCACTCTACACCAGACCACACATGTACAGCCCCCATATATACCAGTCAAAAACTTTTGGTGCCGTATGCCCTCACATTTTTTATAAATTGTATGGTTTAGTTACCATGTGTACCAACACAATAATGTGCAGAGGAGGCTAAATCAGCTTTGAGTGAAAAAAAATATATTATTCATTATAATATTTTTTTTACCAGTAATGGGCTCAAAAAAGAACAAATAATAAGAATTTGCAACATTACTCTAATAATATAAGCCAACCAATAAGATCAAATTTGGAATATAAATAAAATATAACAATTATTTTTTGTGAAGTAAATGAAGTTGCTTTTTTTCTTTTTGGTTGAGAAACAAGTAAATGAAGTTAGTTAAGTGCTTCTAAGAGAACAATTCAATATGTATTAACCTATCCAATAAACAAGCCAATCCCACTCTCAGGGAAAAATAAAGGTCGGTACAAAGAAATGAGCTGGTGTTTTACTTTTTTAGATATTTCTGAACAATTTTAAAAATTTGAGAGGGCTTAATCTGTATAGAATTTTTTCTCAAAATTTTAAGAAAAACAGCAAGTAATTTTAAATTTCAAATATTATTTTGTTACTACCATTAATGGAGATTTTAAAAAGCCAGGGGGCCATGGCCCCCGTGGCCCCAACGCAGCTTCACCACTGCAGAACACCATGATTCCACAAGCCTAGTTAGTAAATATGCGTATCTTACACATCTGTCCACGGCAGTGTCCTTCATTTCACGTCTGTGATTTATCGTTGGGCGTTCGCAACTGAAGTCTGGCTCGAAGCTACTGCGTTCAACCACGGTTATTGGAATTTAGAGATTGGGATTTGTGTGTGTGTGAGAGAGAGAGAGAGAGAGAGAGAGAGAGAGATTGGGACTTGTGTGTGTGAGTCTGTGAATGAATTGGAGAGAGAGAGGAAAGGGAAGCTAAGAAAGTGATGGGTATTAGGATTCAGTTTTAGATTGTTGTGTTACAGGATATTGTGTTTGGGAGCTATGAAAGTTAAAGAATAAGAAATTGAGAATTTTTTTTTAAAAAAAAAAAATCATTTTCTTTATAAATGATTAAAGAATATCACAGTGGACTATATACTATGGAGCATGGATATAGATACGATACACAATACGACATGATACATAGTACAGTGACATGACATTTCTTGAAAAACTAGGATACAATACGTTGAGGATACTACAATTAATAAATTAATTAATATTTATATTTAGATATATATATATATATATGGAATAAGTTGTTTATTTTGAATTTAAAAAGTATGTAACAATAATGAAATGTTTGGAAATATATTTGAAATTAATTTGAAGACAATAAAATATTGTTTAAAGTATGAACAAAGAGTTATATATATGGAATAAGTTGTTTATTTTGAATTTAAAAAGTATGTAACAATAATGAAATGTTTGGAAATATATTTGAAATTAATTTCAAGACAATAAAATATTGTTTGAAGTATGAACAAAGAGTTATATATATGGAATAAGTTGTTTATTTTGAATTTAAAAAGTATGTAACAATAATGAAATGTATGGAAATATATTTGAAATTAATTTAAAAACAATAAAATATTGTTTAAAGTATGAACAAAGAGTTAAAATAAACTATATACCTATAAAAAGAGTTCAAATAAACAATATTTAACATCCAAATAAAACAACTGAATAAAAAAAATGATTTTTTTCTTCCTGAGTGCATACTTGACATGTTTGTGTCCGGATACGTGTTGTGTCGAATACGTATTTGACACCAATATATTGACAATTTTGCCGTGTCCATGATTCCCAAACTATATATGCAGCCTAAGAACCACTAGACCACCAGCCTAACAACTAGTAGGGGACATTGTCATGTGCCTATTTTGAAAAATCGAAATATTCCACTAGACCACCAGCCTAACAACTAGTAAGGGACATTGCTATGTGCCTACTCTGAAAAATCGAAAAGTTCTTAGATATTCTCAAAGCATGAATGGTACTCTTTCCTCTTACATTTATAATAGACCTTACCATGAATATGAAAGGAGAGAGCATCATTCTCTATACTTTAGGGGTAGTGAATTACTCTGAAAAATCTAATCAAAACTTGTGACACCCTTCAAGAACCAATGTTATTATCCAATGGACAAAGGGGACCCTCCATACAGCAGAATACAAATTCCGACGGCAAAGCTCTATATTAAGTCCAATGTAAGAGCTGTCACATTTCATTGATGTTTAATTGACCGGTTTGATTCTGACTTGTAAAAGGTATAAGACTTTAATTAGCGCTAAGAGGTTTCCATTGTTACATTTCAACCATCCCTCACAAGGTTTCCACTAAGGAAGCAAGAACGAAAAGCCCCAGTTTGCCCTACTTTAACTATTATTTATTTATTGATAAATAAGAATAAAGATAAAGAAAAAAGAGCAAAGAATGACCCAACCCATCTCAATCTCCTGGTGGAAAATCCAAGGAGGAAGAGAAGAGTTAGAAATGGGACTATCCCAGTTAAAAAAGCAGCCTAACCATCCCAGCCCTACTTTAACTCAACTCATCTGTAGAGTACTAAAATGCCTTAATTGTGGGTCCAGTAAAATTAATCAGGGCCTGTTTGGTTGGTGATTTTAAATAATAGTTTTCAGTGTTTAAATACTAAAAATTGCAGACTCCAAAAAAAGTAACATATTTGGTAGGAGTTTTTTTAGGAGTGTTTGAGTTATTATTCTTATTTTAGGGTGTTTAGACATTGAATTTAGAAAACTCCTTTTACTAATTTTCAGTTTTTAAGTAACATTGTTCAATAGAAATTTTGTAAATTTTTAGAAATTTGTAGGACCCACATGATAAAACTTATCATAACTCCTCTCTCTCCTTCATGCTGGCCAACAAGCCTCGTCCTTCATGCTGACCCACATGATAAATTTTTTTTTTTTTTTTTTTTTTTTTTGAGGAAGAAGACAATGAAAATTTATTAAGAAAAACTAGCTAAGTCAGCTTGAACTATAGAAACATATTGTGGTGGAACATACTCCATCCACACAAGAAAGTTGGAGATATGCACAGCATACCTGACAAGATTATGAGCAACCTTATTACATTCTCTCTTTACATGAGAGTAACGTAATTGATTAAACAAAGTAGAGCAACGCCTAATATCTTCAATGAGCAAACCATTACACGACAGCACCTCAGAATCATTCACCAACTTGAATATTAAGACCTGTAAGTCCCTTTCAAGAGCAACTCATTCAATCCAAATTTTTGCTACAAACCGGAGAGCTTTGGAAGCAGCTAAGGCTTCTATATCTTTTAGAGAATGAACCTGGGGAAGTTGCTACGATAGAGAAGTGAGCACCAAACTGTTCTTGTCACGAACAATCACACCTATAATGGACCTATTCAACTCTGAGAAGATAGCCCTATAAAAAACAATCTTGGCAAAATCATTTGGGGAAGGCTTCCAATAGGCGTGGAGCTGAGGGGGATGAGGTGGTGGTTGTGGGTGGGTAGACAACATCCAGGCGTGCTTGACTTGTCTGTGCTAGCTGATGTAGACTACAACTTGGCTAAGAAACTTAGACTTGGTTCCTCGGGTTCTAGATGGACCAAACAATAAATGCAAAGAGATCTGGGTATTGATGCTCCGTCAAAATCCATGACAGCAAGTCTTTGAAGTCCAAAAATTGATTTGTCCTACAAAAAGCCCATAACTACATATCATACCAAACAATATCAAGCTCTAGGCATAGCCAAAGAGCATGGAGAGTCTATTCCTGTGTGTCGCGGCATCTTTCATAGGTAGGGTCAAAGATAATTGTTCAACGAACCAAATTTGCTTTTGTAAGTAATGGGTTTCGGCATGCTCTCCAAATAAAACTCTTCACCTTGTTGGGTACATGTAATGACCAAATCCCCTTTCATAGTTGTTTGACTTGAATCTCAAAATCATCACCTTGCTCCAATTCTGCCTCTTCCTTCTGAAAATTGTAAAGTTGTTATTTACAACTATGTATTTTGTTGCCTTTTATTCCGTGCCAAATTTGATTGTAATTATTATCAATCGTTTATACCCTGTATCTATTGTGAGATTTGTTGTAAGGGTTGTGTGATAGAGAGAGTGTGTGAAGACTCAAGCATTTGAAGGCTGAAGAATTCTCACGGGTATGTCGCGACCAAGCTTCCCACAAAGTGAATCATATGCCCTACATATGCTGGAATGCGAAGAGTCAAGTCAGGTGGAGACAACTGTGTCTCGCGAGTATCTCGCGGGTAAGGCCTTCCAGTGAGACACCTGCGCGGCAATTTGTTCTGCCATCTTATACTAAATGACTTACACTTTCTGTGCCTATCCTATATATACACTCATTACCCACAAATGTTGAGGAATGCTTTAGAGAAAAAACCCTAGCCAAACACATTGAGAATTAAAGATTGTCATCCCCACCTTTCTCTATACACTTGCTTGTGGTATTTCATCAACTTTTCTCTCTCCGTTTCCATACCATTAAGAGGTTGATAGCCCAAACACTTATCACACCCTTTAAGAGTGTTGTGTGACGTTTTGGTGCTACTAGGAAGCATTGGAAGAAGCCAAGGATGGCAGATGTAACATGGACCTTGTTGTGGGATTCGGAGAGCTAAACAAGACACGGTTTCGAGAAGCCTTGTTGGAGTAGGAGCTTTGAGGGCTTAGGTACATCGGGTAGATTAGGCTTGGAGGGTCTCTTGCTAACACATGTATCCCAACTAATTGTCTAGTGGATCGATTTCCGCTTGGAGGGCAGTGGAAAGGTTTTTCACCGAGTTCTTCGGTTTCCTCTTCGATAATACATCTCAGTATTATCTATGTTTGCATCCTTCTTTCCTACTCTAGTTTATTTCATTTTTACTGCTGTGTTGCTTTAAATATGGATTAGAGTAGTTGTCTTGTTTATACGCTTGTGTTTATACTATTTTGCACTTAGTATTAAGTTAGTGTAAAATCAACCAAGCCGCAATTTTAATTTAGGAGTCTAAATTGCTCTTGTTTTTTCAACACATTTTCGAGCTTTCAATTGGTATCAGAATGGTTACACTTGCTGTTGTTTTAATACATAAGTGTGATCCTTGAACCCTTGTGTGTTTTGCCATGGATAATGCTTTATATGCTTGTATGGATATTGTTGATTGTAACATGCCATGTGTTTATGAAAATGCCTTTATGAGTGTTTATCCTCATGATTGTGATGCCATGTTACATGAATCTATGGGTGTTGTTGATATTCCTAACATCAAACTCTTAAAGAAAAATGCTAAGAAGTTTCATAAGGATTTGAGCAAGTTATTTTGTGAAAATGATGATTTGACTACTAAGCTCAATGAATCCAACAAATTGGTTGAGAAATATAAAAAACTTGCTAAAATTTCTCTTAAAAAGCTGAAAGAGTTTGAATGTTTGAATATGGACTTGGATGCTAAACTTATTTTGTCTAACTAACTTGTTGATGATCTTAAATGTGAAAATGAATATTTTAAGATGCATGCCAAGTTTTTGATTGCTGAACCTGTTATTAAAAAGGAAGATAATATATGTTGCAATCATGTTGTGGTACCCAATATTGTGCCTATTGTGTGTTCTACCTCAAAGGACAAATCGATGTACATTCCTCCACATAAAAGAAATCAAAAGGTGGAGAGAAAGGTTGTTAAGTCAAAGCCTCCATTTAGGTCTCAACCTAAGGCTTTGGATGGATCTAAGTGTGTTCCAACTTGCCACCATTGTGGTGTAAGTGGTCATATAAGACCTCAATGTCATAAGCTAAAGGGAGAACAAAATCATGTTGCTAGATCCCTTCCCAAAAAGCCTAGTAGACCTAAGCACATTGTTTGTCACCATTGTGGTGCCCTTGGTCATCTTAGACCTCATTACTCTAAGTTTCAAGCTCTTAAAAGAATAAAAAGAAAAGAGAAACTTGACCTTCTTGGAAGTTGTGCTTTGCATGATAAACCGGATTTGAGTGAAAATAGCATATTGTTAAAGAAAGTGTTTAATGCTCTTAACTCCTTGACTATGTGTATCTCTGGTTATCATTCTTCCAATCCTTGTCTCACTTCTCTTGAGACACTTATTCCAAACAATCATTCCGTTTAAATGAGGAAGGGTTCCTATGGTCGAGCTTTTGCTCTTTTGATCCTTGATCTAATTCTTTTGATTTTTGTAGGACCCTTCATGCATTGAATGTCATATCTTCATGCATTTTATATATCTTGCATTTCGTTTTATGCATTGTTTTGTTTTGATCTTACTTTTATGTTTTAGTTTTGTGTGAGTAAAAATCCAAAACCACATAAAAGGTGAAAAATTCAAAAAGTGTGATCGTATATGTTTGAGCATATTTCACATGTGAGTCTGGCCTAGTACTTTCGTATTAATGGCATAGTGCATTTATGTGCTTAACTTGTTTTGTATGCACATTTATCTTCGTAGAAGAAATTTGAAAACTATGTGTGATTGTTGTAAATAAATCTTCAAGCTTGTCATGAATGATTGGTCAATAGTCTTGATGGTCTTGATACCTGCATAGATTTGTGTCTATATCTCTTCCCATTTTATTTTTATGTTTTTGCAAAAGAACTCACTAAATGTAAATCTCCAAATTAAAAGAGATATTGAACTGTAAAAGTCTGTCACACATACTAGTATTCGACTAGGAAAAAGGGAAAGCAACTCTTTTAATGTAAATTGTATGGTGCTCAAAAAGCCAAATGCTAATCCTCAATGTTGAAATATCAAAAATTTCAAGCACTGATCTCAAAATAAGATATTTTGTCCAAAAATGGATCAATTGTTATGCTTTATGTAGAAGCCAAATGAAAAGTTTCTAAGTTATGTATTCAATGTGTGGGAGGTCATATATACTCATTTCTATAATAGAGATAATCCACTTGATTTCGTATCAGTTGTGTATGACTTGATTGAATTGATCATTGAAACTTCACTCTAGTCTAAGAACTACTCCACACTTGATCGTCACACATAAGACTTTTGTTCAATGAATGTCTATTTCATTTGTATGGTTGTACATGTTCAAATGTGATGTGTGTGTGCTTAACCATATGTGGTTCAAACTAAAAAGATTTTTGTTCTTTTTGTTTGCTTTTGGAAGTGATTTGTATCACCTATGTTTTTCAAAGTTTTTAAAGTGTTTTTGTGTGAAAAACATGTTTTTTGAGTGTTTTCGTAACTTATTTCATGTTTAAGTTCAGTCACGAGTGAAAGGGTTGAATTCGCAAGTATTTTAGCTTTGGATAGAGACTTTCGCGATTGTTTCGCAGTTGTTTCGCGAGTAAGACTTACCTGCGAGATACCAGCGAAATTTTCGCAGGATTCTAAGTAGCGAGATACCAGTGAAAATTTTCAGATCAGCTTTTTAAAGGGCATTTCATGGGTCATTTGTTTTAAACGTCTCCCATCCTCTCCCAAACCCCTGGTTTAATGTTTCTACATCAAAACCCTACTAAATTCAAGTATTTTTCATTCCATAAACATCTCTAAGATAATCTTTAACTCTTTTCATTAATTTTGATCCTTAGATTACGTTTTTGGGGGTTTTATATTCATAGTTAGGATTTTCTCAAACGGGAGTTGAAAAACTTATTTTCTGTCAATCTTTTTGATTGGGCTTTGTTTTGAATGATGATTTGTTTTGGATTTTGGCCCCTTGTGCCAAAAATAACATGTATTTAGGCAAGTTTTTCATATGTTCTTGCATTGTTTATCATACATGTGTAGTGTGTGCACTCTAAATGTTTGATAAAATGCTCAAATGGCATTTTCTCGTTGTTTTGGACTCCGATGAGTACCAAACTTTAGGGATCACCATAATTATTCATGTTTATCATGTTTTGATCATTGGTGGTGTATTTTGTACACTTTGCCCCTTGAGTACTTATTCATGCATTGGTCATGCATCTCACATACACACTAGATGCACAGTAGATGCACCTTGCTGCACATACTCTAACACTTGACATGTTTTTGCATTCACTCATGCTAGTTAAACTTTTTTAGACCTTTTAGCACATATAACATGTTCTTTGTGTCTATGTCATGCCTTGGTCCTTACCATGTCATGTTCTTTATACTTTGTAGCATTTTTTTTAAAATGTTTTTGTCTTATGTTTGAACTTCATTTTCTCATTCATCTTGCACCCCTCATGCATCATCTTCATTTTTTTTTTTCCTCCTTCCTCTTGATTCATTTGCCTATTCATGACAAAAAGGGAGAGAAATTCTACCTCATGCACATTTGTAGGGGGAGAAAGCCATAGGGGAAATACATATACTAAAGGGGAGAAGACATTTTTTTTTTATAGAAAACCTTGATTCACTTTATGCTTGTTTTCTCATTTCTTTGTGGTGCTTTGATTTGCTTTATTGCGCTTATTGCATCGTGCTTAGGTGTTGGACATGCTTTTATCCTTTTGCTATTGTGCTTTATTGGTTGCATGTTCGAATGATCATTTTCTTTGCTATATGATCATTGTTGTCATTTCCATATGACTATTTTGATATTTGATCAAGTTGCTCACATGTTTCACATCTTGACTACTTGATCGCAATTTACTTATTACATTATACTTGTCTGTTTATTACTTGCTTTACCTTGAAGGTCTAATATATTATGTGCAAGTGTTTCAGGTTACAGGTATATATGTTCCAAGTTCATCACAACTCCTATGAGTCATGATAAAGGGAGTGATATGATAGGGAAGTTCTTTATAACTTGTATCTATATTGCTTTTGTAAGCTTTTAGGGTTTGTTTCATTGCATGTTTGTAGGCTTTTATGGTTTGTGCCATGCATATGCAGTACCTTGATTATGCAGCCTTTTTGGTTGTGTACTTGATGTTTAATGTCATACATTTTACTTCTGTACATCACTCTTGTACCCATGTAGGATTGTTCCTAGATGTAAATACTTCATGTATTTCGCATTGGTTGAGTGTTGGATTTGCAAATGATACTTTTCAAATAAGCTTATCACCTTGCATGTCCGGATGTTCATTCCTTATGTGAATAAGCATAGTGATCACTTTTGTATAGTGATTGCTTGTTTGATCTTGCCATGGTCTATTGTTTTTGTTCCATTTTGCTTGATCATGCTAATATTGCTCCATATGCTTTTCAAGTTTTTTTTGCATACAATGATATTATTGTGTTGTTGTATTTCAGGAGATACTTGTTCATATGTTTCAAGAGCCTTTCAGCTTCTAGATTAGGTGTGAATGAGTTTTGCCTTTGTTCTCAAACTTATGTTTAAGTCTAGAGTCTGTTTTAATATTTTGTCACGGAATAGCCAAAGGAGGAGATTGTAAAATTGCTATTTACAACTATGTATTTTGTTGGCTTTGGGGTGGTCTAGCTCTTTTCTTGAAATCCTCGATCAATTTAATAGTTAAATATTCTTCCAAGTATTTTATTGATACATGTTTTGATAAGAATACAGAGAATGAATGGCGATTTACTAGGTTTTATGGAGAACTAGAAATAGCAAGGAGGAATGAAGCTTGGGACAGTTTACGTAGCTTAAACCACCATCCGAATGCACCATGGCTTTGTGCAAGGGACTTCAATGAATTGGTAAGATAGGAAGAAAAACTTGGAGGTGCAACATGTAACCATCATCAAATGCAGCTTTTCAAGGATTTCTTAGATGAGTATGACTTTATGCATCTTGGTTTTGTTGGCAACCGATTCACTTGGAGTAGACATTTTGAAGATGGACGTTCAATATGGGAGAGACTTGATAGGGGTTTGGAACCTCCCCCACAGAAAAAGAATTTCATATTTGAAGAGATGTGGCTGTCAGATGGAAGATGTGGTGAAATAGTGGAAGCTTCAAGGTATAGTTCGAATTTTGCAGAGGAGGATGATATGATTTTGAAGAAAATTGAGAGATGTGGAAAAGACATAATATGGTGGAAATCAAAATATCTTTAGGAACGTCAGATTGGAATTAGGAAGGAAGAAGAAAATATTAATTCAAGCCAAGTTGAAAGCAATGTACAGTGGAAACAACTCATGAGTAAGGGAGCTTGAGTTTGAAATTAATATTCTTCTTGATTGAGAAGCACGGATGTGGAGTCGGCGCTCCCGTGTACTATGGTTGGCTCACAGTGATAGCAACACCAAACTGTTTCATACAAAAGCAATTCAACGGTGCAAAAAAAATTTCATTGAAAGAATAAGGAACTCAATCGAATCTTGGCAGACCTAATAAGAGGATATAGTGATAGTCTTTCTTCATTATTACCAAGATTTGTTTGCTACCTCTAATCGAACAGATCAAAGTTTAACTTTGGACCATATCCCACGGGTCATAACAAAAGAGATGGAGCAAATGCTAAAAGGAGAATTCCTAGAACATGAGGTAACAGTATCTTTAAAACAAATGGCTCCGCTCAAAGCACCTGGTCCAGATGGGATGCCTCCGATCTTGATCTTTGAGTTCTAAGTTTACTAACTCATCTTTGATTTGGTTGTAAATAGATTGACTGAGAGGAAAGGTCAAAATCAAGCTCTAGAGAGTTTTAGTGTTAAGGTAAAGTTTCTAACTTGGCTCTTCACTTTCATTTAATTTTCTTTATTCATATATGTTTTTATTTGAGTTTATGTGTTCTAATATGTTTTTCTAAGTTTATGTTTTCTTTATGTTTGTCTTTAAGCATGTTAGGTTGTTAGTTTCTTTGTTTTAGTGTTTTTGTTCTTTAGTTTATGGGTTAATGTTCTTAGGGCGTGTATGTGTGCGCATGCTCATAGTATGCGTACGCATACAAATGGGCTACGTACATATGCCCTATGAATGCGCACACATACTCTTGCCCAGAAACCCTAATTTGTTTTATGTTTGTTTTTTCCTTTGTTTTATCTACATGTTTAGCCTCTATTCAACTTGTTTTATCTACCCTTGAATCTCTATTTCTCTGTTTTATTTGGTTTTGTTTGTTTTATCTCTTTTATGTTTATTAAGGTTTTGATTTTCATGGATACTATGAACATGAACATGCATTGATGTATAGATGTTGTGATACAATGAGGTAAGTCGTACACTCATATGAACATGCACTTGTTGGAGTATGAGCTTGATATGTCTAATCTAAACATGAACTTTTTGGTTGAATGCGATGTCTATGATGTTTAGATGCTTTAACATATTTTGTTGATTCTACCATGTGATGTTTTTGCCCCTAGAGATGTTTGTTTAAATGTTATGATAGATGAATGTTGTGTGTTTTAGATGCATGCTAGAGTGTGTGTGTGAGAGAGAGAGTTAGAATAACGTATTAAACCTGCCTTTAATGAGACTAGGACTTGGAACACAATGAGTTGAAGTTGACTCATGAGTTGGGTGGGGTTGGGTGTCTAACACCTTCCCATCCCCATACGTAAACTCCGGACACGTGCTCTAGTAAAAGACCAGTCCTTCCATGAAGGGCGCTATATTTATAGTTCCTAGACTTAATCTACGTGGCAACTCCATTTCTTCAATATGGTCCACCCCAGGCTAAGGCGTACTCCCCCATAACTGCGAGGTATGATACCACGCACACTTATGCTTACACCTGCTTATGACACGTTTCTTATTGTGTTACTTTCAAGTCAACTCGTTTATGACTTAAACCCGTTAAAACCCAACCCTAACTTGCAAAAACTTGTGTCGTGTTCATGTCATGTTCGCGGGTTGGGCCAAACGTTAACACCGCTAGTTTTGGCATTTGTGTACTATGTTTTGTCAAAAAGACATGTGGTATCATTACATCCATCATCCAATTGTGAGAATCCAATTTTGGTTCAAATAATGTTTTCAAAATTTAATTTTAAAGAAATAAAATTATTAATTGTAAAATAGAAATAAATAATAAATACTAAATAAAGCATAAAAATCTTAGCTTAGGCAAAAGGCTCAATGGATTATATATAAAATAAAATAAAAATTAAAAAAATCTTGTGTGAGAGTATGAAGGCTACCACGTGACACCTTCATAAAAAAAGTATTTCATTTATATCCTTCTACCTCATCATCTATATATATATATATATATTGCTAAGTGGTTCCAATAAATTTTATTAAAATTTAAATTGTAAGAAAATAAAATTATTTATTGTTGAATAGAAAAAAAAAAATAGAATTTAAATAAATCATTAAAATCTTTACTTAATTAGAATGTTAAATGGATATACATTCATTTAAAGATTTTCTTAGGTGGAAGGCTAAAGAGTGACACATGGTGGTAATTAGAAAATGATGAGGTGGAAGGATAAAGGAAAGAGTTCTCTTATTTATTGTGAAATAGAAATAAACAATCAAACTTAAATGAATCATTAAATGAAAGAGTAATACATGGTATAAGGTTAAATGTCTATACATTCATTTAAAGATTTACTTAGGTGAAAAGTTTAAGAGTAATACATTGTAGTAATTAGAAGATTATGAGGTAGAAGACTAAATGAAAGAGTAATATACAAAAGCACCAATTGGAAACAACTCATGCTCTCATTCGATACTAGTAATGTTTTGCCTTTACTCATTATACTACTTTTCAATCTCTTTTCATTATTTTTTCCTTCCAGTACTTCAAAACCATTTGTATCATCTCTCTCTCTCTCTCTCTCTTCATTATTTTTTTCTTCTAGTGTTTCAAAACCCTTGGTATCAGCTCTCTCTCTCTCTCTCTCTCTCTCTCTCTTATGCATTTTATTATTACATGGTTTTCATTCTCGATCTGGTTCCTATATTGAATTCAGAGATTGCAATAATATGCTTCTGCTGCTGTTCTTTTTTACTCTCCCCTTTGCAGGTTTGCTCTCTCTCTATGTGTGTTTTTATATGAGATTCTTTCTTGCAAATAACATGAGTTTCTTCTACTACATTTATGTAGTATGAAGAGTTTAAATTCTAAACTTAAACCTGCAATTATCTGTTGTTTTTTTGTGAAAGACATTTGATACTGTACCCAGGCTCAATTTTTGAATTAAAATTAAAATTTACTTCTTTAGAGAGAGTTTTGATGATAAAAGACTTTATTAGTTAAATTAAAATAATCAAAGACCTTTTTCTTCAAGTGTTATGTTTGTGCATGTATATATGAATATTATGTCGTGAGGGCTTGGTTAATTTATAAGTTTTTCATTGGTAGTTTTTCTTCTTTGTTGTTGTTTTCTTGTTTGCCAAAAACCTTGTTAGCGATCGCCAACCTGTTGTTGGATTATTATACCTTTTTTTTTTTTTTTTTGCAAAAGGTTTCTTTTCTTTGTGGTTTTTCATTATGACATGTCTAATTTAATTCTCTTAAACCTTAATCAGATACAAGATATTAGTTTTATTTTCTCAAACCTTAAACTATAGCGGCAATTATGTTGCATTCGTAGTAGTTCTACTACCGCAATTAATAAAGGCATCAATAGGTTGGAAACCCATCTAGTTAGGTCTAAATATATTACAATAGCATAGAAATATCTTGTAGAATGGGCAACCCGAGAAGCTCTTAAATTGCAAGGCATCCAAGAAGCTCGAAAGGTGAAAAAAAATTAATAGAAATCCTCATAAGCCTTATAGCCGTAATCTACAATATTCTACGATATTTTATTTTTGGGATAATTATTTTTATTAACTTTAGAATAAAAAGTCAAAATAAAATCCCATTATTTACCCTTAGTATTAGTTTACGTAAGTTTATCAATTTTACAACTGGGATTTTTCCCATTTTAGCATAACTTCTTGCTTAACAAGAATTAGGGTTTTTTCTTTAATGATTTCTCTTATAAGGCAAGGTAAGTATTTTCCCCATTAACATAATTTTTTGTCAAACTTTTTTTACAACTCAGTTTGTAGAAATTCCTATAAATAGGATTTTATTTGGCATAATAACAGCATCTTCTCTCAATGCCCTTTAACTACAAATGATAATATATATAAAAGGGGAATTAGTGCGTAACAGGGAATTGTCGAAAAAATTTATATACTTAAAAGTAGGGGTGTAATCGGTTCAGGTCAATTAGTGTTAAAGGTAGTTTTTGCACCAAACTGAGAATTTCGGTTTCAATATAATGAACACCGAAATCGACTTGTAAGGAAAGAACACCGAATTGACCAATTGCATTCGGTTTCGGTTAAGTTTGATCGGGTTTTGGTGTCTGGGATGTGAGAAACAAAAGTAAGAAAAGAAGAAGAAGAAGATGGGTGGTTTGGGATGGGAGAAACAAGATCAAGAAGAATAATAGAAGAAAAAATCATAGCAAAAAGACAAACCATAATAGCAATACCTGAAGGAGAGAGACAGCGTCGGTGATAGCATCGGTGTTGGAAGAAAAGAAGCTGGGGACAATGGAGGTGATGAAGAGGGAAGAGAGAGGCATGGAACTTAGAGAGAAGAAAAGAAAAGAATGAGGGTGAGGCAGCTAAAGTGAGAAATGTAGAGAGTAGGGTTTTATGTTTTTTTTTTTTTTTTTTTTTTTTTTTTTTTTTTTTTTTTTTTTTTAAGTTAATGTGTAAAACGACATAGTTTTGTGTTAAAAGGAGAGAAAAAATTAGAATGTTTTCAGTAGGGTTCAAACCTAGGCCAAGTATTGTCATACGCGTGTCTTACACTAAATTAGTGGTACTCATCTTGAAATATTTTGTACATAGTAATATTAAAGACATATTGGTCGGTTTCGGTTCAGTTCGAACTTTTATTTTCTAAACCCAAAACCAAAACTGAAGTTTTCGGTTTGCATAAATGAAATTTGAAACCGAACCACACCGAAACCAAACCCAAATTTTGGATACGGTTCGGCCGGTTTTTTCAATTTCTCAGTTTTGTGCACACCCCTACTTAAATGATAAGAACAAAACAATGCCAAGTGCTAGGTTAATTTTGAAAAATTGATTGCAACTACATCTTGGTAAATCAAAGCATAATAATATTCCCTTTACTTTTTAATTGTTAAATTGTTTAGCCTTTTTTTTCCTCCACATTGTTAACCAAAAAAGATGGGATTTTTTTTTTTTTTTGATGTTTTGTAGGGTTTGGAGCTAATGCTTTAACATATGATTACACTGCCAACATTGAGGTAAGCTTCTTGCAATTAATTATTATTCTATATTGTAAATTGATTAATGAATATAGGACACTAGGGTATATGTATTATATGAAATCTAAAAAAAATAAAATTCTTCTTTATTCACAACCTCAGTGTTTGGCAAATCCTCATAAACCTCAATATGGTGGAGGAATTATCATAAACCCTGAGTTGAATCATGGTTTGGGAGGATGGTCTACATTTGGAAATGCAAAAATTGAACAAAGAGTATTAGAAGACAACAAATACATCGTCGCTTATAGCAGAAATCAACCAGAAGATAGCATATCTCAGAAGCTTTATTTGCAAAAGGACAAGCTCTACACATTCTCTGGTAAATTATCTTTTTCACATCGATTTTGAAATTCCCCAAACACTTGCTACCATCAGCACAAATTTGCATCAATTATCTTTACCAAAATTTTCTTGCTTAAACATAGGTTTAAGGCTTCTCTAGTGGCATTGCTTCTCACCTTGACAGCACTGTCCTAAAATTGGGACATAATCTTTTTACAATTTTACTAATCTGCTTAGTGTACGACAGCTTGGATACAAGTCAGTGATGGAGATTTTCCAGTCAGAGCTACTTTAAAAACAACTACCGGGTTCAAACATGTTGGTACTGTTTTTGCGAAATCAAAGTGCTGGTCCATGCTCAAGGGTGGACTCACTGTGAATGCATCAGGTCCAGCTGAGCTCTATTTTGAGGTGCTTTTCACTCTCCTTTTCTTTTTCTTTTTATCTTTTTCTTTTTATCTTTTTTTTGCCTATTATGTGTGTTTCCTACTGTAAATAACAATGATGATGACCCAACTTTGATAAGAATTTAAAATTGACTCCCTCCTTCCCTATATATAGGTTCCCTTTTAAGGCCATGCCTAATTAAACTAGTTTGCTAAGAGAAAAACTTTATTTAATCATTATTAGTTTATGATAGTATGCGGTCTTGTTATCATAATAAAACTTGGATTATTATAAAAAAGTAATATTAGGAAAACAAAAATTTTCACAAATTTTAGGAATAAAAATATGCCAAGAAAAAAAATTAAAATTTTGTTCAACACTTAATTGATTATAAAATATTTCGGAAGAATTTTAGTATCTACACTACAGGTAAAGAATTATTTTTAAAAAAATGGGAAACATCAAAGCCATCTAAATGCTAACATTAGTTTTCAGCATTGGATTGTAATTTGACTATATTGTGGGGTGGGGGAAATGAAATAGAGGTTAAGGCTGTCCATTTAATCCTAACTTTTCAATTTAATTTTATAATGTTGAATTTGATCAACCATTTTGTTGGCTTTATTCCATACTAATTTGCTTGTAATTCAACATTTAGAAATCCTGTATTTAAGTGGAAATCATGGAAGGGTAGTGTGTGAAAAAGTGTGAAGAAAAAGCTCAAAAGTGTGCACTTAACAGGGCCTCGCGACTGGATTTCGTGACTAGCTCGCAGCTGGCAAGTCGCCAAGGGAGACACACATGTGAAGCATGCAGAGGAGTTGAAGAGTCATGCTAGCTGGGGCACTACAGGACAAAACTTTTAGTCTGGCCATTCTGTTAGCTTACGACTCAGACTCGCGACTCAATCAAGTTGCGAGGACAAGTCGCCAGGCCACTTTGTTTGGGAAAAATTGACTTTTCGCATTCCAAACACACACCAATATAAATATCCCTTATACTCACACATTGTAGGGAGCTTCCAGAGAGAATTTTGAGAGAGAAACCCTAGAGAAAAACAAGATTGACTCATCCACAATCTTCATCCTTATTTCTACAAATTCCTGTACTCTCACTCTCTCCATTGTTACATCTTTAAGAGGTACATTTAGCCAAATCATTTTCTCATCATACTCATATCTGTGAGAAGGTTATTTAGTGCTTGGGAAGTAGTTAGGAAGGGACCAATTGATATTGGTTGATGCTATGAGCTATAGCGGAATCCGGTAAGCTAGAGAAGACAAAGGTTCGGCGTAATTTCGTTGGAGCAAGAAGCTTAGAAGGCTTAGGTACACTAGGTAGATTAAGTTTAGAGGGTCTTCTGCTATTCATGTATCCCAACTTGATTCTCTAGTGGATTATTGACCGGTTGGAGGACGGCGGAGAGGTTTTACGCCGAGAACTTTGGTTTCCTCTTCGATAACACATCGCTATGTTATCTTTATATTTGCATCTCTCTTCTTTTAATCTTTGTTATTTGATTTCTGTTGTGACTTTGATTTTATTTGATAAGCTTGAATTGGTAATTTGTAATTTTGGGGTCTAAACATTCATAGGTATTTTACACACATATTGAACATTCAAATTCTGAAGTCCCATGTTCATTATTTATTGGTTTCTCTAACCATCTGACATTTGCTAATCACTTCAGAGCAAGAATGTATCGGTGGAGATATGGGTAGATAGCATTTCATTGCAACCTTTCACCCAAGAGCAGTGGAAATCCCATCAAGATCAAAGCATTGAGAAGGTAAATGTATTATAATGACTGTATCAAAAGGTTCCACTTTCTGAAGTCACTAATATAAAAACTTAGAAAAATGTAACAAAAATATGAATGGCTAATTATGTATCAGTAAAAACGCTTCAATTTTTGCAGGCACGTAAGAGAAAGGTGAGGATCCATGTAGTTGATGAACAAGGCAACCCTTTACCCAACGCATCAATCTCAATTATACAGAAGAAAGTAAGTTTCCCATTTGGCACTGCCATAAATAAAAACATCCTCACCAATAAAGCATATCAAAATTGGTTCAGCTCAAGGTTCACAGTCACAGTATTTGAGGATGAAATGAAATGGTATACCACTGAACCCTCCCGTGGCCAAGAGGACTACACAGCCGCTGATGCGTTGCTTCAGTTTGCAAAAAAAAACTCTATTCCGGTCCGAGGCCACAATGTTTTGTGGGATGATCCCTCGAAGGTACAGGGTTGGGTTTCTTCACTTTCACGAAATGATCTTGCTGTGGCTGTGAAAAAAAGGATCAATTCAGTAATGTCAAGGTACAAAGGCCAGGTTATTGCATGGGATGTTGTGAATGAAAATTTGCACTTCTCTTTCTTCGAAGATAAGCTTGGATCTATTGCCTCGGCGACCTTTTACAATGGTGCTCATGGGATTGATGGAACAACTACCTTGTTTATGAATGAATATAATACCATAGAGGACAGTCGTGACAGGTTATCAACGCCGGATAAGTACATACAGAAGCTGAAACAGATTCGACGCTTTCCCAGAAACAACAATCTGAAACAAGGAATTGGGCTTGAGTCTCATTTCAGCATTGCTCCAGACCTTGCTTACATGAGATCTTCTATTGATACTCTTGCTTCCACAGGATTGCCCATATGGATTACAGAACTTGATATTGCAAGTGCCCTTGGTCAACAGGTAATTAAGATGCTCAAGAGGCAAAAGTATGGAACTTTTTTTTTTTCAAAATATCATTTATGGTATAATTAAAACCAAAGCCATTTACTTTTTATTAAATCTATAAAAATTCACCATAAATTTTTTAAGCTTTAAAGTTTTTCAAGTTATTATTTTAATACATACATTTTAATTGAGTTTAAATTCTAGTTAAGATTTCCTACAAAAATTTCATATATATATAATTTTACCATATCATATATGAAAAGATAATTTTATACAAATATAATCATAATAAATATTTATTATTTACTAGCATAATTATCAAATTGTATCTTTAGAAAGAAAAAAAAGAAAAAAAGAAAAAAAAAAAAAAACATAGATAAATTGTCATGTGTGTGTGTATATATATATATTTATTTATTGTGATAGGAAACAATATATATCATATTTTGTTGAACTTTATGGTGCAATATTGCTTGGGTTATATATTGACTAGTTGCTATAGGACTAGAAGCCCATGTCCTTTTCCAGGTTTTTTTTTTTTGTTTTTTTTGGTGGTAATTCTTCCTTTATAGGTGCCTTCATCCAAGGTTTGCTATGAACTATTCTTCAATGTTCTTGGACTATGTATGCAGGCACAGGCACGGTACTTAGAGCAAGTTCTAAGGGAATTACATGCCCACCCTAAGATCAATGGAATAATAATGTGGTCTGCATGGAAACCAGGGGGATGTTACCAAATGTGCTTGACCGATAATAGCTTCAATAACTTGCCAACTGGAAACGTCGTAGACAAGTTGTTGGGAGAGTGGCGTTCTAGCTTGAAAGGCACAGCAGATGGTGAAGGATTCTTTGAGGCTTCATTATCTCATGGAGACTACGAACTGAAAATCAGTCACCCTAATGTTACAAGTTCCTCCTTGGCTCAGAGTCAGAGGTTTAATGTGTCATCAGCAGATACTTTGGAGCAAACAACATTGCATCTCCAAGTTTCAGCATAAATTGATAATTATAACGAGGGAAGGGTAATTTGCTCCCTAAACATCTTCTTTGAAACATCATGAGTTTTCATTTGAGCTACAAGAACCTTAGTAGCATCAGTGATTCTCTCTTGTATCATTATTAGAAGAATAATCGTAATAGCACATTGGAAATTTATTTTGGCTAAAATGCAAAACACACCCTCTAAGTTTCACAATTTTTTATTTCAGTTCTCTAAATTTGGATTTTGTCATTTCAATCTTTTAAGTTTCATTTATTCTCAATTAAGTCATATGTTAGCAATTTGTTAGTTGCTACTGTTATCTATAGCAAAACTATGCCATTTTTGTGATAAACAAATCAGGGTCTATTCAACGCTTTGTGACTAGGGAGGGAGATCCAAGATGGCTTTCTCTGGGCAAAGTGCCGAGGGACCTGTGTATTACAGCAACTATGGTGCATTTGGTGAACGTCAACATCAAAATGATACTAAATTTGAATACACTTGTCCTACCTGGGTTCCAACCCCCGTCACCAAGTGAATGGTCTTTGAGACATGCATCTGATAGGTGTGTAAGAAAGCGTGGACAAGCATCTATATGCAAGAGTGGTGATGGGTTTGTGAAGGTAGAAAATGTTCCTCTAGTCGCGACCAAGACAACAATAGTGAGCGCAAACAAAAGAAGCAAAAGTTTCTTCATGGCCTCAATTCTCATCCTCAATACCTGACATTGTTGCCGAATTCCATGTCCTTTACTTTGAACCTTACTATTTAGATCTCCCAAATTTGAATTTCGATAATCTAGTGGCCCAACTCAAATTCTCTTGGTCTCTCTGCTCCCTCTTTCCTCTCTCGGTCTCTCTTTCCCCCTTTTGCTTCCTCTCAGTATCTCATAGTATTGGGTGGGTGGGTGGGGATTCAATTTAGTTCTTCAATGTTGTTCACCAAATAAGATGTAGTTTCTTAATCTAATTTATGGTTTTTTTTTTTTAATTAACATTTTCTTAAAGTTAATATATAAATAATAAATTGAAAATTAAATTGTTAGGTTCTAAGACTTTAGGAATTAATGTATTAGAACTTCAATTTGTAATATGCTGGCAAACCATGATCAAAATATAGAGTCTAGATTTAGGCTTACTCAAAGTGTGTTTAGGTGTAAAATTGGAATCGAGTGATTGCAGAAGTTATTGGACAAAATTTGCAAGGCTCGATCGATCGAAAATTAGATTCGATCAATCGAAACTCATGTAGATTTAATTTTCTACAAAATTTCTAATTCAGCCAAAGCCCATATGATGTGTAAGGTTAAGTGCTTTATTTCAAGTATAAAAGGAAAAACTCTAACTACGTTTTAGAAGTCTTTTGGAGAGTTGTGTGTTAAATCTTTTGTAAGATCTAGAGATGTTTACATTCATACACACATAGAGACTTGTCAAGATCAAGATTCGCATCAAGAACTTGATGATCTTTTCAGTTGCAACATAAAGAACTTTAAAGAAGATCCTAATCCTTTGAGTGGAGTCTTAAAGTTACAAGTAGGAGAACTTGAGGTTGTTGTAGATCAAGGAAAGAAGTAGTCCGTGGACTCGTAGCTGTCACGTGGTCATGGTAATAAGTTTTCTACTTAAGGTAGCAATAGGATGTTAGTGGTTTAAGTTCTATTGTAAAAATTTCAATTCTTTCACAGTAGATCTGTTTTATTTTGAAGATAGTTAGGTTAAATCCTCCCCAAATTTTTCACCAATTAGGTTTTCTTGGGTTATCATATCATTGTGTTCTTTATATTTCCGCATTATTTACCTGATATGATTTTATTGTATTAACCAAAAACTGAATAATTTATTTAAGTAATCATTTGGCTAAATAACTTAGTTAAACAACTGGAGTATTTATAAAGACAAAAAATAAAACGAGGTAAAAAAAAAAAATGTCAAACTTGGGCATTTAAAAAAGAAAAAAGAAAAAAAAGGAGGCTGAATAAAAGTGTCAAACAGTGAGTTTTTCCTTAGCGATTGAACAAACCAAAAAGTTGCTATGTATAACCTATTGGCTCTTTTTATATACTAGTTTAGATAGCATGTCCCTTGAGTGAGAAATTTAAGATAGAAATGGTGTAACAATGATTTTTGGCTCACAAAAATTGATTAAACCAAAAAAGTTTAGAGACATAACAAAATATCATAATATTTTTACAATAACTTTATTTTTAGTTGTGGTAGATCTCAATTTGATAGTTAATTATTTTATGGTGATCTAAAAGAAACTTACACTTTGGTAGTTGTGAAGTATATTGTGACACATCACACGTGACAATAACAAAATTTCACAATATTTTCACAATATCTTTATTTTCAGTTGTGGCAGGTCTCGGTATAATATTATTTTATTTTAACCTATAAAGAATTTACACCTCAACAATTATGAAAATGTTGTTACAACAACAAAATGTCATATTTTCACAATGCCTTTATTTTAACTTGTGGTAGGTCCTGGTATAATATTTATTTTATTTTATTTTGATTTATAAAGCAATTGATACATCAACAGTTGTAAAAATATTGTGACAATAACAAAACCATCATCCACTCTCTTCCTTCATCCTCGAGAAAAAATTCACAACAACAATGCTTATGTATATTTGCGCAAGTACTACAGCTAAAATGCATTTTGCACAATAAATGCTTAAGTTGATATGGATGACTTTTGGGGTTAGATGGCAAAATTGGCCCTTATACCATTTTACATGAGCTAATATGAATGCTCTAAGAAACTTAAAATGTACACAAGTTTCTTACACCTAATTATAAAAGTATATAATATTAAAATGTCAAATTTTCACAATACATTTATTTTAAGTTGGATACGTCCTAGTATGATATTGTGACAATACCAAAATGTCATTATTTTTGCACAAGAGTTTTTTTTTTTTTTTTTTTTTTTTGGTCTTAGTATGATAGTTTATTATTTTATTATATAGGGTAAATTTCACACAACTACCTTGAGGTTTAAACTAATATTAGCTAGGTCCAAGACTCCTTAAAAATAATCAACTTAGTCCCTAAAAGACAATTTTGTCCCTAAATAGCTAAATACCATTACTTTCTCTTCTCCCTCTCTTCTTTTCTATCTCACTCTCTCACCAAACCAATAACCTACTCTCTTGGTAGTGACAAGTTGGAACCCAGGCCATATGGAGATCTTTGGCTAGTAAAGGTAAGGAAAAAGAATGTGATCCAAATTACGTCCATATATTTTCGTCTTTCTATACATTTGGCTAAGAAAAGAAAGTAAATGTGCTCAAATTCCATAAAACCAAAGCCAGAAGATCTAAAGCTATGAGCAAGAAAAAGATTTGGACGACCAAAGTGGATGCAATTTGGCCAGCAGTGCAGTGCTAGCTGATTAGTCAAGACAACCAGAAAAGATGGTTAGTGGTGACCAAATATAATGTTTCAACTTTCAACTAGTTGTTAGGTTCAGATGATTTAGGTCTGGGTTTGAAAAATTGGATTTTGGGTATACTGTTCGTAGATCTATGGGTTTTCTTTCTAATTTGGGTTTTGGGGTTTCTAGTAAATTATGGTTGAATGGATTTTAGGTATACTGTTCGGATGTGAATGCTTGAAAATGTGTTGAAAATACAAGAGCTATTTAGACCCCCAAATTAAAGTTACGGCTCGATAGATTTTACTCTAACTTAATACTAAGTGCGAAATAGAGTAAATGCGAGCGGATAAACAAACAAGCTACTCTAACCCATAATTATTATAACCAGTAGTAAAATGAAAGGTAAAAGAGTAAGGAAGAAGAATGCAAACACAAGAAAACACTTTGATGTGTTACCGAAGAGGAAACCGAAGAACTCGGTGAAAAACCTCTCCGCTGCCCTCCAAGCTATAATCAATCCATTAGACAATCAGTTGAGATACATGGGTTAGTAAGAGACTCTCCCAGCCTAATCTACTCAATGTACCTAAGCCCTCCAAACTCCTACTCCAACAAGGCTTCTCAAAACTATGTCTTGTTTAGCTCTCTGGATCCTGCAATACGCTCGATTACATTCGCCAAAGCCTAGCTTCTTCCAATACTTCCCAGCCACACCAAAACCTCACTTGACACTCTGAAAATGTGTGGTAAGTGTTTGAGCTATCGACCTCTCAATGGTATGGAAATGAAGAGGTAGGAGTTGAGGAAAATCCATAAGCAATTGTGTAGAGAAATATGGGTATAACAATCTCTAACTCTCAAGGTTTGTGACTAGGGTTTTCTCTCAGAAGTACTCTTCAACATCTGTAGGTAATGTGGGTATAAATAGTGTAGGCACAGAAAGTGTGTATTAGAAATGACAGTTTGGCAAAACAGAATGTTTTGCGGGTATCTCGCGGAAAGGCTTTACCTACGAGCTACTCACGAAACACAACTGTCTCCATCCTGTCCTAACTTTTTGCATTCTAGTCATGTGCAGGGCACATGCTTCACTTCGCAGGATGCTTAATCGCGAGTTACCTATGAAAACTCTTCAGTCTTTAATTTGCTTGAGTCTTCACATTCTCTCTCTCTCTCTCTCTCTCTCTCTCTCTCTCTCTCTCTCACAACCCTTACAATAAAATCCACAAATAATACAAGGTATAAAAGATTAAACATAATTACAATCAAATTTGGCACGGAATAAAAGCCAACAAAACATATAATTGTATATTACAACTTTACAAGTTTTTTTTTTTTTCTGCATTGGGTCGAAAGTGGTGGCACCTATGGGTTGTTACTAATGTTATTACTTTTGGGTTGGGTGCCTAACACCTTCCCATCTCTATACCTAAACTCCGAACACATGCTTTAGTAAAAGATCAGTCATTCCATAAAGGGTGCTATATTTATGCTTCCTAGACCTAATCCAAGTGGCAATTACATTTCTCTGCTATGGTCCACCATAGACCAAGGCGTACTCCCCCATAACTATGAGGTACAACACCACGCACGTTGAGGGCACTTGCGCCCACACATGCTTATGACATGTTTCTTATCATGTCATTTTCAGGTCAACTTGTTTATGACTCAAGTCTGCTAAGACCCAATCCTAACTTGCAAAAACCTATGTCATGTTCGTGTCATGTTCACGAGTTGGGTCAAACACTAACACTTCTAGTTTTGGAATGTGTGTACTATGTTTGTTCAAAAAGACATGTGGTACCATTACATCCATCATCCAGTTGTGAGAATCCAATTTTGGTTTACATAATGTTTTAAAATTTTAATTTTAAGGAAATAAAATTATTTATTGTAAAATAGAAATAAATAATAAATACTAAATAAAGCATAAAAATCTTAGCTTAGGCAAAAGGCTCAATGGATTATATATAAAATTAAAAAGCTAGTGTGTGAGTATGAAGGGCTACCATGTGACACCTTCATAAAAAAAGTATTTCATTTATATCCTTCCACCTCATCATCCTTTAATGTGTATATATATATATATATATTTATTTATTTATATATATTGCTAAGTGGGTCCAATAAATTTTATTAAAATTTAAATTTTAAGGAAATTAAATTATTTATTGTGGAATAGAAATAAATAATAGAATTTAAATAAATAGTTAAAATCTTTACTTAAGTAGAAGGTTAAATCATTCTCCAAAAAAAAAAAAAAAAAAGTAAAAGGTTAAATGGATATACATTTTTTTAATGATTTGATTTGGTGGAAGGCTAAAGATCAACACATGGTGGCAATTAGAAAATGATGAGGTGGAAGGCTAAAAGAAAGAGTTCACTTATTTATTGTGAAATAGAAATAAATAATCAAATTTAAATAAATCATTAAATGAAAGAGTAATACATGGTATAAGGTTAAATGTATATACATTCATTTAAAGATTTACTTAGGTGAAAAGCTTTTTTTTTTTTTTTTGAGAAACCAGTCTCCACGTCTGGGACTTTATGGAAATAGAAATTTAATGAACATCAAAACTGACCAACTCGGCAATGTCTAAGGGTAGAGTGTCCATCTAGATACGACAGCCAACAATGGAAGAGGCTTTTTTTGTGAGGGCATCTGCAACTACATTGCCCAAGCGGTGAACATGAATAAAACTAATAGCAAAAAACCTGTGCAACAAGACATCATCTATGATATTTCCAAATGATGCCATCACTAAGGAATCATGGGAAATTGTAGAAATTATAGTGGTTGAATCACCTTCAAATGTCACACGTTGAAGGCCAAGATTAGTAGCAAATTGAACAACTCTGAGACAAGCAAGAGCTTCGAACTCCGCAACTGTTGAAGAAAGTAAAACCGGCATGGATAAAGCACCAAGGTTCGCACCTCACCAATCTCGCACAATAGCACTGAGTCCAGCTGAGTTCTTGTGCTTGAAAAGGGCAACATCGAAGTTCACCTTCACCCAACCTTGTTCTGGAGGACGCCATTTATGTTGCACAATAGGCCGAACAGGTGGAGCATCTGACAGTTGGCTGTTGATGAAATCATGAAGCAGAGTGCAAGCAACAGAACTTATTTTTGCAATAGGAAGAGCTTCACGTCCAAAGTGGAGGGCGTTTCGTCTATTCCATAGGCTCCACAAGATTATGGCAAACATCTCTGGTCTAAAATCATCATCAACCTGCATAAACTTGTTAAGTAAATCATTAAAACTCAGGGGAGGGGGGGAAATCATGGACTAGAACCATTGGTGGCATGGAGAGAATCTTCTGAAGCATCATTTCACATCTCACATACATCCGAATCAGCTATATGTCTTCGCTTCAAATTACATTTTGTGGGGAGAGCATTGTTACATACCCTCCAAACATAGTGTTTGATTTTGTTGGGCACCTGCATCTTCCATAGCCTTTTCCAAAAACCACTTTGACTAGCCTGGTTGCTTGAGCTAGCATGATCTAATGAAGCCGATACAGCTAACAACTTATAAGCACTACTAGTGCTAAAATTTCTAGATGGGGTGCACGACCAAGACACACAATCAGGGGGCTGTCTCCGGCTTAGTGGAATGGCTAGGATCATAGAAGCTTCATGGGGTATAAAAACACGGTTCACCTCCTCGAATTTCCACACACTCAGCTCTTGATTTATAAGAGAGCTAACTTTTGTTTCAGCCATCACTGAAGGGAGGAAGGAAAGGACCACTCTACTAGGTTTCACTGGTAGCCATTTATCCTCCTTAATCCGAACTATTTGTCCAATCCCAATGCGCCAAACCATACCTTTTTTTATCACATCTCTAGCACCAAGGATACTCCTCCATGCATAGGACCCAAAATTGGATTCTTTTGCATCTAGAATAGAGCAATTAGGAAAGAATCGAGCTTCGAAGACTCGAAAGCATAGTGAATCCGAGTTCTGCATCAACCTCCAAACTTGTTTAGCAAGTAAAGCATCATTAAATTTCTCAATTCCTTTGAAGCCCATGCCACCCACTTCTTTAGCTTCACACAACCTTTCCCAACTTACCCAGTGCACCTTCCTTGAATCATCAGAATAACCCCACCAAAATTTTCTTATAAGGACTTCTTATTCTTTTATTAACCCTTTCGGAAGCTTAAAGCAGCTCAGAGTGTAGGTTGGAATGGCTTGAATAACAGCTTTTATAAGGACCTCCCTACCAACAATAAATAGAAGTTTTTCTTTCCACCCCTATAATTTCTTCCACACCCTCTCTTTTATATAAATGAAGCTTCTCTTTTTTGCCCGCCCCACTAGTGCAGGCAAGCCTAGATATTTTTCATACTATCTGATCACCAGGACACCCAATAACTACTGAATGCGAGTTTGGGTTTGGTGAGTGGTATTTGAGCTAAATAGATATTAGTCTTCTCTTTATTAATTTTTTGGCCTGTTCCCCTTTCATAATCAATCAAAATATCCAAAACCCTCTGGCATTCATCTTCGGTGGCTCGGCAAAAGAGGACACTATCATCTGCAAAAAATAAGTGTGATACTCGAGGGCCATTTCTATAGATTGCAACACCCTTTAAACTCCCCTCCATCTCAGCTTTTTGCAATAAGCTTTGTAACCCCATTTCACACAAGAGAAACAGATATGGTGATAAAGGATCACCCTGGCGGAGCCCCCTAGAAGGCTTGATACTACCCATTGGCTGACCATTTAGGAGTATGGAATAGGACATGGACCTCAAGCATGACATAATAATTTTCCTCATTTTCTCACCAAGCCCCAAATGCTGCATAAGGGCCTCCAAAAAATCCCACTCCACTCTGTCATAGGCTTTGCTTATATCCAGCTTTAGAGCCATGTACCCCATTTTTCCTTGAGTTTTTCTCTTCAAATAATGGAGGGTCTCAAAAGCCACCAATATATTGTCTGAGATCAATCAACCCGAAAGGGATGCACTCTGAGAATCTGGAACAATATTAGCTAGAAACGTTTTCAATCAGTTAGCCACAACTTTTGCAATAAGTTTGTAAATAACATTACATAAGCTTATGGGTCTGAAATCAGAAACTTTCTTAGGATTTTTGATTTTTGTTATGAAGGTGATAAAGGTAGTATTTATAAAGTCTGGGACAATACTTGAGTTCAATGCACAAAGAGCAATAGTAGTCACATCTTCCCCCACAATATGCCAGAAAGACTTATAGAAAATAGGGGACATACCATCCGGGCCTGGAGCAGTAAGAGAGGCCATTTGGTTGAGAGCTTCTTTAACCTTACTTGCTTGGAAGTCTCCTTCTAACTGCGCAATCAAATCTACCTCACCAATGCTTTGCATTCCACTCAGAATATAATCAAAACCACTCGGGTTTGAGCTAGGGAAAATTTGCTCGAAATACCCCTCCACCACCTTCCCCAAACCGGCCTCATCCTCAATCCAAGTGCCATTGTCATCTTCTAGTCCTATAATTAGATTTCTCTGGTTTCTTTAATTAGTCCTACAGTGGAAGTAACTTGTGTTCCAGTCCCCTTTTTTAAGCCATCTGTTTCTGGATCTTTGCTTCCACATACACTCTTCCTTGGCTTATAACTTCTGAATCTCATCTCTTAACACTTGGATTCTCAAAGGATTACTTCTGTAACCCCCACTTTCTTCTTCAGATTTCAGCTCTGCTAGTTTTTGCTTCAAAGAGTTTCTCACATGGCCAAAGGTTTTTTTGTTCCAATCTCTAAGATTTGACTGACAAGCCAAAACTTTGCTATTGAAACCTTAAGCCGTGGGTTGTGTCATTTCAACTCCTCAAGAATCACGAATGACCTCTTCACATGATCTATCCCTCAACCACATGGCTTCAAATTGGAATGGGCACCCTTTTTTATAAAACCTGTTAGCTTCTGAGTCAGGGCTTAGAAGAATAGGTTTATGATCTGAGTGGAAAGCATCCAGATGATGTATTCTGGAAGATGGGAATTTCAAAATCCAGTCAACAGTAGCTACTCCTCTATCTAGTCGAATCCACACATTCTGATTACCAAGACGTCGATTATACCAGGTAAAAAGCTAGCCATTATAGCCCAAATCCTTCAACTTGGAAAAATCAAGAGCATCACGAAAGCCCAGCATTTGTCTTTTTGGTCTATCTAGCCAACCCTGTTTCTCATCTGCATACAAGATTTCATTAAAATCGCCAATACACACCCACGAGAAAGTGAATCGTGTACTCAATCTTCTGAGCATGGACCAGGAGTTTTCCTGGTTGGCAGTCTTAGGGCCTCCGTAGAAACCTATGAACCTCCAAGCGTCATCAACTCCAAGGTCAATAATTGCATCGATGTGATTATCTGAAAAAGACTAAACATCTACATTAGAATCAACAGCCCAAAATAAAACTAAAACACCCCCAGTATTATGTCATGGAGCCTCAAAAAAATTATTATACTGCATCTTTCTACCAATTCTAACTAAAACTGATTTCTCAACCTTCATTTCCATCAAGAAAATCAGCTTGGGACCTTTGTTACGTACCAACGTAACTAACTCCTCTTCTGTCTATGGGTTCCCAAGTCTATGACAGTTCCAGCTAAGGCAACTCATTGGGCTCGAGGGTGCTGGAAACCAGCCACCACCTTAATATTTTCTTTTTCATGAGAACTACCACCAACCATGCAAACTTTTTTCCCCCTCCCTCATATCTACTACATTAATACTAGGCCTTCTATCAGCAACCATAGAGGAAGAGTTTGGAACTATAATACCTAGTTCGCGGGCTAACTTCTTCCAAGTTCTGACTAATGCATAGGAGTTTGACTTAGTGGCTATGTTAGTGCAATCTTGTTGGAGTGGGATAGTGTTAATAATCGGACTGGATTGCACTTGGGATTGCCGTGGAAAGTCATAGGGTCTAGCTCTGCAAGGAGGAGTATCCTGTTCCTGAAGAGATAGCCCAACAACCTATTCATCCAACTTCTCTACTTGGACTGACTTTCTTTGTTTCAAAACTTGCTCTCCTATGAAAGCACTACTCTAAGCATCACCCTGATCACCAACCATCTGCTTGGGCACCACCACTACCGTGCCAAAATTGTCCATATAGTGTTTAGCTTCCATCGTCGAATGAGAACCATAATTATCCTTGCCTCGTCGTGGGGTTGAGGACTCATTCCCTTGACCTGGTTGGCCTTTCCTCCACCAAGGCGGCTGGTTGTGCTTCCTGCCTGAAATTACAACCACGGTTTTCTTGCTTTGGCAACTCGGTTCTGCCCGCAACCACTCCCCATACTGTTGATCATCCCTACTCAATTTCCCTCGGCATCTCCACCTCACTTTGCACTCCCGTTCGCCATTAGTAACTCTACCACACCAGTAACAAAAATTAGGGAGGTGTTCATATTTTAATCCCACTAACCCAATCTGTTTACCTCCTGACTTCAGCTTCGATACACGCGGCAAAGGCTTAGATATATCCATCGCTACACAAGCTCTCAAGAACTCACCACCTACGCCATCATCCTTCGAATCGGCAACCTAGATCACCGTTCCAATTGCTCGGGCTATAGCTTCACCAAACTCATGAGTCAGATTCTTCAATGGGATGTTGTGTAACTGCACCCAGAAAGTCACCTGATTGTACACCAAGTGCGGAATTTGTTCCACATCGTAAACCCGCTACAAAGCTACTAAGCTTTTATCTTATGACCAAGGCTCATACTCTAGCACCCTCTCAAGGTCCATCACATCATCAAACTCAGAAACCAGCACGTTATCCCCTGAATCATGAATCTTCAACTCACTGATTGGTCTCCACAATGGTTTGGAGGTATGAGCCACTGCTTCGACATTCAAAACTCTCTTCGTGAAAAACTTCCCCGCCAAACGATGCACTTCCACTGCCTCTTGGTTCGGCACATCCGCACCACCTTCTTCATCCTCTGTGAGAGTAAACTTGGCCCACAGATCTTCCAACCCAGCCATGATAATGTTTAACAATGGAACTACAAAAACAGTAGACTACCAACTATGACTGCGCTCATCGTCCTATCCGTCCGGAGACGTGAAGGGAACTAAAACCCTAAACTAGATTAGGGACAATATTCTACACACGGTAGAGAAAAACCCTAGCCAACGTGAGAAACATTTGAGGAACTATTACTTAGGTGAAAAGCTTAAGAATAATACATGCTAGTGATTAGAAGACTATGAGGTGGAAGGCTAAATGAAAGTGTAATATACAAAAGCACCACTTGGAAACAACTCATACTCTCACACATAATATTTCTATTTTTATATATAGACAAACATGCTAAGTGGTTCCCATAACTGTCTCAAAAATACAAAATGGTTCCCAAAAAATTTATTAAAATTTAAATTATATAGAAATGAAATAATTTATTGAGGAATCGAAATGAATTAATAAAAATTAAATAAACCAATAAAGTCTTTTCTTAGGTAGAATATTAAATGGATATACATTCAATTAAAGCTTTTCTTAGGTGAAAGGATAAAAGAGTGATATACGGTGATAATTTGAAAATGAAAAGGTGGAAGGCAAAAAGAAATAATTCTTTAAGAAGGTGACACATAAAAACACATCTTGGTTTCACACATGAGGTTTTGGATTTTATATATGTTTTTTTTTTTAGTGAGTTTCAACCTATAATATTCACTCCTGATAATAGCTTTTATATAATCAATCTTGGTCTCACACATGAGGTTTCTTTAAATGACTTTACATATGATTAGTGCTAGGGGTACAACAAATTTATTACATACATTGAACTTACTAATGTGTCACCAATCACAAGAGAAAATTTAAATATTCATATTTCATGTGGTTGAAGCCTATCAAGCATGTTTATTGCCATATCAGTTTGAAAATGTAATATACTAAAAGTTGGAGTACAATTAGCATCATGAGAAAATTTAAAATGATCCCCCTCAAAAAAAAAAAAATAAATAAATAAATAAATGATGTAATTTATTTTGTCCAACTATAAAATTTGATAATTTTGGTAGTTATTAATGACATTTTTATGATTATTTTATATATTGAACTATATATTTTAGGTTAGACATTTATTATGATTGCTTTTATATATAAAATTATATATCTTATTATTTAAAGAAAATATGATATACCAATATTCTAATGGATGATTAAACAAAGAATAGAATTTAAAGTCAATTATTATAATTATATATGTATGTATATATATATATATATAGAGAGAGAGAGAGAGAGAGAGAGAGAGAGAGAATAATATTGTATAAAATTTTGAAGCATTAAAAACTTATATGACTATATTTTGAAGTCAACTAAAAGTCAAACATCTTCAGTTATATATATATTATTATAGAATACAAATATTGAAAATATTAATTAAAAAAAAAAAAAAAAAAAAAAAAACCCAACAACAACAACCACAACGTGAGAGGCTACTCAATTATCATCACGTATATACTACACACATGACTCCATGTTTGGCTTCTTCTTCTTCTTCTTCTTCTTCTTTTCTTTTCTTTTCCTTTTTTTTTTTTTTTTTTTTGTCCTTGTTGAAAGTAGTATTAAATATGGTATTTATTTATTTTTTGAAAGAAATATTCTATCTGATTTTGAAAAAATAAAATAAAATTATGACATATATTTTCCAAGTATAACTTATATTTATGACACATTTAGTATACTAAATAAGGATTATAACAGGAATTGTAATCTTTATTGCTAAGAATAAAATGTGTTGTAATATAACAACTAAACATATTCATAAGTTTAAGTTGAGATTTATAACACTAGAATAAAACTTAAGATTTATTTTTGGAAATATCTTACTCATACAATTATATTTCCTTTAAAATAATATTTATTAAATTTGAGAGAGGTATGAGTTATTTTTTATGATTTTTTATACTTATAATTGTTAAATGTATATATATATATATATATATATATATATATATGGAAAGTTTGTTTATCATCACATATATATACCACATGCATGACTCCATGTCATTTGGCTTCTTCTTCTTCTTCTTCTTCTTCATTTTTTTTTTTTTTTTTTGGTCCATGTCAAAATTAGTAATAAAAATGGTATTTATTTTTTTTAAAGAAATATTCTATCTGATTTTGAAAAAATAAAATAAAATTATGACGTATATTTTCCAAGTATAACTTATATTTAGGGCACGTTTAATATACTGAATAAGAATTACAACAGAAATTATAAATTTTATTGTTGTGAATAAAATATGTTGTAATGTAACATCTAAACATATGCATAAGTTTAGTTGTGATTTATAACATTAGAATAAGATTTATTTTAAGAAATATCTTATTCATAAAATTATATTTCCTTAAAAATAATATCTATTAAATTTGAGAGAGATATTTGTTATTTTTTATGATTTTTTATTTTTATAATTATTAAATATATATTGAAAGTTTGTTTATCATCACACATATATACTACACACATGACTACATGTTGTTCGGCTTCTTCTTCTTCTTCTTTTTCCTTTTTCTTTTTTTTTGTCCATGTCGAAAGTAGTATTAAATATGGTATTTATTTATTTTTTGAAAGAAATATTCTATCTGATTTTGAAAAAATAAAATAAAATTATGACATATATTTTCCAAGTATAACTTATATTTAGGGCATGTTTAGTACACTGAATGAGAATTAAAATAAGAATTGTAATCTTTATTGTTATGAATAAAATGTGTTGTAATGTAACAACTAAACATATTCATAAGTTTGGTTGTGAGTTATAACATTATAATAAAACTTAAGATTTATTTTAGGAAATATCTTACTCATAAAATTATATTTCCTTAAAAATAATATTTATTAAATTTGAGAGAGGTATGAGTTATTTTTTATGATTTTTTATACTTATAATTGTTAAATGTATATAGAAAGTTTGTTTATCATCACACATATATACTACACCCATGACTCCATGTTGTTTGGCTTCTTCTTTTTTCTTTTTCTTTTTCTTTTTTTCTTTTTTGTCCATGTCAAAAGTAGTATTAAATATGGTATTTATTTATTTTTTGAAAGAAATATTCTATCTGATTTTGAAAAAATAAAATAAAATTATGACGTATATTTTCCAAGTATAACTTATATATTTAGGGCACATTTAGTACACTGAATGAGAATTATAACATAAATTGTAATTCTTATTGTTGGGAATAAAATGTGTTGTAATGTAACAACTAAACATATTTATAACTTTAGTAACATTAGAATAAAACTTAAGATTTATTTTAAGAAATATCCTATTCATAAAATTATATTTCCTTAAAAATAACATTTATTAAATTTGAGAGGGATGTGAGTTATTTTTTATGATTTTTTTATTTTTATAATTGTTAAATGTATATGGAAAGTTTTTTTATCATCACACATATATACTACACACATAACTCCAAGTTGTTTCGCTTCTTCTTCTTTTTTCTTTTGTTCTTTTTCTTTTTTGTCCATGTCGAAAGTAGTTTTAAATATGGTATTTATTCATTTTTTGAAAGAAATATTCTATCTAATTTTGAAAAGATAAAATAAAATTATGACGTATATTTTCCAAGTATAACTTATATTTAGGGTACGTTTGGAATCTTTATTGTTGGGAATAAAATGTGTTGTAATATAGCAACTAAATATATTTATAAGTTTGGTTGTAAGTTATAATATTAGAATAAAATTTAAGATTTATTTTAGAAAATATCTTACTTATTCAATTATATTTCCTTAAAAGTAATATTTATTAAATCTGAGAGAGATATGTCTTCAAAAAAAATTTGAGAGAAATATGAGTTATTTTTTATGGACATGTTTGGTACACTGTAGTAATTATTACATGGGAATATGAATAAGTATTACAAGGAATACATTAAGTTGGAATGTAATAAGTATTACTATTCATTAGTTTGGTAACCATTTAAAAATAAAATCATGATTATGCATTCAGAATTTAGTATAGTATAAAAAGAATGTGTAATTAAATCATTTTTAAATCAAATTTCCTAAAATACACTTATTTTAGGTTATTCAAAATAGAGCTAATAATTAATAATAAGCAAAATCTATTTTCTTTCCTTTTGAAGATGTGACAACTAATAGCTTTTTAGGAAATTGTTTTAAAAAGTTATTACATAATGTGAAGGAATAGATATTCAGTACTTTTGATAAGGAATAGTTATTCCTCGTTTTGAAGAATAGCTATTCATAAAGAATAACTATTCATTGTAAAAAAAATATAACCAAACAACTGAATAGTTATGCCATAAAAATATCTATTATATTACAGTATCTATTACAGTCTACCAAACATGTCTAATTTTTTTTTTTTTTTTTTTGTAATTGTTACATACATACATACATACATACATATATATATATATATATGGAAAGTTGGTTTATCATCACACATATATACTACACACGACTCCATGTTGTTTGGCTTCTTCATCTTTTTTTTCTTTTTCTTTTTTTTTGGTCCATGTCGAAAGTAGTATTAAATATGGTATTTATTTATTTTTTGAAAGAAATATTCTATCTGATTTTGAAAAAATAAAATAAAATAATGATGTATATTTTCCTAGTATAGCTTATATTTATGGCACATTTGGTACACTGAATGAGAATTACAACAAGAATTATAATATTTATTGTTATGAATAAAATGTGTTGTAAAGTAACATGCAACTAAACATATTCATAAGTTTAATTGTGAGTTATAATATTAGAATAATAAAACTTAAAATTTATTTAAGGAAATATATTGTTCATACAATTATATTTCCTTAAAACTAATATTTATTAAATTTGAGAGAGATATGAGTAATTTTTTATGGAAATTATTGTAAGTATATCTCTCTAAAATTTGAGAGAGATAATATTTATATGTAAGCATATTAATTTTGGAAATTATTGTATCTGCTAATGAATAACTAATACGATCCTCTTAGGGAAATCGTATTAGTTATTCTTTATTTTAAAAAATAGTTATTCATAAGGAATAACTATTCATCATAATAAAATGACAAAGTTTAGCTACAAAATAGTTGTAACCAAAGGCTTCAACCTTACTTAATATCATTTTATTAGAGGTGAATTTGGACAAACTCATCATTAGATTACATTTTTTTTCCTTTTATCCTCAATTCTTGCAAAATTTCTAGAAAATTAAAAATCAATAGCTATGTTATTAATAAATTATTTAAATTGCAAGTTTTCATAATTTAAAATTATGTATAAAATATAAGCTAATAGATTATATAATAAATAATATCTCATTGATACAAAATTTGATATGCATATTAAAAGTATAAAGAATATGTAATTCAATAGCTAAATTTTCAAAATACATAGTAATGTTCATTTGAGTGAGGAAGGTTGTAATCTTATATTACAATCAATTTTGTAGCTAAAATTTGTCTATAATCAAACATAACCAAACTAAATAATAGCTAAATCATAGAAATAAGTATTAAATTATAATGTCTATTACAGTCTACTAAACATGCCTTTAGTGCCTATTACAATGTCTACAATTAATGTAAAGAGTATGATTATTTTTATTTTTATTTTATTTTTTGAAAGAAATGTAAAGAGTATCTCATTCTATATTTGTAATGTTTTGCCTCTACTCATTAACTACTTTTCATTATTTTTTCCTTCCCGTGTTTCAAAACCCTCAGAATCATCTCTCTCTCTCTCTCTCTCTCTCTCTCTCTCTCTCTCTCTCTCTCTCTCTCTCTCTCTCTCTCTCTCTCTCTCTCTCTCTCTCTCATTTTATTATTACATGGTTTTCATTCTTTGGTTCCTATATTGAATTCAGGGTTTGCAACATTATGATTCTGCTGCTGTTCTTTTTTACTCTCTCCTTTGCAGGTTTGCTCTCTCTCTATGTGTGTTTTTATATGAGATTCTTTCTTGCAAATAACATGAGTTTCATCTACTATGTTTATGTAGTATGAAGAGGTTAATCCCAAACTTAAATCTACAGTTATCTATTAGTTAAATTAAAGTAATAATAATAATAATAATAATAATAATGTAAATATAAAACCAAAACTCAAGACCTTTTTCTTCAAGTATTATGTTTGTGCATGTATATATGAATATTTTGTCGTGAGGGCTTGGTTAATTTACGAGTTTTTCATTGGTAGTTTTTGAACTTTGTTGTTGTTTTCTTATTTGCCAAAAACCTTGTTAGTCATGAGCGCCAACCTATTGTTGGATTATTATACCTTTTTTTTTCTTTTTTGCAAAAGGTTTCTTTTCTTTGTGGTTTTTCATTATGACATGTCTAATTTAATTCTCTTAAACCTTAATCAGAAACAAGACACTAGTTTTATTTTCTCAAACCTTAAACTATAGCCGCAATTGTGTTGCATTCGTCGTAGTTCTACTACCACAATTAATAAAGGCATCACTAGGTTGGAAACCCATCTAGTTAGGTCTAAATATATTACAATAGCATAGAAATATCTTGTAGAATGAGCAACCCAAGAAGCTATTAAATTGCAAGGCATCCAAGAAGCTCGAACGGTGAAAAAAAATTAATAGAAATCCTAATAAGCCTTATGGCCGTAATCTACGATATTCTAGGATATTTTATTTTTGGGATCATTTTTTTTATTAACTTTAGAATAAAAAGTCAGAATAAAATCCCATTAATTACCCTTAGTATTAGTTTACGTAAGTTTATCAATTTTACAACTTTTGTGGGATTTTTCCCATTTTAGCATAATTTCTTGCTTAACAAGAATTAGTGTATTTTTTTTTTAAGAGTTTGATACTCACGTTAGGATTTCTTTAATGATTTCTTTTATAAGGTAAGGTAAGGATTTTCCCCATTAATATAATTTTTGACAAACCTTTTTTACAACTCAGTTTGTAGAAATTCCTATAAATAGGAATTTAGATGGCATAATAACAGCATCATCTCTCTATGCCCATTAACTATGAATAATAATATAAATAAAAGGGGAATTAGTGCGTAAAAGGGAATTATCGTAAAAATATATATACTTAAAAGATAAGAACAAAACAATGCCAAGTGCCTTATCAAAAAAAATGCCAAGTGAAAGGTTAATTTTCAAAAATTGATTGCAACTAGGATATATGTATTATATGAAATCTAAAAAAATAAAAAAAATTCTTCTTTATTCACAATCTCAGTGTTTGGCAAATCCTCATAAACCTCAATATGGTGGAGGAATTATCATAAAATCTGAGTTGAATCATGGTTTGAGAGGATGGTCTACATTTGGGAATGCAAAATTTGAACAAAGAGTATCAAAAGACAACAAATACATCGTCGCTCATAGCAGAAATCAACCAGAAAATAGCATATCTCAGAAGCTTTATTTGCAAAAGGACAAGCTCTACACATTCTCTGGTAAATTATCTTTTTCACATCGATTTTGAAATTCCCCAAACACTTGTTACCATCAATAAAAATTTGCATCAATTAACTTTGCCAAAATTTTCTTGCTTAAACATAGGTTTAAGGCTTCTCTAGTTACCTAGTAACATTGCTTCTCACCTTCACAGCATTGTCCTAAAATTGGGACAAAATCTTTTTGCAATTTCACTAATCTGCTTAATGTACTACAGCTTGGATACAAGTCAGTGATGGAGATTTTCCAGTTAGAGCTGTTTTAAAAACAACTACTGGGTTCAAACATATTGGTACTGTTTTTGCAAAGTCAAAGTGCTGGTCCATGCTCAAGGGTGGACTCACTGTAAATGCATCAGGGCCAGCTGAGCTCTATTTTGAGATACTTTTCACTCTCTCTCTTTTTTCTTTTTTCTTTTTTCGCCTATTATGTGTGTTCCCTACTATAAATAATAATGATGATGATCCAATTTTGATAAGAATTTAAAATTGACTCCCTCCTTCCCTATATAGAGGTTCCCTTTTAAGCCAAGCCTAATTAAACTAGCAGTTTGCTAAGTGCAAAACTTTATCTATTCATTATTAGTTTATGATAAGATGCGGTCTTGTTATCATAATAAAACTTGGATTATTATAAAAAAGTAATATGAGGAATACAAAATTTTTCACAAATTTTAGGAACAAAAATATGCTAACTCATTCGTTGCTGGAAGAAAAAAAAATGAAAAATTTTGTTCTCCAAGACTTAATTGATTATAAAATATTTCGGAAGAATTTAGTATCTAGAAGTAAAGAATTAAATTAAAAAAAAAAAAAAAAAAAAAAAAAAAAGGGGGGGGGGGGAAACATCAGAGCCACCTAAATGCTAACTTTATTTTTCAGCATTTAATTTTATTGTAATTTGACAATATTGGGGGGAAAAATGAAACAGAGGTTAAGTAGGCTGTCCATTTAATCCTGACTTTTCAATTTAATGCTAAAGTCCCATGTTTAATTTTTATTAGTTTCTCCAAGCATCTAACATTTGCTAATCTCTTCAGAGCAAGAATGCAACGGTGGAGATATGGGTAGATAGCATTTCATTGCAACCTTTCACCCAAGAGCAGTGGAAGTCCCATCAAGATCAAAGCATTGAGAAGGTAAATGTATAACAATGACAGTATCAAAAAGGTTCCACTTTCTGAAGTCACTAATATAAAAACTTAGATATTTGTAAAACAATATGAACGGGAAATTATGTATCAGTAAAAACACTTCAATTTTTGCAGGCACGTAAGAGAAACGTGAGGATCAATGTAGTTGATGAACAAGGCAACCCCTTACCTAACGCATCAATCTCAATTATACAGAAGAAAGTAAGTTTCCCATTTGGCACTGCCATAAATAAAAACATCCTCACCAATACAGCATACCAAAATTGGTTCAGCTCAAGGTTCACAGTCACAGTATTTGAGGATGAAATGAAATGGTATACCACTGAACCCTCCCCCGGCCAAGAGGACTACACAGCCGCTGATGCGTTGCTTCAGTTTGCAAAAAAAAACTCTATTCCGGTCCGAGGCCACAATGTTTTGTGGGATGATCCCTCGAAGGTATAGGGTTGGGTTTCTTCACTTTCACCAACTGATCTTGCTGTGGCTGTGAAAAAAAGGATCAATTCCGTTATGTCAAGGTACAAAGGCCAGGTTATTGCATGGGATGTTGTGAATGAAAATTTGCACTTCTCTTTCTTCGAACATAAGCTTGGATCTACTGCCTCGGCAACCTTTAACAATGGTGCTCAAGGGATTGATGGAACAACTACCTTGTTTATGAATGACTATAATACCATAGAGGACAGCCGTGACGGGTTATCAACGCCGGATAAGTACATACAGAAGCTGAAACAGATACAAAGCTTGCCCGGAAACAACAATCTGAAACAAGGAATTGGACTTGAGTCTCATTTCAGCATTGCTCCAGACCTTGCTTACGTGAGATCTTCTATTGATACTCTTGCTTCCACGGGATTGCCCATATGGATTACAGAACTTGATATTGCAAGTGCCCTTGGTCAACAGGTAATTAAGATGCTCAAGAGGCAAAAGTATGGAACTTTTTTTTTTTCACAATATCATTTATGGTATAATTAAAACCAAAGCCATTTACTTTATTAAATCTATAAAACTTCACCACAAATTTTTTAAGCTTTACAATACATACATATTAATTGAGTTTAAATTCTAGTCAAGATTTTATCATATATGAAAAGATAATATATATATATATATATATTGTGATAGGAAACAATATATATATTTTGTTGAACTTTATGGTGCAATATTGCTTGGGTTATATATTGACTAGTTGCTATAGGAATAGAAGCCCATGTCCTTTTCCAGGTTTTTTTTTTTTTTGGTGGTAATTCTTCCTTTATAGATGCCTTCATCCAAGGTTTGCTATGAACTATTCTTCAATTTTCTTGGACTATGTATGCAAGCACAGGCACAATACTTAGAGCAAGTTCTAAGGGAATTACATGCCCACCCTAAGATCAATGGAATCATAATGTGGTCTGCATGGAAACCTGGGGGATGTTACCAAATGTGCTTGACCGATAACAACTTCAATAACTTGCCAACTGGGAACGTCGTAGACAAGTTGTTGCGAGAGTGGGGTTCTAGATTGAAAGGCACAGTAGATGCATGGTGAAGGATTCTTTGAGGCTTCATTATCTCATGGAGATTACGAACTGAAAATCAGTCACCCTAATGTTACAAGTTCCTCATTGGCTCAGAGTCAGAGGTTTGAGGTGTCATCAGCAGATACATTGGAGCAAACAACATTGCATCTCCAAGTTTCAGCATAAGTGGTTTTCTGTTTTAATAAATTGATAGCTATAACAAGAGAAGGGTAATTTGGTCCCTAAACATCTTCTTTGAAACATCTTGAGATTTTATTTGAGCTACAATCAAGAATCTTAGTAGCATCAGTGAATTCTCTCTTGTTTCATTATTAAAAGAAAATTCGCTGTAGCACATTGGAAAAAAATTTATGCTAAAATGCAAAATACACCTTCTAAGTTTCACAACTTTTTATTTCAGTCTTCTAAATTTGAGTTTTGTCATTTCAGTCATTTATGTTTCATTTATTCTCGATTAAGTCATTTGATAAGAATCCGTTAGTTGCTACTGTTATCTATAGCAAAACTATGCCATTTTTTTTCTTTTATTTAATTTTTAACTTATTATTTATTTATTAATTTTAAAAAAAACGTTAATTTTAAAAAATTAAATAATAAAAAAACCCAGAAATTAGATTAAGAAACTACATCCTATTTGGAGAACAACATTGAAGTAACATTTTGTGGTGGCTTTTTGGTCATTGGAATGGATTTGGATGGAGTGGGGTACCCAAATTCACACAAGCTAATATTCTCTTCAATTTTGGTATGGTGAACAACCAAACTGAGACTTCTACCAAGAACATTCGCAAGATTAGCGGTAAACAAATCGGGGTCTATTCAATGCTTTGTGACTAGGGAGGGAGATCCAAGATGGCTTTCTCTGGGCAAAGTGCCAAGGGACCCGACTATTACAACGTGCATTTGGTGAAAGTCAACATCAAAATGATACTAAATTTGAATACACGTGTCCTACCTAGGTTCCAACCCAAGTCACCAAGTGAATGGTCTTTGAGAAATGCACCTGGTAGGTGTGTAAGAAAGCGTGGACAAGCATCTATATGCAAGAGTGGTGATGGGTTTGTGAAGGTAGAAAATGTTCCTCTAGTCGCGACCATGACGATGACAGTGAGCACAAACAAAAGAACCACAAGCTCCTTCACGGCCTCAAATCTCATCCTCAATACCCGACATTGTTGCCGAATTCCATGTCCCTTACTTTGAATCCTTACTACTTAGATCTCCCAAATTCGAATTTCGATAATCTAAAGGGCGAATTCAAATTCTCTCAGTCTCTCTTCTCCCTCTTTCCCCTCTCGGTCTCTCTTTCCCCCTTTTTCTCCCTCTCAATATCTCACAATGTTGGGTGGGTGGGGATTCAATTTAGTATGGGTTTGGATACAATGGTTAGTTGCGTTTTAGGCTGTGCGTTTTCTCCTTCTTTTTTTTTTTTTTTTTTTTAGCCGCACTTGTTGACTTTGGGGACAAAATTTACTGTGCATGTACTGTGCATATACTGTTCACGCACTGTTCATGCACTGTTCACACAATATTTAATATTAAAAGTGAATCCCACAACACTATTCACACATTTAAAAATTATTTTGCTACAGTATTTTCAACAACAATCAGTTTTTATCAACTTTCAGTAACAATAAGTGCTATCCAAACGGACCCTTAGTTCTTCAATATTGTTCTCCAAATAGGATGTACGTAGTTTCTTAATCTAATTTATGGTTTTTTTAATTAACATTTTCTTAAAGTTAATAAATAAATAAAAAATTAAAAAATTAAATAAATGACAAAAAGGGCGTAGTTTTGCTATAGATAACAACAACAACAAACGAATTGCTAAAAGAGGACTTAATTGAGAATAAATTAAATTTAGAGAACTGAAATGACAAAACTCAAACTTAGAGGACTAGAATGAAAAGTTGTGAAACTTAAAAAAACTAATTTTTGCATTTTGGCCAAAATTTTATTTTAAGAATAGAAAGTAATATAATCCCCTATGAAAGCTATATATCTCTACAAATAAATTTTTTGATAAATTATATACAAATAATTAGGCAATATATAGGAATGTTTGTATTTATATATATATATATATATATATAAGATAGAAATTCTACTCTTACTTAATCTAAGTATATATATGTGTGAAGTTCTCTCTTAGAGACTAGAATTCCTGCCCTTACCCCCCACACCCTACAAACACTTATACTTATGAAGTAATTACCGCACCAGGAGTGCACGGTGTGGTAGAAATGTTTGTATTGAAACTGGAGTTTTCTAGGCTTTCAATGTGGCAACAAATTATTACTCTAATGACGTGACAATTGTTAAAGGCTAAAAATGAACTATATAAACTATAAACAAACTATATATATCAATTACTTGCATCTCGCATTAATCATTGAACGATAATGACAAGTTTCGTACTAAACTTTTCTTGATTGATATTTTACTTTGTGGTCCGTGTATTTTCCTATCAATTATTACATTTTGGCTATGTCCTTAAAACTTGTGTGCTTTTGCATGAAATACCTTTTCTCAAGGGTGTTTGTGTGCGAAAAATTCAAATAGAAGAGTTCATGAATTTGGAGATGCAAGTGATCATGTGAGTAAGTACTACAAGAGGTAGTTTTAAATTTAGGAAAAAATCTATTGTAAAACTTTCATTCTATCAAAGTGAATTTGTTACCTTGAGGATAGTTTAGGTTAAATTCTCCATAAGTTTTTTACCCTGAAATTGTTGGTTTCATTAATTTTCCTGTGTTATCATATCGCTGTCTTCTTTACTTTTCCGCACTTAGTGATATGATTGTTTGTGTTTAACGTAGATCTGAATAATAAACTTAAGTAACAACTTTATTAATTAATTAGATTAAACAATCTGGTTTACAAGAGTCTAAATGAACTGACATATTGTTTCTTAATACAATAAACATATTAATTATTGTTGTTAAAATAAAATTTTTAAAAATTATCTATTATTTCTAAATACAGTAAATATTAATCATTGTTGTTATAAGTGAACTTTAATTATTATTGCTTGGAATGCTTTTTTTTTTTTTTTTTATGTTTTTACTCATTACGATTACTTTATTTACCAATTCAACTCAACTTTGACAATTAGTGGCCTTTATAATTATATTAAGAAAAATTTTTATTGTGTTAGCATCTGCATTTATCTTCACTCAATCACTCCCCTATCCCATGCCCCTTGTCTATTTTCTTTTTTTCATTTTTAGAATCACTCTTGTCTAATTGTTTAATTGTTTTTTAGCGAAACATTTCCTGTTTAAAAAAGCTAAGATATTATCAAGAGGATCATATTCAAATTTATTTCAATTGGACTTTAAAAAAAATTGGGTTAGGAGTTCAAAATTTTATTTTAAAGGATCAAAACAAAATTATTTTAAAATGATTATAAATAATTCTTTCTTTCTTTTTTTGTTTTGGTCAGCTCAAGGGGTTCAAAAAGCTTCACTTGCCGCTGTCTCTGCTAATAGCATCAAAATACAAAAACATAATAATGTTTGAAGGCGGACAGTCAAAGGTCGTAAAATCTTGTTGTCGAGTGACCCTATTCTTTGTGAGTTTATCTAGACACTAATTAGCTTCCCAGAAGTAATAGCTAACCTTCACCCTCGGGCTCGGAGATGACCCCAAAAGATACGAGATGGGGAGAGAATGAGCTATGTAAGTGCAAACTGTTCAAAAACTCTGACTACTTTTGCATCCAATTCTACTTTGACGTACAGCTTGTATATTCTTTGCAATGCAGATCTGAAAACTGTCTCTCTCAAGGTCCATAACTCTGCCTCAACGCTGGTTGCTATTTCTATAGCGCTGGAAAAACCTAAAACTCAAACACTTAGGGCCTGTTCGGTAGAGGTGTTTGAGTATAATTGTATTGGCTAATGAATGAATTACATAGTTGAAGTCAATTGTTCTTAAAGAAAATAACTCTATCTATAAAATAAAATAAAGAATTTATTTTTACCACATTGATTAATTTAAAGGCATATGATAACAAAGCTGCTGGTAAACGACCTGTAGTAGAGATACAATAGGTAAAACTGCAGGTAGCTTAAATTAGGTGAGAAGGGTGGAGTTAGTTAATAAGTCTGTGTACACATGTCAGGGTCTAGTATGATTGAATTAGGGTTGGTTATGTTTATTCCACACTATGTGGAGGTGGTTATGGTTTATATATATTGGGGCTTGTACGAGAATTACAGTAATGAAGAGTAATAGAATTTCATCTTCATCAAATCCTTCTCTCCAGTTTTTTCTCTATTTCTTTTCTTCTTTCTTCCTTGCATTGCTTTGCTTTTCAATTAATACCATTTTGCGCTATTTGGTTAAACATAATTCTTTCCTTTGATTCCTAGAATTCCTTCAGCGCTTTGCCATTTTATTTTGAGCTAAAATTACTTATTTAACATTTATCTCGGACCATGTTAAGCTTTCTTGTAATGTCAAACTTTACTCAAAACAAAGTTTGGCCCACTCATAGTTATGGTATTCAACAAATCTAAATTGCTCGGGTTAAGTCCAAGAAAAAATTTACCTATGTCAAGTTATTTAGTAAATATGTTCATTTGATTAATAGCATAAATTTGTGAAGTGGTAAAAAAAATATCAATCGTTGTAATTACTAAATATGGTGTGCAGAGTACCATAGACTTTTAAATCTAATAACATGTTTATATTGGCTAATAAAATCAAATGGTTTTAGTTTTAATTGTCCTTGAAAAATTAAAATGCCTTTTATTTTATTGGTCAATACAACAATACAGTTGTACCTGAAATTTGTCCCAGGTTAAAAGCCTTTTGATTATGTGAGAATTCCCCACTAATAATTATGAGTGACAAATGGGTAGTTTTCTTAGAAAAAATAGAACAAGCAAAGTTACATTTTTAACTTTTTGGCTAAGGAAAAAGTAGGGTGAAAACGGTTCGGTTTGATCGGTCTTCTGCATTTTTTAGGATCGGATCAGTCTGTTCAGTTTCTTAAAACCTTGGACTAAACTTGACGAGATAGGCCACCAATTTCAACTGGTCCTAGTCCAATAGGTCCAAGTCAGTTTGATCCAGATTTCAGTCTTGGGCCTGCACAGTTACCCTTCCAATTTTTGGGATTTTGGCAAATAATTTTGGGTGATTTTTTAAAGAAATATAAAAATTGATTCAAAAAGCTTAAGTTCAATTTTAATTACATAACTCAAAGGGTTTTCTATGAGTGAGAGAGTCTCGCAAAAGAGTTATGGAAACTGAAACAACTTTTTTGTCTTTCGAATTATGAGAATTGAGTTATAATGGCAATTTTGTAAATATAACTAATGAATGGGACTCACATGGGTGAGTTGTCTCTATCAAAAATAAATGATTTATATTTACTAAGTTTTCTCTCTCTTATCTCTTAGTCTAAAACACACACACACACACACACACTCTCTCTCTCTCTCTCTCTCTCTCTCTCTCTCTCTCTCTCTCTCTCTCTCTCTCTCTCTCTCTCTCTCTCTCTCTCTCTCTCAATAGATCCTCCACCACGAGACTGATCAATGAAGAAGCAAGTTAGAGATGGAGTGGGTTGTGGGTTCCAATTGTGAGATCAGTGGGACAAGGGTTGTGTTTTGTGCAGTGGTTGGGTGCTTTGTGTTGGGTTTTTAGGGGTTGGGATCGGTGAGTTTTTGTGGGTTGTAATGGTTGTTGGTGGTGGTAGGAGGCGGAGTGGAAGAGGATCTTGGCAATGTGACACAACTTGGTGTGTTTGTGAGGGAAGGAGGATGAGGAGCAGTGGTGGCTGAGGAAAGGAGGAGGAGAATTGTGACTTGTGAGTAGTGTTACCGTTTTGACTAGTTAGATTTGTGGAACCACTATGTTGAGTTAAAGATGAGTACTTTTAGATGGAAAACTAAAGCCAAACACATTGGGGGAACAAGTTAAGAGAAAAAGAGAGAATAAAATATGAGATATGAGAATGAGTACTGAGTCATGAAAATTGAGATATGAGAAGAGAGATATGAGTGATGTGAGAACCAAACATACCCTAAGAAACTTAGGTACTTATGTTATTATGGTTTTTAAAAATATATATCAAATTCAAAAAAAAAAATTATATACTTACAGGTTTTGTCTGCTACATCCTCTCTTTTTTTTTTTCTTTTTTTTTTCTTTTTTGCAAATTTGGAATTGAGATAGAAACCCAAGAATTTTAAAACTGAGGACCAATTAGACCGAATCCATCAGAAAATCAAATCAAACTTAATTTTTGGTCCAATCTTGTTGATTTGTTTGGCCTAAATGGTTTTTTTTTTTTTTTTTTTTTTTTTTTTTTTTTTTTTTAACAATCTTAAGAAAAAGGTTCATTCCTTGATTCTCACAAAAAATAAGAGTCTGATCAATAAAATTAGCTACTAGCCTTCTTTTGTTAGGGAGTATTGAAAACAACATTGTCCCAACTACTCTACCATATTAATCCAGTAATGCATCTCATATTTTTTTTAAGGAAAAAAAATGCACTTGTCCCCGTTTATGTTAGGGGTAATTCACAATTTTCCGCATAATCTTTGAAACCAAATAATGTCTTCTTCTATATTTTGGAAGTGAGATCCCATTTTCTTCCTCTGTCCATTAAACTTATCAGAATTTTTTTTATTCTTGGAATATTCCTTTGCGTAATGTCTAAAAAAGCCTAGCTAATACCAAAATCCCAAAAATACCCCCATAATTAAACCCTAGTAAACACAATCACACACATAATTTTGAATAATAAAAAAATTATATTAATGTGCTTGGGTATTATCCCAAATGTAGTGAGTGTTGTTATGACAGGATGATGTTATAGAATCCCACAACCACGTGTTCATGTGCGATTAACTTCTTAAAAGAAATTGGGATTTTAATCGGCAACTCACACAAGATTGCCGAGAATCTATGTGATTATTTTTTTTTTTTTTTTGTAACTTTACAAATCTATGCTAATAATTAATAAATAAATTATAATGGAAATTATATTATTTGGACTACCTAGATAAAATGATTTCTTTTATAAATTTATAAAAATGAGATTCACCAACCTTTTATTGTTGAAATTCATATATAACTTTTTCTAAAAAATAAAATTTCTATATTATTAATAAATTACAAATAATAATATGATATCTTATGAAGTTTTTTTTGCAAGCTTACACAAAATCCAATATAAAGTCTCTATATATATATATATATATATTAATCAAGTCTCATACTCACAATCTTGAATTCATGAATACATTATTTTGTTTGAATTTGATTTATTAAGCCTAAAGTTAGGCTTGAACTTGCCTCCTTTGCTAACTAGACAAACATAATTTTTTTTTTTCCCCTTCTAAACTTGGCTCATTTACATGTACTAGCTTGGAAGACACATGTTACCTCTTGAGCGAGAAAATTAAGATAAAATTCTATTTGAAAAATTATGAAACCATATAAATAAAATATGCATGTTATATAATGTTAATCTCATTTTTATAAAAATTTTGATTACATAAAGTTAGGGTAGCTATTTCACATATGAATATCTATTTTACTATAAAAGTTTCTTCCTACCTAATTGCTAAAGGCAATATCCACTTATTAAAAATATCTAAAAATGATGACGAATATCATTATCTTCCAATAATAATCAACTGAGTTTTGCTAAAACATTGTCACAATATTTAATTTTTTGCAATGAATTAATAATGTCATATGCTACAATTGAAGCTCTTCGTCCAATACCTACAATCATCCACAATGAAAATTTTGTGATATTCATACTCCCTTGTTTGTCTTTACATTTTATGAGCATAGGTGTGATGTTTAGCTTACTTAGTTTTTAACGAATACCCACTTTAAGCAAGAAAAGAAATTAAAAATAAATAAATGAGAAAGGCAGTGTCATCGAATTTTCCATTAGCAAAAATCATATGTCTAGAAGATTTAAATCTAACAAACCAATATTCTTTAGGTAACATATAAAACATCTTATATCACAATTCCAACTTTCCAAGCATTACCACCACCTTAAACTCAAAATACATGAAGAAAATATTTGGAATATTAAAATTTATTGGGTGTATTTTAGACATTATACAATGAAATATTTTATGAATCATAAGATTTCAATAGGATTTAATTGAGAAAGTAAAGTATGGAGTATTTGCTTGTTTCCAAAATATCAAGAGGAAGATTGCTTGATTTTAAACTGTAGGGGGGGGGGGGGGGGCCAAAACATAAAAGATGGAAAGTGTTTTTCCCTAAGTTTGTTTGTTTGATTTTTGGGAATTTGTTTGCTTTTTTTTTTTTTTGGGTAGTTAAAAAAAAAAAAAAAAAACTGTGTTTTTTACTTAAAACGGTGTGTTAAAAAAGAAGCAAAAAAAAAAAAAAAAAAAAAATTTAACCCAAGAAAATTATGTGTGAAATAGTAAATTTTAGCTCATTAAATTGACAAAAAAATTTCAAGAAATACAAAAAAAAAAAAAAAAAAATGCCACAACATTTTCACAAGACCTTTATTTTTTTTGTAGTAGATTCCAATATGATATTTTTATTATTTTATTTTATCGTATAAGGAACTAACACCTTAAAATTTGAGAAAATATTGTGAAAATTTGTTGTGTATATTTTACTATTTTAAAATTAAAAGACTACCGTGGTAGCTCATATATATAGATATATAGTTTTAAACCAAATTGGGCATTTATAAAGACAAAATATATAACGAAGTCAGAACAAAAGTGGCAACCTTGGGCATTTAAAAAACAAAATGAAGAAGGCAGAATAAAAGTGTCAAACGGTGAATTTTGCCTTAGTGATTGAACAAACCAAAAATTACTGTGGATAACCTATTGGCTCTTTTTATAAACTCTTTGGGTAGCATGTGCAAGCCACATGGTGTCCCTTGATTGAGAAATTTAGGATAGAAATAGTGTAACAATGATTTTTTTGGCTCACATAAATTGATTAAACCAAAAAATTTTAGAGACATAACCAAATATCATAATATTTTTACAATAACTTTATTTTTAGTTGTGGTGGCCGGTGGGTCTTAGTCTGATAGTTTATTATTTTATGATGACCTATAAGAAACTTACATCTTAGTAGTTGTGAAAAATATTGTGACAACAACAAAATTTTCACAATATCTTTATTTTCAATTGTGGTTAGTCCCAGTATAATATTTTATTATTTTATTTTATTTTGACTTATAAAGAACTTACACCTCAACAATTATAAAAATATTGTTACAACAACAAAATGTCACATTTTCACAATACCTTTATTTTAAGTTGTGACAGGTCCCTGTATAACATTTTTTTATTTATTTATAAAGCAACTGATAACTCAACAGTTGTAAAAATATTGTGACAATAACAAAACCATCATCTACACTCTTCCTTCATCCTTGAGAAAAAAAATTATAAAAATTGAAATTCACAACAACAATGCCTATGTATATTTGCACAAGTACTATAGCTAAAATGCATTTTGCACAATAAATGCATAAGTTGATGTGAGTGACTTTTTAGGTTGAATGGCAAAATTGGCTCTTATACCATTTTGCATGAGCTGATACAAATACTCTAAGAAACTTAAGTTGTTCACAAGTTTCTTACACCTAATTGTAAAAAGACAATAGTATTTTGGCTTTTTTTTTTTTTTTTTGAAGAGCAATAGTATTTTGACTCAACAGTTGTAAAAATATTGTGACAATAACTCAATAGTTGTAAAATATTGTGATAATAACAAAACCATCATCTACTCTCTTTCTTCATCCTCGAGAAAAAAAAATTATTAAAATTGAAATTCACAACAACAATGCCTATGTATATTTTCACAAGTACTATAGCTAAAAAGCATTTTGCACAATAAATGCATAAGTTGATGTGGGTGACTTTTTGGGTTGAATGGCAAAATTGGCTCTTATACCATTTTGCATGAGCTGATACAAATGCTCTAAGAAACTTAAGTTGTTCACAAGTTTCTTACACCTAATTGTAAAAATACTATAACAACAAAATATCACATTTTCACAATACTTTTATTTTAAGTTAGACATGTCCTAGTATGATTTTGTGACAATACCAAAATGTCATAATTTTTTCATAAGATTTTTATTTTTAGTTGTGGTTGGTCTTAGTATGATAGTTCATTATTTTACTATATTTTATTTTGACCTATACAGACATGACAGTGACAATTTATTATGTAGTATAATACTCCTCAATCAAAACACTGTATCACTGCTATAAATATTCAAAATAAAAATAAAAATGGAACCGAACTCAAAAGAAACTGGTATAAAATGGTGATTTGTAGCACTACACATATAGGTGTTAAAAAAAAAAAAAAAAAAAAAAAAAAAAAAAAAAAAAAGGGCTACATGTCGTGAAACTGTGAGCTTTTTCTCACCAAATTAATTGACTCAGCTAAAAACACTATATAGACCTGCCGTAGTACATCAAGTTTTGTTTCGGTCTATCACTGAAAAGGAGTCTTGCTTTTTCGTAACAAAATGTAACGCTTGGACTCACAAAAAAAGACAAGGCATTTGACTAAACCAGAGCAGGTGCCGTAGAAAGTGTCATTGACACTTTTTATATGGTTAGTAGATACAGATAAAAAATGGAGCAAATCCTTCATTATGCCCTACAATTTCTTTCATATCAATTTGAAAAAAGATATGAAAATTTTAGTTTATATTGTATATTTTTGTTCTTACGATGTAAGATTGATTCATACATTATATACTAAATAAACATGTACAGTGTTATACATATTTTTTTTACTTTATAATATAAATTTTACATTGCTAATACAGTGTAAATTTATAATTACCCAAAAATTATATATATATATATATATATATATTTTTTTTTTTTTCCTTAGACTTTTGCTAACCTAGTGCTCTTATGGTATACATATGATCTTTGAGTCTTCTGACTAATTTTACCTCTTAGTTAAGCTTATAAAAGTTTCTCATAAAATCTAAGTTCTTCAACTTTTTATTTCTTGGGCAAACAGATTACAGATAATATTCTCCTCATCAACATGGACCAGGTAGTGCTACGTGTAGAGTGGGCACCAACTTGTATGGTGAATCACTAGAATTTGATTCATCATAGAATGAAAAGTTGAAGAAGAAAACATGGCCGTCCACATCAACTGTGGGTCATCTTTTTGTATAGTGCTTCCTTACTTCATTACGACTCATGGTTATAGCTGCTACTTTGGTTTGGTTTGGCTTGTCTTGGACACTCATCAATCTCTGCAGCCACATGTGGACATGTGGATTCAATTATTTATATGATACTACTAATTAATTAAGATTTATATATTCTGCAGCATAATTAATTTTTGTAGTACATTTTAGAATTTGAATTCATCCAAATTCATTTTTCTCTCGGTAAGAATTATTTGAATTTTACATCATATTGGTCATTTCACAAAATCGCAATACATTCTTCAAACAGCTAGTTATTCTTTTTTTTTTATTTTTTTTTTTTAATGTAAAAAATATGTTATATATACACACATGCATGTACTCATTATAAATAAATGGCACCGAAATATGGTGTCAAAAAAAAAAAAAATAATTCATATGACACACACATATGACAATGACAAGTAAAGATAAGCACAGCACGTCTTGAATAATTATAATCAAAGAAAAAATCATTAGGTCTCTTATTAAAAAAAAACAACCAATTATAAATATTCTTATTATTGGTTGTCCACGTACATTCATTATAAAAAGGTTTTGAAAGGGTTATATTCTTACAAATTTTTAATAAAAATATGGATTTTAAGCTTAAAATAATTTGATTATATTATAAAATTTTATCTTAACCGATACACAAAGACACTTGAACTAAAACAAATACAAATAAATAAATTCAATGATTTGCATAAAATTACCTCACAAGTAATTGTTAAATAAGTGAGTAATGTTTATTTCACCAACACTATTAACATAGAGTGCACATCCATTGTTATTAAATTCGTTACTTTTTTTTTTTTTTTTATAAGGCTTTCAACTATTCTCCTTTGCTCTTGTACATGATTCTTTATCATCAAATAAAAACACTAATCAATTTTTAATATAAAAACATTACCCATTACTCAATTCTTAAAAGTATATTAGCCATTGATAAAGCAATGGTATCACCCATGCTCTTCTTCCTAAAATATACACGAGCTTGCCACGTGGCTAACTATTCCCACCTTAAAAGCCCTCGTATTTATATTCTCTTAAACCAAACAAACCGTCCCATCTAACTCTCTCTCTCTCTCTCTCTCTCTCTCTCTCTCTCTGTGTACGACATGTCGGAAAGTCGAAACGCCTCCGAAATTTCAGAAGCGGAGACTATACGACTTGGAATTGATCTCGTATTGGCTGCAAGGCGAAATATCGGGTTCTTGAGAGCTGTGGCCGAGTCTCAGTGGCTCCATGAGAAAGCAACCGTTGTTGAAGCTATAAGAAGGTAATAATAAGGTCAACTGTGTGTTATTACACTCATCGTGCTTTTTTTTTTCTCTTTTTGTTAAGGTAATCTGATCGGACGGTGTTTGTTTTTGTTTTTCAGGTATGATGAGCTGTGGATGCCGTTGATTTCTGATCTGACGGTGGTGAGGTCAACCCCTCCTATGGTTCTTCCACCTCTTGATGTTGAGTGGGTTTGGTTTTGTCACTCTTTGAACCCGGTAATTAAACTGCACCTGCATGTGTCTCTGTTTGGTTGCTCAGAAAGCATAAGAAAGGAAAAGAAAGTTGTCATTTCTCTTTTTTAATGAGTAATGGGAAAAAAATAGCTGGAAAGTAACTTGTCATTATATCCTCGTTTGGTTGCTAGTAAGGCATGGGGAAAGAAAATGAAAGTGGTATTCTTTACTCTTTAGTTATTATTATTATTTGTTTTATATGGCGAATGAGAAAAAGTTAAAAGTTTCGATAATGCCGACATTTTGGATACTTGAAATGAAAGATAAAATCTCACTCAAGTGAGCTAGGTACTCCAGGTAGGTTAATAAATACGTTTTGGGTGCGACTTATATTCAGTGAAAGTTATTATTGGACACGTTAGATTATAGACATGTATCCACTTTTAAATATATGTCTGTTAGATTATAGACATGTATCCACTTTTAAATATATGTCTGAATCATAACGTATCTTGTGATAACTTTCATTGGACACAAGCCCTTCTCATATGTTTTATCTTCTTATGCTTTTTCCTTTTCTTTCTTATTCTCCAAACAAAATGTTAGATTATTTTTTGAGCAACAACAATATTAATATTCCTAACGAAAATGTTAGGAATTTATTTCATAACTATTGAGGGTGCATGTTGTAATCGGTGTGTAGTAAAAATAGTGTATCAAGTATTGCACTATTGCTCCATTTATTCTTTTCCAGCTTGTGATATTTTATTTTATTTTATTTATTTATTTTTAAATTTTATCCTTAGACAGATGTGAGAATCTTGCTGGCCTGTTCATATATTATATAATATTAGGTAGATAATTTGGTAACGTCACACATATTACAATATATTGAAGAACAGTGCTATTTGCTTTAGGGGGCATTATTTTTTGCACAATGCACACATTTGAAGGATGGAAGCAGATAAATTAAATATAGAGAGATAATACTTTTAATCTTGTGGAAGACATCATTTGTCCGTATCTTATATATTAATTTATCAAATCTTTTTTCTTTTCTTTTTTTCTGAGAAGACTCTCAAATCATATTCATGCACTAATTGCAAATAGAATGTATTACTCGGGGAAAAAAATCATTGAATATATTTCGAAAGTTACATATGACACTTTTTTTTGTTTTGATTTATTTAGTTTTTTCCTTTGCCTTGTGACACTGCTCTTTTCTAAGAAGCTTTAATAAGTTGTAAGTATTCTAATTTCCAGGTGAGTTACCAGCAATATTGCGAATCAAGATTCTCAAAACTCATTGGAAAGCCAGCAATTTTTGATGAAGAGAACGAAGAGTATGCATTGTTTAGATGCCAAAATATTTGGACTCATAAATACCCATCTGAGCCATTTGAGAATGAAACCGATTCAGAAATGCCAATCCCAGTTGTCACAAATGAAGAAATTTTGGTGGAAGTCACAAAACATAGATTCTTGTATTCCAAAATTTCAGAGGCATATAGGTCTGAAATTGTGTACTTAATTGCAGCAAGGCAAAGGTACAAGGGGTTTTTGTACATGGTGCAGAGTTTTTGTGATGAGCGTGCTCGTTTGGTGCCTGCCTCAGATATTCTACTAATGTGGTTGACACATCAGGTTGGTTTTCCTATTCATTGGATTTCTCTATGTTATTTTTATATATTTAAAGGAAATGCTAAAGTTATTAACAATTTTACTTAAAAAAAATTACAAAGCACGAACTATTGTGTTAATTAATGTGTACCAATAATATAATAAATAAATTTCTAAATTATTTATTTTGTGCCTAAAAGTCAATACACATCAATTTACAGATTCTATTAATAAAATTTGTAAATCAATTTAATTTTTTAGTCCATATATATGCCTTTTCCTATGTTGTGTCTTTTGCATGATTAAGGTCTCTCGTCTTATTTTCCACATTTATGGTTTATATGAATGTTCTTTTCCCTTAGGATGCTTTCGTGATTTTTCTTTTTCTTTTTAAACACATAAATCTCTCATCAATTTTATGGTGAAATGATATATAACTAAAGAAGAGGTTTAATTTGGACTTACAGTGCTTTATAAGATTATTATATACTTCATTATTTGTTCAATCCAAAAAACTATACTATAAATCTCGTGTAAGAACATGTCATAGAATTTATCTTGGAATTTTGTTAAAATTCAATGTCACATCCAAACTTGTTCTTGAACTTATAGGCAAAGATGATTTTTATTTTTTAAAATTGCGTAAAAGAAATTTTTAGTAATAGTATTACTCCATAAAGAAAAAGAAAACACACTGACAAAAATGCTATCTTATTTTTGTTGGATTAACTTTATTCGCATTTATTAGACTATTCATTTTGGTATGTGTTCTTTTTGTACTCTCATGAATCATGAGTTATTGCTTTCTATTACTTAATGCTCTTTTTTTTTTTCGAAGTCAAAATAAGTATCTCTAATGGGAGTACAATTTTGATTTTGTGGGTTGGAATAAATTAGAGCTACCCAACAGTATATGCAGAGGACTTGAAGGAAATGGAGGGTGATATGGTGAAGGTAGTAACTGTGTGGGAAAGTGTGAAGGAAAAGGAAATGAAAGAGACCAAGATATTGTGGGAGAGAGCATTTGATCAATCTTATGAGAAAGCTGGTGGAGAGGTTGTATTGGATTTGAATAGGGTTAACTTAGTCAAGCCACCAGTTTACTGGGAGGTATCAGATACAGATGTCAACACCAAATACAAGTCAATGCTACCAAGGTTCTTACTAGAGGTCAGTTTAACACACTATTTTTTGGTCTTTTATTTGGTTCTCCTATTTCTTAAAGGATTGTTTTCATGTTGAGGACCACAACTGTTTGCCTAGGCTTACTTCAATTCTTTTTTTCTTTTTTTCATGTTATTTTAAGTTACATCAATTCAGATCTTGAGTATAACTATTTTATCTTTCTTTCGATTGTTTATTCTTAGATAGATTTTCAACAAAATTTACATTAGACCTTAGCACCAAAGGATCATGTTGGATTAATAAATTTAGAGGGCAGTGATTCTTTGTTTTTAATTTTGAATTTTTTCAAGTGTGTGATCTGAACTTAGATCCTCTTCTTGCTTAAGGATGTCTTTAGATTTTTACAACCATATAACTACATACTTTGTATTGTTTACCAAGCATTAACCATTATTTAAGGTAATTACTGGTATGATTTAGCAATTTATAGTTGGGTTAAGTACTGTTGCCACTTTCTCTGTGCACCCACTAACCGCAATTATAATTTCTTTCTTGGGTGAGTACTTTCTTTTTGACCAATGCAACATGCTAGCTCTTTTATATATATATATATAAATCAAGCCATGTGATACTAGAAGTCACAAGTAATTTCTACAGTGAGGCAAAAGACCAAAAGTTGTTGCTTCATAATGCAGTCTGTGACCAAGATTGGCAGGACTCATGGCAACCTTAAGATTCTTTTCATTGTACCAATATTTTATGCACTTGATCTATTAACCATCACATGGTATTGCACTATTCCTATTCCTATTCCTATCTATTGCTCATCTTGACAAGATGGTGTTGATTCAGCAAGATTTGGCAATCATGGGACAATTAATTTCACTAATAAATCCCATCTACAGGAAAAGCCAAGTTGGCTTGATGCCACTAATGGGCCCAACTTATAAAAATAAAAATAAAAAATAATAAATAAAAACCCAAAATCGACATTCCACTATAAAAATGCTATCCTCATTTAAAATATTTTAGGACAAAAAAAGTCTTTCAACATCATATAATATTAATATACTAGTTAGGAGAGAACAAAAACAATATACTTAAATTCTCATGGGGATTTAAATGGTAATTTCATTTCTTATGATGTTCAGATTGTGGGCTTTTTTCTTCTCCAAAAAAAAAATTGTGGGCTTTTTGCCATCCAGTGGATATGGCCACAAATAGTGGGCTAACAAAAGGCAACCCTTAAAGCCCCATTTCAATGTCAAGGGTAGAGAAAGGAAAGGTGCTTTAGGTTTCCTAGATGGGCCACTTGTTCTAAAACAGCATCAGTTTTGTGTAAACTTGGGCTGGTGCCATTACATGAAGTTCACCATTCTCTGAATTACAGAAGGGATAATCAATTTTTCACTGTGCAATTATTACAGAATTCTACTTTTTATTTAGTAAGCCAAAGAGAAAGTGCCTTCAGTATAGGTTGGGGTCAAACTAAAACCACATTAAAGGATTTGAGAGTTTCACAAAAATGAGGTTAGTTAATCTTAAGATCAAAACATTTCAATATTTATTGATTCAATGGAAGAGTGCTGAAGTAATGAAATATATTTCTTTCTAATAATTTGACAATGTTGTAAAATATATATCTTCTAGATATTTTCATCTTCATTGGGAAATTTATGAGAATAGTAACTAATTTAATATTGGTATGCTGATTTTGGGATTTCTTTGTTGGGGCTTACATTCTTGATTCTTGCAATTGAATCCAACACTTCAACATGTTGCCATGGGTTTTAGATGGTGAATGAAGTTCGGTAAAGTTTAGTTTAATTTAACAAGATTTTTCTAATTAGAATTACTTTCATAAGCAAGCTAGTTAGAGGTAATTCACTTGTAAAAGCCAGCTTCATCTGAGAGCTTTTGTTATTTATTAGGGAGATTCATGTTTTCAACAAAAATCAGCTACAATCAATTGAGTTTTTGTTATGAAATTAGAGATATTTCAATCCAAGTATCCTTTTTTTTTTTTTTTGGGTACCAAAAGATACGTAGAAGCATTTCTTGTTTGTGTTACTTAAACCATCACTACTATTTTAAACACAGGTCTGTGTGTTTGTAAGGCTCAACTCTAGGATGAAGGCAACAGAACAGTCAAGTGAATTCCTCCGCCTTGGTATGTTAAGATGTCACAGGGAATTGAAGCTTAAAAAATTTATCTCCAACTGTCAGTATGATTCATGGCAAAAAGCTTGGCATCTCTATTGTGAGTTTGGGACCAAGGGAATTATACTTAAGCTACATCACCGCAGTGGCCACTGTTTCAAAGGAAGTAGCTTGCAAGAGACTGTTACATTCCATTGGAATGATTTACTAAGAGCATCTTCTTTAACTCTGGAAAGAGGAGTTGCTCAAAAATTGAGAATTCATGCTTCAATAACTCCTCCAGTTCAAGCGCCATACTTGTTGAAATGTGTGCCTGACCGAGTCACTGATGATTCAGGGGCCATGATATCAGACGTTATTCTCAGAATGAATAGGTATAGGCCTCAAGAAGGGCGTTGGTTGTCTCGGACTGTTCTTGATCATGCAGGGAGAGAGTGTTTTGTCATTAGAATAAGGTAATCTTTCAAATTTTGAAGACAATTTTGGTACTTTTGAGAGAATATTATGAATTTAAGATGGCATTGTGTCTGTTACTTATTGACACAATTTGAACACAACTTGTAGAGTGGGAGAAGGGTTTTGGAGAAGAGGAGGTGAAGCTCCCAAGGCTGTGAAATGGGAGGATAGGATAATAGAGATACGAGAAGGTTCATGGTCTTATGTTGCTGATTCCATTGGAAGAGCCCCTGGTATGTATAAAATTTTCAGTTAACTAGTTTTTAACAAGGTGCATCACATGTACCTGGTTGAGATTTGATGCAAGAGCAGAATCTGACTTTCTGAAATTGAAGAGTAAAAATGCAGTCTGTTTGGCAACAGCTCTAATCCTTTTACCTTAATTAAAGTACAACTATACTTTAATTAACTTTCAGCAAATAAGCTTTATATCATTATTAGCCACTAAAAAAAAGGAAAAGATAAAAGACTAGTAAAAGAAGATTCAAAGCTTTTATTTCTTTTCTTTCCTTGTCTGTCTCAGCACCCAACTGGACTATAAGTCACTAACTATAACAAATGAAAAAGTTAGAAAAACCATCATGCGTATGATTCACAACATTTGTGCAAGGACAACATAAAATTTATGCCTTTTCTTATTAGGAAAAATACCTGAGAAACAGACTTTTCAGTTACTTTTACCAAAGGTGTGTGACAACCATCTGACATTGGTTTCTTAAGAAATCATATATGTTTGTGCTAGCTCTTCTATTCATCTTTAAGCTCAAATTTTAAACATTTTTTTTCCTGTCATTGTTGCCATCTAGTACAGTGAAAGTGGTAGGAACGGCAATGCCAAAAGAACCACCAGAACAATGGAAAGCTGCATGGAAATTTTCAACAGGAGATGAACTAATGATAGGGTGGGAATCATCTACATTTACATCTGGCTTGAGTTTCTGTCTGAAAAATCAAATGTCTCCAGAACCATCGGTATGGGGAAATTTATTTTTTTCTTATAATCTTGGTTATCTTAATATTTTGGTGGATAATTAGATTCGAAACCATTAGTCACAGGTGAAGCTATTGAAAGGGCGAAAAATGCTGTACCAAGTAAAGAACATTAAGTCAGACTGGAAAGATGAAGAAAGCCGACTCAAGGATGAAAAAGAAGAAGAGAAAGAGGAGGATGAAGATGAAGATGAAGAGGGGTTTGTAACACTGGTTAGGTTCACAGAGGAGAACCCAACTGGAAGAGCAACAGCTCTTTTAAATTGGAAGCTATTGGTAGTTGAATTGTTGCCTGAAGAGGACGCAGTATTGGTTCTTCTTCTATGCATTTCGATACTCAGAAGTGTATCAGAGATGAAGAAGGAAGATTTGGGGTGCTTGTTAATTAGGAGAAGATTAAAGGAAGCAAACTTTGGAGCTAGAGATTGGGGTTCTGTAATACTTCATCCTTATTCATATTCCTCATTTATCACTTCACCTTATATTCAACCTTGGTATCGGAATTCCAAGGCAGTGATTGCATCAGATAGAGCAGATCACATCACAAGGCAACCAGCTTCAAATTACTCGCCGGTAGAAGGTGGTGATAAGTTGTACAAGCAAGGGATTATAACATGAGAAGATAAGCATTGGTTTTTTGCATCAATAATTTATAACTTAATGGGTGAAAGGTAAAAGAGAATTTTGCATTGATAGTGTTCATTACCTGTGTAGGATTAGTTTAGGAAGCATGTACACTCCTGCCATCTGAATTAAAGATATTTGATCCTGCATGTGCATTTTGCATCAAGAGACCCTTTTGAACATACAACTTGCATACGACTTGTTGGTTTTACTGTCCCTAACCTAGCAGCTTTTGGCTTAATTAAGTGGAAAATATGCTATTAGAATAACGGATATTAGCCACAAGATTGTTTTGTCACATGGGATGGGATTCCCACAGGCAATTTGATTTAGGATTAAATAGATTAAGACATCTGGCCACACCGAGTGAATGAGTGCGTAGAGCTTTGCTTTTGAAGTTTTTTTTAGAAGATAATTTAATATTTAGGAAAAGATAAGATTTGAACCCTGTGGAACACTCGCTATATTGGTAAGAATAATGTTAGGAACACATAAAATGATACAACTTCTATCACTCATAACTCGACAATAAACTTTTTTACGTGAGTGTTAGAGGTGTGATGACATGAGTGACAGAGGTGTGATGGCATACACTTTGCCATGGGAAATGTCTTGCCTGTGTCAGCTCTTCAGTTATTACTCTAGTCATATATCTCAAGTTCTACAAACAAATCGACAAGTTATTACTCTAGTCATATATCTCAAGTTCTACAAACAAATAGACAATAAAAAGGACTTTAAAGTTTTTTACCAATTGGCAGAGAAATTTTTCCTTGACTAGCTAGGTGGTCACCTTAATGATTTATGTGGAAGTTCTAGTAGCACATGAACAATGGAATATTAATTAAATAATAGCACATGAATGTTTGAGACGTTGAGGCTGATTATTGAATGCAGGGCCGCTTTAATATAGTTTGAGGCTTAGACAATAAATTTAAGAGAGATATTTTAATATTAATTAAATATTCTCTATTTAAATATTTAAATTATATTTATAAAAAAATATTCTTATATTTTGAGATATAAAATTGATAAGTAAGTTTTTGTTTTTAGATTTATTAACATCTATTTTGTTAATTATTATTTGGGTTTTGTTAATGGTGTCTATTTTACAATACTGGTTTGTAAAAATATACCTATTTAATTTACAATCTAAAGCACTACTTTATTTATTTTACCCACTTATTTAACAATACACTCAACATCACAGTTCTTAGTTTTTATATACAACCTAATAAAATAATTATAAAAAAGAGAGAGAAAGGGGAAGAGAAAATTTATAGAGAATAAATGAAGGAGAGAGAAGTGAATAAAAGTGAATAAAAAAATTATACAACCATGCTTTAGTAATTAGTATATTTACCAACTCACTATAGCATGGATCTAAAAATATTTAGATATACACACTCGGATAAAGTAAGTTTTTTTTCACTTTTGTTAAAAAAAAAAAAATTATCAATACAATTAATTCTTATTTTCTTTTCTCCTAAAAAGTTTTAAAAAATATTTTTTTAAACCAATATCCTTCAAGTAGAACTTTTTCCTTACAATTTTAGGGCCTTTTTGAAGGTCAGTAAAGAACAAAAAGCCTGCTTGATTTTTTCTTTTCTTTTAAAAATTAATAGTAGTATCAATTATCATCCTACCATTTTCAGGAATTTTTGAAAAAATGAAGAAGGGGCAAACCCCAGTACACAAGGAGCGCACTTCATGAATCCTAAACTATATGTAGATCAGGAGTTATCCTCTAATCTTGAGTGGTATCGTTGTTTATATTTGTTATGTGACAAGTTAGGACTACATAATAAATATGTTCCAACTCGAGGGAGAGTATTATAGGTTGTATTGTATTAGTTGTAAGATCAATTTAGTCCTTTTTAATTTAAGACTAATTCCCTTTTTTTTTTTCATTTTTATAATTATATGTTATCCTTAATACTATAAATAAATAAATAATACATGTGTGTTAGTTGAAATCAAATTAGACATCAGATAAAAAGAAGAAAAATGCTAATTGGAATTAATGAAGATAAGTTCCCTCAAAAAAAAAAGGCAGCAAAAAATTAAATCAAATTAGACATCAGGTAGCTGTAGAAAAAGGGTATAAAAATACAGAATATTGCAGAAGTAAACTCAAAACTACACATCTGACAAAGTAAAATTAATAAATTATCAAATTTTCATAATATCATCCTTTCCTAACTATGGTCAAACATTTTTTTTTTTTTTGATAAGTAACTATAGAAAGCATAGAAACAAAAGTGGAAAGCATACCTATGGCTCGAAGCGTCTTTAGATTGAATTTTTGAGCTAGTTTGTCGTGCCCCATTACTTTTGCACGATAGACCAGTATTCATAAGCTGATCAGCATGTCCTGTCCAATCAAATACTTTCATGGTCATTGTTAAAAATCAACATCTAGAATCATAAAGCAATGGCAATGGCTAAAAGGATTTTATTTGTACATCTATGGCATGTAGAAAGTCCTATGAAACTGAAACCTACCAAAGAAAATTTGTAATAGCAGAGTTAAATGCTGAAAGTTGTTTGAAGAGCGGAAGCAGGTAGCACCGCAAATCAAACTCAACTCATGAAAACTCAAGCAAATTTGATGTCCAGAGTACAATCAAAATGAAGTTTGAACAAACCCGATTTCCAGGTTTTAGATCCATACAGAGAGCAATCATGCATCGGCACTCACATTGACAACTAATGGGGTTTGAATGCCAGTGCCATGAAACCACTAGGTATCTCTTGAATCCCATTCACATTGACAATTAAGAAGCAATTTATATACATTTAGCACCTTTTTTTTTGTTTTTTTAAGGCATCGCATGAAAGTATCCCAAATCATTTGATTTCTCCTTAAAATATATATATATATAGATAGATGATTGAGCAATATATTTCAAAATAATTGAAAAGTCATATACAACAAATCACCTAAACCAAAGAGTTGAAAATAATCAGCCCTAATACGGCCTAAGAAGCATGGGCATGGATACGAGGACATCACATCGACATGGTAATTTTTGAAAAAATAAGACACATGTATGGTAGGACGTGTCTATTAAATAATTATTAATATATTTTTATTTATATTTTTTATATATTATTAAACTTTTTTTTTTTTCATATAATCTTAAATTGATAAAGATATTTATTAAATTTCAATGCACTATTTCTATTTCGATGCACTATTTCTATTTCAATGCACTATTAGGGTCAACCTGAAGAAGTGTCCCTAAGAAGAGAATGAGAAACACTACCACAAATGGCTCTGTTAGTAACAGAGCCACATAAACCCTTTTGAGTTTTTCAATCTGCACTTTACTTCCCATATGATCATCTTCAGTATACCTTCCTTGGATTTATTCCTTCCTTGATGGATCATTGCATTACTCTGCTGCCATATGTGCCATTCATCGGTTCCTATCTATGGTCAAGCATTTGGTTTTTTTGATAAGTAACTACGGTAAAACACTAAAACATGAAAACTAAAGAATAAATAAATGCATAGAAACAAAAGTTGAAGACATAACCATGGCTCGAAGCATTTTTCGATCGAATTTTTGAGCTAGACTGTCTTAGCTAATTACTTTTGCACGTTGGAGGACCAGCATTTTTAAGCTTATCAGCATATCCTGTGATCTGTCCAATCAAATACTTTCTTGGTCATTGTTAATAACCGACATCTAGAATCATAAAGCAATGGCAATGAAAATGGATAAAAGTCTTTTACTTGTATATCTTTGGCATAGGAAAGTAGAGTCCTATGAAACTGAAACCCACCAAAGAAAATTTTTAATAACGCACATTTAATGCTGAAAGTTGTTTGAAGTGGGGAAGCAGGCAGCGTCGCAAATCAAACTCAACTCATGAAAACTCAAGCAAATTTGATGTACATGGTACAATCAAAATGAAGTTTGAATAAACCCAATTTCCAATTTCCAGTTTTTTTTTTTTTTTTGGGTGAAAAAAAATGGTAGAGGGGGCGACTAGTGTAGCTTTCCTACTTAGGCGTAACCATAGTAGCATCCTACCTGCTCCTAGGCGAGACTTCATACTCTCAGTTTGTGAAAAACTCACTTATTATTCTTTAAACCGTTTGAAATGGAAATGAGATATAAAAAGCACCAATACACAGTTAGTTATTGGAGCTTAAACTCAAGTCCTGAGACTTGTTGGTTTAGTATCTTACCGACTAGACCACTTGAATGTAAGTCAATTTCTAGGTTTTAGAACCATACCGAGCAATCATGCATCAGCATTCATATTGACAATTAATGAGGCTTGAATCCCAGTGCCATGGAATCACTAGTTATTTCCAGAATCCCATTCACATGGACAATTAAAAAGAAATTAAAAAGAAATTGATATAGCCGTTCACCAAAAAGAAAAAATAAAAAAATTGACATACATTTACCACTTTTTTTTTTTTGGGATTGGTACGTTACCACATGTACTAACAGAAAGAGCAAAATCCAATGAACTTTATCACCTCCATTGTAAACTATTCAAATTTTTTTTTGTAAAATAGGCATTAGGAATGAAATATTGGTGAAACCCTACTTGACATATATGCTACAAAGATTCATTATCATGGGGAGGCAGAGAAATTAATATGGGTCCCTTCTAAAACTCAAGGTTTTCAAATTTCAAGTGAAAAGATATTACAAGGAGCTGAGAGGCAGAGGAAGTTAAAAAGTTATTTTCCCTTGGCAGAGCATTTTGGAATGCTTGTGTACCACCAAGGATGTCTTTCTTCTTGTGGTTGACTTGTGGTGGGAAGACCTTGATCACAGATAATTTAGGGAACCGAGGGATGTGTAGAGAACATGAAGAGTGTGGCTATTGGCTCATCTCTTCCTCCACTACACGGTGGCTCAAGAACTGTGGTCATTGGTTTTTTCGCTTGTCTGGTGTTTCTTGGGTTATGACCTTCTGCCCTGATGGAGTTTCTATCACGTTGGAAAGGATACTTTGGCAAGGGAGGTTAATGGGACAATTTGGAAAATGTATCCTTTGCTTGGAACAATTACAATATCCTCCCTTAAAATTTGAAAAAATAACACATCACCCCAAACTTGAAAGAAAAAAAATACATTTCCCGTAGACATTCAATTGACCAAATTTTATTAAATTAATTAATATTAAAAATGTTGCGTACTAACTTGCCCTATGCTTAAGAATAGGTTTCTAAAATTATTTATTTCATAATTAAAATTTATTTTTTCAAATTTTAAATAAAGTGTATTTTAAAATATAAAGTTAGATTTTTTTTTTTTTCTTTTTCAACAGGTAATGATAAAATTTGCTATTGCAAGTGTTTTGATACTTGATAAATATGTTTTTTCTTTCAAGTTTGTGATGGAGTGTCATTCTTCGAAACCTTAAGGGAGGGGAGTGTAATTACCCCATCCTTGCTTTAACGATAAAAATTGTTACACATCCTTTTACATGAGGTGGTATTACATTTATTTGATGCATGTATGTATCTTCTTACATGGTTTTGGTATGTGTGACACTCAACCTCATGTGAGAGGGTGAATGCATAAATGAATAGATGATAAATTTTCTCAATTTACACACAATAATATACACATATCTTTTGAACTTAGAGACATGATTTCAGTTCAAAAAATAGGTAAACAATTTCAGTTCAAAATGTGTAATAATGCATGTAACATGGTGTGTGTAACAATCATCAGGCTTAATAAGGTTTCTTTGAAGGTAAAGAACAAAATTTGATTAAATAAAATCTCCTATTTTTTAACCCTTTATTATGGGGAACTTCATCCTGCACCACCTTGTCTACCATTGACTTTCTAGATTTTTTTAGATTCCTTGAACTTTCATTAGTCATATTTTTATTTGTTTTTATATTTTTTTTTTTTTTTGGCGCATTTCCTTTATATACTCCGCGTGTACTAAGTTGTGCCCTATTTTCCAATTTATTTATTGCATTTTATTACTTACGAAAAGGAGTTTGGTGAAACCCTACAAAAATTAATACCTTAGAATGTTGAACCAAAATGCACCCATTAATGTTGCCTAATATCTAATCAAACCCACAACCACAACCTTTTATGATTTCTGAGCAATTTTCATTTAAATGAACTTGAGCTTAGATTACATACCTTCAATCAGTGATAACATTTCCAGTGCACATGAAAGAAAGTAATTGTATGAACAAAAGATTACACAAACTATAAAAATTAATTATTAACTAATTAAGTACTTAAAGAATGTATACCTCAAAAAAAAAAAAAAAAAAAAAAAAAAGTACTTAAAGAATGGAGTTGGGCCCCTTGGGGTTGGGGGGATACAAATTTTAAATGGGCTTTGGAAACTTTAGACCCAAATACTTAACAAGCTCTGATGCAGAAAGCGAACAAAGCCAACTCTTCAGGCCTATCTCCCCAGATTTTTTCTTCTACCTCATCCATTCAAGTAACCAAACTCTTCATCATCGAACTTCTACTAATTTTCACACCTACAAAATCAAATCAAAATGCTTATAGATGTATAGTTTATAATAAGTAAAACATTCGTTAAAAAGTGAAAAAGGGGTGCAGCCCAAGTATACGTGAAGTACACAAGAGATGCACCAACAAGTATTGTGTAAAATAACAAAGATCTAGCAACTCAAATAAATTAGAAAAGGAAAACTGTCCAGAAGCTGAAAGCCACTAGTATAATGATTTGAAAAATATTAACTTCACTCATGAAATTGAGCTTTCAAGAACTTCAAAACACTTTGCGTTCTTTTCCTTCCAAATACACCATATGAGGCAATGAGAAATTGCACTCCAGATGCATATGATTGCAATGTTTGCCATAGTGACTTTGCCAAGAAGCCAATGGTGACCTTGCAATTGGTCTCACTTAAAAAAAAAAAGGAAAATAATTGTCAAAAAAACTGCCAAAAAATATAAAAATCTGCTTAAAACTGCCAAAAAAATTGTGGTTACTGCCAAAAGTTGCAAAAAAGATTACGGTGCCCGTTAACACAACTCATTTATAATATATATGTAGCAAAATTTAAGTATAGTTCTTTATGTATAATTCATTAGATTCCCCAAATAAATTCCAACACGTGGTTGCATTAACCAATGAAACTATATTTTATCCTTTTTAAGAACAATAAAATTTACTGCAACTATGTATTCGAATAAGGTAAACTTTTGAGCCTTCTCTCTTCATTCTTCGAAGGACAATTTTGATACTTTCGAGAGGATATTATGATGGCATTGTGTCTGGTACTTAATAACGAAATTTGAACACAACTTGCAGGGTGGGAGAAGGGTTTTGGAGAAGAGGAGGCGAAACTCCCTCAGCTGTGAAATAGGAGGATAGGATTATAGAGATACGAGAAGGTTCGTGGTCTTATGTTGTTGGTTTCAATGGTATAGCGCCTGGTATGTTGTATATAAATTTTCAGTGAAGCAGTTTTGAACAAGGTACAACATATTTACGTGGATGAGATTTGACGCGAGTGCATAATCTGACTTTTTGAATTTGAAGAGGAAAAGCCAGCAATGAATTTATACCATCTATATATATAGCCATTAGCCACTAAGCAAAAGAAAAGATAAAAACTAGAAGTATGTTAGATCATATGCTTATGTAGTTTATAACTGTAAGATTATGAAATCATGATGAAATGATTTTCCGAGGTGTTTGTCTCATGTTCAAACTAAGATTCAAAGCTTAATTTCTTTTCTTTCCTTGTCTTTCTCAGCACCCAACTAGACCAAGTCACTTACTACTACTGATGAAAGAGTGAGAAAAACCGTCATGCATATGATTCATAACATTTGTGCAAGGACACCATAAAAATTTATACCTTTTCTTATAAGGAAAAATACATGAGAAACAGATTTTTTAGTTACTTTTACCAAAGGTGTGTGACAAACATCTGACATTGGTTTCTTAAGAAATTATATATGTTTATGCTGGCTCTCTTGTGCATCTCTTAGATCAAATTTTAAACATTATTCTTTTCTGTCATTGTTGCCATCTGGTACAGAAAAGTGGTTAGGAATGGCAACACCAAAAGAACCTTCAGAACACTAGAAAGCTGCTTGGAATTTTCAACAGGAGATGAACTGAAACTGATGATAGCGTGGGATTCATCTAACATCTATATCCGGCCTCAGTTTTTTTTTCTGGGAAATCAAATGTCTCCAGAACCATCAGTAGGGTGGACATTTATTTTTTTCTTACAATCTTGGTTATCTTAAATGTTTTTTTTTTTTTTTTTTTTTTTTTTTTTTTTTTTTTTTTTTTTTTTTTTCTGGGAAATCAAATGTCTCCAGAACTATTTTTTGGTCTTTTATTTGGTTCTCCTATTTCTTAAAAGATTGTTTTCATGTTGAGGACCACAACTGTTTGCCTAGACTTAATTCAATTCATATATTTTTTTCATGTTATTTTAAGTTACATCAATTCAGATCTTGAGTATAACTTTTTTTTTTTTTCTTTCTTTCAATTGTTTATTCTTAGACAGATTTTCAACAAAATTTACATTAGACCTTAGCACCAAAGGATCATGGTGGAATAGTAAATTTAGAGGGCAGTGATTCTTTGTTTTTAATTTTGAATTTTTTCAAGTGTGTGAGCTGAACTTAGATCCTCTTCTTGCTTAAGGATGTCTTTAGATTTTTACCACCATATAACTACATACTTTGTATTGTTTACCAAGCATTAACCACAATGTAAGGTAATTACAGGTATGATTTAGCAATTTATAGTCGGGTTAAGTACTGTTGCCACTTTCTCTGTGCACCCACTAACTGCAATTATAATTTCTTTCTTGGTTGAGTACTTTCTTTTTTACCAATGCAACATGCTAGCTCTTTTATATATGTAAATCAAGCCATGTGATACTAGAAGTTACTAGTAATTTCTACAGTGAGGCAAAAGACCAAAAGTTATTGCTTCATAATGCAGTCTGTGACCAAGATTGGCAGGACTCATGGCAACCTTAAGATTCTTTTCATTGTACCAATATTTTATGCGCTTGATCTATTAACCAGCACATGGTATTCCACTATTCCTGTTCCTATTCCTATATATTGCTCATCTTGACATGATGGTGTTGATTCAGCAAGATTTGGTAATCATGGGATAATTAATTTCACTAAATAAATCCCATCTACAAGAAAAGCCAAGTTGACTTGATGCCACCAGTGGGCCCAACTTATAAAAAACAAAAAACAAAAAACCAAAATCGACATTCCACTATAAAAATGCTATCCTCATTTAAAATATTTTAGGACAGAAAAAAGTCTTTTAACATCATATAATATTAATATACTAGTTAGGAGAGAACAAAAACAATATACTTAAATTCTCATGGGGATTTAAATGGTGATTTCATTTCTTATGATGTTCAGGTTGTGGGCTTTCGCTTCTCAAAAAAAAAAAACAAAAGGTTGTGGGGTTTTTGCCATCCAGTGGTTATGGCCACAAATAGTGGGCTAATAAATGGCAACCCTTAAAGCCCCGTTTCAATGTCAAGGGTAGAGAAAGGAAAGGTGCTTTAGGTTTCCTAGATGGTCCACTTGTTCTAAAACAGCATCAGTTTTGTGTAAGCTTGGGCTGGTGCCATTACATGAAGTTCACTATTCTGTGAATTACAAAAGGATCATGGTCAATTTTTTGACTGTGCAATAATTAAGGAATTCTACTCTTTATTCAGTAAACCAATACAGAAAGTGCATTCAGTATAAGTTGTGGTCAAACTAAAACCACATTAAAGGATTTTAGAGTTTCACAAAAATGAGGTGAGTTAATCTTAAGATCAAACATTTCAATATTTATTGATTCAATGGAAGAGTGCTGAAGTAATGAAATATATTTCATACTAATATTTTGACAATGTTGTAAAATATATATCTTCTAGATATTTCATCTTCTTTGGGAATTTATGAGAATAGTAACTAATTTAATATTGGTGTGCTGATTTTGGGAGTTCTTTGTTGGGGCTTACTATACATTCTTGCGATTGAAACCTCCACTTCAACATGTTGCCATGGGTTTTAGATGGTGAATGAAGTTCGGTAAAATTCAGTAAGATTTAACAAGATTTTTCTAATTAGAAGTACTTTCATAAGCAAGCTAGTTAGAGGTAATTCACTTGGGAAAGTCAGCTTCGTATGAGAGCTTTTGTTATTTATTAGGGAGATTCATGTTTTCAACAAAAATCAGCTCCAATCAATTAAGTTTTTGTTATGAAATTAAAGATATTTCAATCCAAGTAACCTTTTTTTTGGGCACCAAAAGATACGTAGAAGCACTTCATGTTTGTCTCACTTAAAACCATCACTGCTATTTTAAACACAGGTCTGTGTGTTTGTAAGGCTCAACTCTAGGATGAAGGCAACACAACAGACAAGTGAATTCCTCCGCCTTGGTATGTTAAGATGTCACAGGGAGTTGAAGCTTGAAAAATCCATCTCCAACTTTCAGTATGATTCATGGCGGAAAGCTTGCATCTCTATTGTGAGTTTGGGTCCAAGGGAATGAAACTTGAGCTACGTCACCGCGGTGGCCACTGTTTCAAAGGAAGTAGCTTGCAAGAGACTGTTGTTACATTCCATTGGAATGATTTACTAAGAATAACTTCTCCAACTCTGGAAAGAGGAGTTGCTCAAGAATTGAGAATTCATGCTTCAATAACTCCACCGGTTCAAGCACCATACTTGTTGAAATGTGTGCCTGACCGAGTTACTGATGATTTAGGGGCCATGATATCGGACGTTATTCTCAGAATGAATAGGTATAGGCCTCAAGAAGGGCGTTGGTTGTCTCGGACTGTTCTTGATCATGCAGGGAGAGATTGTTTTGTCATTAGAATAAGGTAAACTTTCAAACCTTCTATCTTTGTTTGTTGGAAGACAATTTTGGTACTTTTTGAGAGAATATTATGAATTTATGATGGCATTGTGTCTGTTACTTATCGACACAATTTGAACACAACTTTTAGAGTGGGAGAAGGGTTTTGGAGAAGAGGAGGTGAAGCTCCCTCAGCTGTGAAATGGGAGGATAGGATAATAGACATACGAGAAGGTTCATGGTCTTATGTTGCTGATTTCATTGGAAGCCCCTGGTATGTAGCATAAAAATTTTCAGTTAACTAGGTTTGAACAAGGTGCATCACATGTACCTGACTGAGATTTGATGCAAAAGCAGAATCTGATTATCTGAAATTGAAGAGTGAAAATATTTCTTTTACCTCATTTTTTTTAGGTGCAACTATACTACTTTAATCATCCTTCAGCAAATAAGCTTTATGTGATTATATAGCCACTATAAAAAAGAAAAGATAAAAAGACTAATAAAAGAAGATTCAAAGCTTTTATTTCTTTTCTTACCTTGTCTTTCTCAGCACCCAACTGGACTACAAATGAAAGAGTTAGAAAAACCATCATGCATATGATTCATAAAATTTGTGCAAGGACACCATAAAAATTTATGCTTCAAATTATTAGGCATAATACATGAGAGACAGATTTTCTGGTTACTTTTACCAAGGGTGTGTGACAACCATCTGACATTGGTTTCTTAAGAAATCATATATGTTTATGCTGGCTCTTCTGTGCATCTTTAAGACTAAATTTTAAACATTTTTTTTCCTGTCATTGTTGCCATCTAGTACAGAGAAAGTGGTTGGAACGGCAACACCAAAAGAACCACCAGAACAATGGAAAGCTGCATGGAAATTTTCAACAGGAGATGAACTGATGATAGGGTGGGAATCATGTACATCTACATCTGGCTTGAGTTTCTGTCTGAAAAATCAAATGTCTCCAGAACCATCGGTAGGGAGGAAATTTATGTTTTTCTTACAATCTTGGTTATCTTAAATATTTTGGTTGATAATTTAGATTTGAAACCATTCATTAGTCACAGGTGAGGCTATTGAAAGGGCGAAAAATGCAATACCAAGTAAAGAACATTAAGTCAGAAAGCAAAGATGAAGAAAGCCGACTCAAGGATGAAGAAGAAGAGAAAGAGGAGGATGAAGATGAAGAGGGGTTTGTAACACCGGTTAGATTCACAGAGGAGAACCCAACTGGAAGAGCAACAGCTCTTTTAAATTGGAAGCTATTGGTAGTTGAATTGTTGCCTGAAGAGGACGCAGTATTAGAGCAGATCACATAACAAGGCAACCAGCTTCAAATTACTCACCTGTAGAAGGCGGTGATAAGTTGTACAAGCGAGTGATTATAAGCTTATAAACATGCATGAGAAGATGAGCATTTTTTTTTTTTTTTTTTGCTACAATAATTTATAAATTATGGGTGAAAGATACAGAGAATTTTGCGTTGATAGTGTTTATTACTTGCTTAGAAAGCATGTGCTCCTGCCATCTGAATTAAAGGTACTTGATCTTGCATGTGCACTTTGGATAAAGAGACCCTTTTGAAAATGACTCGCATAAAAGTTGTTTTGGCTTAATTGAGTGGAAAAAATATGCTATTAGGATAACGGATATTTCAGCAATAAGATTGTTTTGTGACACGGGATTCCCACAAGCAATTGGATTTTTAGGCTTTAATTAAATAGATTAAGATGCAATAGGATAAGATTACAGATTTGCATCCATGGTGGAAGCCATTTGGCCACACCAAGTGAATGAGTGCGTAGAGTTTTGCTTTTGAAGTCTTATCTGCTTAAAATTCATCAAAGAACGAGTTCATATAGTCTTGACCCTGCTCAAGTGACTCCAATTCATATCTAACCTCGTGGTAATAAGGGGAAGGGGTGAAAGTTCAAATCACATAATAAACCTTTGTCAATGGAGTACTCATCCCATTGATCTCAATTGTTAAATATATTAACAACGCGATGTGTTATATCATATTGTATATGTAAGATTGGATGTAGAATGGGAAGTATAGAATAGAAACATCGAGAACACAAGGGTTACATGGTTAGCCTTGTCAGCTTATGCCTACGGAGGAAACTCTTAAAAGCTACATCTTTATTATGTAAAAGTGCTCTCCAAATTTTTTCAACATTTTTTTAAGTATATGTATGTATTAATTTTAGCAGTTTGTTTCAATAAATTTGCACTTTGCCCCCCTCAACAATATTATTGATATTTTTAAAGGCTATAAAAAATTTTATTAATCTAAAATTTGAAATAAATTTAACAAACTCAACAACAAAATTTACCAATAACAAACTTAAGCCCAAACAACACCCTAAAACAAACTCACGCAAGACAAACAGAAAATAAAATAAAATAAAAAATTCTTAAACCGATTCTAACTAGTCTGAGTGAACACCCACACACATCTGACAACGCACAAGACACCAAAAAAAAAGGTCTAAGTGGCTAAAGAGCAAGACACTCAAAAAAAAAAAAAAAAAAAAAAAAACACTTAACTTTCTAAATGATTACTTATTTGGATTTTCAAAAAACATATTTTGTTTATACTTTTGTACCCTAGCTCTAAACCCTCGCTCTGTCCTTGCTCACGGGAATAAACCTTTGTCAATGGAGCGCTCATTTCGGCGTTCTTATTGGTAATTCACATGAAGCACACTAGGCTTAATACTGAAATTCATGACCATGCACTTGGACTTGGGAAATGTCTTGCATGTGTCAGCTTCAGTTGTTACATTAGTCATATATCTCAATTCTCAAGTATTACGAAAAAAAACGACAATAAAAAGGACTTGAAAGTTTTTACCAAATTGGCAGAGAAATTTTGCCTTGACTAGCTACATGATCGAGAGATGTTGGTCCACTCAATATAGTGACTTGGAATAATAGTTATTTAAATTTTTATATTTCAATCTAAGAGAGACTTTTCAATATTTAAAAATCAATTAAATAATAGTTATTTAAAATTTTATATTATAGATTTTTTTTTATACAAAAAAATTATTTCTAAAATTACTAATTAAGTTTTTATATTTAGATTTTATTAACATCTCTTTTACTAATTATAATTATTAATTTGGACCCTTCTTCAAGATTAGAAAAAGAATACAAAACCTACCTCTATATATATATATATATATATATATTTCAAAAGAAGAAATATTTTATTTGTCATCCTAATATATATATATATATATTTCCCCCAAAAGGTAGCAACAAAATTATAAAAGCTTTATGTAAAAATTTTGAGGGATGAGAAAGTAGAAATGATATACCATATATGGAAGACTGAGAATGTAGAAATGTATGATCAACCAAATAAAAGAACAAAAATGTTCCAATTTTTATTCTTTTGTATTTATCTCTGGTAATTAAAAAAATTGACCCAATCAAGGATGCTCTATGAATAATTTGGAAATGTCAACATTTTCCAGTCTAAAACAGGTTAGATACTGAGAACCTGAGTTGGATCAGGATTCGGAAAGTGAGATTGTTGTTGAATTTAAACGGAACAGACCAGGGAAAAAATGTTAATGTATAAAAATTTTCTTATTTTAAGTTGAACTTGGTTGTCTTGAACTAATTGTTTGTAAAATTTAGACTAGAAAGAACGTGACTTGGAATTTTCATATTCTTTTATTTTCCAGGCGGCTGCAGCAAAAGAATTGTAATTTAATTAATTAAATAAAATGAAAAATATTTCATGGCATATTGGCATGTGAGCCCAAAAAAAAAAAAAAAAAAAAAAAAAAACCCATGAGCCAATTGAAAATCTAGTTTTGAAGAAGTACATGTACATCATGATCTTTTTCTTTTTTTTTTTTTGGATAAGTAACAAGTACATCGTGATCGATGACATATATAAATATAATATATATAGATTAAATAATAAGTCATGAAAATTCATAGAGAAAGGAGCCCTTCTATATGGGCTTAGTTCCTTTTCAGTGGCCCCTTTGTTGATGGCTTTTTGTAGGTTCGCAAGATGCCAAGCAAGAACATAAGATTCAGATGTCAACATTGTTTATTGTCGATGGCATCACATGAGTCAAAACAGCTTTGTAGATATGTTTTGCAATGGGTTTTATCTCCTTGTCTGTCACCTCCTAGAAAGTTCATTAAGAAGACTGGTTTTTTGCTTACCACAAGTATAGGAGGTTGATTTAATAAAAATTTTGAAGGTAATACTACTGAAACACAATCCTCTTGACTAAGAATTTTTTTTTTTTTTTTTTTTTTGGTGCGAAAAGGAATTTTATTTAAAAAAAAAAAAAAAACAGATTACATGATAACATGTTCAGCTAGAGGCACTTCTCTATGAGTGCCTATTTGAAAATTGTCCCTAATATACTGCTCATAAGTAAAAATAGGGCAGGTTTCATAAATAAAAATTTTGCATTCTTGTGAACTTTTTTTCTTTGCTAATCTGTTTATTATCATGTTGACCCCACGATAAGTGTGAAGAAGATAGACAATCTACTCTTGCCCGATAAGGTTCCTGCAATCATCAATTAAAGGAATAAGATATGGTACATATTAACTTTTTTTGTTAGTCATTGCATTACCAAAGTAGAATTAAGATTGGATTATCAAAAAAAAAAAAATGTAGAATTAAGATTCAAAATAACAAATTTAAAAGCCCAAATTCCAAGCTAACATTAAACCATATCTAACTACTTCCAACTCAGCTACGTTATTTGTTGTAATACCCAGATTTGACCAATGGGAAGATTCATTGGCTTCTTTTTTCATGTATAAGTTATGAAATGTGGCCATGTTGGGTATAAATTAGTACCAAATAATACAAAAAACATATAATATGAAGTGCATCCTAACAAGTAACAACCATTGGATAAAGACAATTACCAACAACAGTCATGAGTCATCTTCATTCATTAATCACTAGATGTCTTCTTCTTTTTTGGTACAAGTGATGTGAGGCTGAGCCCCAGGGGGCAGGGAGTAGAGGGGCTTTAACTTAAGCCACAGAATAATCACTAAACATCAATCCATTTATTTATTCATAAATTAGATATCAATCCATTAACACAAGGAATCTAATTAATTGTGCATCCTTGTGTTAATGGAGGACTTATTTAGCTTGCGTAAAACTTGAAATCTATACAAAAAAAGAAAGAAAAAAAAGGACTAAACTTGGTCTTATTACTGTTTGAAACAAAATGCAAGTCAATTAAATACGAATTGTATGTTGTCATCAGCTGCTTTTTGACACTTCTTAATTAAAATCTAACTTCTATTTCTAGTAATAATTTATCTTGCACATTGAAACAAGCATTCAATTAAGAAAAGTACTAGCAACTCATCCATGATCACCAATTACAAAGTGTCAAAGTCCATTAACAAATGGATCTTATTAATTTTACCTTAATGTAAAATGCGCATATGATTATAAATTTAGCTTGCACTCCATTCTAATTTGAAATGTGCATGAAATAAATGTCTAAACTTGGTCATATATTGATTTAACAAGACACCTCAATTAAATGGAACTAGTATGTAACCCTGTGCTACCGCACGGGACTGGTTAATTGTAAAGATGCTATTGGCCAATTTTTTTTGTTTTTGTTTTTTTGGGTTTATCACACAGATGATAGAATTAAATCAAACAATGAAAAATATATATTGCATTTTATTATTTAAGTAATGCTATTGGTCTTTTTTTTTTTTTTTTGGTTTATCATACATAGGATAGCATTAGATAAAACAATGAATAAAAAAAAATAAAATAAAAAAGAGAATATTGCATTTTATTATTTAAAATATATAAAGGGACATTAAAAAATAAAAACTGATCATTGAGCTTGGAATCTTCTAGGAGGCACCAATGAAGCGCTAATGTATGAGAGTGTGAAGTAAGGAAGAGTGGGATTGAACATTGTGTTTGAACCCGACCTTGCTCTGAGAAATTCATAAGGATGAGAAGAGGGTAGTATATGGATCTAGTTGGTAGAGGATGAAAGAGGAGGAGACATGAGATGACGATATGGAATTAGGAAGAGATGATGTTTTGCTTTTATAGTCTTTCTTGTTGGACTCATTTGTTCTGGTTGGGGGACTAGATGTGCTCCAGACTCTATTGAGATCACCCATAAAAGTGTGCAGATGAGATGTTCTTGCTTAAGCCAATGAGTATTATCATTGTGGTTTTCTTGACTTCCGTGCTAAATGTTAATATATCATTTATTTGGGCATAAAAATTAGAAAATTTAGATAAGATACATGACACAAAATTGGAGTCAAATTTATAATCTAATTAGATTTTTTTTTTTTTTGAGTTTTGGTTAGGACAAGTGGCGCCAATTGAAATCTAGATAAGATACATGACACAAAATTGGAGTCAAATTTATAATCTAATTAGATTTTTTTTTTTTGAGTTTTGGTTAGGACAAGTGGCGCAAAATTGAAAATCCAATTGAAATCTAATTGGATTTTCTCTCTGCTTCACCTATTATTATATATATAGATGTGCATATTGTCACCAATTAGCCATTAACAATCTTTTAAACATAATTTACTTTCACTATTAATATTTTAACTTACACATCCAAGCCTATTCCAAGGTAGAATCTATATGGTATTAATTCTTCTATGGTACATCTTCGGTATGGTACTCACTATGATCATAATCATTTATTTCAAATGTTTTAATCTAAGCATTTTATTTATTTATTTATTGTTAAAAAAGATAAAAATTTAAACACTTACAAATAGTTGATATCATACCTAAAAATGTTTAGTAGTAATATTACAAAATTTATACACCACTTATAAGTCTCCAAAACTCCATTTCCTCCCGTGTGATATAGACTATCAAAAAAGAAGAAACACATCTCACATCAAAATTATAAAATAAAAAAAAAAAAAAGTTTGTGTGAATTTCAAAGTCAATGTTGTATATCTAACGCTACTCCACTTGTTCCCTTTTCAAGATGAAATAAGCTATCAAGAAATTAAATATTATTAGAGTGTTTATAAAATTATACATTTTTGAATTTATGGCTTCCCATTCTCATATGAAATCAAAATAGAATATGAATTCTCTGGCCATTGGCAAGCTTGAGGAGGGGGCTCAAGAGTCAAGAGTCAAGATAGACCCCTCAGATTAGTAAAGGTCAAAATTCAAAAATCCCGAGCAAGTCTTCCACAAATTTATTACCTCTAGAATAAAAATCCATAATCAATCATCACTTAAGACATTAAACAAAGGCCCAAGTGTCACAGCTTGATTTGCTATAATGAGGACCATCTATTTATTATCACAGTCAATTTGGCTTGATATATATGATACGATAGCAAGCATAATATTTATTCTTTTATTTTATTTTATTTTCTCTTTCTTTAGTTAATTATTATTTTCTCAAAACTCAAGCCAGCCCACTTTTCTAGAATCAAACGGAGATAGGTACGGTTTTTGTTACCTTATGTTGGGCCCCACAGAACGGTACCGTACGAAATAGTATCATTTAGCTTTTCTTTGGGGATTTCGCGGAAGTTGCGCGTACAACTTTATATGTCTTTATCTAAGTCTAACCCACTTCAATAAATGTTCTTATCCTCTGCTTCTTCCACCACAACCCATCTTCTTCCTCCACTCGACACGTGTCCTCTCACACACACTTCTCACCGTCCGATTAAAAAGTCACTGAACCAGGATATGATCACACGGTTTACAGACAAATGCAGAGTTATGTCCAGATACATTCAGATTTCATTTGCTTAAGCACTTTGAAAATTCTTTGCTTTTAAAGTTTCTTAACATGTGCGCATAGTAAGACTATTTGCTGCATGTAATTAAATAGTAGTGTTATATATATTTGCATATATTTTTTTATTTATATATTTTTTAAAAAATATAAATAATATTACTAGAAAAACATTACCAAATTGGTCATAATTGTTTCAAATTGATGATAGTACTTACTAGAAAAATTAGTTTTGAATAGTGTTATTTGATGCAATGCTAATTAAAAATTAAAAAAAAAAGGTTATTGATTTCTAAAATTACTTAAATACGTAACACATAAGATCCTGTTTCTATGCTTTTACATGAAAATGATGTATTTGAATAACATTTCATTATACATAAATCCAAAGTTATGCATAATTGTATACTACATAGTATCACACCATTCAAAATCAACTATCATTATAATAAAATTAGATTTCTTTGGATTCATTAAAAAAAAAGATAATAAAAAATTATTCTCAATTTTAAAATTAACAAAAAAAGGCAAAGTTTTAAATTTTGAATCAAATGCACATGTAAATTAGATCTGTTAAATATGAACATGACATGTGTTTAACATTTTTATCCTTTCCAATGGGTACCTATGCGCAAAAACACTGGACCAAGAGATTCCAAACAAAAATTATGTTAATTCATTTGAAAATTTAATTTTAAAGATTTCAATAAACAATAAATTAAAAAAAGAACATAAAATGAGGTGAACAAATAATTAACATGAAATAAGGGAATATATTATAATAATAATGAAATCTAGGGACAGCCCAATCATTTCAAATCCTTGGCCTTGTCCAGCTCTTACACCTCCAAACCAATAATTATATGCCACCTCACCAAACTCAAACAAATATCTAGTCACAAGGGGCAAAGTTTTTTTTATTTTATTTTATATAAGAGAGAATAGCATATTATTGAAGCTATTTAGTTATGGAAATTTGAGTGTGACAGAATCGAACCCATCCCAAAATCAAATTTAGCAAACTCGAATTTTAATTGGCTATACAACATCAAATTAACACAAAACATAAAAAATCTACATAATTGAATAACTTCGCGTCACGTTATCCACCTAAAATAAAGTACTATCTACCAAATTTTGCAAGTCACAAAGAGTACAACCGTAGTCCAGTCCGCACCCAATAATTCTCTCTCTGTTTCTTCTTTCAATGCTATAAAACTCAGCAACCAACCCCTCTCTCTCCCTGCAATATCTTCAGCTCAAACCAAACTCCGATATTTTTCTCACGGCACCAACCCGAAACAAAAACCCGATTCACCGTTAATACAATGAACCCGACCCATAAAACCCGATTGAGTCTCTTTCGGACTCTCTCAAATTCAAAACCCACCCACCTCCTTTTGCTCTTCTTCTTGTTCGTCCCCACCTGAACCAAATCCTTAATTTCAAAAAAAAAAAAAAAAAAAAAACTTGGGTTTTCTCGAACTCAAAACAAAAACGTTAGTTTCCACGAACAGACAATTAAAAAAAAAAAAATCTTAATTCCCACGAATTGTATCGAAAAGATTTGATTTTTAGAAACATTTTATAGAAATGTTGCTTTCTGTGTTTACCGAAGACCTGCTGGTCCGAGTTTACATTAAACTCGGCTCTGAATCGGACAGGAAGACTTGGCGACTCGTTTGCAAGGACTTCCTCCGAGTCGACTCAGTGACTCGGCGGTCCCTCCGAGTCCTACGGTCCGAGTTCTTACATGGGCTGCTGACGAAGTTCAAGAACCTGGATACGCTGGACCTGTCTGTGTGCCCGAGAATCGAGGACGCGACGGTGTCGGTGATGCTGAGTCAGGCGGTGAACTCGGTGAGTTGGACTCGGTGGGTGACCCGGTTGGTGCTGAGTCGGGCGAGCGGGTTGAGGTACGGGGGATTGGAGAGGTTGGTAGGGGCGTGTCCGTGTCTGGAAGTACTGGACGTATCGTACTGTTGGATATACGGGGATAGAGAGGCTTGGGCTATATCGAGTGTGAGAGGGTTGAGGGAGTTGAGGATGGATAAGTGTTTGGGAGTGAGTGATGTTGGGTTGGCAAAGATAGCCGTTGGGTGTGGAAAGCTGGAGAGGCTGAGCTTGAAGTGGTGCATGGAGATTTCTGATCTGGGTGTTGATCTTTTGTGCAAGAAGTGCTTGGAGTTGAAGTCTCTTGATGTCTCTTATCTCAAGGTCTCACTCTCTCTCTCTCTCTCTCTCTCTCTCTCTCTCTCTGTGTTTGTTTGTTTGAATATTTGGACATTTTGTGTGTGTGTGTGTGTGTGTGTGTGTGTGTTGGGGTGGTAGGGGAATAAAGGTAATGGGATTGGAATTTGAGTTTTGGGTTTGGGAATGACAACTATTTCAGTGAAAACTATTTCCTAATCTGAGTGTGTGTGTGGGGAGGTAATGGGGTTGGAAATGGAATTGGAGTTTTGGGTTTTGGTGTGAAAGTAGTATTTCATTATGTGGGACATGGGTGTGCTAGGAGAATAGAATAAATGAAGGTAATTATTGAGGGAAAGAGAAGTAAGGTAGTGAACTTCAATTTCATATTTTGTTCTAATATAAAAGCTGGCGAATGCTTGTTTGGTTGCTGAGGAAACGAAAAAAGAAAGTTGCATGTTTGTAATTTTATGTATTTGAGAGAGAGAGAGAGAGAGAGGCCACTCTAGTGAAGCTAGTGGGTAGTGCCAGACTGCCAGTATGTTGCTATGATTTTTTAGAGTGACGTTTCTAAATTGGGAAAGTGAATTTCTCTCTCTCTCTCTCTCTCTCTCTCTCTCACTTCGTATATATGTACATATCAAAACTCCAATAGTGCCACCTTATCCATATGGGTTATGCCTCTTATATTTTTCTTTTTTCTCTTTTATTTTTTTTTAAGTTTTCAAGGTTTTCTGTTTGGATTCTGAGGAAGTACTAGATGAAAGAGTTATAAACGAGTTGAAGTATATATACTGCTAGATTTATATGGTTTTTCTGCACCAATGAGTACAATGTGACCATTTTGGCTGAGTTGAGGTGAGAATCTCATATTTTGGAGACCAAACAACATGTAGATATGGATAGAAATTTCTGTTTTATTGTTTAATTCTCTTGAATATTTTGAGCAAGCAGACATTTTCAAGGTAAGTGCTATGTTTTAAATATTTATGATTGGGAAATATGACGCATAGCTGGGTTTCAGGTTACAAGTGAATCTCTTCGCTCAATTGCTTCTCTGCCGAAACTGGAGGTTTTGGCTATGGTGGGGTGCCCTTTTTTAGATGATTATGGATTGCAGTTTCTTGAACATGGATGCCCATCACTACAGGTGAAATATTTTATGGTTGAGAACAGTATTTTAGTTTATAATTTGGTTGACATGCATCATAACAATTCAAGAAAATATATTATTAACTAGACATTATTGATTTTAATTTGCATTTTCCAAGGACTGCAGGCAATTGACGTATCGAGGTGTGGTTGTGTTAGTTCTTCTGGCTTGATATCTGTAGTTAGAGGACATAGAGGTCTTGCCATGCTCAATGCAGGATACTGTTTTTCGGTGAGTGGATATTATTATATCTATTTTGGTTCTTGTATTTGGTTTCACTGAAATTTTAAAATATAGTTCCTAATTCTTAAACCTTGGGGTTTCCCATAGGAGCTTTCAGCAATGGTTCTCTACAGCTTGAAGGACTTGAAGAATCTAAACACGATAAGAATTGACGGGGCTCACGTTTCTGACTCAAGCTTCCAAACCTTCAGTACGAATTGCAAGTCATTGGTGGAAATTGGGTTGAGCAAATGTGTTGGGGTGACCAACATGGGCATCATGCAGCTAGTATATGGCTGTGTGGGTTTGAAGATCGTGAATCTAACATGTTGCCGTTTCATCACTGATGAAGCGATTTCTGCTTTAACCAACTCTTGCAGGAACCTTGTCTCCTTAAAGTTAGAGGCTTGTGATAAGGTCACTGAGAAGAGTCTCGATCAGCTTGGATCATGTTGCTTGCAACTCAAGGAGCTTGATCTGACTGATTGTTGTGGGGTAAATGATAAAGGTAAACTTTGGAAGTTATATCAGCCAGTGTTATGAAATTAACTATGGTTAATCTGCCTTTGTTGCTTTTACAAAATGTAGTCAATTTGATGCAGATCCTATTTCATTGTATTTGCCAAAGTTTAATCATTTTCAAAGTGTAATGCTCTTCTTATCTGCAGGACTCAAATATTTGTCAAGATGTTCTGAACTCTTAAGCTTGAAATTAGGACTGTGCACAAACATATCAGACAAAGGATTGGCTTATATTGCTCATAACTGTACAAAAATTAGTGAACTTGATTTATACCGGTAATTTAATCCCTGTAGTCAATTTGATTATGTATTGAGAGTTCGCAAGATGGGAAGGTGAATTCATTTATTTATCTCTGTTTTGTGTTGCAGCTGTACGAGTATAGGAGATGATGGATTAGCTGCATTATCAAGTGGTTGCAAGAATTTGATGAAGCTGAACTTGTCATATTGCAATGGAGTTACTGACAGGGGGATGCAGTACATTGGCCGTATTGGTGAACTCTCTGATCTGGAAATGCGCGGACTTGTCAACCTCACAAGTGAGGGTTTGACGGCAGTTGCAGCTGGTTGTAAGAAACTGTCAGATTTGGATTTGAAGCATTGTGGAAAGATTGATGACTCGGGCTTCTGGGCACTTTCTTACTACTCACGGAACATGCGACAGGTATGGTTTAAATATTTTGAATTGGAATGAGCGTTCATTTACTTTAAAAGAAAAAGGAAAGTGACTTCCTAGCTAACACAACTGTCAAGCTTAAAAAAATAAAAATAAAATAAACGCAAAGGAAAATTTAAGAAACATATGTGAAACAAAGTATCTCTAGGAAATCTATTGTAGGGCACGGCATGTGACAATGATTAAAGAATAAGGGGGATTTGGTTGGAATTGGAAACTGAAATGGTATGGTAATGAATATAGAGCTTAACTTGAGTTACACCATGGGTGTTTACTTATATTCTTCTTGTATTTCCAAAATGTTTCAACACAATATCACTTCCTGTTCTTTTTGTTTAATTGCTTCCATCCTTTCTTTTTCTTGTATATGCTGAGAAGACAAATCTATATATAGAACAGAAGAATAAGGATGAAGGGTAACAGAAAAAGATATCATAATAGAGAAACTAACCTATCAAATGTAGTCAACCACACTGTGGTGTCTCCCTCTACCAACAGCTTTGTAGCACAACTGGTTTGCATCTCCTAGTATCCAGGGTCCAAATCCTCCCTCCCCTGTTTTAACTATTGAATTATAAATAAAGAAACCAGAATGTAATTTGAATGGTTAGGCACCCAAAGGACCTTTCAACCACTCTCAAGTAGTCTACTGCTCACTTGAAAGTCACCTAGGGGTCCTTATTCTATTCAATTATAATTGTCACCTCCCACAATAAATTCACAGCACCTGCTACTCACTGCTAACGCTTCTGCTTCAGCCTTTATCTTAAGTCCACCTTTTAAGTAAGCAAAGGTCATACACCGCAGTTTCCCAGTGCATTTTTCCCCTTACATCTTGTCAGAACTTAATAGGATAATATGAATCAAATTCACATGTAAATTAGGCTCACTAACAAGCTCTATCTTCTTCAGAATAAAATCTCTAGCTTAATATGCTGAAATTTTTATTAAGCAAATTAATGTTGCATAAATGAAACTAAATAAAAAGTAAATGCAACGAAATTTGGAACTTTCATCAAATACAGGAACTGGTTGTTGTATACATCTATTTATAAATTATAAATTGCCTTTTCTTTTGTTTGGCTGCACATTAAATAGAATACTAATGATGGCATTGTTTTATGAGGTGGTATGCTTTTTCAGGATGTTTGATGAAAACAAAAATGAAAAGTGAAAGTTCCAAAAGTTATGAGCAGTTATTTTTACCAGTCTTTTAAGCCACCTGTTTTCCTTTTTCTAATTAACATGCTCTTGTCAAAATAGCAAGGCTGCATGTTTAGATTATGAACACATCTGCCAACATATAATGGTAAATGATCATTGATTACAGATTTTGGGACATGGGTTAACCTAAACTACTTTTATTGGTGGCAGATAAACATGAGCCATTGTGCTGTCTCAGATGTGGGGCTATGTATGGTGTTGGGGAACCTAACACGGCTGCAGGATGTCAAGCTGGTGAACCTCATGAATGTCACAGTGAAAGGGTTTGAACTAGCACTTAGGGCCTGCTGTGTGCGGATCAAGAAGGCCAAGTTAATTGGTTCTCTCAGATTCTTACTTTCTACAGAGATACTCGAGACCCTGCATGCAAGGGGCTGCAAGATTAGATGGGAATAAACTTCATATCATAAAGCCTATTTATAAGTCAGTCAGAAACCTTCTCTTGTCATTGGTTTTCATGAAGGTTGTTGAGAAGTTGGGATGAGTTTTGCCAATGAAGTTTTTCTGCTTTCTTGGAGAGAAGGGCTTCACCAAATGATCTAGGGGCTTTCAAGTTGCCAAAATATATTGTATCATAATGGCATAAAATTGCCATGTTTGTTCTCTTTTCTTCTCTTTTCTCCTTCCGCCCCTCTTGGCCCTTGCACTCTTGTTTTCTTTCTTTGTAAGGGATTAAGGCAGTTCACTGGCAGAGCAACTGGGTTAAGAAGTGAAGCAGAATATATAACTTATATATGTTTTTAAATTAAATTTTGAAAGTAATATGTAATTGAGACAACCTCATCCTGTATCTAATAGTTTGTTCTCATGTAAAAGTAATATGCAATTGAGACAAACTATTCAAATTCACTAATTGATATACTTTTTAAGGTAAGACCATATTGGTTTCGATGCAGATTCCATAAACCTTTTACTTCGATAATGGTCTTGGTTTCTATGATCTGTATTACCTTTAGTAGGCTGGATAGGATTAAGTTACCAGCCTGACAAATGATCTACTTAGAATCTTGAATGAAACAATCTAAATTGAGGACAAGAATGATGTCTTTCAATTTGGGCCTTTGAAGGTTAAGGTTCTTAAACCTGATGGAACACCTGCAATCTTCTAATGCTTGCAATGTAATTTCCAAATTGTTAGTGATATGCTTTTAAAGCCTTAAACCCTTTCATGGACCACTTGATTTCCCCTTTCCAGCATTCATTTGTCAAGGGCATACTATCCCTAATAACATTATTTTAGCCTAAGAATTGTTAAATTATTTTAGTAAACATAAAAAGGGTTAGTCTTGCTATGGAGCCGCTAAGATTGACATGTCTAAAGCACATGATTCATGATTGTGTTAGTTGGAATTTCTTGAAACCAGTTTTTGATTAGACTTGTTCTAGAATGTGTTTCCACTTTGTCATATAGAATCTTGGTTAATGGCAATCCAACCGAAGTTTTAGTGCAAAGAAGTGGTTGAGGCAATTTGAACTCATTTCCACCCCTCTTTATTTCTCCTTTATGCCAATGTTTTGTCCTCTACCCTTATTTAAGGTGGGTTATCCAAGGAATGCAAAGGCATTAAACTGGCTAGGACTGCCCCTGCCATTAATCATATATATACATATATCTTTTTGGTGGATGATTCTTTTCTGTTTTCAAGGTTTAGGATAAAATTTTACGCTTTATTAAGAAAATATGTGATTGGTATTGTGAAATGTTAGGGTAAGTAACATGTAGCTAATTCTAACTAATTTGTTGATGATTTATATCCGACCAAGACTTTGTTGTTTTTGTAAAAATTATATTTAGTCCAAATGAAATAGAAGACATCAAGAATAGCTCATTGGGATGAAGTTGGTTGATAAGACTGGGGGATATCTTATTTTCAAATTCCATTTAAGAAGCATTAGATAATGACTTTCCAAGGGCTGATTGATAAATTTAATTTCAACTTAATTAGAAGGGTGGAAAGCTGGAATGCATTTTCAGGCTGGACATTGAAAATTTTAGTTGATAGTAAGCGACAAATTTATTTGGCCATTATCAGGTAGAGGAAATTATGTGGTCAGCAAAGGTACAGTCCCCTGTGCAATATGAATCTTAATCTACATATACAACAAGTGGATATTAGAATGTCAAGGATCCATTGGGACAATAACTTGTCCTTAAAAGTTAAAACTACTTTATAAGCGTGTTGTGTTTGTGTAGAAACTTTGTCATGGAGATCTTCCTTTAAAATCAGAGTGGATCAAAAGGAATTTAAAGTGAAATTTTTTGTCCAGTATGTCAAGAGGAGGAGAGAAATAATATTTTTGCCGGATCACTGGATGTTTAAGCAGAAATTTAAAATACTAAATAATTCAATGCAAGTGCAATTAGAAGCAGTAAGGGAAATTTAGCTAAAAAGCAACAAAATTAGGGTTTTGGAGAGTGCTGAAGTGCAGTTTAGTGTTAAATATGTTCATGGTAGAGAACTAGTTGGAGTGTTGAATTTATTTAGAAGCTACTCAAGCTAGTTGTAGGGGGGCTTTATCTGGTTCGATTGACACTTCTACAACAGATTTATTTATAAAGGAAGCTTCATTGTAGTTCAACTTAGCTGGGTCTTACATGGTGGAAATAGCACTGCTTGGGGCGATAGTGGGCACTCTAAAGTTTAAGTCAATTCCATTCTTAGCAATGGAGAGAGAGAGAGAGAGAGAGAAATTTTTCTACCAAATGATCTTCCTTTGTTTTATAGAGAAACTATTTGCAGATCCAAGTAATGTGAGGAAAATTTTGATAATTTGTTTTTGTTAAGTAAAAACGAAAATAATAGATAAAACTTATAAGTGTTAATCCAAAACCCTTATTAAAATGATATGATTATTTTCTAACAAAATATAGTTGTTACAATATAATAGATTTTCTAAATTAAGCCATCAGTATTTGTTATTTGAAAGTGTTTAAATTTTGTAAGTTATTTATTTATTTTTTAAAGAAACATAATGCATTTTACATTCAGTTATTATATAAAGTGAGAAATTTTGTAAATAATATAATATGAGATTGGAATTTGTTTCTATTTTCTAGTGCTTTTTACAAACGATTCATTTTCTATATGACTGAAATGACATAAAGATAAAGTAGATATAAGTAAATTTGTAACTTTTATAAGAAAAAAAATACAAAACTTTAATAATATAAATAAATATATATAATTTTATCAAGAACTATTAACATTACACTGAGAATGTGAGATAATTGTTAATAAACTACTCATCTTTCTACACAACTTCTCATCTCAAAGTATCACCGAAGTGAAACGAAATGAACCAAATTGGATTGAATGAACTGAATAAAGTGAATCAAAATGAACTAATTAAACCAAATATTTTGATGTGATTCAACAAGAATGCAACAATAAATATAACGTCAATTTTTAAAATTTTAATATAAATATGAATATGTGGTTACAGGAGTTTTACTGTTAGTGGATTCCCACGCTATCTTAATTTATAATTCTCTTTTGTATGTGATTAGGGAGACTACTAAGGTGCCGACAATGTTATTTAAAAAAAAAAAAAATCATGTCCTCTTGTACTTGTTGGAATAATTGACCTGAAATTTACATTAGATTAAATTAATATTTACCGGATTAAAAAGTACTTGTGTCCTTTTGTATTGGGTGTCACCATAGACAAAGTACGTGAGTTTGATTAAGAAGCTTTGTTTTGATGTAACATCAATTCGACCGTCACCACACACTTGTTTTAGTCAATGAGGATAATCAAGAAGATTCATTGTCTAAGATATTAGATATCAAGTCCATTATATTAATTTAATAACAATAATAGAAAAAGTCCATCATTAGAGCATCTCTTACCGTAGAGCATCTCTTACCGTGTATGTATAAGTAAAATATTAGCTATATCAGAGAATGAGACAAAAAAAAAAAAATAGCAAATTCTCTATGCATAAGTTTTTTTTTTGGCTTATGAACAGTAGCCCATTAAGTCTGATGGGTTACTGTACATTACTTGTTGAATTTCTTGTCTTAAAATATCACCAACTTCTTATTATATTAATTATTTCTCTCTCTTCTTTCGGATTTTTTTTTTCTCTCATTCTCTCCGTTGCTTCTTTTTTTTTTTTTTTTTTCCTCTCATTCCCTCATTCTCTTTGTAGCTGTTGTTTCTTTTTTTCTCATAAACCAAAAAAAAAAAGAAAGAAAGAGAAAAGAGAGAGACCTGTACATAAGCAAAAGAATTAATCCAAACACAAAACACAAAACAAAATCCAATTCTTAAAATAAAGTTGAATCAGAACAAGCAAATATGGAAAAAAAAAAAAAAGAAAAAAAAAGAAAAAGGAAAAAAAGAACAAGCCGATCAGTGGGGAGGATGACAAGCGGCGGTGGAGATGTTGTAGCGGCGGTGGAGGCCCAAGCCTCTCTCTCTCTCTCTCTCTCTCTCTCTCTCTCTCTCTCTCTCTCTCTCTCTCTCTCTCTCTCTCTCTCTCTCTCTCTCTCTGATGTGAAGAGCAAATGATGTTGCTGGAAGGTTCTTGAGGAGAAAAAGAAATAAAAGTAGGGGGATAGAGGACATGTGTGTGGAGGAGAATGAAATGAAAGAATAAAAAATAATATAAAGAATAAAAAATCCTAATTGAGAAATTCTACAACAATATTTTCATAATATTAAAAAAAAAAAATTTCAGTGGTGAGTTCAAATTAGAACTAGTAACAACTTTTCACAAAATTCATGCTTATTTCATGCTCATTCTTTTTTTCCAACCACTATTGGCTATTGCTATATTTATATTGAACCAGTTTGACTGAAGTTCAAATTGAAAAATTGATAGTTTCAGATCAAAATCAGAATTCAATCCGGTAGGATGTAATAAAAACATGGAAATTACTCAATTTATGACTATTTATGTGCAACATTTTCTTAAAACTGAGAAAATTTTCTTGGAAATACACGTTAAATTTTATTAAGAAGTATGTGACAAAATGGGATTCATGGTTGCATCGAATGGGTCACTCACCTAGTTTGATTGGGCTATTTTTAAAAGTACCAAATGAGTTTTAACTTTCAAGTAATGAGTTTGATTTGGGGTCACTCAGGGCCATTGTGTGGTTGGGTCTTGGTGTCCATATTGAGAGAGGCTATTGGGCTTTTGGGTAGCGAGTCACAACCGATGAAGGCTTTGACGATCAATCTCAGTGTTGGGCTCATGTCATTTGGTTTGTAGTGGAGCTTAGTGGTTTATGGTGCTCTAGCAGTTTGTAGCGGTTTTGTTGTCGGTTCACAACGGTGGCTGGTGGCTGTGGGATCATGGCCATTGGTGGGAACAACTTGAACTCGATTGTGGGTACTAGGAGTTATTGAGCTGTGGGGTTTGGTTGATTTCTAGTGTGTTTGTGTGCTGTGTTTGTGGGATAAGAAAATGGATGCTTGGAGGTATAATTAGGCACCTAGCTAGAATTTTGAGTTAGAAGGCCCGGAAGTTTAAACAAAAAAAAATTTTGAGCATATGATTAGTTGTAAATTTTTTAATTTTATTCTTGTAATAAGTTTTAGTTAAATTTTTTGGGCTAATGATTTGTGGAGAGAAGTCAAGTTTTGTTTTCCTTAAGCCCAATTCAAATTAGGCCCTTATATATTTACATTTTTTTTCCCTATAACTCAAGGGGGCTAGGGATTCTTTGGGTCCTCGTGTGGCTCTGTCCCTAGGTATTATGTATTGTAGGGGTTGATTTTTTTACATCGGCCTATCCTATGTATGTGCTATGTTTGATTGCCTAGAAAGTAAGGAAAAATAGCAGGAAAAGATAAGGGAGTGGTTTTGAAAGAAAAAATATTTGATTTTATTATATTATTTAATGAGTGAATGTTCTAATGGGGGGTTTTATTTTTCCAACCAAGTTACTATAACTATTACAATTTTTTTTTCTAGTTAGGTTTTTTTTTTTTTTTTTTTTTTTTTTTTTTTTTTTTAAATAAGTAAATTGTGATTAATTGACACATAAATAATCTATTAACCATATCTACATTTTCTATGAGCCAGATGATGGCAAGGATAACACACCAAAATGTGTAAAACAAGAGTAAGAACTAAATTGATGTAATTTTTTCCCCTAAAACCAAAATAAAATTGTATGTAAAAGTTGATGATCAAAAGTATTTGTAAGCCTTTTAATTAGTCCTCCTATATATAATACTTAATACTACCAGTGTGAACTGAGGTCAGGGATCAACTTTGTACTCGACCATGGCTAGAAAATAGGGTGTGAGCTAGCAAGGACATGGATACCTTTTTTTTTGAGAATCAAGGACATGGATACCTTGATTGTGCAACATGCAGCAGGGAAAAGGGGAAATCATATTAGAGAAGCTCCCTAGCTATTTGTCCAACATGCTGAAAGTTGGCAGGAATATTAAAAATTGCTCTCAAAAGAAAGCATATATATAAGAACTTCATGTGGGGTGAAAGTATAAAGAAGATAACTTTGAAACTCAAAAGATTGAACCATTACTTTGAAAGCAAACAATCCCCACGTACCCTCCATCGCTTATAAATATATTATGTTATCTTTCATAAAGACCATAGACATTAGACAACTCTTTGATTATCATAGCCAAAACATGGCCTTTGTCAATTTTGTTCTAATATTTCTCATCCTTTTACCTCACCTTGAAGCTCTTTCTCATGGATCCTCCTCAAATGTACCAAGCCAAACCATGCAAACCATGATGTTACAAGCTTGTTCCAACACTGACAATCAAAATTCATGCCTTTTGAATTTGCAAACCGAGCTCCAAAAAATAGGCCCGGATCAAAACCCCACTTCAATCTTGAGTGCTGCACTTAGGACTACAATCAATGAAGCAAGACAAGCCATTGACACCATTACAAAGTTCAATGCTTTGTCTGTCAGTTACCGCGAACAAATAGCAATCGAGGATTGCAAAGAGCTTCTCGATTTCTCAGTCTCTGAATTGGCTTGGTCTTTAGATGAGATGAAGGAGATTCGAGCTGGTGTCAAGAACGTTCACTATGAAGGAAATTTAAAAGCTTGGTTAAGTGCTGCACTAAGTAACCAAGACACATGCCTTGAAGGCTTTGAGGGCACTGATAGACGTCTTGAAAGCTTCATAAAGGGAAGCTTGGTACAAGTTACACAACTTATTGGCAATGTTTTGGCTTTGTACACTCAATTACATAGCTTACCATTTAAACCACCACGAAATAATACCAAACCAACAAACAAAAGTTCTGATTTTCCAAAATGGATGAGTGAAGGTGATCAAGATCTCCTTAAATCCAATCCACTAGGTATGCATGTAAATACCATAGTGGCAGTGGATGGGAGTGGTCATTATCGTACAATTGCTGAAGCCGTTTACGCAGCTCCAAGTTATAGTAATAGGAGGTATGTCATACATGTGAAGAAGGGAGTTTATAAGGAAAACATAGACATGAAGAAGAAGAAAACCAATATTATGCTTGTTGGTGATGGGATGGGACAGACCATTGTGACAGGCAATCGGAATTTCATGCAAGGATGGACTACTTTTCGAACCCCAACCGTTGGTGAGTACCTAGCTACTTTGCCTTTTTATTTAAATTCTTTTTTTAATGGCCTATGGCAATTAATTAGCACATATGTTACTTCTTTTTTTATTCTATTAAATTACTCAGTTCATGTCCCAAAAGTTTTTTCACCTTTTCACTTCTAGCATACAAATGACTTTCATTTTGGTTATATGGTTTTATTCTTGCATTAAAATTGCTAAATTCATGTTCCAATATATATTTTTTTTCACCTTTTCTTTCCTAGCATGCAAGTTAATGACTTTCTTAATTTTGTTAATGGTTTTATGCATGCGATTTGGTCAATTTATGTTCTTTGTTAATGTTTATAACGTTTACTTTTTTAGCATGCAACTGATGAATAGGAATTTCTTTATGTGTTTGATTTTTTTTTTTTTAAATTTGCAATTCATTGAAAAGAAGGAGAGAAACAGGGGGAATCATCTTTATAGACTAGATACAAAGCAGGGCCCGGGAAGATTACCCACATTTAAAAAAAAAAAAAAAAAAAAAAAAGACAATTTAGAACCTAATGCAAACTTTGCAGCTGTATGACTTTGGGTTTTATGCTTTCATTAAAATTACTCATTTTGTGTCCCAAAAAGTTTCACCTTTTCTTTCTTTGCTTGCTATTGTCTTTCTTTTACTAATTGCCCGTTTTATAATTGCATAAACATTACTCAATTCATGTTCACTTTTCTTTCCTAGCATACAAATGACTTTCGTTGGTTCATGTTACTGTGCATGTAGCCGTCTCCGGGAAGGGATTTATAGCAAGGGACATTACATTTCGCAACACGGCTGGACCTGAAAATCATCAAGCCGTGGCACTCCGTGTCGATTCGGACCAATCCGCCTTCTACCGGTGCAGCGTGGAAGGCCACCAAGACACCCTCTATGCCCATTCCCTCCGCCAATTTTACCGTGAATGCAACATCTATGGTACCATAGACTTCATTTTTGGCAATGGGGCAGCAGTCCTCCAAAATTGCAAAATATTCACTAGAGTACCACTGCCATTACAAAAGGTTACAATCACGGCCCAAGGTAGAAAAAGCCCACATCAAAGTACTGGGTTTGCAATCCAAGATAGCTATATTTTTGCAACCCAACCCACCTATTTAGGGAGGCCATGGAAGCAATTTTCTAGGACTGTTTATATGAACACTTACATGAGTGGGTTAGTCCAGCCCAGAGGGTGGCTTGAGTGGTATGGGGACTTTGCCTTGAGCACATTGTGGTATGGTGAGTATAGGAACTATGGGCCTGGGGCATCACTTTCCGGGCGGATCAAATGGCCCGGTTATCACATTATCCAAAATGCTGCCGCGGCTGATTACTTCACCGTTGGGCGGTTCATTGATGGGTCATCATGGTTGCCGCATACTGGTATCAGGTTCACGGCGGGATTGAGCAATTAAAAGTCATTTGCATATATTGTTATTTATTTATTTATTTATTTTTGTCAATTGTGCTTATTACATGTTTTTGTAGTGATTAAAAACAATACCCTTAGTTAATGTATGGAGTATCTCTACCATTTCATCAAATTACTAACATATGAAATATGAATTAGCTTTGTTTTCAATAGTTTTGATGTTAATTTTTGGATAATATATAAAAAGCTAGCGCAACACGTTATTAGCACCATGATAATTCTATGAATGCTAAACTGGGATAAGGTTTAGAAAGCCAACCCCATAGAATGAACACATGGCCCAACAGAACCTGCTAGAGGATCTTCTTTGGGCCGAAGGCTTGAACAAACCAACCCAAAAAAGGACAGACCGAGGCTACACATCACAGGGTCTTGAATCTTGGTTGATGATTTTTTTTCTTCTTCTTAGTTAGCTCTATAATTAATTATCTGTTGGAAAAAAAGGGTAAATTAAATGCTATATTCACAACACTTTCACAATATATCCTAAGCGGCCAATTGTTATTAGCTATTATTAATGGACAAAAAAAATATTTCAGTAATGGATTTGAATTAGAGCCAATAATAATTTACCACCAAATTTTTTGTATGAAAATATTATAGACGTAAAACACTTCTCTTTCATTGAAATCCAAATGGTAGATGATATTTAACAAAAAGAAAAAAGAGGTATATAATTTAAAAAAAGAGTGATGTAATCCAATCTCTCTCTCTCTCTCTCTCTCACATATATATATATATATATATATATATATATATATATATATATATATTACATTCTCTTTAAAGTTTTTTAATTTAATTTAATTTTAAATTCATAGTCCAATAATTAAAAAATAGATTTATTGACCTATTCAGTCCATACAATCCATTTCGGTCCACTTCAGCCTAATGCAGTCCATTTCAGTCCAATCGACCTGGTTTAGTCCAATTTAGTCCATTTCAGTCCACCTTAGGCCTTTCAGTCCATGCACTGCACTTCGGTTCACATCCGTCCAATTGGTCTTATTCGGTCCATTTTAGTCCACTTCAATCCATTTGGTGCACTTAATAAATGAAAAAAATACAAGTTTGGGTTAAAGCTAAGAGTACCTATTTTAAATCCGAATTTGTTAAAAAAAAAATTAGTATTATTCCCTTGCAATGCACGATTTGAAGAAAATTCATATGTAAGCTAATTATTTTAAAAAAATAATTAAAAATAACATATTAAATAAATAATAATAATAAAATTATAAAATAAGTAAATAATTTTAATAAAAAATTATTTTAAGTTCTAATTGTTTAGAGTTTAGTCTCTATCAGTGTTTATCTATTTTTATATTTTTAAATTTTGTTTGCATATTGTGTTAATTTCTTAATATGAGATGTGGTATGAGTTTGTTCATTCCTATTTGGGTTTTTAATCTACTCTCTAGCAAGCATAAATAATAATAAAAAAAATGAGTTCCCAATACTGATTTTTTCCTAGTGATAGTATGATTAAAAAAAATCAAAACACTCGCAAATTAAATACAATAACCAAAACCCAAAACCCAAAATCAAAACATACAAAAATGAGTTCGAAAATTGAGAATTAAAAAAAATTAAAAACTTACATAAGCGAACCCAGAACTTAAATGGGTATCTATTTTATTTATTTATTTATTTATTTTTCCTTCTTTATAGTAAGCTTCCTCTGACATAATATCATGCACGCAAATTCAAAAGCAAAGAGCAATAAATAAGATACATTTATTAGATTAAAACATAAGCATAATTATAGGGATGTGGAAAATTTTTATTTTATTTTATTTTTTTTAAGCATGGGATGTATTGTGTGGAATTTAATTATAGGGATGACTTAATGGTTAAGACGGATTGTATTGAAAAGTCATGACTGAATAAATATTGTAGGGATGAAGGGCCTAAATATAGGTATTGGGTTGTGGGCCGCATCTAAGGGTGTCAAATAGCCCAAGGACAAATAAGTACTAATGAAGGCATACAGATTAATGGGCCATAGAAGAGGTCTGGTCACAATGAGTAGGAGACATTGTCCGAGGAGAAATACCTCCTCGGCTAAACAGAGAAGAGGCCTAAAGTCCAACCATTCATCAAGAACAGGGCAGTAGGCAATCGTGCTTGGGAAGATAAACATTAGAAAGGGATGAAAAAGAGAGTTAGGAAATATTTGAGAAGAAAGCTGCTACCACCACATTAAATGCTCTGCATCTAACCCCCTAGCCACATTAATGTGAAAATGATACATGAACAGTAACTTTCAGCCTTACAGCTATCCCCAAAGATTTCAGAAATGTGCTGATGAGACAAATGTCAAGAAGATTAGCAATTTGATCTACACATAGAAGCCTGAGATGAAAGAATGGGAGGAAATATAAAAGGGAAGACTCCCATTACAAAAAGGGGATCATTAGAAAAACTAGAGAAGAAGGATTGTGTACCCAAAAACTATAATATTTGTATAAGTCAAAGAGCGATATATAAGAACAGACCCTCCTCAGAATTGATTGAGGAGAAATTTTTTGTTCAAAACTGTTTGTTTCATTCTTTCCAATAATAACTAACCTATTTTGATCATTATCTACCTACCTCATTGAAAATTTAACTTCAAGCCCACTCTCTAACAAATTCATTGTTTTGGGCTCATTGGGCCATTGTCCATCTCTTTGGGCTATGGAACAAATTGTGTCCTTACAAATATAATAGGACTAAACTTAGGTATAATTACTTAGGTACTGTATATTAGATTTTTCAATTAAATTCAAACAAATTGTTGCATTGATAATAATATATAGACAATATTATATTTTCTAAGGAGGATTAAATTCAATACAACTTCCTCTAAAAAAAAAACTATAATAATATATGTGTTTGAATTAATTAATATTGAATTTAATTGGGAAATATAATGAATTCAATCTAAAGAACTATATCCTCTCTCTTGTGTGTGTTTGAATCTCCCCAAAAAAAAACCCATTCTAATATTTGACAAATAGTATTCAATTTTATGTTTTAATTTATTATGATTGTCCAATAGAATATTGTTAAGGTCACCTCATATTTCTAAGCATATTATGCATTTATACCAAGTTTTCCTATTAAAATAAATTATATGATGTTCATAATATATATCTTTAGATCTCATTTTTAATAGTTTTTCAGTGAATTGTATGAGTTAACAAGAAGTAAGATATAAAAATGGAGACGTAGTAATAAATTTTGCTACCCTATCATTGGGCCCGCGTCATCTATTTATTTTCAACTTTTTACTTCTCTTTTTAAACTATTCTTCTCCCTATTTTAATAATTAATAAAAAAAAAAAAATTCTTCTTCTTCTTCCTATTAGTCCATATCTTCTGTTAGTTTGTTACACTTCTTCCCATTTTTTTCCTCATCCTTTGCCTTTATCTACCCACTATTTTCTACTTTACCATTACATTTCCTCCATCATTTCCTCTTTCTTATATTTTAACTCTTTTTTTCCCTATCTTATTTTGTATGAATTTGAAATCTCTTCTATCCAATCCATATTTTTCCCACAAAATGTAAGTACTCTCTCTCACTTTCTCCCTATTTTTTTACTTTCTTATAGTGGATTTTTGTTCTTTTTTATAACTCTAATTTAGTTTGATAGGTTTTTATTTATTTATTTTTATATGTGTTTTGGTGTTGTGCCTACCAGTTGTTTGAGTAATATATTATTATAAAATCTATCTTCTATTCCTTTTTTTTTTTTTTTCCATTTTAATTTTAGTTAAAATAATATTGTAATTTTATGGTGAGTTTTGATTAATGATAATTTTCTTATTCCTTAAGATATGAGAAAATTTAATAATAAATTTGAAACTTGTAAAATTTAGTTGTATACTATAACAGTAGTTAGAATGATATATTTGTATTGCATTCTCCGAACATGGCGGTACCTGTCAATAATAGAATATTCCTCTAAAAAAATTCAAGTTGCACTATTCAAATGTCAACCTTAAGTAAAAATGTTCAAATGTCAACCTTAAGTAAAAATGCAAGGATATAATGCATTTCTAATGAACTTTATCTGTGTCAAAGAAAGAGTATGATTAACAAGATAAGCAACCTAGGTTTCATCAACAGCAAAAGGAAAAAAAAAATGCAGACACACTGAGATCAACACTATTTTGAGTAGTAATTTACAAGTCAACTTAATTGTCTTTTTTCATGTGTATACTCTATATAAGTCTAATTAACCATCCAAACCTGTTGTAGACATGGAAAATTCCCGACCTATCACAAGCTGACACGTCACACTACCAAGTCTACAAAATGCAGCCAATTACAAAGCGCCACATATTGCTGCTAGGTTTTGCTATCACTATTCAGAAACCAACAGAAATTTGCCAAGTGTCATGCAAGAACCAATCATGCATCAGCTCGTGCAAGCGATGACATAAGCAGCCTCGCACGTGTAAGCAATGACTTAAGCAACCTCGCACGCAACCTCGCACGTGTAAGCAATGGCCTAAGTAACCTCGCACGTGTAAGCAATGACACAATCATTCCAGCATGTGCAAGCGATGACATAAGCGAACCAATCAAGCTCTGCCATGTGTCACCAATCAGACTCCGCCACGCATCGCTTACCTACCCCTAAACTCCTATAAATAGAAGCCTTCCTAAGGCATTTGAGAGGGATCTAGAGATTTGGAGAGAGGACCAGGCCATTGGAAGCACTCAGAAGTCCAGAAGTTCTGCTGGAACCAAGCTCTAAAACCTCCAAGAACTTCAAGAACTTCAACTTCGAATACGAAGAACATTCGAAGAGAAATTATCCAAATCATCCGCCTAGACCCAAAAGTTTGCGGGAATCAAGCCTAAAGTATCCGAAAACATCAACAAATCACAAATCAGTGAAGTTCTACGGATTCAAACCTCTAAAGCACCGAAGAACTTCCATCACAAACCTTTGAATACAAAGAACATTCGAAGAGGAATCTTTCAAATCGTATTCCTAGATCTCAAAGTTCACTGGAATCAAGCTCAAAAGCCTCCAGAAACATCACAAACCACAAATCAGTGAAACTCTACGGATTCAAGCCTCTAAAGCACTGAAGAACTTCCACCACAAGCCTTCGAATACAAAGAACATTCGAAGAGGAATCATCCAAATCATATTCCTAGATCTCAAAGTTCATTGGAATCAAGCTCAAAAGCCTCCAAAAACACGACAAACCACAAATCAGTGAAGCTCTACGGATTCAAGCCTCTAAAGCACCGAAGAACTTCCACCACAAACCTTCGAAGACGAAGAACGCGCCAAGAACGCGAAAAACACACGAAGAACACAAAGAACGTGAAGAACAAAGGATTTCTAATAAGCTCATAGCCAGAGATCCATTGTAATTCCGTTTCGAAGATCTTCGATCCATTCTTCAGCCAAATTGAAGGATATCTTGTGTTCAAATCAAAATCACATTACCACAAATCCAAATCCATAAGTCTTGCAAAGAGATTAAATCAGAGGATCGCTCTTTTGTAAACACAGAGAATTGTACCACACATTCATCAATACAAATTCGCATTTGTACAACTATTTTTACTTGTTTGACTTTATTTCGAACCGAGAAATTTAGTCGTCCACACCTGTTTTCCAAAAGTATTTCTATTACAATGACTTCCAAGCTATCCCCATTTTGCACCATACTTCTCTTTCTGATGCTCTTATTTTCCTCTCCACCTCTTGCAAGCTCCTCTGCCTCAAACTGTTCTTCCCAAGATATCATTTGCAACACCACACCCTACCCATGTTTCTGCCAATCCAACTTACCATCTAATAAGTCCAGCACCATAAGACTATGGCCGATACTTTATTCGCCAGTCCATATCATCAGCAAAAGACATTCTTTCTCTAGTCAAATCATTCCTCAATGGCCATTGTGGTATGGCCAGTAAGAGTATAGGAACTATGGGCCTGGGCCATTGCTTTTTAGGTGGATCAAGTGGTCGAGTTATCACATTTTCCAGGGTGCTACCACAACTGTTTTATTCACAGATGGGCTATCAAATTATCCACAGGTACTGTGAACAAGTATCACTGTGGGTTTGATCAATTATACCCAATTGAGCCTACTCTTTAAAAAAAAAAAAAAAAAAGGGTCTAGACTCCACCTATATATATATAGGCATCCTATACATTGTGTATTATTCATAACATTTAGTTTCAACATTGTATTAGAGCTTTGGCTCTAACAAAAATTTTCTCTTCTTTTCCTAGGACTGTGTCTTTGTTGTCGTTCAAACGTTATTAGAATAAGCAATATAGTATCCTTTTAGTGCGTACAATGTATGAGAGAAAAATAAAAATAAGTTAATTAAATAGGCAAGAAAATAAATTAATAATAACATAAAATTTAATTTAGTGATGGAATTCGAACTTAAGTTATGTTTAATATCCAGCTCAACTCGCTTAAAGCCCTATTAAAAAGCCAATAAACTATGGCTAAAAAGTAAAAATTATTTAACACAAAGAAGGAGTATGCGTTTAGGAATTATTGAATTTTTTTTTCTTTTTTTGCAAATAAACTAGCTTTTAACTTTTTTGAAATAAACTAGTTTTTAATTTTTTTAATAATAACATAAAATTTAATTTAGTGATAAATTCGAACTTAAGTTATGTTTAAGATAAAATTAAATGAGCAATTCTGAATTTTTAATATCCAATTTAACTCACTTAAAGCCCTAGTAAAAAGCCAATAGACTATGGCTAAAAAGTAAAAACTTGCTCACACAAAGAAGTACTAAGAATTGAGGAATTATTGAATTATTATTTTTTTAACTTTTTACTTAGTCTATTTTTTTTTTTTTATTTTGCAAATAAACTAGATTTTAGCTTTTTTGAAATAAACTAGTTTTTATTTTATTTTTGTTTCACATCTAACATAAAAATTACCACAAATTATATCTTTTGATATATATTATGCAAATAAGTTACCAAAAATAAAATAAACAATTCTCAAATGGACATACAAGGGTGGGTAGAGTAGATTCGATTCTGCAACAATTAGTAAGATACATTGGAAATTTGGGTGATATTCTTTTTTTTTTTTTTTTGTATAGATATTATTTTCAAAGAAAATCAATGTCTTTCACAAATCATCAATTAACACTCGAACAGTAGTATTTGTTACAAGAATAAAATTCACAACATTCACAACCTAAATGTTTGATGAAATTGATGAGAAAGAGTGAGAGATGTTTATCTGTGTGTTATTCTCTAAAACACCACATGTTAAAAAAAACTTTCGTCACTTACACAAATGAGCCTTCACTCGTTTTTAGCAATAGACACAACTCTTTGGTAATCGATTAGACTGAGCCCACTATTGGGCATACACTATTTGGGCTTGGTTCTGCCCAATATTTTTAACATTTTTCATGTTGAAACCCAAAGAAACAAATTTTATTTATTTATTTATGTGGAAACAACTTAATTTAGTCTAATATAAATTACATTAAGTTGGGAAACCATATGCTCCTTAATAATAATACTTTATTTAACATAATTTAAAGTCTCTTATAGTTGAATAAGAGATTTGAGGAATATCCCATTAAAAAAAAAAAAAATTAGGGAATAATCTCTGTCTGCACCAAAAATTGATTAATATCTTGATCAGATAATAAAGAACTATTGTTAGGAGTGGACATCATTGGTTGAAACTCTCTAAAACAAAATTTCAAAATTTCAACCTTACGTAAGGTGACATTAGGAAGCAATTCTATTATATGAACCACGTTTGCCCTATGTTTCCTCTAAAAGAACTCATATTTTAGTATTAAGCCATAGTTGTCGTAATTTCAACTAAAGATTTCATGGAAACTGTTGGTGGTGATATAGCCATCTCTCTTCTTCTGAACAATTTTGTAAGGTTATCTTTGAATAATAATGTACAGCTTAATTATATGATGATCTATAACTCTATGTATTATAATTTCTTTTGCAATTGTAGATGGTGAAGGATTTGTTGCAGTGGACATAACATTTTGTAACATAACCAGATCAATCAAGGAGCAAGTTGTGGCAGTTTGAAATGGGGCCAATTTTTTTCACATTTTATAGCTGTAGTTTTGAAGGCTACCAAGATACATTATATGCCTATTCTCAAAGTCAATTTTATAGAAAATGTGATATTTATGGTACAATTACTTTTATATTTTGGCAATGCAGAGGTAGTTTTCCAAGATCGCAACATTTATCTACAACTTCCATTACATGGCCAATACAATGCTATCACTACGAAAGGTAGAACAGACCCACAACAAACTACTGGGACTTCCATACGTCATTGTAACATTATGCCAGCTGAGGACTTAGATGGAGTAGAAACATACCTAGGGAGACCATGGAAGGAATATTCAAGAACTGTACTTACATGCAATCTTTTATGGACAGCCTAATCCACCCTTTGGGTTGGCATCCATGGAATGATAGTGACTATGCCTGGTGTGCTGTCGTAGGCAACCAAAAATAAAACCTATACTCCTAAAAATATATGTAGTAGTGCGAGTAAGGATCGTTCCCACAGAGAGTATCTAGCCTAATTTTATGCTACGTGAACAAGGAGGGGGGGCGGGTTTGAGTATAATGAAAACAATTTTAAGAAAAACAACTAAGGAACAATTCAAATCAAAATATTGAAATCAATCAAGAGAACAAACCTTGGTCCAAGTCAACATCCACCATCGGAATTTTACAACTGATCATCGATGCAAGTGTATATCAATTCACACCTTGAATATTCACCGTTGGAACTATTTTCCTATCTCTTCTTAGTTGCAGTTAATTAGAAAACAAGCGATCTAATAAACCCTAACTACTAAACAACTCAAGACAAGCGCTAAAGATTTAATTGAGTAGCAGCCTTAAGAACTAGAGAGATCGATGAAGCTAAACAACACAAACACAAGCAGTTGCATTTAATTTAGTCGAGCGTTCTTCCTAAGATCTAATAATTTCTAACGCAGCAAATCATTAAATCTTGGTTGCTTCACAAGTTAGAGAGATCAAACAATTACGGATTTGATGTCTAACCTAGCAGTAGATTGCAACGAATAATAAACTAGTAGGCCTCCTAGTAATTAAACAAGACAATCATGAAAATAGGCACAAAAGAACATTCGATATTCAAAACATAAATTGAACAATAAAAACAAATTAGATCTCATAGTTTTATTGATTCCAAGGCTTCAGTTTCCTTCAACCAAGTATAAAAATTTTAGCCATGCAAGGCCATGATGAAAACTCAAAGGAGAAAATCAGAAAAGAGGGGAGAGAGAGGCGTGTGTGTGTCTCTGTAATTCTGATTTCTCCTCCCCTTTTACACGTTAATTTCCCCTTTCCCAAGCCTACAAAATCTCCTAAAAATATTCTAAATAATAACATCCAAATCTGACTAATTAAGGAAAAATATTAAAAATAAAACAAAGTCCTAATATAACTAGAAAAGTGGTGTTTTTCAATTGGAAATTTCGTGCATCAGATCTGGAACCTTCCAAAAATAAACCGCATCAAATCCGCTTATTAGAATATCAAGCAAAGGAACATTCCAGAACGTCAACAGTGCAGGTGCAGCAACTTCAATCCCGATTTCGACCTTGATGCAGCCCGTATCTCTCAAAACTCAAAACATGAAAGTTGTAGAGCTTTCTCTTGGCGTTCCATATCATCTTGAATCATCTCAATCGGAGCTCTGATGAGAGAGTTATGCCCAGATTACGAAGCAATGTCAAAGCTGTCCAGAATCGCCCAATTAATTACGTTTTGCATTTTATGCCTCCATTTGCATCCTAAATCAAATATAAGAATAATGAGTATATTTAGGCACCAAATAAATATAAAAGACTAAACATTAAGGGATAAAAATATGACATTTTACATTCTCATCAATGCCCTTAGTGAAGATTGACAGAGTTACATGGCCTGGTTGCCATATCATAAATGAAGATGCTGCAAATGATTTTATTGCATCCAAATTTTATACAAGGAGATGAATGGTTGTCTATGACAAGAGTGCCTTACACGGGTGGTTTACAATAAACTTCACATTGTGATCCATCTCCATGTTTATTACACCTCTCCCTCTCTCATAATTAATGTTTGAACATTGTGGTGATATGATTAAGTTTAAACTTTTGGGAAATTTGTTGAAGTGGGCTTGCATGTGGCTTGAATTGCCACAAGCCCATGTTTGTTTAAGTCGGTCACTGTTGATTGAATTCAACTAGGAATATAATTCCTAGTGATAGCCGGCCTATATATATATATATATATATTAGGTTTGTGTTGAACGATAATACATAGAGAGAATTAGAACAATCCTAAAAACCTAGCAGCAGCCACATAAGAAGAAGAATAGTATTTTCTTGTCTTGTGGGTGAGAGAGAGTGCTAGGATGTAATTGGGATTTGAGTTTCTTGAGAGTGTTCTTGTGCACTATTGTATCTCTCTATTTTTATAGTGAAATTTCTCCGTCATCTCCATGGAGGTAGGCAGTTTGTCGAACCACGTAAATTCTTATGTTCTTTGTGTGTGCTTGTTATTTAATTTCCGCTTATTTACTGTTATTGATTGGAGTCTTGGGGTGATATTTGCACAACAAGTGGTATCAGAGCAAGGTTAGGATTCAATCCTTTGAATATAGTAAAGATGTCAAGAACAAAGTATGATGTAGAGAAGTTTTGTGGTAAGGGAAATTTTTCTCTTTGGCAAAGGCAGATGAAGGATCTCCTAATTCAACAAGGAATTCATAAGGCCTTGCTTGGGAAGGAGAAGAAACTGGAAATGATGAAGTATGTAGAATGGGTAGAGATGGATGAGAAAGCAGCTAGTGCTATTCGTCTCAACTTAGTGATGAGGTCATTCACAACATCCTAGAAGCAAAGACCGCAAAAGAGGTTTGGCAAAAACTAGAAGGTATTTATATGAGAAAGAATTTAACGAACAAGTTGTACATGAAGAAGCAACTGTATAGTTTGCATATGAAGGAAGGTTCTGAACTGTTGGAGCATCTCAACACATTTAATATGTTGAACACCCAACTGTCAAGTTTTGGGTGAATTATGAGGACGAAGATAAAGTTTTATGCTTATTAGCATTGCTTCCTACTTCTTTTGATCATCTAATGACTACGTTGATGTACGAGAAAGAGACTATAGTACTCGAGGAGGTGACTAGTGCTCTCTTGTCACATATAAAGATGAAGCAAGATGGTGATGGTTCTCAAGCTGATGGACTTATTGTAAAGTCTGAGTCAAGCAATAGGGGTAGAAGCAGGTCAAGAGGATGGAACTCCAATAGGAACAGATCACAGTCTAAATCACGTGCAAAGAAAGATGTAGAATGCTTTTATTGTCACAAGAAAGGACACTACAAGAATCAATGTAAAGAGTTAAAAGAGCATTTAGAGGAGAAGAAGAATGGAAAGAAACCCCTAGAATCAGCTAGTGTTGCTAAAGAAACATCAGATGACAGTGAAATTTGTGCAGATTTACTTTCAATTTCATCAAGTAACAATGTTCCATTGGAATCTTGAGTTTTAGATTCAACATGCTAATATCATATGACTCCAAAGAAAGATTGGTTTGACACGTATAAGTCTTACAACTGTGGTATGGTCCAAATAGGTAATGATGCTACATGCCCGGTTATTGGGATTGGTACCGTGAAGATCAAGATGTTTGATGGAGTTGTGAGAGTTCTTAGTAATGTCAGACATATTCTAGATCTTAGAAAGAATTTAATTTCTTTAGGAATATTGGATGATTTGGGCTATTCATACTCATCAAAGGGTGGAATCATGAAGATTACCAAAGGTACTTTGATAGTGATGAAGGGATAGAAAGTAAGCACGCTTTACAGATTGATTGGGAACACAGTTGTAGAAAGAGTTGCAGTCACCACTCCGGTGGAATCCAGCACTAATGACACAAAATTATGGCATATGCGACTTAGCCATATTGGTGAACGTGGTATGTTAGAGTTGCACAAGAGAAATTTATTGAAATGAGTGAAGACATGTAAGCTAGACTTCTGCAAGTATTGTGTGTATGAAAAGCAGCATAGAGTCAGTTTCAAGAGAGGCTCTCATATAAATAAGGGTGTTCTTGACTACATTTATTCAGATGTTTAGGGTCTAGTATCAGTTTCTTCTCATAGCGGTGCTCAGTATTTCGTTAGTTTCATTGATGACTACTCTAGAAAGGTATGGATTTATTTTATGAAGCATAAGTCTGATGTGTTTGGCATATTTAAAAAGTGGAAAGCACAAGTTGAGAATCAAACTAGCTAGAAAATAAAATACCTTAGAACAGATAATGGACTAAAGTATAGAGATAAAGAATTCATAAGATTTTGTGAATTAGAAGGCATTACTCATCACTTCATAGCTAAAGAAACTCCACAACAGAATGGGGTTGCAGAGAGAATAAACAGAACCTTAGCAGAAAGAGCCAGATGCATGAGATTGAATACAGGGTTGCCTAAGGTGTTTGGGATAGAGACATTTAACACAACAAGCTTCATCATTAATAAATCTCCATCATCAACCATAGATTTCAAGATTTCAGAAGAGATTTGGTCAGGTAGACCAATTGATTATTCGAGTTTAAAAATCTTTGGTTGTCCAGCTTATGTGCATGTGCAGAGTGGAGAGAATTCTAAATTGGATTCGAAGTCAAGAAAATGTGTATTTCTTGGTTTTGAAAAATGTGTTAAAGGCTACAGGCTTTGAGATCCAGTCTCAAAGAAAACGGTGACCAGCAGAGATGTCATATTTGATGAAACCTTTATGTTGAAACAGAATGAAGCAAAGACATGTGATGAAAGTCCACAGGAGAAATTAACTGTTAAGGTGGAGTTTGACGAGAATAGTTCATCTAGTGATATAGGTGATGTTGAGATTGATCCACAGCAGCAACAAGAAAAGTCTTATTCAATTGCTAAAGGTAGAGAGAAGTGGGTTCACAAAGCACCACAGAGATATGGCTTTGAAGATATGGTTAACTTTGCTCTCATAACTAGCAGTGGATATCCATTGTCTTACAGGGATGTAGAAGAGATTGGGTCACTACAGAAGAATAAGATTTGGGAATCATCTAGTATGTTGACAAATCCAATTCCAACAGACAAGTTCAAGAGCTACTTGGACTTGGTTGATGTTTGCAGCTTGTAAGTCCTTAAAGGGCTAAGGTGGAGGCGATGGAGGAGTTTGCTCATGTAGCTTGATCAATTCAAGCCAAGGTGGAGATTTGTTGAAGTAGGCTTGCGTGTGGCTTGAATTGCCACAAGCCCATGTTTGTTTAAGTTGGTCACTGTTGACCGAATTTAACTAGGAATATAATTCCTAGTGATAGCCGACCTATATATATATATATATATATTAGGTTTGTGTTGAACGGCAATACATAGAGAGAATTAGAACAATTCCTAAAAACCTAGCAGCAGTCGCATAAAAAGAAGAATAGTATTTTCCTGTTTTATGGGTGAGAGAGAGTGTTAGGGTGTAATTGGGATTTGGGTTTCTTGAGAGTGTTCTTATGCACTATTGTATCTCCTTATTTTTATAGTGAAATTTCTCCGTCGTCTCTGTGGAGGTAGACAGTTTGTCGAACCAAGTAAATTTTTGTGTTCTTTGTGTGTACTTGTTATTTAATTTCCGCTTATTTACTATTATTGATTGGAGTCTTAGGGTGTTATCTACACAACAAAATTAATAATTACAAATAAGAACAGGACACAAAAGACTGGATAAATTCACTGTTCGATGAGATAATTCTAAGTATAAATCAATATAACAGTTTACAAGTATAGCTTTGTTTGCTACAGTATTTCTTTTCTCTTTTTCTTTGATCTCTATCTCGTGAAAGGTCTTTCACATTATATAGTTCCTTTCAAGCTATCCTGATCCCACACTTGTTGATCATCTAAACCTTCATTTGAGTGCATGTCCCATCAGATGCCCTATTTGGCTTTCTGTGAATTGTGATAGTTGAGATTGTACTGTTCGAGGGTCTTCTCCACATAAATATGGCCAGAAAAGTAGCTGCAATGCATTTAATACATGCATGGAACTCATCCTTATTATGGAATCCTCCTGGTAGGTCACTTAGGTTGCTGGACTATAGTTTCGAACTGTATTCATCGTGTTCGAGGAGGAGTTACTCCTTAGACCATTTTCCATCCGTTCCTTCTTTACAAGACTTTCAATTTAGAGCTTTTCAAGGTTTTTTACCCATTCTTAGACATTCTCACGTCCTTGGACAAGGCCCAAGAATCAATATGCAATTTTGGGCATTTATCTCTACAATTATTATTATTATTATTATTTTGAGAGAGTTTCAATTCATGGTGTTTACTTTTAATAATAACTCTTTATTATCATATTAAGACACCAGTTGATTTTTGGTGTATGTGGAAATTGAACCCCAGATCTCATTAATTTTATTAAGCAATTTAATTATCAATCAACCACCGTCATCTTATTTAAATGTTAAGTTGCTATCATCTAATTAATTCCATATAAACCGGTTCATACCATATTGTATACTCTTTAATTAGTCATTGATCTTACGTTGCAACATCTCTATATCAAGTAATTATAAGAAGTGAGTAATCATTTGGGAGTGGCCCCATTAGTGTATCTTTGTTAGGTGCGTGATAAAAATGGACACACTGGATTTGTATGTGTCCTTTATGAGTTGAAAGGAGGCTCAGTTTGTTTTGACAATAATATTTTCTAGAAAATGAGTCATTTTTCAAAAAATGCTTTTTATAAAATTATCTCATTTTCTTATGTTTGGTAATAACCTTAAATAAGTTGAAAGATAATCTTTTAACTTCTCTTATTTAGTTTACTGTGAGATAGGAGTGTGCAGAAAACTCACTGACCCGTTAAACCCGACCCGACCCAACTTGACCGGCTGGGTTGGGTCAGTTTTTAAGGCTTGGTGGGTTGGGTTAGGTTACAAAATTTTTTTATAGTGGGTCGGGTTGAGTTTGGGTCATAAAATTACTAACCCGCCAAACTCAACCTGACCCACCCATATTTAATATATATTTAATAAACTTAATAATTTTTTTTAAATCAGCTGTAGGGCACTTATATATATATATATATATATATATATAATATTTAATCATTTTTAAAAAAAAACCAGTTGTAGAACAGCACTTCCTTGGTTCCTCATACTACTACTAATTATATATATATATATATATATATATATAATTATAATTATATAATTAATAATTTTTTTTAAATAACCAGTTCTTTCTATTCTATATAAAAGTCAATTAGTTCACACAAATTCTAATAAATTACTATTGTTGTTTAGTCATTAGTGTTGTTTGCCTTTAAGGAGTTACATTGATACTAATTTTTAGGTTTTTTTTTTTAATATATTAATATTTATATTTTTTTTCTACTCAATTTAATAATAATAATAAAAATAAAAATTTTGTCAAACTCATGGGTTCAACCCGACCCAACCTAACCCATGTGGGTTGGGTTGAATTTTTTTTGACCCACCATGGTGGGTTGGGTCAAAAAATCCTCTCAACCTGACCCAAACCGACCCATGCACACTCCTACTATGAGATAAAGTTTTTTTTTTTAAAAAAAAATAGTGAAAAATAATTTCAAAAAATAAGTCATACTTTTTATATTGATCAAAGATTTTTTTTTTTTTTTTTACTCATTTTTTCTAATATTACCAAACATTGAAAAATATGGAAAACTATTTTCACACAATGTTTTCTATCAAAACAAGTGAAACTTTTTTTTACACAATGTTTTCCATATAATTTTTTTTTTTTAATAAAAGAATTGTCATGTTGTTGAGTTATGTCTATGTCTGTATCCATACTTCTTAGGCTATTGGTGAGCTTTTCCTAATGTAGATTTATGTAGCTATATTTTAGTTATTTGAGGTGTTATAAATCTAAAATTATGAGAGAAGCTGAAGCAAAAAGAGAAGGTAGGGATTACGTGGTTTAGTCTAATATTGGTTTATTTTTTTGGAGGAAAGTTTTTGATGACTAGATCTTCACTATATTGAATTGTGTTTAACAATATAACGAACCCAATATGAGATATTTATGAGATTAACCCCTACAAATAGCAACTTGAGCATGCAGAAAAACAAAATATACTCCAACAAGCACCTAAAGCTTCGCAAGTACACCAGTAACTAACCTAAATAAGAATCAAGAATATATATAGAAACAGGAATTCACTAAAGAAAACACAGGAAACTGTTGTGCCTTTGTAGCTTTACGGCTAGTTTTGGGTACTGATGTATTTAGTTTAGTTTGCTTTTAGCAATAAATAAAATTTCTCACTCTCTGAAGAGAGAAAAAAGGGAGGAGGTTTCAATTTATATCACATTATTCCGGAAATTGAACAACTGCTATTTGGAATTGGAAGCCTTCTTGGCTGTCATATATATCTTTTACAATTTTTATGTTTACCATCAAGTTGATTTTTGTCACGAGGATCTTGTGGGTGTGAAGAAAACCAGCCTTGCTCAATGGCCTAAATTGAGAGGGGTCAGGATTAGCATAGCACTAATTCCAACATTGCTCCTCCTAATCTCTAGTTTTCACCTTTCATTTTTTAGTAAAAACACAGTAAGAAACATATCTGGATTGCCCTTTGACTCTTCCTTTTCCATCCAAGCCTCATGTTTCTCTGACAGTTTCAACAAACTTTTAATCTGGGGTTCGTTTCTTTTCCATTATAAACCATTCCCTCAACTTCCCAAAACCAAAACTCAGGGGAACAAGGCTACCAGCTCTACAGACCTTTTTCCTTGTGCTTTAGTAGCTGCTCTTTCTTGCCTTCTAGGGGGACTTTGTGTACAATTAGAGGGTGGGGGGAAAGTAATTAAAGTGGTATCTATTTTGTTTTAATTTTTTTTTTTTCCACTTCTTTTTGGTTCTCCCTTAAGGTATAAAGGAGCTAGCTGCTAAATTCAAAATGTCTAAAGAGAATAACGTAAGTAGGAAGAAGAAAATTACTGTTATCAGTTTGTCAGCCATATTCTTGGTGGCCTTGATTGTAGCCGTGACTGTTGGCGTTAACCTTCACCATAGCTCATCTAGTGATGATGATAAAAGTAATAATAATTTATCTGCTACAATGAAAGCTATCAAACTCATCTGCCAGCCCACTGATTACAAAGAAGAATGTGTCAAGAGCCTTAGTTCTGAGGCTGGAAATACCACAGATTCAAAAGAACTCATTAAAGCTGCATTTAAGGCGGCAATGGATGACATCAATGAGGCTGCCAACAAATCCAATGTCTTGAATGAGCTCGAGAAGGACCCGAGAGCCAAGAAGGCTCTTGATATTTGCAAAGAGCTTATGGACTCTTCCACTGATGAGTTCAAGAACTCTTTCGATCAATTGGGAGATTTTGATGTCACCAAGGTAGATGATCTGCTTGATAATTTAAGGATTTGGCTCAGTGCTGCCATCACATACCAAGAAACTTGCTTAGACGCATTTCAAAACACGACCGGTGATGCTGGAGAGAAAATGAGGGCGGCATTGAAGTCTGCCATGCAAATGAGCAGCAATAGTCTTGCCATTGTCTCTGACTTGTCCAAAGTGCTCTCTAACTTTAATTTCCCTAGCATTGGTCGTCGTCTTCTTGAACATGACGTGCCTGTTCTTGGCCATGGTGAACTATATCCTGAATGGTTCAATGATATTCCTGGAAGTCGGAGACTCCTTGCTGCATCTCCAGCCCAGATTAAGCCTGACGTTACTGTAGCCAAGGATGGGAGTGGACAGTTCAAGACAATCAATGAGGCATTGCCTCTGATCCCTAAGAATAGCAACAAGACCTTTGTGATCTACATCAAGGAAGGAGTTTACCAAGAGTATGTAGAGTTAAACAAGTCCATGACCCATGTCATGATGATTGGTGATGGACCTCAAAAGACCAGGATTACAGGAAACAGGAACTTTGTTGATGGCATACCCACCTTCAAAACCTGTACAGTTGGTACGTAATACTACCCAAATTGTCCCTTCTACCATTCCAAAATGATTCTCTCCATTTAAAATAGATTCATTTCATGATTCAAATTAAATATTTAAAATATAGATATGTATTTCATGTAACATTTATTTAAAATTTTAAATGATGTGAAACATTATCTACTTATTTGCTAGCATGTTGTGGCAAATCAATGTATTATGAATGTTTCTATCTATTCTTGAGACTAAAGGATTCAACTTATGCAGGTGTCTCCGGAGATTACTTCATTGCTAAGAATATTGGAATCGAGAACACTGCTGGTGCTGAGAAACATCAGGCTGTTGCATTGAAGGTTCAATCCGACTTCTCCGTCTTCTACAACTGCTCATTTGCCGGTTACCAAGACACGCTTTACGCGCACACCAAGCGCCAATTCTACCGCGATTGCACCATCTCCGGTACAATTGACTTCATCTTCGGTGATTCTGCTGCCGTCTTCCAAAACTGCACTTTCGTGGTCCGCAAGCCAATGGACAACCAACAATGCATCGTGACTGCACAAGGCAGGAAGGAGAGGCGCCAGCCATCAGCAATAATCCTCCTAAACTCCAAAGTTGTTGCAGACCCTGCATTGTACCCTGTTAGATTCCAACGCAAAGCATATCTAGGCCGTCCATGGAAGGAGTTCTCAAGGACCATCATCATGAAAACCCACCTTGATGATCTGATCCAGCCTGAAGGATGGTCACCTTGGTTAGGCAATTTCGGAATCAACACTTGCTTCTACACCGAGTTTCAGAACGTAGGACCTGGTTCAAATACAACACAACGAGTAAAATGGCGTGGGGTTAAGACCATCACCGCTCAACATGCATTAGACTTTACACCAGGGAGGTTCCTTGGTGGTGATACTTGGATTAAGGCTACCGGAGTGCCTTACAACCCTGCTTTTCTTAACTAAACAGAAAAAGTCTAGAACAAGTGCAATTTTTGATTGAGTGGAAATCTATAAGAAGATACGTACATTGATTGAATTCTTCCAAGATATATGAAAAACTTTTATTGCTGTTTTTTTTTTTAATATGATGCTTCAAGGCCTTCAAGTATTCATATATACAACAAGCTGAACTAGCCAAATTTTCCACTCATGGCACCGTTAATCATGTCAAAAAATCTCGTAAATTAACTAGTTCATGCCTCATAATATTTCTAATAGAAATATCTAAGGTTTAAATCTCCATTCTTCTTTGTAACTATTAAATTATTTTTAAAAAAATATTGTTAATCATCTTCTTTGTTGGTTTTCACAATAATTTTAATATTTTGTAACCTTTAAAAATAAATATGAAAACACCATTTTGGTCCCTACATTTTGAAGTTACAGTCAATTTTGTCTCTACATTTTGGTAGTAGTCAGTCAATTTGGTCTTTGATATTTTTAACCTGCAATCAATTTGATTCCCACCGTTAACTCATTAACGGAAAAAGTTTATGTGGCAAATGGTGTGCATTGTTGTCACATTTAAAGCCTATGTAGCTACTAGAATAATAACAAAAAATTGAATTGGCATTTAAAAATAATATGTCAATATCTAAAATTAATTAATTTATCAATTTCCAAAAAAAAAAAAAGAAAAGACACGAACTCAGATCTAGGAGACATGTACTCAAAAGAAGATTTCAAAAGTTTCTCACACTTTTGGGGAAACCAAGCCGTGAGTACCAACAATTAGATAAACGAAAGTGAAAACAAACCTCAAAATTAAGGGAAAAGGGGGGGATTCTAGCATTTTGCTCTTATTTTTTTAAAAATTTAGCAATATGTTCTTATTTTGAAACTATTTAGGTTCATGCTCCTATTTTGAAATTTGATTGGTTTAAAATCGAGTTATACCTGATCAAACTTTAAAAAAAAAAAAAAAAAAATGCATGGAACTCGAGTTCCATTTAAAATGCTACTATAGCACTCCCTGAACACAGCTATAAGTTTGGGGTGATTAAAAAAAAAAAAAAATTTACATGGAACTCGAGTTCATAGAGCTCGAGTTCCATTTAAAACACCACTATAGGTCTTCCTGAACGCAGTTATAGGTATGGAATTCGAGCTCCATGAACTTGAGTTCCATGCAAGGTTTTTTTTTTTTTTTTTTTTAAGTTTGATCGTGCATAACTTGATTTTAAACCAATTGAAATCAAGTTTCAAAACAAGGGTATAAACCCAAATAGTTTCAAAACAGAGATATATTGCTAAATGTTTTAAAAAATAAGGGTAAAATGCTAGAATTCCCAGGGAAAAAGAAAGAAACCCCAAGAATTCTAGGTATAAAATTAAAAATGTTGGGGTTTACAAATTAGTTTTTTGGGTTTCATTACGTGGGTAATTCTAAAACCAAAGAACTTGATTTAGGTGGGGTTAGATAAAGGAAGAGAAGGTAAAGGAAACGGGAAGAACTTTGTTTAAAATCAATGTTTTTATCTGCTTGGTACAAGATGTTGTAAATAGTTGTGCTTGTACATTTGGATCTTCTCATTATTATTATTACTTCCTCCCTTCCATTTTTTTTGCCCTGTTTGAAAAGTCAAACTTTTTAAGGAAACATCATTTATTGTCTTGTTTATCTTTAAAAATGTATAAGTTTCCAAAACTATCCTTAAAAAAATTTATCGAAAAATTGAATTAGTAAATTAATAGGGATATAATAGAAAGATTAGTAAATTAATGACTTTTGTTTTTAGAAACAGGACAATATTTTGGGACATTTCAAAATGAAATAGAGGACAAAAAAAGTGGGAGGGAGGGAGTATTTTTTTTGGGGTTTCTTCTTTAAGTTATTAGTTTTGTGTTTTTCTGTGTACGTGTATGAGATTCAAATATTTTATATCTAATTGTGAGAAAGAGAGGGAGAGAGAGAGAAGGAGAGAGGTATGAATATTTTATATCTGATTGTTGGACGTTGATTTTCTCTTTTCATTTATTTGACTGTTGGTATTCACGGTTTGGTTTCTCAAAAAGTGTAAGAAACTTTCGAAATCTTTGTCTGGGTTCATTTTTTTTTGGTTTTCAATTCTTTTTCTTTTATTCTAAATTTTTTGAAATTGATAAATTACTTAATTTTAGATGCTGACTTATCATTTCTAAATGCTATTATTTTTTTTTACTATTATTCTAGTAGCCATGTAGGCTTCAAGTGTGCCAACAGTGCACACCGTTTGTTACAAAGATTTTTTCCGTTAATGAGTTAACAATAAAGACCAAATTTATTGCAAGTTGAAAATATCATTGATCAAATTGACTACTACCAAAATTTAGGAACCAAATTGACTGTGACTCCATCATGTAGGGACTAAAATGGTGTTTTCGTTAAAAATAAATTGATGAATTGGTCTAGTCATTATACAGACAAGGTAGTTTTTGTTTTCTCAATTTTTTTTTGTTGTTTTTTTGTAAAATTTGTATTTATTAAAGTTTGGATCATTCATGTCTTTGAAGATTTCAATAGTTGAATTAATTTTTTTTTTTATTGACTTTGGTAGATAATTTTGTAATTTATATAGAAAATGAAAATTCTAATTAATTCATCACAATAAAAATGGTGAAAAATGAATTTTATTCTATGAAAGATCATCACCAAATATAGATTTTATAGAAGATACTAAATTCTTTTCTTCTTCTTCTTTTTATTATATATATATATATATATATATATTTTTTTTTTTTACATGTCTAATATCAAATTACTAGTCTAATTTGTATACTATTGGAGTTCAAATAATCACAATACAAATTCCTAATGTATCCAACACTTCATTAAAATAAAGGAAACATATAAAGCTCTCAATGTTTATAATGGCAATTTTGTTGTCATAAAAATAATAATGATATTTTAGGAAATATACTCGAAGGCCTATCCTGACATTTGGATAAAAGAATTCGTCACATCACGTCCCCACCTTATCACTCATTTTGGAGAGGAATTATACAGTTTTCATGGTAGACCACGTCACTTGTACACTATTTCACTAAAAGACTTCCACATATTTAAAATTGCTGAGTTAATAGTTGGTTTTTGTTTAATTTTTTTTTTTTAACTCAGTAATTTTAAACATATGAGATTTTTTTAGTGGAATGGTGGACAAATGACTTGGTCTACCATGGCTTATAATTTCAACTATGGCTTATAATTTCTCCATTCTCAGAGGAGAAAACTTGCGGAGATGGTATGGGATGAAATTGTCATCCTATCCTTGTCATGGTTATGATTAATATTATAAATTCAAATATATATATATATATATATATATATATATATATATATATCCAATGTCATATCATATAAAATGATAAATGAAATAACACTTTGCATAGTATAAAGTCTTAACCATTAGGTGGACATTTTCCCATATTCTTAGCCTCGTATTTCCTTATAGATTAAATCAACATTCAAGCATCTTGGTCAAGAGCTTTGTAGCTCAAGTAATGTTTTTAACAAAGACATTCTTGGTTCATCAAATCCTCCTCCTCAATTGTTATAATTATCTTATTTTAATAATTAAAAAAAAAAAAAAGTGTCTAGCTTAATGTTATGACCTTCCAAAGTTGAGATGATATAAAAATTATTAACCTAGTAGTTATCTTCCTTATAATTATTTCTAGCAACCACAACAATTACATCTTTCTTCACAAGATAAACGCATTTGCTTTTTGAAATTAAAATATAAATATTAGCAAGAGATTTGTACTTGAATTAGCTCATTTTAGTATTTTCAATAGAGATATTTAAGATTTAAAACTCTCATTTTTCATTGTAACTATTGAACTTAAAAAAAAAAAAAAAAAAAAAAAAGGAGTAAAATATCAGCATTATGACCTATTGGGGGGAATATTTTCAAACACTTTGAAGACAATATTTTTCTCTAAAATTAAAATGAAAAATAATTAAAAAAAAAAAAGAAGAAAAAGAAACATCCCTATTTATAACAATAACTTTAAACCCAATGATTTTTTTTTTCCAAGTGTTAATTTGAAGTCTTACAAATTTCATCATCATTTAGTTAAAAATTGATATAAACATCTGCAATGACATTAAATTTAAGTATAGTATCTAACAAAAATATATAGGGTTGTTAATGGGCCGAGTTTGATGATCAATTTTTTTTTTTTTCATAAAAAAAAAAAAAAAAAATTGTTACTTTGAAGTCTTACAAATTTCATCATCATTTATCTAAAAATTGATATAAAGTATAAACATGTGCAATGATATTAAATATAAGTGTAGTATCTAACAAAAACACATAGGGGTGTTCACGAGTCGAGTTTGATTAAATTGAGGGTCTAACATCATCCCTTTGAGTTTGAATTTTGCACCCACCACTAACCAAATAGGATTTGGATTTTCAATCAATCATCCATTTTGAATTGGAAATTGAATTGAATGGATTCTAAAGTTGAGTAAGGCACAACAATGATGACAAGATAAGGATCTTGTGGATGTTAAGAGTGACAAGAAAAATATAGTACAACAAAGAATAAGAATGGTCACAATAAGGGGCAAGGTAGGTGGGTGAGCAACAATGAGGGCTAGGTGATAGTGGATAAGGCATATCGATTGATAACAAAGGTCCAAGTGTGAGAATTATAGGAAATTGTTAGGAACTCGGTGGTTCTTAATGGGGATGGATAGGAATTATAAGAGAATTGTTGGGAAATTGACTTAATTCGATGTAGTCACCTTTCATAGAGAAATATTAAGAGAGAGAGAGGAAATACACTAAGCAATGAGTTGATTTATTCTTCAATGATGGAAATATGATTACAAGTAAGTATTTATAACACCATAAAACTATTTTATTGGTCCAAATGGCATTATCCTAATGGTCCTATTATTCCCTTTGTGCATTAATAATTTCAACATGTGTTAAATGTGATTAACATGCTTGGAATTGTAACTAACTAACCAACTAACTAACTAAATACAACATTACAACAATTATTATCTATGTACCTATAAGTGTTCCTAACAGAAATCAATTCGGTCGATGCATGATTATGGATTTTTGCCTTCAAGATTTACCATAAACTAGAGGATTGTCCATACATCTTAAAAATAGACCCACCCTTTTCACCCATTTAGTATTGGTTGATTTCAACCCCTGTGGCTATCAAAGGAGGGGGGGGGGGGGGGGGGTTTAAAAGTTTCAAAACGTGACTTTGACAAGTCGAGTGTCAAGTTTCCCACATAAGGAATTCAACACACACAACCCACCCAACAAAGAACTAGAAGGGACACCCATTTCCTATAAAGGAAACTAAGATCTAGACATTACCACACAAATCTAGATGGAGATCTAGAGAGATTTTTGTTCTCCCTCAATTGCCACAACATTACTAATCTACTCTAGTCTCCATGTAGTTGTCGCACCACACCTAAAATCCAATTGGATCCAACTGCTTTATCCAAGGATATTGGCCAATTAAACACCTGAATGTCTACAAACGCCAATGAGTTAGATCTTTTCAAACCCAAAGCCTTTGAGTCAGGTTAAACGAAATCCTATCCGAATTCAAAGAAAAAATGTTATTTGTAAGGACACGATTTGATCTCTAAGCCTAAAAGATTAAAGGATTTAGGCCCAAAGAGCCCAATACAATGAATTTGTAGAGAATGTGTTAGAAAACTAGGCTCTAATGAGTTAGACAACAATTATAGTGGGCCCAGATGACAATAAAGTAAAGATAAACTAGTTTTATCCAAAGAAAATTATCTTCGGCACAATCCGAAGAGATCAGTTCTTGTATATATTTCTTTTGAATTTGATTACAAGTCTAGTTCTTGTTGTTACAGTGTTTTTCCCTTAATTTTTTGATTTCTCCTTCTCAGGGTATTCTTTCTCTTTTATACTGTCTTCCTTCTTTCATCTCTACCCTCCACGTGTAGACTAGGTTTCTGGCGTTGATCCTTGTCCCATTAGCACTTTCCTGAAGTCTCTGGGAGTAGTTATAAGGCTAAAAATTACTGTTCAAGTATCACTTTTACATTAATGTGGCTAGAGAGTTAGCTACAGAGCATTCGATGCGGTGGTAGTAGCTTTCTCTTAGATATTTCATAACTTTTCTTTGTCTTATGCTTTCATGATGTGTATCCTTATCAATAGAATCTCCCAAAACGTTGCTTTGGATGGTAGACCACACATTCTAACCTTTGCTTTGCTCAGCCGAGGAGGCATTCCTTTTCGAACCACCTTTTTGGACCCTCATGACCAAACCCCATTTCTTCATTCACTAATGCGAACTTCCATGATAGTGTTTACCTGTCCTCGGACTACTATATGCCCTTGGATTGGGCCCTCAGGCCAATATATATATATATATATATATACACATTACTGGGCCCATCATTCCAACAATTTATATATATATATATATATATATTGGGCTTGGGATCCAATTCAAGGACATCTAGTAGTCCAAGGATGGGTAATTGCTGTCATGGAAGTCCGCATTAGTGAATGAAGAAATGGGGTTTGGTCATAAGAGTCCAGAAAGGTGGTCCGAAGAGGAATGCCTCCTTGGCTAAGCAAAGCAGAGGTCAGAAGGTGTGGTCTACCATTCAAAGCAACGTTTCGGGAGATTCTATTAATAAGAATACATATCATGAAAGCACAGGACAAAGGGAAGTTATGAAATATCTAAGAGAAAACTGCTACCACCACATTGAATGCTCTGTAGCTAACTCTCTGGCTACATTAATGTGAAAGTGATACCTGAATAGTAATTTTCAGCCTTACAGCTACTCTCAAAGATTTTAGGAAAGTGCTGATGGAACAAGGATCAACGCCAGAAACCTAGTCTACACGTGGAGGGTAGAGATGAAAGAAGGAAGACAATATAAAAGAGAAAGAATACCCTGAGAAGGAGAGATTGAGAAATTAAGAGAAAAACACTGTAACAACAGGAACTAGACTTGTAATCAAATTCAAAAGAAATATATACAAGAACTGATCTCCTCAAATTGTGCTGATGACGATTTTCTTTGGATAAAACTAATTTATTTTTACTTTCCTGTCATCTGGGCCTACTATAATTGTCGTCTAACTCATTGGAGCTTAGTTTTTTAATTCATTCTCTACAAATTTATTGTATTGAGCTCTTTGGAACTAAATCCTTTAATCCTTTGAGCTTAGGGATCAAATTGTGTCCTTACATTATTAATATCGAGCAATTACTTAAATAACTTTTATATAATAATCTTTTTATAGTAAAATTAGTAATTACCAATTTTACCATAAAAAAGAGTATTCTTGTTGTAAATGAGTAGTAATAATAAGACACTTTTTACTTTTAGTCAGCGATATTAAACTCGACTTGGCCAGGGCGGTCGGACTAGTAACCCAATGAGCCGGCACATAGACTAGTCCGAGTCATCAATTGAATTGGATGTGCACAAGATCCAACTAAAACCAGTAAAATCTAGCAAGTTTTAAGCAAACCATGTAACCGATTTTAATAACTTAGCCGAATTTGTGAATGGTAAAATTACATTACTAGCTCAATATGTGATAATATGTTAATTTAAATAAGAGAAAACCTAATCATGCAAATTGTTTTTATCAACCTATATATATAAATATATATATATATATATATTTTTTTTTTCGCTTTTTTCTTATTCTAGTAACTTTGCAAGTTGTAATAACACTATTATATTATATATTCACCCCCCCGCCTCTTCTTTATTATTCTTTCTCTTACCAATCTCTCTCTCTTTCCGGGTACCAATGGCGGCCTCGTCTTCTTCCGCGTCCTCATACTCTTCATCCTCCTCCGACCCCGATTCCACATCAACTTCCTCTCACCGTCGCCGTCGTCACCGAAGTCGCAAAGACAGAGAATCCCTGAAGATCCGAAAGAAAAGCCATTCCCACACCAAACGACGTCGTCGCAGACACTCTTACTCTTCCTCCTCTGCCTCCCATTACTCCAGGTCTTGAAAAAGGAAACCATTTTTTTTTTCTTTTTTTGGGTTTTTTGAGGAACATGATATATATAGAATTACTTCTTTTGGGTTTTCTCTGTTCTTGTATTCATATTTTAAAATTTTTGTTTTTTGTTTTGTTTTTGGTTTGTTATGTAAATTCCTAATTCACCCAAAAAATTAAAGCCATTTTTGTTGTGCAAAATGGTTTAGAACAGAAACTAGGAGTAGAATTTGTTTTGGGTTTTCTGGGTTCTTCTTATTTTTGAGCTTTGTGTGTTTTGGTTGCTCATGTAAGTACAAATTAACCCCAAAAAAACAAAAAGAACTCATTTTTATTTTATGGGGGGACATAGATTAAGATAAAATTAATTATAGAAAATGAAGAGAGCTAATGAAAGCTAGGATTAGAATTAGTTTTGGGTCATCTGGGTTTTTATTGTTGTGCCTTGTGTGTTTTGCTTGGTTATGTAATTACTAATTAAACCCCCCCCCCCCCCCCCCCCCCCCCCCCCCCCACAAAAAAAAAAAAAAAAAACCAATTCTTTATTGGTTAGATGTAATTCTAGAATGAAGAGAGTTAAGGAAGATAGAATCAGAATTGGTTTTGGTTTTGGATTTCTGGGTTCTTATTATTTGAGCTTTGTGTGTTTTTGCTATGATTCTATGTTTGGGTATTATGTTGTAGTTGCTTGTTTTATTCTCTGTTTGGTTGCTGGGAAAACTTGGGGGGAGAGCTTAAAGAAATTGAATTTGTGAGTTCTTTGAGGTGAAAATCATAAGCTTTTCAGAAATCCAATTGAGATTTCTAGTCTAATTTTTAGCTTTTGTTCAAATTTTGTGGTTGTGGTTATGGTTATGTGATTTGTCTGATTAACTCCGGTTGTTTTGATTAATGATCTTTTTGTTTGTAAAGAAAGTTCATGGAAAAATAGTCTTTTAGTTAGAAATATAAGAGCTAAGGAAGGCAGGACTATGTTTAGGGTTTATATTCTTTGGCTATGTAAGTATGTAACTAGTAGGAAGCATGAACACTTCATTTAGAGTGTCATACCTGTGTCGAATCTGTGTCATACCCATGTTGTATTGGCAGTTTTATGTTATAATTTTTCAAAAATTGCTCATGTTGCTATGTTGTACCCGTACTTGTGTCTGTGTCTATGTCCGTGCTTCCTACTGTAACTGTTTTATTTTGTACGTTTTATATTATTGTTCTTGTTGGTTTATTTCTTTGTTTGATTGCTGGGGAAGCTTGGGGATGGTGAAGAAGATTGAAATTGTGAATTTTCTGAGGACCTCTAGTTTTTGAGAAACCCAATTGAGGTTTTTATTTTTACTTTTATTTTTTCTGGAGTTTTGATGTTTATGGTTATGTGATTTGTGCGATTAGTTTGGTTTGTTGGATTGATGATATGTCAGTTTAGTTACTGAGAAATTTTAGGAAAATAAAAAGGTATATTAGTTGAGGTTTTTGTTATGGGACTATTAGATAGTTATTTATAATTTTTTTTTTTTTTAAATTGCGGATTATGAAAGCTACTGTTTCAATTGTATTTAGATGTTCTTTTTTTCAATTGACTTATTATGCTTACAAATAAGTTGTGAAAAAGTACAGTTGTACCTAGGAAAAGTGAGGCTGTTAAAAACTATACATAAGCTAGCTGTGAAAACAAGTTGGCATTTTAGGCTAATTGAAATGGACTCTTACTGGTGCTTCTTTGATGATTATGAGGATAGACAATTAACATGAAGACCGTAAGGTGGGGTCTTTATTTGAGAATGTGTTAGAATTCAATTTTGACGTGTAAATCAAATGTAGCTACCAGAACAATTGTGGGGGGGTGATAGGATGTGGGAAAGTGAGAAGCTAACAAGTATTATGATATTTAATGACTCCTGTATATCTGCATTTTTGGAACAAGTGGGACCTCAAATTCCATTTTCTCAGCCTTCAGTTGTGGGAGAGAAGGTGGTTGTGCTTCCAAATCCAAGAGAGGACTTCTCATGATTAGGATTTTCTGGGAAACATGGTTTAGATAAGTTGCCTTCTTACTCTTTTATGTGTCTCTATGTGGGGTTTTTTTTAAAAACCTATTTACCTATCTGGAAGGGGTTGATAGCAAGGAACCATGGTCTAGATGCAATGATGCATATTTGAAATTTTCAATAGCTTCTGGAATTATATATAGATTTTTCAGGGATTGTCCCTTTTTTTTTTCTATGGAGGATAGTAAGAAGATTGGTTTTTCTAACATACTTTGTATATTGCTGAGTTGTTGTAGGAGTGACAGTTCTTCTGACAGTGAGCATGAAACATCTAATCATTCAAAGAGGCACAAGAAGAATGACAAGCCAAAGAAGGTGGTCATTGAACTCCTTTTTTTACTTCTCTTGTTACATCCTCTGCTTGTCTTCTTATCCTGCTTCATTTCCCTTCATTTTCTTGAACAAGGAAAAGGACCGAAGCAAGAATCATCGTCATAAACAGCATAGTCACAAACTTAAAGAGGTAGGCGGTTATAGCTATTTATAGGTTAATTGCCTCCATATGATTTTTTTTATTTATGGTAGTGGTCAACTAGTACTTTCTTCCTCCTATTATGTTCGAATTCGATTTTTAAGTAACTCTGAGACATTTGAATGGCGTTTATTTGTAATTCCTAATCAAGCTATTGGTATCTAAATTGTGAGTGAACTGTCATCTTTAACTGCAGAAATAAAATAACATTGTTGTTAACTGGACATTGAATAACAATGAAATTGTAAAATGTATTTGGAATTTAAATTTCAGTCAGTGCCATACTCGCATTGGTTTATAAGAGAGCTTTCCTTTCTTTTCCAGAAAAATAAAGATAAAATAGAAGAAAAGAACAATCCTCTCTCTGAACTTCTTGATGCAATTTGTATTTTCCATGTATAACCTGAAAGTTCAGGAAGTTATAATGCATGTCTAGCAATTATCACTGCATTCACAATGTTTGATTTCAATTTATGTGATATACATATCAATATCTGAGGTGCTTATGGTACTTTCTGCCTGTTTTATTGATTGGCTCTTCGAAATTGGAGCTGGGGTCTGACATGATGACTGGGTGCTTGATTGGTTTGCCTGGATGTTTGTTTATGGGTCTGGTTTGTCCTGGCAATGGGAGCCATATATAGAAGCAGCAGGATGAGAGAAGCAGCGGCCCTGTACAGCTTTCCAAGGTTTTCACTGAACTCTAGTTAATAAGATTTGCAGTCTCAATTTTTATTGTTTTGCTGTTGTTGCAACTTTATATGCTTCGTACAGTTTCTAGGGCGTGAGAAGGATGATGGTGCTCGCCTCAGTGCTATATCTGGAAAAAAGGTTAGGATATCTATTACCTTGTACTGTAGCCTCAATGAACTGTGTAGGAGATTATTTAAACAGGAAATGTGATCATCAATTATTTTTCCCTAATGTAGATTCGGTTGAAAGTTGAGAAAACAAAGGAGGATAAGTTGGCGGAGAACAAAAGAAATGAATTGTTGAAATTTCTAAATGCTAGTTTTGATTGATCTTGTGGAGCCTGGAGTCAAAGTCAATGGAATAGAATCTAGACAGTGTGAAGCAATTGAATTAGCAACTTCTTGCAAGCTTAAATATCTTTCTTGAAAACCGAGGTGCCTAGCTTTGGGTCATATTTTACTAGTCATGTTTTTGTTACTCATGAGATACATAAACCATTGGTAAATTGGAGTTTGAGCTTTTATTCATTCAAGTTATGGTGAGAAGCTGGGTATATATTTGACTTTGGTGTTGTATTGTATCAAATTGGTGCTTCCTTCATATTATTGACTAATATTTGCTCAAGAAATTGTAACAATCCCCCGCCTCTCCCCCTTAAAGTTTTCAACTGGAGAAAAGGCCTTATGGGAGTAATGGTTATAGATCGTGATGAACTGATTTTGATGCAATGGTCTTTTACACATATATGATGGCATGGACTGCTTTATAAAAATATGTCTAGATAGACAGATATTAGAAATATAAGTGTGTGGGTTTTCGTTTTGTTAATGGTGTTTAATTCTGCTGGACCTGGACCTGTTTAGCTGGGCTTTGAATCCAAAATTCCTTTGTACCATTCTTGATTTATGTTAAAGGCTAGAAGACATGATGGAAAACCTCACATTATGTAGTCTCTAAGAATAGCTTGATCCAATTACTCTTCTTGCTTTAATATGTTCTGTTGGTTGGTGCTTGAACATATAAAGCTAGTAGGGCGTTTGATAAGGTTGAGTTTGGTTAATGGCCGCCTATTTCAACTTAAGTTTGTTTATTTGTTTTTGTTTTGTTGTTTAGTTTAGAAAACTTTGATTAAAGCTTACAAGCTACCAGAACTTGAGATGTTCACTGAAATAGACTTTCTTGATTGTTTCATTGGCATGGATGGTTGTTAATTACAGCATAATTTTCACTTTAGAATGGTGCAAGATTTTGGGAAAGAACATATCTATTTCTAGGATCACTTATTCTGTTGAGGTGATTTAATAAGTATAAACCATGTATTATACAAGTCCAAAGATCTACTTTTAAGGTTAAGAGTATCTGTATTATGCTCTTAAGCATAGGGTTATGCTTAAGGGACTGTTTGGATTTAGAAAGGGAGGGAGGGAGAGTGGAGGGCAGTAAAGTAAAGTTGGCTAAAAATAGACTAATTTTGAGTCAATTTTACTTTACTGTCATTCCCTCTCTTTCAATCCAAACGGACTATAATAGATTTACTTTTGAATATATTTTTTTTTCCACATTATAATAACTACACCCAAAGTGAATTGCCAATGGTCTATGCTTGACTAGTGCCTTTCGCCCTAACCATACATCAGGCTAGTGTTTGAGTCTTGAAAAAGGATATTAAGCTCATTTGTTTGCTATATAAATTTGGAGGAGAAATCAATGATGTTTTGACCAAAAAAAAAAAGAAATCAATGATGTTAAATGAAGGGTCCTAGTGTCCTAAGGGGTAATTGTCAAGGTAGGCTTTTCAATGCATTTTATCCTTTTTTTTTTTTTTTTTTTTGGCCTTGGCAATCGAGTTATTTTCACTCAAAAAGTTCAACTTTTTATTATGCAATTTTTCTAATGCAAGTGAAACCCATTTTATTCTCATTAATAGAAATAGTAGAAAATTTGACATTTTGCATTTAAAAAAGAAAGAGGGTTTTTTTTTTTTTTTTTTTTTTAAACCTAAAGGAAAGAGGTTTAAAATCAAGCATACAACATGTTTGTAGATTTTAGTTTATGAGATCAAAAACATTGTCTGCAAGGCAAAGTTGTGTTTTTGCATCACAGATCTTCACAAAAATAAACATTTATTGCAAAATTTACCAAGCGCCTTAATTGTGTGTGTTTTTTTTCCCTAAAAATCGTATTTTCAAAATTTGAATATTAAAATAATTGTTTTTTCATAAAAAGAAAGAAAGGCCAACCCAAACATGATTATTTTCTGATGAATAAATCTTCGGTGAATATATAAATATATATATATATATATATATATATATGTGTGTGTGTGTGCGCGTGTGTGTTTTTTTTTTTTTTTTTTTTTTTTTTTGGAAATTACACTTTACCATTTTAAACTATACCTCATATTACACTTTGTACCATAAATTTTTTAAATGCATGTTTTGCACCCTAAATTATGACACATGTTACATTTTGCACCTTATTGTTAAGTTTCTATTAACTTGAATGAAAATTCAAAGTTTATGGTACAAAATGTAATAAAGAGTGTAGTTTAAAGTGGTAAAGTGTAATTTATATTTTGTTTTTAAAACATTGAAAAGAGGAGCAATTAAGTCACACAGTGTCATATTTTTCCATTTAAGTTAATATCAAATTTAAAGTCGGGGTGCAAAGTGTAATAAGGATCATCGTTTAAAGTGCAAAAAGTGCATTTGAAAAGTTTAGGGTGTAAAATGTAATATGATGTATAATTTAAGATGGTAAAGTATAAAATGTAAATAAATTGGATTGTTAATTTTGATTTTAAAAGGAATTAAAAGTACAGTTCCGAGGACAAAATTGTCATTTCGCTAATAATCCCCTCTTCTTCTATAAAAGGACTTTTCAAGGTTAGGGTTTTAGCACTTTGTTCTGCCTCTGCGCCTCTTTGCTCTCTGCTTTCTATGAGCCACCGCGCCAATATTTCATGGTTTTGCTTTCTCTATTCTTTATTTTCATTTGGGTATTCCTTATTTTGAGTCTTTTTCTCTTTCTTGGGTTTAAATTTCTCGCACATAGTTCTTCTTGGCCACCCCTTTTCTAAGGAAATGGTTTCCAGGATTTTATCTGTGCGTATATTGAATTTAAAGAAATCCTCTCTGCTTGAGCTTTCTCCTTCTCAATGTCCATGGAGATGTGCTCCAATGTTATTGGATTACATTTTTCTTTCAAACCCGTAAAGGAATTGGCTTTATGTTGTATAACATTTAATGGGAATGATTGTTTCTTGGTATAAGACATTCTTGGCTATTAGAAAATCGTAAGGATTTTTAGTATATTTGGATATGTATTTATAAGAAATTATCTTATATGGAAGAGTAAGTTATGATTCTCTAACACGTATATATATATATCTAAGAACCCATATAAAAGAGGGACATTGCGTATACAAGATAGACACCATGAAATATGATGCTAGTTACTTGCCAAAAAAAAAACAATACCAGTTGTTTTTCAGAATGATTGAGGAATGCATAGAGCCTTGTTCAATCATTTCTCTTTTTTATTCAAATGGGCTATTAAATAACATCAAAACTTGTGACAAGTCCTATATTTTATTAAGAGAAAACATTGGGTCAGGAGGTTTTACACTAGCCAATCCTGACCTGCCACATCACTTTTTTTTTTTTTTTTTTTTTTTTTTTTTTTTTTCAGCAGAAACATTAAGCCTTAAGCCTCTCTCCCTTTCTCTCTTCTCTCCTCACCAGATCTCTCCATCTTTGAATCAAACCCACAACCTCTATGGCCGGAGCTTCAAAGCTTAACACAAGCTACCATCACCACTGCCATGGCCAGATCTTCAAAGCTCAACACAAGCCACCAATCTTGCGCCTTGAGTTTGAACCACTATCGGCTACAACCACAAACCATAGTAGCAAAAAAAAAAAAAAAAAAAAAAAACACCATAACACCATTGCCCTAACAATTAAACCTAGCAACCTAACAATCCTCCACCCCCGCCCCCCCCCCCCCCCCCCCAAAAAAAAAAAAAACACAAACAAAACAAAAATACCTCCACTGTCGCCCCATTTCCTCTTCCACTTCTCAGCACCCCATCAACAACCACCATGCCACTAACCCATCAATAACACCATCGAGACTCATCATCACCATTGCCAAGGCACTTCCAATACAAACATCCAAGACCCACTAGCACCAACCCACTCACCTACCAAATTAAACCCACGAACCACCGGACCACAATCACCACCGAGACCCACCAAATCAGCCCATGAAACCCACCAAATTAGACCCACATCACCACCATGCCTCATGACTACAATCGCCGAACCATCATTGTGCCTCTTGACCACAATCGCAGGACCATAATCACTGAACCACCAAGGACAAACAAAAGCACATGAGTGAATAAATACAAAAAAGAGAAATGAGAAAGGAAAGAGAAGAGAGCAGAGGCTGAGGGAAAAAGAAAGAGTCGTTGGGCAATAAACTCAGGCGTGAGACTGGTGGTTTGTGTTGAGCTTTGAAGCTCCGGCCATGGCAGTGGTGATGGTGGCTTGTGTTGAGCTTTGAAGCTCCGACCATGGAGATTGTGGGTTTGATTCAAAGATGGAGAGATTAGGTGAGAAGAGAAGAGAAAGAGAGGGAGAGAGGCTTAAGGCTTAATGTTTTTGCTGGGAAAAAAAAAATTGTGACGTGGCGGGTCAGGATTGGCTGGCGTAAAACACAAGTTTTACGCCAGCTCCTGACCCAATGTTTTCTCTTTTATTAAAGAGTCATAAAATTGCTAAGCGAGTAGTTAGTTTTTATTTAAAATTTTTTAGCCAAAATACAAAACACCAAGTTTAACATTTTTTCATTTTATTTTTCTAAGTTTGCATTTTATTTTTTATTTTTTTATTTTAGCCCTCTAAGGGTGTGTTTGTTTTCAGTGGCTGCGTTTGCATTTGTTTTCAGTGCATCTTTTTTGGCTGGTCGATGGCATTGTTCATGGATCAGCCAAGTGCTAAAAATGGGTGAACAGTAATTTGTAGTAATAAAAAATATTTGTTACAGTATTTTCAACAATAAGTTTCAGCAAAATTAACGGTATCCAAATATACACTAAATGATTGTTTGTATAGTGCTGAAAAACATTTTTCATCTACGTCCCACGTTTTCCAGTAGGTCCCGTGCACTGTTCACGAGACTCGCAAGCATTTTTTTCAACAAAAACAACTTCAAAATTGGGTCTCACGGCACCATTCACATATTTAAAAATTATTTTGCTATAGTATTTTCAGTTTTCAGTAATAAGCTGAATCCAAACATGCCCAAAGTTTTGAACTTTCTTAATTTAATCTTCTATTGGCCATAATTTAATGTTTAATTTTTATTTTTTTTTATTTATTTCTTAATTAAAAAGAAAACCTTAGTTAAGAAAAAACCCGAAATTAATTTCCTAGTTCTCTCTCTTGCTTTCCCTATTTTGTTTTGTTCAAAAAAGCAGTTTTGAACTCTCAGCCATGGATGTGAGTATTACGAAGCTGGATTACTATGAGGACAAGTTGAAACTTCATTCTAACGCTACACTCCTCTCCTACGTCAAGGTCAGTCATCACTTTTTTTCTTTCTTAGCTTCCCAAACACAACCTTAAAAGAAAATTTAAACAATTTAAGAAAAAAAAAAAAAATTGGAAGGGCAAAGAAGATGGTTGACACCCTTTGATACTAGAGTCTACTATCTTTCACCCACAAGGTAGGGCTCAACCTGCCGACACTGGCTTCATCCAATTAGCCATTTCCAATTGTGAATTCATTGTTCAAGATGTATCAAGAAATCTCTTGCTCTTCTTCTCCCTCTGGGTCTCTCTTTCTCCCTCTCAATCTCTCACTTATCTGGTTAGGCTAGGGATTAAACTTGTTCTTCTTCAGATGAGGTGGGTGGGTCTAACATGGGTTATTTTAATTTTTGAGGTTTTTTTTATTTTTTTTATTTTTTAAATTAATGCTTTTTTAAATTAAGAAATAAAAAAAAAATTATGGCTAATACTGTGTCGTTTTGGGCATTTAACAACAAATATGGATGGTGAGTTAATAGAAGCTTGAACTAAGAAAATTTAAAACTTAAAAAACTGAAATGATAAAATGCAAACTTAGAGGACTGAAATGAAAAGTAGTGAAACTTAGAAGGTAAATTTTGTATTTTGGCTAAATTTTTTTTCTAACTCATCAATTTTAAATAGGTGAGAGTATTTAGTGGAATGGTGGAAAAATTTTTAGTGTAATGATAGACAAATAATGTTGTTCACCATGAAAATATTATAATTTTTCAGTTCAAACCCCTAATCTCCATTTATCAAATCAAAAACTTAAAATTAAAGAAATAAAAAAAGGATAAAGGGAAATTGAAAAAAAAAAGATTAAAAAAAGAAGAAGAAAAAGATAAAGGGATAACCTATTAAGCAAAAAGATTGGTTGGCATATCTTAAAGCATTCACGGCAAAAAAAAAAAAAAAGTATTTAACAACTTAAAAAGCTATTCTATCTATTTTAATAATAGACTTTACAACACAACCAACATTAAAACTTTTATTTTTTACATTACCTAAAAACTATTCACTTTTTATTCATTTCTCTCTCTCTTCCTTTCATTTTTTTATTCATCTCTCTCTCTCTCTCTCTCTCACACACACACACACACACACACACACACACACACAGAGCGTCACACTCTCTTATTCTCTTATCTCTCTCTAGAACTTTTTGTTAATAAAAAAGATTCAGGGGCTTAGGTTTAGGTCTTACAAGGGCCTATAGAGGCATTTGGAAAGCGCCACCATAGGTCTGGCAAAAAAAAAAAAAAAAAAAAAAAAAAAAAAATTGAGGGACCATAGGTCCAAGTCTTACAAAGACCTGTATCGGCATTTGGAAAGCACCACCATAGGTCCAGCCAAAAAAAAAAAAGAGGTACCAATAATGGATAAGGACCTACACTTTTTTTTTTTTATGATAACAGGTTGTCGGATTGGTGGTGGCTGAGACTCTAATGCTAATGGGCTTGTGCTGTTGAATTTTCTAAGTTTGTACTTATTTTTATGTTTGTCTTTCCTAGTTCAAAAATTTATGTGTTTGATTTATTTGGGTTTGAATTTGCTTCTACGTTATGTATTGTGCTCATTTGAGAACCAAGTTTGATTTTTCTAGGTTGCTCATCGTGATTGATTTTTCTAAGTTTTTCATTGTGTTTGTGTTTGTGTTTGATTTGTTTGGTTCTTCAAATTTTTGTCTATTTAGATATATTATTGTTGTTTTATTTTTATTCTTTTTTTGTTTATGGAATTTTTAAAATTTTAGAGCATTTAATTTTATGTTTCATAAATTTTAAAATCTATTTAATTTATATGAAATTATGAAAATTACATAACACTTTTTTAATTTACCATTTTTTTTTGGTTGGTGGTTGTTGGCTATAGTGGCGTTTTGAAACGTTACTATAGCCAATTTTAAAAAAAAAATATATATATATATATATATTCACCTATAGCAGGGTTTTAAAAATGCCACTACAGGGTATGAACTTATAGTGGTGTTTTTGTAAAATGCTGCTATAGATCTATAGTCCTGGTACAATAGTAGCATTTTGTGGTGCCACTATAGAAAAGTAGAAAACAAAACTATAGCCCAAATGGACCTATAGCAGCGTTTTTATGACTTATGTAAAATGCCACTATAGCCCTTTTTTTTTGTAGCGATTTCATTATATTACTTTAAATTCCCAATTGTTTGGGCAGATGATTTTTTTTTTTGTAAGTCGGTTTTTTCGTTAAATAATGAAAAGGTCTAGGAATCAAGCCACACCAACGACAGGAACAATAATACTTACAAATTTCTTTGAACGCTTTCCAAATGCTTTTCTTTTCAGATTTTTCATTCTCTTTCCCTATGCCTTACTAATACTTTTTCTCAATGACAGTTTTTTTGTTTTAATATATACATCTTATGTGAAACATTGAGTAGATACTGAAATTTAACAGGTAAAATGAAAAGACATAACTTTTCGGTGTTTTTAAATGTATATGTGGCATAAATATATAGCCACATGACACAATAAAAAGTGGTTAACAAAAAGTTAAACGCTTTGCTTTTACATTATTACTAGTCACTAACCTGTGTAATGCACGAGAATAGTTGAGTTTTTTTGGCTAAATATTGCTAAATTTAAAACATATTTGCGTTATAGGTACTGTTCCAAGTTATTTAGGAAAATAAGGAGAGAGATTGAATTTCGGCAACACTGTTGTCGAAATTCAACAAAAAGTAGGAGAGAAAATGAGAAAAAAGAGGAAAGAGAAAATCTTAATTTCGGCAACAGTAAACCTTGAATTTTGGCAACAGTGTTGTTGAAATTCATCTGCCCAATTTTCCTGTGCCTGCCCGAATGTGTGAGTGTGAGAAGTGCAATAATTAGTGAGTGCCCAAAAAAAAAAAAGTAATTGTGGCAATGGTATTTGCCTGGAAAAAAAAAAAAAGTGAATGCCAAAATCTGGGGAAGAATTAAAGAAAAATATAATGTGTTACGTACACAATATTTTTATAATATTTTCACAATAAATCACAGGTAACTAGTTATTATTAGTTCAAATTTAAATTTGACATTGAGATTACTATTTTAATTTAACAATAACAACAAGTAACAACCTGATACTTAAAATTTGTTGTAAAAATATTGTAAAAATTATGTGCACTTATTATTTCTTAAAAAAAAAAAAAGTGTAATGGATTTGCCGAAAATTTTGTGGCAATTGTGGCTTGCCGAAAATGGGAGGGAAAAAAAGTTTCATTGGATTTGTGGCAATTTTTTTTTGGCAATTGTGGCAATGTCATTGCCGAAAATGGAAAAAAAAAAAAAAAAAACTTTTTTTTCCTAATTGTGGCAACGGCATTGCCGAAATAGTGGGGGAAATTTTTCCCCCACAATTTTGGCAATGCCATTGCCACAATTGGGAAAAAATTGCCGAAATTCGGCACTGCCATTACCACAATTAGTAAAAAAAAAAAAAAAAAAAATTCCCAACTGTGGCAATGGCATTGCCGAAATTGGGGGAAAAATTTTTCCCCACAATTTCAAAAATGCCATTGCCACAATTGGGAAAAAAAGTTTCCCCAATTGTGGCAATGCCATTGCCGAAATTGTGGGGAAAAAATTTTCTCCCCATTTCGGCAATGCCATTGCCACAATTGGGAAATTTTTTTTTTTTTTTTTACTAATTGTGGCAATGGCATTGCCGAATTTCGACAATATCATTTGGAAAAAAAAGTTTTTATTTTTATTTTTTTCCAATTGTGGCAATGGCAATTTTCCCCCCACAATTTCGGCAATACCATTGCCACAATTAGGAAAAAAAAGTTTTTATTTTTTTTTCCCATTTTCGGCAATGACATTGCCACAATTGCCAAAAAAAAATTGCCACAAACCCATTGAAACCTTTTTTTTCCTCCCATTTTCGGCAAGCCACAATTGCCATAAAATTTTCGGCAAATCCATTACACTTTTTTTTTTTTTTTAAGAAATAATAAGTGCACACAATTTTTACAATATTTTTACAACAAATTCTAAGTATCAAGTTGTTACTTGTTGCTATTGTTAAATTAAAATAGTAATCTCAATGTCAAATTTAAATTTGAACTAATAATAATTAGTTAACTGTGATTTATTGTGAAAATATTGTAAAAATATTGTGTACATAGCACATTATATTTTTCTTTAATTCTTCCCCAGATTTTGGCATTCACTTTTTTTTTTTTTTTTTTTTTTTTTTTTTTTTTTTTGGGGCAATACCATTGCCACAATTACTTTTTTTTTTGGGGCACTCACTTATTATTGAACTTCTCACACTCACACATTCGGGCAGGCATAGGAAAATTGGGCAGATGAATTTCGGCAACACTGTTGCCGAAATTCAAGGTTTACTGTTGCCGAAATTAAGATTTTCTCTTTCGTCCTTTTTCTCATTCTCTCTCCTACTTTTTGTTGAATTTCGGCAATAGTGTTGCCGAAATTCAATCTCTCTCCTCATTTCCCTAAATAACTTGGAACAGTACGTATAACGCAAATATGTTTTAAATTTAGCAATATTTAGCCAAAAGACTCAGAATAGCTACTGGATGAGTTTCAGAAAAAAAAAAAATACTATTATTTTTTAGTTTGAGTAGTAAGCAAAAATGCATGAAATTATAATATTAAAAAAAAAATGACAAATTACAACTTACCCATCTATGGTTTGGCTGAAATTTAAGTTACTTACATGTGGTTTAAAAGTTGGTACTTTGTCCACCCAAGGTTCATTCCTTTTTAAGCTTTCATAACCCATCTCTATACTTTCACTATTAAAAACACAAAAAAATATAATAAAAACATTAAAAAATCTAAATCTAAAAGCATATTTCTAAAAATGGTAAAACTTTGGCTGAAGAACACTCTTACCAAATATAACTTTCTTGAAACCAATGTCAACACACTACTTACCATAAAGAATCACTGCAAAACATAGAAGTACTTACAATGCAAAGAGATTTTTTCACCAGATTGTAAGGAATACAATGGGGAACATTGCTTTTTGTTGTCATTAATCATTTGCTAAGAATTTTGTGTAAACCTGCTTGTAATACACTTCAAAATTTACATCTCCAGGTAAGATAAATTGGATAATCTTTATGGATAACACAATTTAATTAAATATATGATTTTCCATTTGTCTATTAACAACATTTTTAAAGTTGAAGCTGTACAAAGCATAATCTTGTTCCTGTTGCATCAATTCCTTAAGATGCTCCTAACACTATGAGTATTCCTACTCAAATCATGACGCCAAAAGACTAAAACGACACATTTTTCTCCAACACTAAATTATTATTCCACCCATGAGAAGAAATATTTGAAGCCATCTTTCTATTAGCAAAAAAAGGACTAGCCACCACCATCTCACTAAAATCAAAGCCTACCACCAATGAAACCCAAAAGAACAATTTTTAATGGTGGTGGGTTACGAAAGTCTAATGGAATGAATCTTAAGTAGACAAAGTACCAATTTTTAAACTATAGGTAGGCATCTTAAATTTTGGCAAAATTACAAGTGGATAAGTTTTAATTTACCCTAAAAAAAAGTTATTTTGATAGAAATAGTACAAAATTTTATTAGTTAGGTCGAAGAAAGCAATACTGTTTTATTTATTAGTTTTTTGTGAGAAGAATAAGAGACAGAATGTTGCGTTTCTAGTTTAATTTTTGTTGTATGTATAGGTATGTAATATGTATAAGTATATACAAGATAAGTTGTAATATATATATATATATACACACACAATAAAAAGTATCTATTGAAAAGTTATAACTCTTCAAATTGGATAAACCAAAACGTGCTAAAGTGGAAGACAATACAACCAACTGGATTCGAATGGCAAGACCCAAATTAGGGGTGGCCTTTCTTTTTACCCTCACTACATACGTACGTACATACATACATACATACACACACATACACACACACACACATATATATATTGAGATAGGTTTAAGTTATACCTGGTGTAACTCTAAAGAATTACACTTTTTTAAAACATTAGATTTAAGTAGATCTAACAGTTAAAAAAAGACTATAATTATTACAAATATTCTGATTAAAATCTAATTAATTACTCTCATTTATTACCTTTTAAACTTATCTCTAAACCAAAATTTTTTTTTTGACTTGTGAGTCTCTCTCATTTACGTTTCTCTCCGTTTCTCCCTCTCTCGTCTAATTGTTGTCTTTATTCCTTTCTCTTTTTTCAAAAAAAAAGGATTCTGCTAGAGTGGTATGAGCGGCTTGAGTTTATTATTTTGTTGATGATTGGAGAGCAGTGATATTATAATCGTACTGTACTCATCATAATAGGTTGGTCGTTGGTACAAAAATTGAACCAAGGGACCCAATGAATCAGAAGTTCCAATGAACAAAAATAAAAGTGACCTTGCCACTCTTTTTATATATGCAAAGTGCAAGACCAATTGACAGTCCCCTTATTGCCTTATAATTGCATTGTTCTGATGATCATATTGGATTACAGGCATTATGCCAATGGATTTACAGCATAGTGGTCTGTGACATGCCTCTATTTATCGCTTTAATTATACCATTTTGATATACAATTTAAAGCCAATTTTGTCTTCAATGAACTCACATTATACTCAGGCTTTTTAGAGCCAGAAGATTTTCCAATTGACTAATTCATAGAACCATGTAGAGGTATATAACCAAATGGACATTCACTGGAACGATTGGATCCACTAGATGATCCCTCAACACTAGGATAGGAGCTGGACTAGGTCACCGGAGAAAGAGCTTGTATTCTAGGCCAATGTTGTGAGTACTCTTCAGGGTATTACTCTCAGTTTAAGCTTCCCCTGCTCTGCAAATACTTCGAGGGATTAAGTGATATACCAGGATTCACCAGAAAAGGAAAAAGGGGGGAAAAAAAGAAAAAAAAAAAGAAAAAGAAAAAAGCTTTACACACGAGTTAAGTCAGATTAAATCAAACAAAGGCCTCTCTTGCAGATATTGCCTTTTCTAGTGCCCTATATGGGTCAAATAATGTGTAGTAGAAAACCATTTGGAATCACATGTAGTTAAAACCGGCGAGCACTGCCTTCTCTTGTGCTGCCATATCGTTGCTCACCACCACGTGCATTAAAGGCCCAAGTTTCTGATTCAGAACTTGAATATTCATCCTTAAGCTTTGGCATTTCTCTAGAATTGTATGGTCCACTGTACGCATCAAGATCTGGGCTGTCATTGCCAAGTGCCATCCTCCTAAATCTCATAATTTCTTGATTGTATTGGCCAGAATCATATATTGTGCTCTGCCGACAGCCTGTGGAGGTAGCGGAGGAGAAAGAGAGAGAGAAATGCAGAGAGAGAAACGGAGAGAGAAAGAGAAATGTAAATGAGAGAGAGAGTTATAAGTCAATTTTTTTTTTGAATTTAGAGAAAGGTTTAGAAGGTAAGAAATGATAATTTAACCGTTGGATCTACTTAAATCCAATGGTTTAAAAAAGGTGTAACTCTTTAAAGTTACACTAGGTATAACTTGAACCTATTTCATATATATTATACTAATAACAAGATTCTTTGTTTAGGTTTCATCATTTTGTTTACTAAAATATCGTCACACAAATTCTTAAACTTTCTAAAATACCCCAGCCTTTTATATATATGTTTTCTTTAGAATTTTTCTGTAAAATGTAAGTATAAAATGGTTTTTTGGATTGTTAATTTTGGTTTTAAAAGGAACTAAGAGTACAATTCCGAGGACACAATTGTCATTTTGATACATAAGCCCTCTTATAGGACTTTTCGAGATTAGGGTTTTAGCACTTTGTTCTGCCTCTTTGCTCTCTGCTGTCTATGAGCGACCATGCCAATATTCCATGGTTTTTACCTTCTATGTTCTTTATTTTCATTTGGGTATCCTTATTTTGAGTTTTTTCTCTTTCTGGGGTTTAAATTTCTCGCACATAGTTCTTCTTGGCAACCCCTTTTCCAAGGAAATGGTTTTGAGTATTTTATTTGTGTGTATATTGAATTGAAAGAAATCCTCTCTGCTTGAGCTTTCTCCTTCTCAATGTCCATGGAGATATTAATGTTATTGGATTACATTTTTCTTTCAAACCCATTTAGGAATTGGCTTTATGTTGTATAACGTTTAATGGGTGTTTGTTTCTTGGTATAAGACATTCTTGCCAATTAGAAAATCATAAGGATATTTAGAATACAGATATGTATTTATAAGAAATTATATTTTATAGAAGTGTTAGTTATGATTCTCTAACATGTACATATATGAAAACCCATATAAAACGTTTTATATACAAGATACCATGAAATATAATACCAGTTAGCTACCAAAAAAGAACAATACCCAGTTGTTTTACAAAATGATTGATTTATTGGGGAACTAGTTTTTGGCCAATATGTTCTTTAGATTGAGGAATGCCAAGTGCCTTGTACTACTGGTCAGCATCTGTTAATTCTTCTACTGGATCTATCAATGGTTGAAATCCCTTATCTCCAATTAGCAAGTTAAAAAAAAATATTAACAATATTTCTAATTTGATAATTGCAACATTAAAGGTAATCTCTTATCTTCAATTATCGAATTATTTTAAAATAAAAATAGATAATAATTGAGGGATGTTGTATTATTCATTTTCAAGTTAGTGATTAACTCCAGTGTGTAGTGTTAAGCAAATTTTAGATAATGAACATTGGTTCTTCATTTTCAAGTTAGTGATTAACTCCACAATTTATAATGTTATGCAAATGTTAGATTTTTTTTTTTTTTTTTTAATTTTTATGATCGGAGCAAACGTTAGATATTGAACATGAGTTTTGTGCATAATGAAGTTTGATTTGTAAAACTTGTGAAAGTGTTTGACAAATTAAATTAAACTAGTTACAAACCCATGCGATGTTTGGGAATATATTTTATTTTGTAATGTGATATAAAATATAATTTATTATCTAAAATTTATGTAAGATAATTTGTTTTCCTTAAGAATTAAACTATTTTTAAAAGTATTTTCTATCTCTTAATCTCTACAAATAGTCAAACATTTTCATTATATTATTTTTTATTTTTTATAAACTTGGGCGTGTTTGACTGTTATTATTCTTTTTTGAAATGATCTATATTCTTTAAACTTTTATTATAATCTGTTATATTTGTATTTATCTTTTATTATAAAACTAGTATGTAACCCCGTGCTACCGCACGAGACTGGTTAATTGTAATGATGCTATTGGCCATTTTTTTTTTTTTGTTTTTTTGGGTTTATCACATGGATGATAGAATTAAATCAAACAATGAAAAACATATATTGCATTTTATTATTTAAGTAATGCTATTGGTTTTTTTTTTTTTGTTTTTTTTTTGTTTATCATACATAGGATAGCATTAGATAAAACAATGAATAAAAAAAGAGAATATTGCATTTTATTATTTAAGTGATGCTATAGTGAAGAAAAAAGAGAATATTGCATTTTATTATTTAAAATATATAAAGGGACATTAAAAAATAAAAACTGATCATTGAGCTTGGAATTTTCTTTGAGGCGCCAATGAAGCGCTAATGTATGAGAGTGTGAAGTAAGGAAGAGTGGGATTGAATATTGTGTTTGAACCCGGCCTTGCTCTGAGAAATCCGTAAGGAGGAGGAGAGGTAGTGTGAGGATCTAGTTGGTAGAGGTTGAGAGAGGAGGAGACATGGGATGCTGATATGGAATTAGGAGGAGTAATGTTTTATTTTTATAGTCTTTCTCGTTGGACTCTTTGGTTCTGGTTGTGGAATTAGAAGAGCCCCAGACTTTATTGAGATTATCCATAAAAGTATGCAGGTGAGATGTTCTTGCTTAGAGCAATGAGTATTATCATTGTGGTTTTCTTGGCTTCCGTGTTAAATGTTAATACATCATTTATTTGGGTACAAAAATTAGAAAATTTAGATAAGATACATGATACAAAATTGGAGTCCAATTTATAATCTCCATAAAAGTGTGCAGGTAAGATGTTCTTGCTTAGGTTAATGAGCATTATCATTGTAGTTTTTTTAGCTTCCGTGTTAAATGTTAATACATCATTTATTTGGGCACAAAAATTAGAAAATTTAGATAAGATCTATGACACAAAATTGGAGTCAAATTTATAATCTAATTAGATTTTTTTTTGAGTTTTAGTTAGGACAAATGGCGCAAAATTAAGAATTCAATTGAAATCTAATTGGATTTTCTCTTTGCTTCACCTATTATTATATATATAGATTAGACTTTTTAAAGTTTCAATTCTAAAAATAAATAAAATAAAATCTTTTAAAAGTTTCAAATTAATTATTCAAATTTTTCATTCTCTTAAGAATATTATTATTATGATAATCAAATCTTATCACAAATTTATAATAATTGCTATTATTGAAATAATTGATAGGCACCTTTAAATACATAAACATGTAAATTGTATTTTGATATGAACTCAAATTCTTACTTCCAAAATATCTAAGAATTAACTCAAACCAAAATATTAATAGGGAGAGAAAGTACATGTGATGGAAAACTCAAAAACGCACCACCAAAATGTATTGACCTAGTGTAGAGATACAAAAAACACAAAATTCATCAATCTAAAGTAGAGTTGCAAGAAAGAATAAATGAGAGAGAGAGAGAGAGAGAGTAGTCACCTTTTTAAGGAGAGAATGTGAGAAAAATAGAAAATTTATAAAAAAAAAAAAAAGATAAAAGAAAAGGTATAGTTGTAATTTGTAAGCATCAAATTATCCAAGTAATGCTACGTAATAGAATAACATTATATAATTTCACAGGATAACATCTAACAATCAAAGAAATAAGAAGAAAAAATATTACAAATTAAAACACAACCAAATCATAATTCAAAGTAGAGTTCAACACAAAAATTCATTAACGTAAATTAGTGATACAATAAAGATTTAAAAAAAATTCTAGAGAGTGAGAAAGAGAGAGAAAGAGAGAGAGTATTCGCCTTTTTTTTGTGGGTAAAATTTGGATTGAATGGAAGAGAGAATAACAAAAGTTTATAGTAAATAAAATGGAGAAAGAAGAGTCAAAATAAAAGAAAGATGAATGGATGAAAGAATTGTAAATTTGTAATGTTAAAGCATTCTCATCAAAGGTGGGATAAATGATAAAAGCTATTTTTAGCAACAAAACCACTAAAAAACACCCCTACATCAATGGTGCTAAATTTTAAATTTTTTAGCACCTTGCTACATGAAGATGTTTTTACTAACACCCTACTAGTTGCTACTCATTTTTTAATATTTTTTATTCCCCTTCTCTCTCTCTCTCCCCTCAGATCTCACTCTTTGCTTCCTCTCAAAAAGAATAAAAAATGATAAATAAATAATATTTTAATGAAGTGGTAAAAAAAAAAAAAAAAGTTTTGATGTTAGGTGTATTGTAAAGTGATGTGTTAAATGCTATAAAAGTTGGTTTTTAAGGTGCTAAATGCTAAAATTTTTAAAACTTTTGATGAGAATGCTCTAAGGAATAGAATAATGGGAAGATAAAAGGTAAAAGTGGAGGGAATGTTGAAGGAAGTGTAATTGTAATGTGAGAATTTAATAAGGTGAAAAATAGTTAAAAAGGAGAGAGAGAATGTTGTAAATGGGCTACTAATGCAGCTCAATAAAAAAATAAAAATGATATATATATATATATATATATATATGGTCATGAATTAAACTTGAAGCGAAATTGATCTTATTTGGACTAAATTTAGTTTATTATGTAGTTTGTCTATAGCTAGGTTGAAATCAATTTTTATATTGTTTTTTATATGCTTTTTTTGAATGAAAAGCATCAAACATAGAACAAATTCTTTAAATTAAGAAAAACTATCAAACCAAGAAAATTCACAATTCAACAGAATTTGATGACTTGTTAAACAGCTCTTTGGCCACTAGTCTCATATCTATTTCCACAGTGAAATTTAATTGCAGCACTTATGCATTCTCTGTTTCATGTCTGATTTTTATTTCAAACCTTTTTTTATTTAAAATTTTGCCGTCCTATGAATTTATTACCTGGGAGGTGGTAGTTAGTTAGCATTACCCATCAATGTGAAACAATGTTCTGAGTCCGTCCTTTCCAAAGCAAAGAAAGAGAATCGAAAAAAAATAGGATTCACATGATTTTGTAGCTTATACTTGGTACCACTGTCCTTACAATTAAAGTGGGTCATGCATAGTGTCGGTTTAAATTAGTGCAATTGGTAAATTCCTCTTATTGAATAAAAGATCAAAGACGGAATCTTGTCAAAACCATAAAGAAATCTATTAATATGTTGACCTAATTGTCAGAGCAATGACCTAATTAGCATCTAATACAATTTCAAATATTTTGGTATAAATGAAAAAAAAGAAAAAAAAAAGAAAAGAAAAAGTGAAGAAGTAAAGGTTTTAGACCGCAAATCAGATTCATATCATTCTGGCTTAAGCTTATTTTCCTACCATTCATTCACGGTGGTTGAAGACAATTACTATGACAACTATAACCAATTAAGGAGAAAGAAGAGAGCAGAGTCATTAATTTCAATGTATTGACTAAAAACCAAAATCGAATCTGTATGCCTATCATAATGTCAACTACAAGAATCAATTCCTTCATATAATTGTTATTGGTGGCTAGTCACTAGTGCACCAATCTTTTGGGCTCCTTTCTTTTATTGAGAGTCTGAATTAAATTCTCTCTCTCTCTCTCTCTCTCTCTTTTTTTTTTTTTTCAATTCTATAATGTCTAAGCTAGAGGTACGTTGCATTAGACCTAAGAATTAACATGCATTAAGAAGCATGCATAGCTTGTGCTATGAGCCTATGAAAAAAAACAAAACATGAAATAAGATAATAATAAGATGTATTGAATTGTATCAATTATAAACCATTAGCTAGTACAAACTATAGTAGATGTCATTGATACTTTAAAGAATATGGAATATTTATTCAATTTTTTTGGTGACTAAAAACTAGGGCAACACGGAGATAAATGAGCACCAACTTGATTGTTGGAAATTTTATTCATGTCAACATGGAATCAAGGCTTAGAGGTGATTGGTAATGGCTAACACATTGCTGCTTAGCTGGGTAAATGTGGTACTCGAAGCAGATATTGGAGACTTGACGGATTGATCCTGGAAACCTTGCTCACACGAGTCTGCATCGTTCATGGCAGCTGAAACCCATGTACTAACATCACTATATTTCTTATCTCCCAAGGCAACGGTCGAGTCCTGAATTTGATCAATTGCATCTCCATAGTTCTCAGCGCAATCGGTTAGGGCTTGCTTCAAGCCCTCGTCCTTTGCCGAACCTCGCTGTTTTTTGACTTCCGCATTTATTTCGCGAGCTTTAGTCCCTGTATGTTTTAGTGCAACTTTGGCTATAGTCAGGAGATCTTTTGCTGATTTGGCCTCAGAGTCCGATTGAAGAGTGCTTAGGCACAGTGACTTGTACAAAGTGTAACCACAAGCTTGATCAATCAAGTTCTGGCAAAAAATTTGGGTTGGAAAGACAGCCAAAAGAAGCACAAAGACGAGGCTTGAAATGGGATTCATGTTTTCACTATAATATTTTCTTTTCAGATAAATTTTATGTTTTTAAATAGGTGCGGTCAATCTAGCTATTGGACTTTTTTTTTTTTTTCTTGGGTGTTTTCGAGAAACTTGTAGCTATTGGACTATGGCTATATGGAGAAGAGTTGGGATGTGATCGGTTCTAAGTTCAATTACCTATTTTGAATGATGATCTATAAAAAGTAAATGGAATATTTTAGTGCAGGATTGAATTACCTATGACCACACAACCACACTGTTTAACCGGTCCCTATGACCTTGCAGCGGTTATTATGAGTTGGCTGAATATAGAGTTTGTACTTAGAACCATCCACTTCCAAGTTTCTAGCAAAACTTTTCCATCTTCCCTTTATTTTTAGTTGACATAAGTAATTATCATCTGTTCGGGGTTAAGTCTCGTTGTATAAGAATGTTCTTCTCTATTTCATTTAATTATCTATTTTCCTAATAGAAGCTTGGGTACTTGTTTGGATCCAATATTAATCTATAAAGTATTGGTTCCATAGTCATGACCATTGTTGAGAATGAAGGGGCTTGATCTTACTTTCCTTCCCAAATAGAAATATAGGCGGGGGGAAAATTGATGGGTTCTACCCCTTAGAAATAGAGATAAGATAACTAGAATTGCACATAAAAATTAAGAATAGGTTTAATGACAACTTTTTTCATAATTTGCTGAAGTGACTAATTGTGAATGATGGATAATATAAGTAGTGTTAGTATATATTTGGTAAACTGTAATAGACATTGTAATGTGATAGCTATTTATATGTTTTAACTATTCTTTAGTTAGTTATTTTTATACAACATAGAATAGTTATTTCTTATGAATAATTATTTTTTAAAATGAGGAATAATTATTCTTCTTTAAAAAATTTGTAATAGCTATTCTTTAATAAGTACAATAATCTCTAAAATTAATATATACTAGTTATAGGCCTATCCGTTGCACGGTTTTATGAAAAAGCTTATAAAATAAATGTATAAATAATTATATATTTTAATAGATTCAATATAGATAAAAGAAAAAATTATCAAGTGTAAATAATTATCTCACTAAAATGAGGGGAAAGATATCTTCCTAAAACTAAATTTAATTGATAATTCCAAATTGAATTTTAAATTGATAATTATTTAAAAAAAGTACTAAACAATTGATAAATCTAAAATTAATATAATCTTGATAATATTATAAATTAAAATTAAAGTTGATAATTCAAGAATACATGTGTAGAACATCTTGATAATTTGATGTAACATAAAAATCAAATAAGAAAATTGTTAAAATTAATCTATTAATTCTAACCATATTTATTCATTAATTCTAAGACCCTAACCCTAAGCATATAAATTAGATCAAAGTTAAAAAAAAATTAGTTTAAACAAAAGGAAACCAATACACAAAACCTAATCAATTTAATAAAAAAAAATACAAAAATGAAGAAGAAGCCTTTAGAAACTTGACAATGTTTTCGAATGTTTTGAATTCATTAATTAAAATCACATGAAGACAAAAAACCAATAATAACACTAAAGAAAATGAACAAAATGAAAATAATAATAATAAAAGAAGAAAGAATGCATACCTGCATTATCATAGGATTTATGCATTTACATATTGAAATAAGCTTCACTCCAAAAAGAATATATAAGGTTCTATATATATTGGTGGAGTTCTATTTGAAATATAATTTATTTAAATCTTATTGAAATTAAAGATATCTAATCAATGTGTTTGTTTTTATCCCATAAAAATTGGAATTAAAAAAGGGTCATATGAATAGAATAAAAAAAAAAAAAAAAAAAGAGTTGATTCAACATAACGTAACATATAAAAAATACAAAATTAAAAAGAGAGAGAGAGAGAGAGAGAGAGAGAGAGAGAGAGAGAGATAGCGTGTGGTTGATAGCTCTAAGGAATTTTGATATATATATATATATATATATTTTAAAAGTCATCAACATAGAAATTATCAAATTAAAGGAGATATATACTATTTTTTAGAATAGATAGAGATTATCAAATTATTGGAGATATATACTGTTTCTTAGGATAGATTTATATTAATCACCTCTTAAAGATTTTGGATTGTGCTTATCCCTTAATAATCAAGTTTTCTAGATTGATATTCTGATAAAATAATATTAATTTAATAATATTAAAATTTTGAAAATTTAGATGATTAATATTATCTAAATTAAATTTTTGAATGTTAAATATTATCCCCTAATTTAAGAAATATATTCTAACAAATAAAAAATAATGTTAATTAGATAATAAATATTATCTAAATTAAATTTTTGTATGTTAAATATTATCCCTTAATTTAATAAATATATCCTGAGAAATAAAAAAATAATGTTAATCTAATTTTATTTAATGATAAGAATGAATTAGAGTCTTGGCAGTATACTATTCCATTTTAGTTCTTTAAAAATCTAAAAATTTAATAAAATTTCTGCAATTTGATAAAGTCATGTGACGGTAAAAATTAAAGAGAGTGAAATTTTGTGTCAATAACAGAGTTGATAAGAGGAACAACAAATTGCAAAAATAAAAATTAAGGAGAGTGAAATTCGTGTCAATAGCAGAGTTGTTAAGAGGAACAAATCCCATGGTTGAAATTTCCAATTTTATGAATAGCACCATAGTTTAAAATTGAAATGGGAAAAGACACACATTGAGTTATCATTGTATTTTGGCCCATCCCATTAGCTATAAGCTATAGATGGTTTTAATAATATCTTCACAAAATTGGCATAGACTTACGCTTTCGAAGTTTTATTTATTTTTTGGTGAATAATTGAACGCTAGTTTAAAGTTTAAAAAATGCTATCATGAATGATTACATGTAATCTTGACATGGACATACTTTCTTGAAGTTTCTTGTTAAGAGCATCCACAGCAGATGTGGGATATGTGCCAAATGCTAAATATTTGGCATATATCCCACACCAAACACCAAAAACTCATTTTATCAAATGTGTCAAATCTCAAAAATTTTGCCACATGTGAACAGTACCGTTGCAAATTTGCAACGGTACGGACAAAGAATTGTTATAATTTTTTTTTTTTTAAATTGTGTTTTCTCTCTCCTCTCTCTTCAATTTATTCTTTTCTCTTCTCTATCACCTTTGTTCTCTCTCATCGGTTTCCTCTTACTGATTCCCTTTCTCTTATAAATTGTTGATCTTGATTTGTCATCACCAATCTTTCACCAGTTGCATTTTGCATCGTCATCGCCGATCTCTCTGGGCATCGTCATCGTCATCGCCGATTAGAGTCGGCCTGGGCATCGACGTTGAGGTGAGATCGAAATCAACGTTGAGGTGAGATCTTGATCATGGGTATCGACGTTGAGGTGAGGTGAGATCTTGATCGTGGGTTGTAAGTGCTTGTGGGTTTTGGTTGCCGGTGCAAGTGGATTCGTGGCTTTGGGTTAGCGATGCTAGTAGTTTCATGGGTTTGGGTTGCTTGGGTTTTAGGTTGTGTTTTCTGGATTTGAGTTGCTGTACTAGTGGGTGTTGCTCTGTTTTTAATGGGTTTTATGGTGGATTGTTGATGGCGATAGTTATGGTGGTGGTGGTTTTGTTTTTAGTTTTTTGTTTTGCAATGAATTGTGGCTGCCACGGTGGTGATGGTGGTGGTGACGGCAACAGTGTTGTGGATATTATTTATTATGTTAGATATATTATTTCATTGTGTTGTTTATATTATTTTTTTTTATAAATAAAAAGTTTATATTATTTTAATGTACCGTAAATATTATTTTAATGTATAAAATTAAATAATAAAATATATAATAAATAAGATATTATAAAATACCGTGGTAAAATAATAAAATAATTCTTTGATGTGATAAAATCTTTTTTTTTGTTTTTGCAATATTTGCTGTGAATGCCCTAAACCAATCTCACATGAGCTCCAGCATTAATGTTATGTTACTGTATTCTTCCCCGACAGTCCTTTGCCTTGAAAAGCCACGCTAGACCTTCCCAAAAGCAGTAGCAAAGTTATTTAATTATAGACTCAACTTTTCTGTGCTCATTATTAACTCCTGTACTGTTCATAACACCTCTCTTTAAATCCACTAGCTAGCTACTTCCACCACCCCATGAAGCTTAAGCTCATGAGAAAGAGCAAAGAGAAAAAAAGAGTTTTTACTTCTTAGACAAAGAGAGACAGGCATGGAGGGGATAGATCATAGGATTGTGAGTGTCAATGGCACCAAAATGCACATAGCAGAAAAAGGACAAGGCCCAGTAGTACTATTCCTCCGTGGCTTCCCTGAGCTGTGGTACTCCTGGCGCCACCAGATTCATGCTTTGAGCTCAATTGGATACCATGCTGTAGCAGCAGATCTCCGGGGCTTCGGTGACACTGAAGCACCAACTTCCATCACCAGCTACACCTGCGATCACATTGTCAATGACCTTGTTGCTCTCATTGACTCTCTGGGTGTGGAGCAAGTGTTTCTTGTGGCACATGATTGGGGAGCCATCATGGGTTGGTTCTTGTGCTTGTTTAAGCCTGAAAGAGTGAAGGCATTTGTGTGCCTTAGTGTTCCATTCGCGCCAAGTAGTCCACAGATGAAGCCAATGGATGGAATGCGAGGTTTCTTTGGAGATGACTACTATATATGCAGATTTCAGGTTCTTGTTTTGTTAACATAACCAGATGTGGCCTCTTGTATGATTAAATGATCATGTTTTAGTATAAAATCTTATTTGTTTAATCCCCTCTACCTCATTGGTGCCTAGTTTCTATGAAACGGCTGAAACAGTTAGGTAAGCATGCTTGTTTGATTTGAGCAAAGGCTCTCTAAGTCACATTATTTGCTTTGTTATGATTCTTGCCCAAGATTTTTAGGCTTACACTTATAGTACACGTTACATTCCAAGTTATAAGAGGCTTATCTTGGACTCTGAAAATTTAAAACCAAAACTTTGTAACTAACATCTTATATTGCCACCCAATTTTACTTTGATATTTCCATATGTGTTGCAGGCACCAGGAGAAATTGAAGCTGAGATTGCTGAAATAGGTACAGCAAAGGTACTCAAGACCATTTTCTCAATTCGAAAACCAGGTCCACCCTGCTTCCCCGAAGGAAATGCATTTGGAATCAGTACGTACCAATGCTTCAATTTCCTTGCCCTCTTGGCTTTCAGAAGAAGACCTTATTATGTCACAAAATTTGACCAGAAAGGCTTCACTGGAGGATTGAACTACTACCGAGCAATTGACCAGTATGTTACAAACTTCAATGAAAATATTTCAAAATATAAATGTCAAAACATTTCTTATGCTTAAGACTTGATATGTAACAAATTCTAGTTGCCCATTTCACGTTTAAGGTTTTAATTCTTAAATCTAACTGTGTATAGAGTCATGTTTTTAAAAATGACTATATCTTAGATTTGTAATATTTAATATGAAACATGAGATTGATTCATTTCAAATGGAGATGATCCTCTTCCAGGACACTCACCCGGCATGTTTTTAATCAACAAAAGAACCAAAATCTTGGGTTCACATAAAATATAAGCATGGAACTTAAATCTTGGTGTTCCTTAACATTAAATGTCCCAGTACTTTGGTATTCATAAAACAAACGTTTGAGAATTAGTTTATGATTATTGCAGAAACTGGGAGGTCACAGAAAAATGGACCGGAGTGCAAGTGAAGGTACCTGTGAAGTTCGTAGTGGGGGATTTGGACATGGTGTACACCACCCTGGGGACAAAGGAATACATACACAATGGTGATTTCAAGAAAGATGTGCCATTTTTGGAGGAAGCTGTTGTGATGGAAGGGGTGGGTCACGTCATCAACCAAGAAAGAGCAAAGGAAATCGGTTCTCACATCTATGACTTCATTAAGAAGTTCAAATAAATTCTGTCAGTAATTTGTGCACTGTTTCTATGGGTTCATTAGGATTTCAATCTGTCACCTCTAGTGAAAGTTGATCTATAAAAAGTAAATGAAATATTTTAGTGCAGGATTGAATTACATATGACGACACAACCCCGCTGTCCAACCGGTCCTTTTGACCTTACAGTGGTTATTACAAGGAGTTTGTACTTAGACCATCCACTCCCAAGTTTCTAGCAAAACTTTTCCATCTTCCCTTTATTTTTAGTTGACATAAGTAATTATTATTTGATCGGGATTAAGTCTTGTTGTATAAGAATGTTCTTCTCTATTTCATTTAATTATCTAATAGAAGATTCGGTACTTGTTTGGTTCCAATATTAATCTATAAATTATTGGTTCCATAGTCATGACCATTATTAAGAATGAAGGGCTTGATTTTACTTTCCTTCTTAAATAGAAATATAGAAATTGATGGGTTCTACCCCTTAGAAATAGGAATAAGATAACCAGAATTGCACATATAAATTAAGAATAGGTTTAATAACAACTATTTTTTTTCCATAATTTGCTAAAGTGATAAATTGTGAGACATTGTAATGTAATAACTATTCATATGGTTTAGCTATTCTTTAATTAGTTATTTTTATGCTACATAAAATAGTCATTCCTTATAAATAACTATTTTTCAAAATTAAGAATGACTATTGTTCTTTAACTAATTTGTAGTAGATATTCTTTAGCAAATGCAATAGTTTCTAAAATTAATATATATTCAAATAAATAAACTTGTCATATACAAGTAACAGTTATAAAAATAAAAAATTCATAAAAAAAAAAACTCATTTCTCTCTCAATTTTTTTAAAAATTATTATTTTTAAAGAAATATAATTGTATGAGTAAAATATTTCATAAAATAAACCTTAAGTTATATTTTAATGTTACAACTCACAACCAAACTTATAAATAAGTTAAATTATTTTATTACAATACATTTTATTTTCAATAATAAATATTACAATTTTTGTTGTAATCCTTATTCAGTGTACTAAACATGCCTTTAATACTAGGCTCATGTAAAAATAATTGTCAACCACTTACAACTTGCCACCAACAAGTTGCAAAAGTAAAAATTAAAGAGAGTGAAATTTTGTGTCAATAACAGAGTTGATAAGAGGAACAAAAAATTGCAAAAATAAAAATTAAGGAGAGTGAAATTCGTGTCAATAGTAGAGTTGTTAAGAGGAACAAATCCCATGGTTGAAATTTCTAATTTTATGAATAGCACCATAGTTTAAAACTGAAATGGGAAAAGACACACATTGAGTTATCATTTTATTTTGGCCCATCCCATTAGCTATAAGCTATAGATGGTTTTAATAATATCTTCACAAAAGTGGCATAGACTTACGCTTTCGAAGTTTTATTTATTTTTTGGTGAATAATTGAACGCCAGTTTAAAGTTTAAAAAATGCTATCATGAATTAATGATTACATGTAATCCTGACATGGACATACTTTCTTGAAGTTCCTTGTTAAGAGCACCCATAGCAGACGTGGGATATGTGCCAAATGCTAAAAATTTGGCACATATCCCACTCCAAACACCAAAAATTCATTCTATCAAATGTGCTAAATCTCAAAAATTTTGCCACATATGAACAATACCATTGCAAATTTGCAACGGTACAGACGAATAATTGTATAATTTTTATTGTTTTTTTTTAATTCTATTTTCTCTCTCCTCTCTCTTCAATTTATTGTTTTCTCTTCTCTCTCACCTTTGTTCTCTCTCACCGGTTCGCTCTCAATGATTTCCTTTCTCTTATAAATTGTTGATCTTGATCTGCCATCGCCAATATCTCACTAATTGCATTTTGCATCGTTATCACCGATCTCTCTGGGCATCATCATCGTCATCACCGATCAGAGTTGACTTGGGCATCAACGTTGAGGTGAGATCGAAATCGACATTGAGGTGAGATCTTGATCGTGGGCATCGACGTTGAGGTGAGGTGAGACCTTGATCGTGGGTTGTCGGTGCTTGTGGGTTTTGGTTGCTGGTGCAAGTGGATTCGTGGCTTTGGGTTGGTGGTGCTAGTAGTTTCGTGAGTTTGGGTTGCTTGGATTTTGGTTGTGTTTTTTGGATTTGAGTTGCTGTGCTAGTGGGTGTTGCTCTGTTTTTAATGGATTTTGTGGTGGATTGTTGATGACGGTGGTTGTGGTGGTGGTTTTGTTTTTTGTTTTTTGTTTTGCAATGGATTGTGGCTGCCACGGTGGTGATGGTGGTGGCAACGGCAGCAGTGTTGTGGATGTTATTTATTATATTAGATATATTATTTTATTGTGTTATTTATATTATTTTTTTATAAACAAAAAGTTTATATTATTTTAATATACAGCAAATATTATTTTAATGTATAGAATTGAATGATAAAACATATGATAAATGAGATATTGTAAAATGCCGTGGTAAAATAATAAATTAGATTTTTGATGTGATAAAATATTCTTTTTTTTGCAACATCTGCTGTGAATGCTCTAAACTAATCTCACATGAGCTCCAGCATTAATGTTATGTTACTGTGTTCTTCCCCGACAGTCCCTTGCCTTGAAAAGCCACGCTAGACCTTCCCAAAAGCAGTAGCAAAGTTATTTAATTATAGACTCAACTTTTCTGTGCTCTGCATTAACTCCTGTCTGTTCATAACACCTCTCTTTAAATCCACTAGCTGGCTACTTCCACCACCCCATGAAGCTTAAGCTCATGAGAAAGAGCAAAGAGAAAAAAAGAGTTTTTACTTCTTAGACAAAGAGAGACAGGCATGGAGGGGATAGATCATAGGATTGTGAGTGTCAATGGCACCAAAATGCACATAGCAGAAAAAGGACAAGGCCCAGTAGTACTATTCCTCCATGGCTTCCCTGAGCTTTGGTACTCCTGGCGCCACCAGATTCATGCTTTGAGCTCACTTGGATACCATGCTGTAGCAGCATATCTCCGGGGCTTCGGTGACACTGAAGCACCAACTTCCATCACCAGCTACACCTGCGATCACATTGTCAATGACCTTATCGCTCTCATGGACTCTCTGGGTGTGGAGCAAGTGTTTCTTGTGGCACATGATTGGGGAACCATCATGGGTTGGTACTTGTGCTTGTTTAAGCCTGAAAGAGTGAAGGCATTTGTGTGCCTTAGTGTTCCATTCGCGCCAAGGAGTCCGCAGATGAAGCCAATGGATAGAATGTGAGGTTTCTTTGGAGATGACTACTATATATGCAGATTTCAGGTTCTTGTTTTGTTAACATAACCAGATGTGGCCTCTTGTATGATTAAATGATCATGTTTTAGTATAAAATCTTATTTGTTCAATCCCATTTACCTCATTGGTGCCTAGTTTCTATGAACAGCTGAAACAGTTAGGTAAGCATGCTTGTTTGATTTGAGCAAAGGCTCTCTAAGTCACATTATTTGCTTTGTTATGATTCTTGCCCAAGATTTTTAGGCTTACACTTATAGTACACGTTACATTCCAAGTTATAAGAGGCTTATCTTGGACTCTGAAAATTTAAAACCAAAACTTTGTAACTAAAATCTTATATTGCCACCCAATTTTACTTTGATATTTCCATATGTGTTGCAGGCACCAGGAGAAATCGAAGCTGAGATTGCTGAAATAGGTACAGCAAATGTACTCAAGACCATTTTCTCAATTCGAAAACCAGGTCCACCCTGCTTCCCTAAAGGAAATGCATTTGGAATCAGTACCAATGCTTCAATTTCCTTGCCCTCTTGGCTTTCAGAAGATGAGCTTACTTATTATGTCACAAAATTTGACCAGAAAGGCTTCACTGGAGGATTGAACTACCACCGAGCAATTGACCAGTATGTTACAAACTTCAATGAAAATATTTCAAAATATAAATGTCAAAACATTTCTTATGCTTAAGACTTGATATGTAACAAATTCTAGTTGCCCATTTCACGTTTAAGGTTTTAATTCTTAAATCTAGCTGTGTATAGAGTCATGTTTTTTAAAATGACTATATCTTAGATTTGTAATATTTAATATGAAACATGAGATTGATTCATTTCAAATGGAGATGATCCTCTTCCAAGACACTCACCCGGCATGTTTTTAATCAACAAAAGAACCAAAATCTTGGGTTCACATAAAATATAAGCATGAAACTTAAATCTTGGTCTTCCTTAACATTAAATGTCCCAGTACTTTGGTATTCATAAAACAAACGTTTGAGAATTAGTTTATGATTATTGCAGAAACTGGGAGGTCACAGAAAAATGGACCGGAGTGCAAGTGAAGGTACCTGTGAAGTTCATAGTGGGGGATTTGGACATGGTGTACACCACCCTGGGGACAAAGGAATACATACACAATGGTGATTTCAAGAAAGATGTGCCATTTTTGGAGGAAGCCGTTGTGATGGAAGGGGTGGGTCACGTCATTAACCAAGAAAGAGCAGAGGAAATCGGTTCTCACATCTATGACTTCATTAAGAAGTTCAAATAAATTCTGTCAGTAATTTGCGCACTGTTTCTATGGGTTCATTAGGATTTCAATCTGTCACCTCTTGTGGCACTAATTAAGCTTGGTGGTTGAATAGAACTTGTCATATTATCTACAAGGCTGCTTTATTAAGTATGAATTTCAACTTGAATATCTATTTCTTTACAGTTATTTCATTATTATTGAGAAGCACATATTGGTACATGGATTCCCCAAATCCCAGTTATTCATGGATGGTTAAAATTTGAATTTAAATTGTTGTTTTAAGACTCACTGAGTGTGGATGTGTGTAAATTACTAGTACAAAGAATTATATAGTTATTTTTGTAGAAGTGGAAGTTGAATAGAAGTAGATAGGAGCTTTTGAAAGAAGCCAAAAGGCTTTCATAAATTAAAAAAAAAAAAAAAAAAAAAAAAAAAAAAAAAAAAAAAAAAAACATAACCAAAAGGCTACGCAAGAATCAAAGAATGGCAAAATAAGGATTTCCTGCTTGTCATGTCTCTATTATTGTTGGATTTAAGTGCAAAAGCCTAGGTAAATATGATGGGGTCTAAATGCATTGAACACCAATTAAGCTGTATTATTATTTTAGACTCCATAGAATGAGTTTAACTTATTTTCAGTACTTTTTTTTTTAAATCTTATTTTATTTTAATGAAAAACTGTCACATTATTTATTAACTAAATAAAATGTAGAAATTAAAACCCACTATCATTTGTTATTGTATATTTAAAATAAAAAAATATGTCCAATTAAAAAAATACTGGAGGTAAGCGAAACCTCCCATGGAATCAGAAATTTGTGAAAATTTTGTGCTCACAATTGCATTGCACTCATTTTGTATGTGACACTTATATATTTGGGACAAGATTATATAACCTATATGAATTAGAATGCCATCAACCTCATTAATCTTCTAAAATACTTCAAATTCTTCATCTTATATCACTCTACATCGTCCTCACATTGCAATATTTTTCAGAACGAATTTTAAGAAGAGGCAAAAATGGAGATAAAGATCAATAGCTTGGGAAGGAGTTGTGTTTCAAGGATTTGGAACCATATTGCACCGGCTGTAATATTACTAATTCTTCTTCCATTAATTTTTACCATCTTATTTTTTAACTTTAACTTTTTAATTCTTTAACACTTTTTTTTAATTCATTCAATCTCAATTTGTGTTTCAACGCTATGCACATCCACGCGCACAAAAAAAGAAAAAGTCAAATCAAATCAAATGTCACTCTCAAAAATGAAAGGAATCATTTCTACCGGGTGTTTGTGGTAAAAAAAGGAAAGATTCTTGAAATAAGATAGTAATAAGATATATTGAATTATATCAAGGTTATACCTGAATGACCTTTAGAACACTTATTAATAATATATTTTAAAAAATTTTAATAAGATTTTTATGAAAAATAAAAAAAGTTATCAAAATATTAATTATTTTTTTTTATTTTTCATAAAAGTTTTCTTTAAATGAATTATTAAGGGCACTCGTTAGCATTTCTCTTGTACCAACTATTAGCTAGTACAAACTATTCAACCCAAAATAAAAAAAAAAAAAAAAAAAGAAGGCTGGTACAAACTAGGAGATTTTATTGATACTTTATAGAATATGGGACTTTTATTTAAATTCTTTGGTAACTAAAAACTTGGGCAACACGGAGATAGATGAGCACCAACTTGATTGTTGGAAATTTAATTCATGTCAACGTGGAATCAAGGCTAGAGCTTACTGAGAAGGGCTACCGAATTGCTTTCCATCCGGCCAAGTTTCGTAGTCGCGTCAGATATTGGAGACTTGAAGGGTTTACCCGTGAAAACTTGGTCACACCTTTGTATATTGACCAAGGCCTCTGCCAACCAGGCTTTAGCTTGGTGATAATTGGAGACAGATGAGAAGGAATATTGCGCGGCCTGAATTTTCTCAACTACAGTTAAAAAGTAATCAGAGCAACTGCTTAGGGCTTTCTTCACGTCCGCGTTCGGTTCTGACTGCATCAGCTTGATGATTTGGTTATCTAAATCTTCAGCATTAGACTCTGTATATTTTAATGCAACTTTGGCTAAAGTTTTGAGGTCTTTAGCTTCACGGGCCTCAGTGTCCGGGGTAAGAGTCTGATGGCACAGAATCGGGAAAGAGGTGTAACCACAAGCTTGATCAATCAAGTCGCAAAATATTTGGGTTGGAAAGACAGTCAAAAGAAGCACAAAGACGAGGCTTGAAATGGGATTCATGTTTTCACTATAATGTTTTCTTTTCAGATAAATTTTATGTTTTTGAATAGGTAGCTATTGGGCTTCTTCTTTTTTGTGTTTTTGAGAAACTTGTAGCTATTGGACTATGGTTATATAGAGAAGAGTTGGGATGTGATCGGTTCTAAGTTCAACTACCTATTTTGAAAGTTGACCTATAAAAAGTAAATGAAATATTTTAGTGCGGGATTGAATTACATATGACCACACAACCACGCTGTTCAACCGGTCCTTTTGACCTTCAGTGGTTATTATAAGGAGTTTGTACTTAGAACCATCCACTCCCAAGTTTCTAGCAAAACTTTTCCATCTTCCCTTTATTTTTAGTTGACATAAGTAATTATTATTTGATCGGGATTAAGTCTTGTTGTATAAGAATGTTCTTCTCTATTTCATTTAATTATCTAATAGAAGATTCGGTACTTGTTTGGATCCAATATTAATCTATAAATTATTGATTCCATAGTCATGACCATTATTAAGAATGAAGGGGCTTGATTTTACTTTCCTTCCTAAATAGAAATATAGGTGGGGGGAAAATTGATGGGTTCTACCCCTTAGAAATAGGAATAAGATAACCAGAATTGCACATATAAATTAAGAATAGGTTTAATAACAACTTTTTTTTCCATAATTTTCTAAAGTGATAAATTGTGAATGGTGGTAAATATTTAGGAGACTGTAATAAACATTGTAATGTAATAACTATTCATATGGTTTAGCTATTCTTTAATTAGTTATTTTTATACTACATAAAATAGTCATTCCTTATAAATAGTTATTTTTCAAAATAAGGAATAACTATTGTTCTTTAACTAATTTGTAGTAGATATTCTTTAGCAAATGCAATAGTTTCTAAAATTAATAAATATTCAAATAAATAAACTTGTCATATACAAGTAACAATTATAAAAATAAAAAATCATAAAAAAAAAATAAGTCATTTCTCTCTCAATTTAAAATATATATGTAGGGGCTCCTTTTTCGGAGGTGGGCCCCCGACAATGAATTTGTAGAGAGTGAGGCAAAGGGTTTGGCTCCGGCCGGCCCTTCGCCGGTCTTCTTCGCACTTCTCGCTATTTGCTCTACGCCTAGGGTTGCTCCTCGGCTGGGGTCCGAGGAGGCCCCCCTCTCACCAGGGGGGTTCTTTACCTTATATACCCTCTTTAGCTTGATCCTGGCCTTACAGCTGTTGGCCATCCGGGCTAATGGTTCAGGACTTGTCCCATCAGACAGGTTCTTTCCCATCTTGGGGGTTGCTGCCTCCAAGGCTTTTCAGTGAAGGGTCTTGTCAGCATTAATGGAACCTAGAGGGCCAGGCAGAATCGTTAAGTGTGGATGTGACCACCTGCACTGGGTCTGCCCCCTACCTAGATTAGATTAGGTGTGCCGAGGATGAGTGTGTCCTCGGCTCGGGCCTTGGGAGTGCTAGGGCCTTTAGGCCGACCATCTGGGGAGGTCGCCTTCCTCGGCTTGGGCCCTGGGCCTGCCTAAAGGTGGGCCGGGGGTTCTGGGCCCTCGGGCCCCACAATAGCCCCTCAAAACCCTGCTGCACGTATCCTCAGATGGGGAGGAGGGTTTTGCAAACCTCGGCCCCGATGGTCCGGAAGGCCGTCGGTTTGGCTGGTCCTTTCCTGAGTGGTCGGATCGACCCTTAGGCTCTTCATTAGGTAGTTAGTTTCTTCACGGGAATAGATCTTCGGACCGAGCAGTACCTTGACTCTGTCGTAAATAGATAGCTCCCCGTATACAGTTGCTGCCTTAAGTACGAGTGGCCAGCTCCCCGTAGACTTGAGTCCGAGGACCATGCAAGACCTAGGTACAGTTGCTGCTATCGTTTCCATGTGGCTAGCTCCCCATAGGCTTGAGTCCGTAGACCATGCAAGACCTAGGTACAGTTGCTGCCTTAAGTACGAGTGGCCAGCTCCCCGTAGGCTTGAGTCTGAGGACCATGCAAGACCTAGGTACAATTGCTGCCATCGTTTCCATGTGGCTAGCTCCCCATAGGCTTGAGTCCGTAGACCATGCAAGACCTAGGTACAGTTGCTGCCTTAAGTACGAGTGGCCAGCTCCCCGTAAGCTTGAGTCCGAGGACCATGCAAGACCTAGGTACAGTTGCTGCCATCGTTTCCATGTGGCTAGCTCCCCATAGGCTTGAGTCCGTAGACCATGCAAGACCTAGGTACAGTTGCTGCCTTAAGTACGAGTGGCCAGCTCCCCGTAGGCTTGAGTCCGAGGACCATGCAAGACCTAGGTACAGTTGCTGCCATCGTTTCCATGTGGCTAGCTCCCCATAGGCTTGAGTCCGTAGACCATGCAAGACCTAGGTACAGTTGCTGCCTTAAGTACGAGTGGCCAGCTCCCCGTAGGCTTGAGTCCGAGGACCATGCAAGACCTAGGTACAGTTGCTGCCATCGTTTCCATGTGGCTAGCTCCCCATAGGCTTGAGTCCGTAGACCATGCAAGACCTAGGTACAGTTGCTGCCTTAAGTACGAGTGGCCAGCTCCCCGTAGGCTTGAGTCCGAGGACCATGCAAGACCTAGGTACAGTTGCTGCCATCGTTTCCATGTGGCTAGCTCCCCATAGGCTTGAGTCCGTAGACCATGCAAGACCTAGGTACAGTTGCTGCCTTAAGTACGAGTGGCCAGCTCCCCGTAGGCTTGAGTCCGAGGACCATGCAAGACCTAGGTACAGTTGCTGCCATCGTTTCCATGTGGCTAGCTCCCCATAGGCTTGAGTCCGTAGACCATGCAAGACCTAGGTATAGTTGCTGCCTTAAGTACGAGTGGCCAGCTCCCCGTAGGCTTGAGTCCGAGGACCATGCAAGACCTAGGTACAGTTGCTGCCATCGTTTCCATGTGGGCCCCGAGCGTGAGGACACAGTGTTCACCTCTTTGGGCAACTCAGTCTCACGTCGGGTAGGGGTCCATCCCCCTAGCCCCTTGCAGGATGCTGGAGCAAGAGTCATTGTACCATTACTGCACAGTTGCCTCTAATAGGATTTTGTCCTCGGATCCGAGGACTTCGTTTTTGGTGTGGGGACGTCCACGGGTCTTTTTCGTGAGCTGTTTTTCCTCAGGTCGGCTTGTGACTTCGCACGTGGGGCTGACCCTGCCTCTGGTTCGTGTTCCTCATCTTTCTGGTTTACGAGGCGTCGCTTGGCCTTCCGCGCTTCCTGTTTGACGCTTCGGTGTCCGTAACGCGCCTCCATTAATGCCCTCGTGAATTAACACGCAGCAGGCAGCTGGCAATCCCCTTGGGACTGGGTGGGAATTAATTTCCTTTGATAATTTCCCCTTCGAATTCCGCGCGGTTCAACTCCCACTGGTTTTCGCCCTCCATAAAAGGCGTTCTGGGGGGAGCGTTTCTCCTCATTCAATGAATTCTCCCCCACAAACAGACGTATACACCTTCGCCCTTTTAAGTCCCTTTGATACCGCCACCAGGGTTGTGACCGCAGTTAGGAGACCTGGAGCCAAGTGCCGCCGTGGCCGCAGTCCCCACTGGGCTGCCGGCGCGGCAGAGTTTAGGCGTAACACTGGCCGAGTCTCTCATGGTGGCCAAGGGGGACGTCGTTGAAATACCTAACGTCTTCCCCCAGAGCGCACCTCCGACGAAAGGGACACGCGAACTCTCGTCACGGTTGGTGCCCGAGTATTGCCGTCTCCGACAGTCAATGCTCGTGTAGTTCGGAGGGGGTCGAGGAAGCATCATGAGGGAGGGTGTTCCGGGGTCTAGGGGCTCCTCACTTTGTTCAAGCTTTGGTTTGAAGGTGAGCCAGCCCCTAGCCCCCCTCCCCGTGCTTTTACTGTCCAGTTCTCCCATTCTCTGGACGCTGGTAAAAGCACGGCTTGACACTTCCCTCATTCCTGATATTAATTCTTTGCGAGCCTCTTGCCCGGCCAGTTCCAACACCGGTCCGCCTGAGCCTCCGATTGTAGGATTAGTCGGTAGGAATTTTTGTAAAACACGTCTGTCTGAGCCTCTGATTGTATTTGTAGCTTTTTCTTTTATGAAATAATGAGAATTGTAGTACTTGTCATCTCTTGTAATCTCTTCCGAATCAATAAAGGATTTTCTTTTATTTGTTGTTGAGTTCGCACTGCTATTCTTCTCTTCCTCTTTCTTTTTCTTTCTCTTCCTTTTTCTTTTTCTTTTCTTTGCACCGCCAACTTCTGAGTAGCAACTGCTTTAGAATGATCGCCGGTTGCGCCGGTCGGCGCGCTAACCCTTCCCACAGACGGCGCCAATTATAGGGGCTCCTTTTTCGGAGGTGGGCCCCCGACAATGAATTTGTAGAGAGTGGGGCAAAGGGTTTGGCTCCGGCCGGCCCTTCGCCGGTCTTCTTCGCACTTCTCGCTATTTGCTCTACGCCTGGGGTTGCTCCTCGGCTGGGGTCCGAGGAGGCCCCCCTCTCACCAGGGGGGTTCTTTACCTTATATACCCTCTTTAGCTTGATCCTGGCCTTACAGCTGTTGGCCATCCGGACTAATGGTTCAGGACTTGTCCCATCAGACAGGTTCTTTCCTATCTTGGGGGTTGCTGCCTCCAAGGCTTTTCAGTGAAGGGTCTTGTCAGCATTAATGGAACCTGGAGGGCCAGGCAGAATCGTTAAGTGTGGATGTGACCACCTGCACTGGGTCTGCCCCCTACCTAGATTAGACTAGGTGTGCCGAGGATGGGTGTGTCCTCGGCTCGGGCCTTGGGAGTGCTAGGGCCTTTAGGCCGACCATCTGGGGAGGTCGCCTTCCTCGGCTTGGGCCCTGGGCCTGCCTAAAGGTGGGCCGGGGGTTCTGGGCCCTCGGGCCCCACAATATATATATATATATTATTTTTAAAGAAATATAATTGTATGAGTAAGATATTTCATAAAATAAATCATAAGTTATATTCTAATGTTACAACTCATAACCAAACTTATGAACAGATTAGTTATTCTATTACAACACATTTTATTCTTAATAATAAATATTACAATTCTTGTCATAATCTTCATTCAGTATACCAAACATGCCTTTAATGGTAGGCTTATGTAAAAATAATTGTCAACCAATTACAACTTGCCAACAATAAATTGCAAAAATAAAAATTAAAGAGAGTGAAATTTTGTGACAATAGCAGAGTTGATAAGAGGAACAACAAATTGCAAAAATAAAAATTAAAGAGTGTGAAATTTGTGTCAATAGCAGAATTATTAAGAGGAACAAATCCCATAGTTGAAATTTCTAATTTTATGAATATCACCATATTTTAAAACTGAAATGGGAAAAGACACACATTGAGTCATAATTGTATTCTGGCCCATCCCATTAGCTATAAGCTATAGAAGGTTTTAATAATGTCTTCACAAAATTGGCATAGACTTACGCTTTCAAAGTTTTTTTGGGTGAATGAATGTACGCGAGTTTAAAGTTTAAAAAATACTATCATGTATGTTTACATGTAATCCTGATATGGACATACTTTCTCGGAGAAGTTCCTTGTTAAACCAATCTCACATGTGCTCCAGCATTTATGTTATGTTACTGTGTTCTTCCCCGACAGTCCTTTGCCTTGAAAAGCCAAGCTAGCCCTTCCCAAAAGCAGTAGCAAAGTTATTTAATTAGGGACTCAACTTTTCTGTGCTCTGCATTAACTCCTGTACTGGTCATAAAACCTCTCTTTAAATCCACTAGCTAGCTACTTCCACCACCCCAAGAAGCTTAAGCAGTTAAGCTCATGAGAAAGAGCAAAGAGTAAAAAAGAGTTTTTACACACAGAGACAGGCATGGAGGAGGGGATAGATCATAGGATTGTGAGTGTCAATGGCATCAAAATGCACATAGCAGAAAAAGGACAAGGCCCGGTAGTACTATTCCTCCATGGCTTCCCTGAGCTTTGGTACTCCTGGCGCCACCAGATTCATGCTTTGAGCTCACTTGGATACCATGCTGTAGCACCAGATCTCCGGGGCTTCGGTGACACTGAAGCACCAACTTCCATCACCAGCTACACCTGCGATCACATTGTCAATGACCTTGTTGCTCTCATAGACTCTCTGGGTGTGGAGCAAGTGTTTCTTGTGGCACATGATTGGGGAGCCATCATGGGTTGGTACCTGTGCTTGTTTAAGCCTGAAAGAGTGAAGGCATTTGTGTGCCTTAGTGTTCCATTCACGCCAAGGAGTCCACAGATGAAGCCAATGGATGGAATGCGAGGTTTCTTTGGAGATGACTACTATATATGCAGATTTCAGGTTCTTGTTTTGTTAACATAACAAGATGTGGCTTCTTGTATGCTTAAATGATCATGTTTTAGTATAAAATCTTATTTGTTTAATCCCATTTACCTCATTGGTGCCTAGTTTCTATGAAACGGCTGAAACAGTTAGGTAAGCATGCTTGTTTGATTTGAGCAAAGGCTCTCTAAGTCACATTATTTGCTTTGTTATGATTCTTGCCCAAGATTTTTAGGCTTAGACTTTAGTACACGTTACATTCCAAGTTATAAGAGGCTTATCTTGGACTCTGAAAATTGAAAACCAAAACTTTGTAACTAACATCTTATATTGACATCCAATTTTACTTTGATATTTCCATATGTGTTGCAGGCACCAGGAGAAATTGAAGCTGAGATTGCTGAATTTGGTACAACAAATGTACTCAAGACCATTTTCTCAATTCGAAAACCAGGTCCACCCTGCTTCCCTAAAGGAAATGCATTTGGAATCCGTACCAATGCTTCAATTTCCTTGCCCTCTTGGCTTTCAGAAGATGAGCTTACTTATTATGTCACAAAATTTGACCAGAAAGGCTTCACTGGAGGATTGAACTACTACCGAGCAATTGACCAGTATGTTACAAACTTTAATGAAAATGTTTCAAATCTAAATATCAAAACATTTCATATGCTTAAGACTTGATATTTAACAAATTCTAGGTGCCCAGTTCGCGTTTAAGGTCTTAATTCTTGAATCCAACTATGTATAGAGTCATGTTTTTTAAAATAACTATATCTGAGATTTGTAATATTTAATATGAAACATGAGATTGATTCATTTCAAATGGAGTTGATCCTCTTCCAAGACGCTCACCCAGCTCGTTTTTAATCAACAAAAGAACCAAAATCTTGGGTTCACATCAAATATAAGCATGAAAACTTAAATCTTGGCCTTCCTTAACATTAAATGTCCCAGTAATTTGATATTCATAAAACAAACGTTTGATAATTGTTTCTGATTATTGCAGAAACTGGGAGGTCACAGAAAAATGGACCGGAGTGCAAGTGAAGGTGCCTGTGAAGTTCATAGTGGGGGATTTGGACATGGTGTACACCACCCTAGGGACAAAGGAATACATACACAATGGTGGTTTCAAGAAAGATGTGCCGTTTTTGGAGGAAGCTGTTGTGATGGAAGGGGTGGGTCACTTCATCAACCAAGAAAAAGCTGAGGAAATCGGCTCTCACATCTATGACTTCATTAAGAAGTTCAAATAAATTCTATTAGTAATTTGTGCACTGTTTCTATGGGTTCATTAGGATTTCAATCTGTCACCTCTTGTGGCACTAAGCTTAGTAGTTGAATAGACCTGGTCATATGATCTACAAGGCTGCTTTATTAAGTATGAATTTCTGCTTGAATATCTATTTCTTTACAGTTATTTCATTATGATTGAGAAGCACATATTGGTACATGGATTCCCCAAATCCCAGTTATTCATGGATGGTTAATATTTAAATTTAAATTGTTGTTTTAAGACTCACTGAGTGTGTGTGTGTAAACTACTAGTAAAAAGAATTATATAGTTATTTTTTATTTTTGTAGAAGTGGAAGTTGAATGGAAGTAGATAGGAGCTTTTGAAAGAAGCCAAAACACTTTCATAAATTAAAAAATAAAGGCGAGAACCACATTTTCGTTCTTATATTTTCACGCGATTTTACTTTGGTCCCTAACTTATCCTAGAAAACGCATGTTGTTTTTGCCCTTACTGTTACATCAGAGACGGAAAATACACACGTGACAAACGGTATAAGTTAAAAATATTAAAATAATATCCACAAGTCTTCACGTCAACATCTAAATTTAAAAAAATTAATTTATTAATTTTAACTAAATAAAAAAATTAAAAACAAAAATAAAAATAAAAAATCACATGAATTATGATCTAAATATGTCTTGAATAAGAACAACAAGAACACAAACCTAGATCAAGGACACATATTAAATCAAAATTTTCATTTTCTTTTTTTTCTTTTTTTCTTTTTTTGTGTGTGCGCAATATCACACTACAACAACACAATCCTATAAATTCAATTTAAGATAGCAAAATCAATAGGAAAATAAAATATCAGAGAAATTAAAAACACAACCAAACAGATAATCAAGCAAAATCCCAACCAGACTTTTAAGTCGAATAATAGTACAATAATCATCCAGAAAATTCAGAAAATTCAGAAAAAAAAAAAAAAAAAAAAAAAAAAAAAAAAAAAAAAACAACAACAACAACAACAACAACAACAACAACAACAATACAACCTCGTAGTTTAGATCCATATCATCTGCTATTTCAAAATTAAAACATATTATAAATAAATAAAAAAAGCAAAACATAAATCCTAATCACCACCAGCCTTCTAGTACACATAGGCCAAACCATACTTGCCACAGTAGTGACAGTCAAAGTGGTTCGCCATGAAAATTCCAGCGCCGCACTCAAAGTTAGGGCACTCCTTATGAAGCCACTGGACCTTTCCAAAACCGTCCACCTTGTAAAACTAAAGGATCGCGAGCTTCACCTTCTTGTGCTTGTGCTTGATCTTCTTGGGCTTGGTGTGGGTCTTCTTCTTGCGCTTCTTGGCACCACCGCGGAGGCGAAGCATGAGGTGGACGGTGGACTCCTTCTGGATGTTGTAGTCGGCTAGGGTTCGGCCGTCTTCTTCGTCTCCGACGCTTTCTTCCGTGCTTTCCTCTCCTTCTTCTCGTTTGAGAGAAGGGCTTGTGTTTGTGTACGACGCGCCACTTGGATCTGAGGTTTGTGTTTGGTTTCTCAAAAAAGATAAGAAAATTTGGGTTTTGAGATTTGAGTTTGGAGGCTGAAAATCTGGGTTTGAATTTAGTGTTTGGGAGCCGAAAATCTGGATTTGATTTTTGTGTTTGATGTTTTGGTGGTGTGGGGGTTTGAAATATGGGTTTGAATTTAATTTTTTGGGTTTTAAATTTGCTGGGTTTGTGTTCTTGTTCAAATATTTAATGTGTTCATGTTTAATTTATCAATTTTATCTGGGTTTGTCAAGAATGTTGGCATGAATTCTAATTCTGGGTTTTAGCTCTGACGTTCGAATTTTCTGGGTTTTAAATTTTGTTTTCATGTTTAATTTGACGTGGATCTATAGTTTAATTTTTTGTTCATATTTTTTGGGTTTGTCATTTTTGGATTTTAATTTTGCGTACTTATATCTGGGATTTTGTTTTTATTGTTTTTGTTCAAGACATGCTTACATCTCAATTCATGTAATTTTTTATTTTTATTTCTGTTTTTAATTTTTTTATTTAGTTAAAATTAATAAATTAATTTTTTTTAGTGACATAGTATTTTTAAATGCCAAATAATATTTTTTTATTATTATTTTAGTAGTCACATAAGCTTTTAGTGTGCTAACAATGTACTCCGTTTGTCATGTGTGCATTTTTCATCTCTAATATAACGGTAGGGACAAAAACAAGACGTGTTTTTCAAGATAGGGACTAAAAGTGGTGGAAAAAAAATTAAGGACCAAAGTGGAATCGAGTAAAAATATAAGGACGAAAATGTTGTTTTTGCCAAAAATAAAATAACATAACCAAAAAGGCTATGCAAGAATCAAAGAATGGCAAAATAGAGATTTCCTGCTTGTCATGTCCCACTTATTGTTGGATTTAACTAGTCGCAAACACCACGCGTTGCGCGTGATAATATTTTTAGAGTAGTCTCATAAATATATATATATATATATATATATATATATTTCAATTTGAACTAATTTAATAAATAGTAATGTAATTCATAATCATAATTTCATTTATTATAGTGACAATCACAAATATAATATATATAATTTTTGTCGTACCAAAATTAAAACAATTCAATTTTTCTCAAGAATTCAAAAAGTAAGTTAGTGAAAATATTAATTTTTTAATAAAATTTCTTTATATAATTTGTGTATCATCAAAAAGTATATAAAATTTGGAAAATATTATTTTAGTTTTAAAAAACTTTCTCAAACCCAATTTTTATACCATACAATCAAAAACGCCAAGAAATGTAACTAAAAAAAAATTAATAAAACTCATTAAAACTACAATTTAAAATAAAAAAATAAAGGGAAAAATAAAATATTGTAACCATTTTTCCTTTAAATAAAAAAAAAAGAATACAATTCCAAAGGGGAAAAAAGTAGAGAAATTTTTTTGAAAAAAGAAGTATTGTATTTGTAGGGGTGAAAGGCCCAGGAGTATGTATGTACATATGCATTGGGTCAAGGGCCCAATTTGAGGACATTAATTAGTCTGAGGACAAACAAGCACTATCATAAGGATCCGTGTTACTAGGTAAAAAGGTAAGGTCTGGTCATGATCACCCAGGAAGGGGTCCAAGGAGGAATGTCGCCTCAGTTGAGCAAAGCCGAGGTTGAAAGATGTGGTCTGTCATCAAGAGCAACATTCCAGACCATTTCATGGATAATGATAAGTCAGGAAGGAACATGATAGAAGAAAGTTATGAAATATCTAAGAAAAAGTTGCTACCACCGCATTGAATGTTTTGCAGCTAACTCTCTAACCGCATTAATAAAGAAGTGATATCTAAATAATAGTTTTCAGTCTTCCAACTACTACCCAAAGACTTTAGGAATGTGCTGATGGGACAAAAACCAACACCAGTAATTTGATCTGCACGTGGAGGGTAGAGATGGAAGGGGGAAATAGTATAAAATAGGAGAGATACCCTAAGAGAAAGGGATCGGAGAATGGAGAGAGAAATATTGTAGCAATCAAAATTGTATCTGTAACTAATTTCAAGTAATATATACAAGAACTGATCTTCTCGGATTGTGCCGAGAACGAATTTCTTTAGATAAATTCAATATACTTTTACTTTGTTATCTTCTAGATCCATTCTAACTATCATACAACTCATTAGAACCTAGTTTTCCAACTCATTCTCTACAAATTCATTGTATTAGACTTTTTGGGCCTAACTCCTTTTATCATTTGGACTTGGGATCCAAAAAGCGTCCTTATAGTATTAATGTTGTCATAATCTAATCTAACTTCTAATCCAATATGTGAAAAATAAATAGATAAATAAAAAATTTTAAACATAAAATTGAATTTGTTTTCTTAAAAATCTCAAAAAATACACTAATAAGATAGGGAAGATGAAGAATAACATGAAATATTTGTAAACACTTAAAACAATTACCCAAGCATCTAAGAACATCATATAAAAATACATAACAATTTACTACTAATTTGTTAAACAAAATATTTTTAAATAGTGAAAGGAAATTGCACAAAGACCATTGTCTTCAACTGAACTAACTATTCTTCACCAGCTTGTTCAAACTATCTTGTAGTTTTCCAAATAAGCTAAAACCTGACAACAACACAAAATATAACATATTGTAATATGAATTTTTTTTCCAAATTAGATCAACAACAAACACCATTCATTAAAAGTATTTATTGTTGTAAATAAAATGATAAAAAAAAAATATTGCATTAAGAAACACATATGAATTAGTCAAAACAAGACAATGAGGGTACAAACCTCTAGTTGGAGATCCTTCTATGGGCAACTATCAAGTTGTATCTTTTCTACCATCAATGATTAAGCAAGACCTGTGAATACATTTTTTATAGACAATTTTTAAAAAATATTTTTTATTCTTCATTGATTTTATTTTTCAGTTATAAGCAATCAAAAGTAGAATTCTAAAAAAAAAAAAAAAAGCATTCATCAATCTAAGGTAGAAATGCAAGAAAAATAATAATAAAAATCGAACAAAAAATGAAAAAAAAAAAAATTGAGAGAGAGAGAGCCTTTTTTGTATAGGAAAAATATGAATAGAATGGAAGAGATCGAGTGGCAAATTTATAATAAGATAATGAGAATAAGAAGAGTCAAAATAAGGAAGATAAAAGGGTAAAATAATATTTAAATTTAAAACTGCCTAAAGAGGAATATATGTAGACAACACTTTTGTTTTGATTTTTCATTAATTTATTATTTAGTTATAACATCAAAATTAAAGTAAATGAATATCTAAAGTTAAAACCGTTTAAAATGAATTTGTAAAGTCAATATATTTATATAGTTAATATTGTAAAAAAAAAATTAAATTTAAAAAATAAATATAAAAAATACTAATGATTTAGCGGATAAGGTGGCTCAACATGAGCGTAGTAACAATAATTGTTACGCTTCAACTTTTAGATATATATAAATATAGATGAGAAATTGTCACATCATCCACTAATTAAATAAAAAATAGGGGTTAAAACACACTATTACTTGTTATTATATATTTAAAATAAAAGGACATATCCAATTAAAATAATATTAGAAGCCAAACTCCCTATAGAATCAAAAATTTGTGGGTTCTAGTTAGCTCAATTGGTAAAATTTTTGATGATTGTATAAGAGATCTAGGGTTTAATCTCCATTTACACAAAAAATTGATTGGTGTTTTAATCTGATGATAAAGAGCTATCATCAGGAGCAGACGCCATAGGTTAAAACTCTAAAAAAAAAATTATGAAAATTCTGCACTCACAAGGTACATTGCACTCATTTTGTATGTGACACTTATTTAGGACAAGATTATATAACATAAATGAATTAGAATGCCATTAGCCTTATTAATCTTCTAAAATACTTCAAGTTCTTCATCTTATGCCACACTGCACCATTCTCACATTGCAATATTTCTTGGAACGAATTTAAGAAGAGGCAAAAATGGAGAGAAAGATCAATAGCTTAGGAAGGAGTTGTGTTCAAGGTAGTCAATACCGTACCGGTACCGGCTATACCGGCTAGTATGTACCATACCGGTATATATACCAGTATCAAAATATCAATGTTTCATACCAGTTTAAATATCTGTCGTACTGGCCAATTTCGAGCAATACTGGCCAGTACCGGCTAGCACAGAAAAAGTTTTTTTTTTTTTTTTTAATTTATTTTAAGTTTTGTAATTTTTGAATTTTTGTTAGGGCAGAATGGTAACTTATTTGCATTAACTTTTTTTTTTTTTTTTGAGAAACACACACACACACATATAGGGGAAAGGGGATGAGATAAGGAATACACTCACATGCCAACACCAAAACTGCATGTGACAGTTAGTGCTGCGGAGCAGGTGATAAACCCCTTCTCAATATCACACCTTACCGATGTGGGATAACTCAACAAAACTAAGTGTTTTTTTTTTTTTTTTTTTTTGAGAAACACACATACACACAAATATAGGGGAAAAGGGATGAGATAAGGAATACACTCACACGCCAACACCAAAACTGCATTAACTTATTAGTATTATTTGTTTTCTTAATATGCAATGGTAACTTTTAAGCTTTCTATTTTTTATATTGTGTTTTTTTTTTTTTTTTTTTTTTTTTATTAATACTAAAGTCTAAAATCATGAATAATTAGTTCTGAATTGAGGAAATGTTTTATGGTAAATTTTTATATTTATTATAACATACAGACATACATATATATTTATTTATAAATATAAAAAATAGCGATAAACTCGAAACAATACATCGATATTAATCGATATCCGAAATATATCATACTTCTGGCCAAATCGATACCGCTTCCAGTACGTTAATGACTCCTTGTTTGTGTTTCAAGCATTTGAATACGGTGCAAAGGTATTCCCCCAGGTGCAATACCACTAATTCCACTTGGATTCACATCTGGTGCAATACCTAAGGTACTGCACCTGGTGCAATAGCTTATCAAAGGCTGAGATTGAAAGTTACTTTTTCAACTTTCAAATGTCACTCCCAGGTGCAATACCCTAGGTATTGAACCTGATGCTGATCCATTCCACTTAATCAAATGTCACTCCCAACACTGAAGTTGTCGACGCTGCAATGCCCAATAAAGATGATGTTATGGATGTGAAAGGAGTCATTTCAACTGGGAGTGTGTGGTAAAGTCTGACTTGTTGATGTCAATGTTGGATGTGATTCATTCAAATATCATGGTATTTTAAGGTTGTACTTGGGGAAAAAAGTCCACCATGTTTCCAAAACATGATAGCCTCTCTCATACTTGGTGTGCTTCAGTGTTTTTTTACATTAACATCTATTATTATTTTAACATTTATTATTGTTATATTTCTATTAAGGCATATCAACATCAGTTTACTTTAATCTATTTTGAATCACTTTGGTCTATTTGTCCTAATTTGGTCTATTTGATCCATTTTGACTACAGTTTTAATACCACTTTCATGTAAAGTATAAAAAGTTATCAAAAATTTTAGTTACCTTTCTCTTTTTTATATAAAAAAATAAATAAAAAAAATTTCTAAAAATTTTAGAGCCTGTTTGATAAAGAAGTTTGAGTGTTGTTTGTATTTTTTTTTTTTAATACATATAAATAAAAAAGTGTGTAGAAATACCTGTAATGTTTAAAAACTAAAAACATGTGTTTAAAATGCTTCACCAAACGGGCCCTTAGTTATCCACTTGTTAGCTTTCCTCATAATTTATTACCCACCATTGTTTTTCTTTTTTCTTTTTTTTTCTTTTTTTTTGACATAATATTACCCACCATTATTGAGTGTTAGTATGTGAGCATAATATTTAGCTAAGATGGAATACGAACTCACAATTATGTTATTTTTACCTTTAGCTACTTTCAACTATCTACCAACATAAGAGCATCCACATTAATTTGTTTAAAATTTTATGTCTATTTTAGTATAAGAACTTAATCTTTTTTTCTTTTCTTTTTTTCTATTTTACACAACTACTTTACAAAAATACTCACATCCGATTATCTATTATACATTCTATTTTCGTAAAACATTTTTTTTTAATTATATCTCCTAAGTCCTACCCTAATCAAAATACTCTCTCTCTCTCTCTCTCTCTCTCAAAAAGTGCACCTCTCTTCGCTGCATCTTCTTCTCCTACCCTCATCAAAACTCTCTCTCCCTCTCTCTCTCTCTCTCTCTCCACTTGTAGTGCTGGGATTATGGTGGTGGGTGTTTTTGATTTTGGATCTCCATTGTGTTTGATTTGGGTTCTTTGCTGCCGCCACTGCTGCTTCTTCATTTGTACTGTAATGGATTTTATTTTGGGTTTGGGTTGATGGGTTTAAGCCATTGGATTTGTTTGGGATTCCAATTGGTGGGTCAATCAGGTATTGATAGAATGATCTAGTTTGTGACTTGTGATGGTGGTGGTGATGGCTGGGTTTATATGAGAGAGATGGTGAAAATATTATAATACAATGCTACAGTAACTTTGTATATGTAGTAGGGTGTTTTTGAAGAAAAATGTGTAAATTTGACAATTTTTTCTAATGTGAATGCTTGATATGAATGCTCTATGGGGGCAACACAGGCAACAGGTCTAGTCGTTTAGCACACTTCACAAACACGAGTTTAGTCGTATAGCACACACTTCACAGACATCAGCTTGACACCTTCACCTAAATTGGCTACGTCCCACCATTTTTAAGATTTATCATTAATCCCTTCCCATAAGAAGAAAAAAATAGTCAAGGTCAAACTCAAGCTACTCCACACTTCAATTAGGGTTCCTCTACCAAAAAATAGTTGATTTGTTTACGCCCCTTAGGGATCAACAAGGAATGCATGCCACGGTTGTGAGAAGTGAGAACTAGAATGTAGGGGCAAGCCATTTCCGGAGGCATTAGATTGTAAAGCTTCCTGATCATTCTATCCTCTGGTAAACCTAGCAAGAAACATTAGCCAACATTTCAAAGCCATTTGATCCAACAAGTTTGTAAACCAAATTTGAGGCCTGCTATTTACACCTATAGACGCAGCGGGCATGATAAGCAGCATCTAGAATATCATCGGTGCAAGAGTCTGAGACTTCTGCTCCTGAGGACTGGAGCTATAAACAATCATCATTCACTAGATCCGTTTAACAAAACTTGAATGTCATAGATGAACCCAGATACACTTTTAAACAAACCGGTTTGTAATAAAAGTAAAAACAGGTCTCTTAAGTAACAAACATTAAATGATCATTGCCAAGAGTGCATATCAAAATAAGAATGACAAATAACCTCCGTAAGTACCTAATAGTCTAGCAAAACTTCGGATTGACAAAGTCAGAAATGACACTTCTTGCTCAACAATTACTAAAATCAACTTAAACTCTAAATCCCCTGCTGTTCCTCTTTCCTCTAGCCCTCTCAAACTTCCTTCCCTTTGCTCGCACATAGGGCTTGGTGTGGCTGTGTGGCACACCAGGAGCGGGACCAAAATGTTTCACTGCTTCACGACCCTTCTTTGGACCTCTAAGAAGAATCTGCATCCAAGATAATGTTTACTAATTTAAATTTTGGACCTCTCAAGTAATTCAATAGTCAGCAATTACGACAATCACCAATATAGAACAATTACTAACGGAGAGAACTATACAAAAACATGAAACATTCATAGTGGCATCAAAGTCAATACCGTGTTCTGTCCCAATGGAGCCCTTAGCGCCAGCTGATCAAACGTCAAGCACTCACCGCCTGCCTTTTCAATCCTGGCCCTTGCAGTCTCAGTAAACCTAAGTGCTGTAACCTTCAAAGCAGGAACTTCATAAACCCGAATATCATCAGTCACAGTCCCCACAACCACAGCAATCTTACCATCCTACAAGGCCAACCACAAATGCAATAAGATTAAAAAGACCAATAAGATTTACAGTTTAGTTTCCAGGAATTAAGTAGACAAAGAAATACAAACCTTTCCTTCCATATATCGGATCAACTTAGACAACGAAAGTGGAGGCTTGTTTACTTTGCTCATGAACAAGCGCTTGAGAATCACTGCATTGAAATTGCTGCCAGTTCTCCGAACAAGGAACCGGTAAAGCTAATCAAGTAGCATCAAGTCAGGTTAGATACAACCAAACTTATAAATAACCATTTTAAGAAGAAAACATAATCACATAACAGAGTGCTTTTACCTCAAATTAGTTGATATGAAAGAAAAAACAAACAGGGATAAGCTTTAGCATGGTACAAACTAAGGGAAAAAAATATATACAGAGCAAGAGCAGAATAGCATTTTTTTTTTTTTGGAAAATGTGATAGGGCTTATAGGGTCAGCAGAGATTTATTATGTAAGTTTATATAATATTTTTAAAATTACATTATGAGTAAAATATGTTAAGCAAAGAACACCCCCACACCAGTGGTGTGTGTCCTGGGCTCAAACTAGGATACACAAATCTTTTTTTTTTTTTTTGGTCTCTAATTTCACTTCTTACCTTTCAAGGACACTAAAAAAACATCAGGTATTAAACTATGGTTGGGTTTTTATAGTAAACACAAAAACAAAAGTGAGTCTCCAAGGTTTTCCTCAGACTGTAAGACACCAAAACCACATCTTGAACATCAGGCATATGTCAGAAACATTAAAAACGCATAAACACTAAATTAACAACGTTTCCTCAATCAATATCTTTCACTCTTTTTATCATTTTCTTTTAGAGTTCACAAACTTATAAAGTGGCTAAGTTTCAAAATTTTCTACGTCTAAATCCAAATCCTGCCCATAAACAAAAGTGGGTCATCTTCAATATTTCCCCAAGACCCCAAAACCAGATCACAAACACATTACACAAGCACTCAAAATACAATATTTCCACCGAATTTTTTACATTTCAACAGCAACAGAGAAAGATTGTCAAGTCCAAATCCTACCCACCGACAAAAGAAGAAGCTAAAAAATGGGTCTTTTCCAATGTTACCCAAATATTAAAAACCAAATCATAAATATAAAATCACACATACATAGATAGATACAAACATGCGTAAATATACAAAAATAGAAAGTGGGGTTTTTTGGGAGAAACCTTGACGAGGAGTTTAAGGTATATATCGTTGGACTTTGGGGCCGTACGCTTGCTCTTCTTGACCTTGCCTCCTGCGACTAAATCAATCCCCTAATGAAACACACAAAACATTAACGCTGATTCAGATTTACAATCACAAACATAATAAACGGACATACAGACAAAGATAGAGAGATACCATTGGAGCTAAAGGGTTTGCTAGAAGAGCTCTCTCTGTGTCGTTGAGGTGGATACGCCGACTGCTGTGAGGAACTAACTAGCTAGGGTTTTGTTTTTATGAGGGTTTCTGCCTTTTTATGTGGCGTGGCATTAGGGTGTACTGGTTTTCATGGGCTTCGTTTCTTGGGCTCTAGGTGTCTATGGGAAAAAAAAAAAAAAAAAAAAAAAAAGGCTGTTCATGTTGGCTTTTGGGCCACTTAGCCCAATATACTACACGGGAATGGGATTGTCTTAGTCACCTCAATAATGTTTTGATAGGACTACTTTGTAATATTAATTAATGGCTTTTTGTTGTTACTCAAAAAAAAAAAATAAAAAATTATATAATGCAAGAGAGAGATTGTATAAAAACCAGTGTTATAAATTCATTATATATGACTAAAATAATAAATATCGAATAATAAAATTGTTTTTAAGTTTCTTAAAATTTTAGGTAGTTGAATTTTAATCTGATAGTGTTTCAGATATTTGTTGTTTTGTTAATATCTTTGATTTGCTAATCAAATTCAAGAAACTCCTCTCTGGAAAGTTTCTTTCTCCGCATTCTAAAACAACTATAATTAAAATAGTACACTTGCTTATTTTCTTTATTTTTATTTCTTTTTGAGAAGGAACCCATTTGATGTTGTTGAAGAAGAATATTGAGTGCTGATTTTCTGCCCAATTTTTAAAATTTTTATGGGTGTAAAACATTGGGTTGGATTTTCAGACTTTTTTTTTTTTTTTTTTTAATATTATTCTTTATACTTCCAAGATAATAGTTTTTTTTTTTTTTTTTTCAAAAAGAACTTGGACTACAAATCTTTGACAGACCAAAAAAACTGAAGACGTATGGTTTCAATTATCAACTAGATGAAATGGATATATGATTTAAATGTGGCTACACAGAGAGAGAGAGAGAGAGATGAATATGTTCAAATCAGCAAGGGACATAATTATGGCCAGTGTCGTCATTTTTTTTATAAGGAGTACGAATGTATTAATTTGTTTTCTCCAACGCTTTTGTTTGATTAAATTGAATACCCATCTTTCTATCTTTTTCAATTGGGATTATATTTTTGTTGTTGTGTTTTCCACTACTTCATGTATATTTGTTATGCTCAAAATCCATAACTTCCTCAAATCTTGACATTGGTAACTTGGTCCCTATAACAAATTATAAATACCATAGATTGTAATTCTTCAATAATTAATATATCCTTGATAACATTACCAGGATATTTTTAATGGCATTACCAGAATCAATTTAATGTAATAACACATTATTATTTATTTTTAGGCTAAAATGAAAAACCTACTCTCTAAGTTTTTCTAAAGTTCATTTCAGTCCTTTAATTTTGTTTTCATTCATTTCAATTTTTTAAGTTTCAACTTTATTCAATTAAGGCATTGAGTCACATTTTTTCATTGCGAACATAATATTTGGAAAGCCAAAACTGAGACTCCATTTTGGGCTTATGATATGGCCCGAAAGCTATCAGTAAAGTGAAAAACCCATTTTTGCTCAATGTCCTGATTACATCCAATAAAGATTATAATAAAGATTTGAGAGGGTAATTTATTAGCACACTCTCTAGCACGTATAGCAGTTTTATCTGTAGACACAGATGTATGGGTAAAAGAGCTACCTAGTGATTTGGACGATGTATTCCAGAAAGACTTCTGAGTTTTGTTTTGAATAAAATTCCCTCTACTTCTTCTCAAAAAAAAGTTAGCATAATAGATGACCCACCACAATAAATGTTTGGGAGAATTACAAATTACCCACCTGCGATTTAGTTCGAATTTAACTACCCACTAGTGGTTTTATTTTTGACACTTTACCCACTTGTGCTTCACTTTGTTACTACTCCGTAACCCACCTCCCTTTCAGACGTTACTCTAACACATTTTTTATCAAAATCAAAACCCAAAATAAATCAAACACTCCTCTCTCTCCCAAAACACACTCCCATCCACATGAGGTAGACCTACTAATTTGCTTGAAAATCATGAGTACATACAATAAGAACATCTTAGCATATCAATAATTATGATAAAGTCAAGAACATCTGAACTCAAAAGAAGTGTATCCAAACTTGATATGATATGAGGAGTGAGAGAGTCCACATATTACAACAAACACATAACACAGCACAAGATCTGAGAGAGAGAGAGAGAGAGAGAGAGAGAGAGAGAGAGAGAGAGATCACAACACAAAAAATAAGTTCCACCATGAGTATGGGAATTTGTCACTCTAAATTGGTAGATTTTGAGACAAACCCAGTTGAAGAAACCAAAAACCCATTTCAGAAATGGCAGTTCTTCTTCCTCTTTCTTCTTCTTTCTAAAAGCATGCTTCCACGAACCCTTAAATTCTTTCCTAGAATCACGAAAATCCCCAAAGCATCATACCTACACTCTTTCTTCTTCTTTACTTCTTCAACTTCTACTCTTAGATCCTTTCCTATCCTTTCAATCAAGCTTTGCTCATTTCCAAACTCTTTTTCTCAAACCAAAAAGCACACAAAGATGTTCACTGAAGGCCTCATTCAAGTGGGTCAAACAGGTACATTTGGTATTGTAAAAATTATTCTCTCTTTTACAGAAAATTGAGTTCTTTATTCTTTATTTTGTTCTCTTCTCCATTTTCTTTCTATTTCAAATTATGGGTCTAGCTCTAATCTGCGTCTTTCACTTTCATTTTGATTCTATGACTCTCTTTTTTCATCTTTTTGAGTTTTGGGTTTTCAAGGATTAGATTTACAAGTGGAAGAACCCCCACTAGTTCAATCTCCTTTAATAGAGAAGATTGGATGTGACCCATCTCCAAAATATCCTCTTTCACATAGATCATTCAATGGTGATACTTTCATATCTCCCCATTTATTGCCTTCTCTCAAGTTCCACTCTAGCTTGCTGGCACCATGTTTGGTCACTCAAGCGGATTATTGTTTTGGGTAGGAAATTACATGTAACATTGACAGACAAGTCTCTACCTTTATACCACAATCTCGATCTTTGTGCTTTTCCCATTGATTGATTTCAAGGCTCTATGATGGCATTGATGATGCTAGTAGAGAAGAAAGAAAGTGGTCTGGTGCCAAACAAAGAGATGCATATTCTAGGTTTGAAATTTTTTTTAATTTGAGCCATGTTTTAAGAGATGCAAATTCCTGGGATTAAAATATCCCATTTTGATCTTGTTTTCTATTGCTTTTTTTGTTTTTCTTGTTTTGGGATGAGAGAGACATAAAATGAGAGTAAAAAGACTTATTTACCCTTCTTTTTAACAGAGGTAGGTAACAAAGACTAAACGGAAGTAACCTTCGGTGGGTAAAATGTCAAAAATGAAACCACGGGTGGATAAGTTAAATTCCAGCTAAACCATAGGTGAATAATCTGTAATTATCTCTAAATGTTTAAATAATAGTACAGGACTCCAATAGTATATAAGAGAAACGTCCTATGGTTAGATGACTAACAAATTAATAAATGAATTCAAATTTTAAAAATCATGTACTTCCTCCATTATTATTATCCACTTAATAAACTATTTAGAGAGGCCAAATTGATACTCAACATTGGGCTTTAAGACATGGCCCAAAGGCTTTTGGTATCATGTGATGGCATGGGTTCATCCTTTGCTTGAGATATAGGCTGCATTTGAGGAAGAACAAAAACAAAACCCAAAATATAAAAGTGGGCACATTTTAATAAGTACACAAAAGGAATGTGGTCCAACAGTGAAATAAGACAATATAAGACTTGTAGCAGTGAAATAAAATATGATAGATCTCTAGTGGTCAGTTATTAAGTAAATTGAGAAATACATTATATCCTTCAATAGTAAAACAGTAAACAACAATTAGAGGTTGCATACTTGCCAAGAAAGGGAAATTTTAGCATGGAATGGAGAGAGAGAGAGAGAGAGAGAGAGAGAGAGAGAGAGAGAGAGAGAGAGAGAGAGAGAGAGAGAGAGAGAGAGAGAGAGAGAGAGAGAATGGTATGGGAAGAAAATGGTACAAAAACTTGGCTATTTTTGGCCATGGTGGAGAGAAGGCTACTTATGACTAACTAGGGATCATTAATGGTGTTGGGATTTGTTAGAAAATATAATGAATGTTTGTGGGTAAATGAATATGGGCATTTATTGACTAAAAGAAGCTATTTATGGACCAAGGGAGTTGATCTATGAACTAAAAATGAATTTTTTTCTAAACTAAAGGTTGAAAATAGCAAGATTGATTGAAAATTTAAGAGGTGGTGGTGTGTGTTGGATGAGTTGATGGTGGTTTCTTTTTCTAGTGAAGCTTAGGGAGCAATTAGCAAGGCCAAAAACATTAGGTCTGATAAGCAAGAAGAGCGTTAGAGTATTCAACCTAGGATTTGGCCTAAATGGTGTGAATTCCATTTGGGATGCTTTGCTCTTTTGGGTAATGTCAGCTGGAGTTGAGATTTGGCTAATCTTAACATTAAATTCTAGGATTTGGGATTCGATTACAACCATTGAGATTAAGGCAAGTGTTAGGTCTAGATCATTGGCTACTACAACTAAGTTTTGAGCTTCAAAGAGTAGGGTTTGTCATCCCAAGTTAGGTGTTAAGGTTTGAGCCTACTTTAGGGAGCTTTGTTGAAAATCTCTTTATGCCCTCCAAGCCACATTTCCCTAAAGGTACATTTGGTTGGAGAGATGGAAAAATGAGAGGATAGAAAATTGGGAGAATATAGAAAAGATTTTAGTTTTCCTTATTTGTGTTTTGTTGGAGGGATGGAAAACTCATTTATTTGGTTGAGAAGGAAAGTGAGGGGATAGAAAATGTAGTTTATCTAAAATTATTCATATGCCCCTATTGCATAATATAAGAAATAATTTCCTTACAATCATTAAAAAAAAATTATTATCAATTAAAATTAGAATAATAACATCTTATAAAAATTAACACATCATTAATATTATAATATTACTTTATATATATATATATATATAAACAATTAGAGGTGCCTTCTAAAAGAAAGGTGAAAGATACTAAGAACATCGTTGATTAAAAAAGAAAAAAACAAAAAGCAAAAGCAGCTGAAACATTGGAAAAAAGAAAAGAAAAGAAAAGAAACGTAAACATAACTCATAGATGTTTTAAAAAAAAAAAAAAAATCAAGGAAAACTTAACTCAACGCACTGGCATAGTGATGAGGCAAATTTGGTTTTTGACTATCATCCATGTTTTATCTTTAGTTTCCTCCCTAATTTGAAGAGAAAATATTTTAGTGGGTCCTGGGAGAAAATATTTAGACCCTACTAGTTTTCTTTCTACAAACCCACCTAACCAAACACCCCAATAAATTTCTTTCCCTCTCCATTTTCTCTCATTTTTTTTTATTTTTTTTACCATCTTCCCTAAAATCCACCAAACCAAATGAACCTTAAATTTCCCCTTTTGGAATTCAAGGGCTTGGTTCATGAATTAGTTTTTAGGCATTTTTAGCACTTTACAGGCTGGTTTGTTGAAGCTTTGATGATTTTGTTATGGATTCTTTTAGCTGTAACCGAAACTTGGGGAGGAAGATGTACATTTACTGCCATCAGCTTTTAGGTGCCAGCCCACTAGGTACTATTCACATAAAAAATGACAGTGGCTGATGGGTTGATGGAACAAATGGCTAGCTTCTCAACTTAGCTTGGGGCTTGGTTGCTTCTTGAGGGTTTGTTTTGTTGGAGCTTGGTCAGGTTTGAATTGAAGAAGGGCTTGTCCAACTAGGTTGGTTGCTTACTTTAGGTTGTTTTGGCCGAGATTTTGGGTTGGGCGTGGCCATGAGAACTGAGCATTCTGTGGGATTCTGACTTGGTGGTTTTCTCCACTTGGGCCTACCCCTTTGCTTTCACCTTTTGAGCCTTACAAAATGGACAAATTTACTATATATTGCCATGAGTTTTTATTCGACATGTGCTTTAGTTGTTAGTAAAAATTGAATATGTTTTTGGGCTTCAATAAATAGGTTTTAGATATTAATTTCCATGGGCTTTAAATAATTTTGCATAGTTTCTCATAATATTTAATAAGCTTAAATAACATTTGCTATAGATTATTTTGTAAATAATGTTTTCTATAGGGCTTTTAAATAATGACTTCCATGGATTTTTGTGAATAATATTTACCATGGGTTTAAACTTTTAATAGGGGCAATATCCATTGGTTTCAAATAAGAAACGGTAAACAACCACTATGATGAAATAATGTGATATTCCCATGGGTTTTTATATAGATAATCATAATGGGCTTGTAGGATGAATAATCACCATAGGTTTTGAAAATAAATACAATTGTTAGAGATATGAGTATTGAGGAATAAGATAAATAGTAACCATAATGTTTTTTATAACCAATTTCATGGATTTTCAACAAGGTATGAAGTAAATAAGTGTCATTGGTTTAATATAAATAATCACGACTTTTCATGACTTTTTATAAAATGATTACCATGAGTTTTGAAAATAGATAATTGCCATGGATTTTTGAGATAGATTCCATGGGCTTGTAATATGATGTAGAATAAATTATAGCTATGGGTTTAAAATAACTTTACTTGTCAAGAATTGTTCATCAATGGGGCTTTGATAGTGCCAGGTAATTAGTTTGAGCTTTTAATGGTGTCATGTAGCAATGAGCTTTTGATGGTGCCATCTAGTAATGAGTTTTGATGTTGCCAATAAGAATTGGGTTTTGATGGTACCATGTAGCAATGAGCTTTAATAAATAATTTGCCATGAGCTTTGAGTATGAGATTTGAATTCCATTAATAAAATTGTTTTGTCATAGGTTTGAACCACAGGTTTTGATTATGAGATTTGAATTCTATTGATAAAATAGTTTTGTTATGGACTTGAATCATGGACTTTAAAAAGAATGAGATGTGTACATTGGGCTTATAAGGCCAGTTTTGGACATGGCTAAATAATGATGATGAAATTTGATAGGATATGAGTTTTCGGCTTTTTGTGATGGTTTATATTGCAGCCCAAATTAGATAATGAGATAGGAAATATTTGAGAGCCAATTTATTAATGGGATGAGAAATATTTATGGAGACTCCAAATAATTTATGGGCGATATTTGGATATTTCTTGGTAAGTGGATAAATAATATATAATAGGATTGGGCATGTGGCATTTGAAGAAAAAAAAAAAAAACTGGACAATTAACCATAACATATAGCAAAAGTCAGTAAAAAAGCTTTAATTAATAAATGTGAAACTTAGATGACTGAAATGAAAAAAGAAAAAAAAAATACAATTAGATGACTAAAATGAATTATGATGAAACACGGAAGGTAAATTTTGCATTTTGGCCTTATTTCTATTATTAATTGTTGCTTCAATAAGTTATCCCAAGGATACATACTAAGCTGCTTTGATGATAGGATGTTAAAGTAGTTCTATTACATCTTAGAGAAAGCTTCCATAAGATTACTTTTTTTATTTATGTGATTTTCATCTTAGGTTTTTTTTTTTTTTTTTTTTTTTTTCACCATTACAGATTTAGTGAGTAATTTATTGGGCTCTATTTTATTTATTAGCAGGAGTGAGTCTTGATGCTACTTAAAAAAATGTTCTATCGATTGATACTCACCAATTTTTAATGTATATTATGGGTGTATGTCCAATTATTGAAAGGCAAAGAATATACATTTTTTGTCAATGAACTTAATGGTCTAATGGCACCTCCCGGGGAGTAGGTGTTGGTCTCATGTTCAAGACCCCCCCGAGGGTAGGGGCGGGGGTAGCTATGTTTCCTCTTACCCATTTTTATCCAAGAATAATTTTAGGACTTTGAACTAGCAGCCATTTTTTTTGGACAAGGGGGTGGTGCCCCATTACACACACCTGCCCTCGGCCAGATAACTCTTAAACAAGGCTTACAAAAGGTGGAGTTGCTTTTTGCATATATTAACTTGGCCAGATAGAGCTTGTCAAGCATTTGCTTACATATCAGGCAGGGCACACTCTTATTTCTCCCTTAGGCTTCCTTAACTTCACATCCAGTTGTAGAGGAGGATAAACTAGCAGCATTTTTGGAAAGGAGAAGAGAAATGGAATGGAAAGGATTGAAAAAGGATTTTAAAGGAATATAAAACTAACGAGTTCCCTCTAGTTGACTTTGTGGTTAGATATAAACTAAAGTAGGTATGAAGTATGATGCAGAACATGTTCTTGTTAGCGCTACCAATACTGGCAGCAAGTAAAGATAACCAGAACTAATTGGTTTCCCAAAAGGCAAATAAATCCCTTCATCTTGTTAAGTTAGTCCATAACTAATAAATCTGCTGTAGGCAAGTGCTTCACACTAACGTAATTAATGTGATATAAAATTCAAATTGAATCATTCAAACTTGATGTTGTTCAAGCACAAAATTTAGGATTGAATTAGGCAAGCATCGACGAATTCAGCTCTAACATTTCTGCCGACTAACAAAACAAAATTCACCAAAGTTACATGAAATATGCATGATAAACTGATCAAAGGATCAATCTATACTGAAAGAAATGATTTTTTTTTACTGTATACATCAACCAAAAAAGTAACAAGGGGCATGGTATACATATAATCCCTCTATCCGCACAGTAATGTCAAGAATACAGTACACCATGTTCCATAGATGAAGAAATAACATATGTTACTTCTTTATCCTGAAATGAGGGTACTGCAGTGGTTCTTGCACATCCTCAATTAAGTCGCTCCATCTGCAAAGACAAAACTCAAGGTTATTGAAACTCAAAATACCATACAAAGCGACATAATAGGCAACAATCAAATTGTTTATGATGAGAATCATTACTGATGTGATAACACTCACAAGTAGTGTAGAAAAAAAGGAGAGGTAAGGATTTAACCATTACATACCTTCCAAAGACCATCATTAAGATAATGCATGTTGTCCACTCCAATTCCCTTGTTGATTGATTTTCTGTAGATTATGCAAATGGTTCAACTTATTAAATATGCCAATCAGCAAAGGAATTACCTCTATACTTCCCGAACAATGCTAGGTACACAAATTTTTTAACTTATTTAGGTAGTAAGTTGTGATTGGAGCAACATCATTATCACATTGCCTCCCTAGATAACAATTTTATGATTTACCAATCACAACAGGCCACATCAACAGTGGTGAAAAAATTTGTTAAAAGTTTTGTCTCCCTAGACTTTGACACTTCCCAGCAACAGTGTACATTAGATAAGTAAATAAATAAGCATGTCTGCATGGGTGTGTGTTTAGCATGATAATAAGAAAAATAGGGAACATAAAGTATGCTGCTAATAGGTAAATAGTGTATCCCTAGTTTTTGCTCAATAAAATTGACAGCAAAATGTTGTAGGCATGTGCTTCACACTATTGTCATAGTCACAAATTGCTCCCCTACCCTTCTGGGAAAAGGAGGGGGAAAGAGAGCCTATAGTTATCTACTTTCCATTTCCACTTTCAAACTCTTAATTAATTGAAAATACAACAGAAACTTACATGTCTTTTGCTGACATTTTTGTAAATCCAATTGCAAGGGCATGTTGCTTTCCTTCAGCCATAATGGCCTGAGAGTATTCAGTTCTACAGATCAGAAACATATATAACAAACTAAACTTTAACACTTTCATATGATATAATTATAATGGATCATAACAATCCAAGTGCAACATTATATGACAGTAGCCACAGACAAAATGTAGAATTCATACCACAGGAGTTTCTGACTCCACCTCTTCATCCAAAGCACCACCAGGAGATGTAAGACCAGGACACATTATGTTGGCACCAGCAAGAACAAATTTTATTGCACCTCGGTCAACTTGAAATTTTTTCATTATATTTGGATCTGTAAAACCAATAATACAAAACCACATTACGGGCTTTGACTTTAGGGGATAAGCTTCTATTGCAAGATGAGAACATCAAGTCATATGATTAGATGATCCATAAAACTATTAAAAAAATTCACTGAATTCAGTGAGAACCTAGCACCTCAATTGAAGTTTCATAGATATTTCCTGTCTAACTGGGAGTGGAAAAGAAAGGGTTGGTCAGAGAGCTCTCTAATTTGGGTATGAAGACAGGTGTACGCAAGAGAAAGGGGAAGAAAGCAGGATCAAAATTACAGAATACATGGTCCTTTTCCTCTACAATGTGCAACTTATAGAACTAATCCCCTCTCCTGTATGTGAGTCAGAGCACTTTAGTAAGCATCAGAACCTTAATGGTTTTGCAATGTCAATACCATTTCTTTTTCCTATCTTTTATTATAATTTTCCCCCCTTTCTGAGCTGTGTGTAAGCCTTGCCCTTAGGATACAGTAACAACCCAACATTTTATGGGGTTACTACTTGGACACTAACATCATATAGGGAGCCAGCGAGTGCTGATAGACCACAAGGCCTGGGGTGGGTGCTACTTGGATGATTAGACGAGTCAAGAATATTGAAGAAAGTTTTAAATAACAAGTCTAAAATTACTAAAAAAATTCAAATCAGTGGTACACAGATTTGCAACATCCCCCAAACATATAACCTTTCATCTGCCAGAAATCAGACTCTGAATCAGAAGATAACTAAATAAAGAAGTTAAAGTGAAAGTAATCTGATGATATACAATGACGTGTATGATTGACAATAGGACTCACCCACACATTCAAAGCCTCATTCATATGTCACTTGGAACAACATACCTAACAAGGGAAGTAAAATCTAAATAGTTGTTCATTACCCAAGACCCATTGTCATTTTCACACAGTTCTTTTTCATTGCTTCTGAGGCATATAATTGAGAAATCTATTGATTCTTTTTTCTTATTCCTTTTTTCTTTTTGATTAGTATGACATGTATTCATTTAGTGGGTCTTGAACCCATGACTACACCCTTGAAGGTGCTATTTGAGCAAGAGCTCATTGGTGAAATCAATGGATTGTTATTATTATTATTATTATTTAAGAACCATGCAGCCTTTGATACAATTTTTAATGTTTCATAAATCAAATACAATTTCCACACCCAAAATTCACTTTGAATTCATTTCAAGCCATTCATATCAGATTAAGACAGTATCACAAAAAACATAATAAGTAATTTGTAAGTCACAAAATTATAACTGTTGCATTAGAAGTGATAATGTAGATAAGATACTACTGTCAATTAAAAAAGAAAATACTTACATTGATGAAGGAGTCGTAGGGTAGGCATGTATGGTCCATCACGAATGTTAAAAAATAGTGGCACATCATTCACCAATACCAGATTTAGATGGTTTTGACTATAAGGCAAGGGGAAAAAACAGTTATTCAGATTTATGTCTTAATATATTTGGTTACACAGAATTTTTTTTTTTTTTAATAATTCAATAGTTGAGGGAGGGGGAATTTGAACCCTAGACGTTTCCATTGGAGACACCAAGAGGTGCCAGTTAAGCTACAAGACTCTTGGCTTTGGTAACACAGTTATCATTAAAAAAATTTGAGGGGACATAACTGGAATGAGAACTGCAGATAAATTACAGAAACAGAACCAACAGGATTACAAACCATTTAGCATAGATGTTTCCATTGGAGACACCAAGAGGTGCCAGTTAAGCTACAAGACTCTTGGCTTTGGTAACACAGTTATCATTAAAAAAATTTGAGGGGACATATCTGGAATGAGAACTGCAAATAAATTACAGAAACAGGACCAACAGGATTACAAACCATTTAGCAACAACGAGAGCGGACTTCTTTGGAAGCAACTCATCCAACACCGGTTCAAGTCCTGGGTACTGCAATGGAGGTGACAATAAGTCATGCACATACATAAATAATTTTTGAAACTTTTTGTTAAGAACAAGGAATGAAAAAAAATCACAAGTAACCATCACCTCCTCTGCAATACTTTGTCGAATTTTACGTTGCACAGATGCCTTGACTTGATTTTGTGCAGAGACTTCTTCAGAGGAAAATCTAGATGAAACAAAACATGCATGGCTCATGATGAAATTGTTGCCTTTATTAATAAATGGAATCGCATTAATGGATAATAAATACGCAATGCATAGTAGGAATCAAAACACACCAAAGACTGTTTTTGTAGAGTTGTGCCAAGAGATTAAAGAAAAGCCTACTACAAAATCAAACCAATGAAACAAATGGTACACTACTTTTTGGTCAAAAAAGCAGTAAACAGTAAGTAAATCCATGGACTTCAATCAATATCATCCAATTCCTCTAAAAAAAAAAAATTAATAGCACCAGAAGTGCATAACGAAATCCAATCTTGAAATTTCCAACACCGCCACCAAGCCTAAGTCTCAAAACATTTTGGTCGACTATGGATCCTTAATAGACCAATTAGGGTTGCCCGCATGTATTCTTTTTTGTCATTCTATCCTAACCACACTCAAACTCCAGTCACTTCCTTAATTGACATGTCATTTTTTACTATTTCTACTAATTATTATTTTAGGTTTTCCTCTACCTTTTTTTTTTTTGTTCAATCGACTTCAATCAACAGACAGCACCCCATATGCAGACACATCAAGGAATCCCGGAAGACCCTAAAACAAGGTGATCTCCACAGTCCACGAATCTATAACCTCCCTAAACAACAACCTATGGATTGCCCCGTACTAAATGTGGTACTTAATTAGTTAAGCATGGCCCATAAAGCTTCAGAATGCCCTCTACAAACAGCAACAATGTGCACCTCCAAATCCCAAAAGAAACAACCACCATATGGTAACACACTAAATAAGTCAATATCCATAAAACCCAGCTACCCAATTTCTCAAAGTCACTCCCCAAACATGGCATGGTTCATTGTTCAAACATGATGAAAGCACCACCACCAATAACAGTCAAGGCATCAATGAATTGCAAACTGCGAACCACAACCGCCAATACCCCCAAAACACACAACCTTTGATTCATACATGACAAATCCAACAGAGAAACAAATTAAAAATCAAAACTTTATCATAGTCTAATCCAAATTACAAAAAACCCAGAAATAATTAGCCCAAAATAAAGAAAAATAGATACACATAAAAATACATTATACATAGACACGTACCTACAAACAAAGAGAGAGAGAAAAGAAAAGAGCTTACTTTTTGAACATTTTGCTGAATGAAGAGAGGGTTAGAGAACTTGACAAACTGAATGAAGCTGGTTTTGTCTTTTTCTATTTGTTTCGTGGGGTTTTAGGTTTGGGATCGATCTAAATTCTAAAACCTTTTTTCAAACTCAGTTTTTGGAACAGAGAGAAGTGTAAGAGAAAGCTGGTGGAACACTTAGCTCACGGCGCACTTTAGCCAGCGTGGTTGCTAAGCCACATTTTTTTTTTCCAGTCTGGGCTGGACTCATTTTGGAGCTGTGGGTTGGGACTTGGGTCACAACAAGTCCTCTTTTGGGGCCGAGCTGGGCTTTGTGAAATGGGTTTAGGGTTTCCTTGTAGGGGCCTAGTGGTCACAACAAGTCCTATTTTCTTTTTATCGTACAATTAACCAAATAGGGAACATGGAAGTGAGGGTGACTCTAGTGAAGCATGTGATCACGTACAATTAACCATGTGCAATTTATATCATAACCGGTGGGTTTCAATTATCTGAATTGGTAAAATATTTGATAATTGAATAAAAGATATGAGGTTCAATTTTGACTTACACCAAAACCCGATTAGTATCTTGGTCTAATGATAAAAAATTATCATAAGGAGCGGACATTATAAGTTGGAACTCTCTCCAAAAAGTCATTATATAACTTCATCAATGTTCATGTTTAGTTACTTTAGTATCATAATATTATTATAGACTTTGTTCAAACTAAATTCTAAATTTATAAAAAGAAAGAGATTATGGTTGGTTGACAGCCAACGAAAAATGTAATCATCATTTTATTATGATAGTTGCTCTCAAAGTTTTAAGATAGAAATCTTGGTTATTGGTATAATTAAAGCCATCATATGATAAACTTAATGTGATCTTATAGATAGGACTAATCGTGTGTGTGATGAGGATCTTTTTATTTGGGGTTTAGGGCTAAAATTTTCTATTTGTCCCAATCTAAAGTTTACACATTTGCTCACTGAGGAGTGTCATGACTCATGAGGCTAGCTTAAAAAAAAAAAAAGAGAACAAATTAAGATGAGAAAAATCTATAATATGAGAGATTTAAAGATGCAATGTCTACTTTTATGAAGGCGGAGGAGTAATTAGAGAAAGAGAGACAGAGAAAAACAAAGGGAAAGAGAAAGCAATATAATGAAGTTTATTAAAACAAATGGTATGTTCATACATTATTAATTGAGTTTTGAGTGATTGCCTTCTTTTAAATTAGTGGGAACGTGGGAATAAATGTGCATGTTGGATTTGTGTTTAGAATTTGAAGAAGAAAGAGAAAGATGATAATGATGGAGAGACATGTAAAATGAAGTAACTCTCTACTATTGGGAGTATAAAGTTAGTGGGAATGTAGGAGTAGATATGTTTAAGAGAATAAAGGGGAAAAAAAAAACCTAAGGAAAAACCGTTAACCTTTTGTTGGTATATTGCTTCTTTTTTTTTTTTTTTTTTTTTTTTTTTTTAATTTATCTAAAATCTAGGAGTTTTAAAATTAGTAATTTTACATGTCTAACCCTATTATTTGAATTTTCTAAACATGTGAATTTGATGGTGTTTTGGACATCAAAAAGTAGAAATCCAATTCAAAGAAGTTCCTTAAGTAGTAGTATAGAATAAATAAAATAAGAAAATAATTTATACTTTGTTTATCTTTGAATATGAAATTATTGTGATATTTTTTTATGTAGTTAAACTTGCACGCCTAAGGGTACAGGGAAGGGGATTTTTGAAAGACTTATACTATGTGGTGCACACTCAAAAGGGCCTTATATGATGATTGGTATAATCATAAAAGATTAAAGAGTCTAGTTCATATGTGCCCTTAGGACACACATTAAACTATTCATTTTTATAAACATTTTCTCGGAAATTGAAAAAACTGCCAATAGTTTTTCAATTCTCGAAAAAAACTTTTCCGAAAATGAAAAATAATGTTTTTAAGTCAAGATCACTTTCTCTATGTTTTATAAGCACCACATATACCTGCTGTAGGGATTCAATTTGGATTGGACCTAGAAAAAAGATGAGTTTCTAGCCCAACAAGCCCAAACAATAAATTTTTAGAGCGTGGGTGCAAGAACTAGGTCTACGTGATAGAAAAGGTCATGGCTATAGTGCAGGCAAAGACACTTCAAACTAACTGTATAATAAAAACTCTCTCCGGCTAGGTTTCAGGGGGTCTCTTTTTGAGTCTCCTCCTCCTTCTCCCTCTCTTTTCCTCCTTTTTTTTTTTTTTTTTTCCAAAAGTCCTTTCTAATGTCACCCACTTTCTTCTTATATACTCCGTTCCTCACTCCCTTTTCATTGTAGACGTGTAGGCTTCGTTCTTATGACTCCTTTCTGTCCCATCCAGCACTTCCCAAAACCTTTACTTAGTGGCCATAAGGCTACTTGATCACTGTTTAGGTATCACCTCCACATTAATGCGGCCAATGAGTTAGTTGGGAAGCATTTAATGTGAAGGTGGCAGCTCCAGAAGATATTTGTTATCTCCCACGGTTCTTCCCTTGTTCCACGTTTACCATTCAGTTCTAATGTAACTTTGTGGGGTGCCCTGAATAGTCGGATAGTCATATCTACCTCAGACCATGGTATCCGAGATGAGTCTTATCCTCGGACACAGTTTGAGCCACCGCTTATGATCTCCATTCCTCTCTCTTAGACTGGTCCCATGATACATTTCTTTAGTTATACTCGGACAAGCGAATGTCCTAGGACTGGGCCGTTGGGCCCTAAGCCCATATCCTATGGTTCCTGTATCCTTTTAGATAATTGGCCCCAAACCTGCCATGTTTAAATTCCACATTTGTCCAATCCCAAATTGTTTAGTGTTCATTTGACTATAATTTTTGTGGAATCTTATTTGGTAAAGTCCCCTTTAAGTGTTATTTGGAAATAACTTATTTGGAAAAAGTTAAAATTTTTTTGTTAAAAGTATTGTAAATAAAAATAAAAATAAAATTTAATTAAAATAGTACAGTAAAAATCATAAATAATATAAAAAATATAAAAAATATTATAAATAATAATAAAAATAAACTAAATAGCAATAAAAATAAGCTAAAAAAAGCAGTGTTTTTAGCAAGTGGGAAACGCAACATAAGTACACATAAAAGCAAGGCCATTTTCCTGTTGTGTGTCAATTCCCTCCCCAAACTCTTGATAAAAAAAGACAAGTTCTTGTCCCATCCCATCAGTCCATGAGCATGAAAGTCAATGAATTCCACAGATAAGTCTCAATTATTTACATCAAAGAATTTATTAAAAAATGATTCACATTAAAGCAAAAAAGAAAAAGAAAAAAGAGATAAACAAAGTCTCTTGTGGCATAAAAAGAATTAAATAATAATTTTCATCTACAACATTTTACCTCGTACACACGATGAAAGAACAAAGTAGTTTGTATTCAAACAACAGTGGTAAGGATTTGAAGAAAATGACCACCTGTTAGGACAATACTTTCACATATCCCATTACCTTGCTTCATCAAATAAAATATATTGGTGATTTAAGAACCACCTCTTGTTGTGTGTCACGTCATGTTCTTAAACCCAATTTGGATAAGGCAAATAGTGATTTTCCCATCACTTCCCACCACCATGGAGTACCTAAAAGACTTGAACTTTTTGTAAAATGGTATAGCTTTTGTTGAGGTATCCTACGTACCTATACGTTTGCTATTGAATTTGAATCCATTTCTTTTGGGAGAAAACAATAATGCAATCAATGGCCAGTAGGGTATTGTAAGTTGTAAGTTGTAACACTTTAGTCTACCATCAATTATTTTAAAGTGAAACTTACAAAATATCTCAGCACCAACCTACTTTGTTGTTTGGTGGAAAAGTCTATAAATTACTTTAAAATGATTAATTTCTAGAACGTGATATTCCTATTGATCATCTTAAATATTGTGAAAATGAATTAAAGAATGTTTGTTTGTATTTGAATTAAACTCAGCAGAGTTATTATTCCACCATTGCAACAAAACAAAAATGAATTAATTAACAATATTAGATATTCAAGCTCAAGATGAAACCCACCATCACCAACTAATTGTAAATTGAGTTCTAGAAGGCAAACAGATCCAATGTCACTAAACACTACCCAACAAAATGAAAACCATCTTTCTTTTTGCTAATCAAAACAAAAACTTCATAATTTTCTTTCTTTATAATATATCAAACCCCCTTTATGTAACACTAAGGGACCGACAATAAAAGACCACAGAAACTGGTCCACTTGGCATGATGACAAATTGAAAGAGTGGCAAAAAGAGACACGATAGAGGAATCTTTAAAGCTATATTTATAAGCATCAAGTGTCAATCTCCATATTTCTCAAAAAAAAAAAAGTGTCAATCTCCATCACATCCTCTTTTATCCTTTGCATGCAATAACCTCCCATCTCCACCGCTTCATTTCTTTAATCTTCTGTACTTTTCTATCCATGGCTAGCTTAAGCTTCATCATTGGCATTATTGGTTAGTCTATGCTGTCTCACACAAAGTTTCTTTAAGTTTGTTCCATGGTTACTTATTAGTCCTTTGTTCTCTGCTTATTTTATTAACTCTCTTCAAGGAAAAAAAAAAATTATTAATGCCATAAATTTGTTTCTGTATTTGCAGGCAATATAATTTCAATACTGGTTTTTACTTCTCCGATGTAAGTGAGACCATCCAAAGAAAGATTGTTTTATAGTAGTTCTTTATTTATTAAGACATATGATAAGCCGAGCTAAGATGGGTTATTTTATATAAAATTGGTTTTAAATTTAATAATGGAAGTGTCCAAATATGATCCACTACTTAAATTATTTTATATGCTAATATGTTTGATTTTCATAATTGTAATCAAGGTACCATTTCAAGAACTTGTTTTGTATATCTTGGTACTCTACTTATGATTGGTAAATTTGTGTGAAGTGTCCAAATATGACTACAAGATATCATGTACTTGTCATAAGAACTGAATCTTTTGTTTCTCCAACAAAGTCCATGAACATAATCACCAGTTTGTCCTGCTCTGTCTTTAACTATAGACAAGAAGAGAACTCATTTACAAGTTCAGATTAGGCATCAATTAAGTGGTAGCTTCAAGCCTTCGAGTGTGTTTGGCAAGCCTTAAAAAAAAATTACCTTTTCTTTTCTACAAATAAGCAATTAATCAAAGTGCCTCCAAATACACTCACTTCCCATCTAACACCAATTATGATTTTTTTTTTTTTTTTTTTTTTTTTTCAGAAAGACATTTTGGCAGGTGGTGAAGAAAAAATCAACTGAGAATTACAAAAGCACTCCATATATAACTACTCTACTGAGCACAAGTTTATGGACCTTTTATGGACTTCTTAATCCAGATGGTTTACTTGTAACCACGGTTAATGGAGCTGGTACCGTCTTTCAATTCATATATGTCGCTCTCTTTCTCATCTATGCTCCCCAGGATAAGAAGGTGATATAAATGTCTCATTGCTATCATGTCAACTACTTTTATAAATGCTAAAAATAAAAATCAAGAAGCTCACTTTGAAAATATAAATATTTAACCATATTAATGAATTCAATTAACTCATTAATTTTTTTTAATTCTCATGTTTTTATGTCAATGAATTAACTCAATAATGAAAGGTCTATTCTGGAACCTAACTCATTATAGTTAAATCTTTTTATTTTTATTTTTTTATATATATTAATTGTATAATTGTTTATCCCTATCTTCTACCTTTTTCTTAATTATATAATTTCTTTCAATTGAAGTTGGCCTTTTGCCAATTTAGGCTTTGTGTGTTTGTCATGAAATAGTACTGCTTTCTCTTTTAAAACCATGGTAGACTATTTTCTTGTTTGAAAGTAAATAAAAAAAAAAAAAAAAATCCAAAATCAAAGATTTTTTTTTGAGAAGAGAAAAACAAAGAAATTATGTCTAACATGAGTCATATGACTAATGTATCGTATATTCGTATGCATCAATTCTTAGTAATTTTTTGTCCAATAAAGCAAATGTGTGAATGCAGGTCAAGACGGCAAAGTTGTTGGCCTTATTGAATGTGGGATTTCTTGGGTTAGTAATTGCAGTAACTCTTCTAGCAATTCCGGGAAGTGTCCGACTTACCGTTGTTGGAATTTTATGTGCTGGATTTACCATAGGCATGTACGCATCACCTCTATCAGTTATGGTAATATCTTTAATTCCCTTCACAAACTATGTACTTTGTTAGTGAAAAGTAGTCACTTCTCAAGAAAAAATTGATATAATTATTATTATAATTATTTTTGTTGTTGTGGCAAGTAACATTATTTGCAATTTTGCATGTTACTTCTTCACAGGGTGATGGTGCCATATGGCACTGATCCATATCGCTCTTTTAGTAAAGAAATACACTTTTCAAGGAGCATGGTCTACAAAGAATAAAAGAAAAGTGCATTAATCACTTATATAAAGAATTGATTATCAAAGGTTTTTTTTTTTTTTTTTTTTTGGGGTGGATGGGTAAGTCTTTATTTGATGTTATTTCTACTTTATTCAATAGAGAATGGTGATAAAGACCAAGAGCGTGGAGTACATGCCCTTTTTCCTCTCATTTTTTCTATTCCTTAATGGTGGTATTTGGTCTATTTATGCGGTGCTTGTCAAAGACTTCTATATTGGAGTAAGTTTTCTCATTCATTCTCACAGTATTGCTGCTAAAGATTCTAATACTTAAGCACTATGACATATAAATTTGAAACAGTCACAAATTTTGATATCAACCATGCCGAAAGGAATAAAAAAAAAAAAAAAAAAAAAAACTAGAATTAAGCAAGACTAAACACCAAATTTCCCCTACAAAGTTGTTAATGGGCACAATTAAATGTGGGCCTAAGCTTCCATACACTAAAAGAGAAGGGCACTAGTGTCAATGGGCCCATGAGGTCCATATTAGGACCATGTGAAGGAACATTCTGGGCCCAGAATGTATGGTCGAATTGCATAAGAAAAACAATGCAACTAAACCTTGAATAATTGGAATTTGCAAAATTTGGTTGGGTTGGGTTTGAATCCTTAAAAATGGTCCTACATAGCTCATGCTATGTAACCCAGCAAAGACAAGGTGTTTTGTCTTGCTTTTGTTTTGTTTTGTTTTCCCCCCTTAGAAAAATTCATTTAAAACTCTATATTTTATGGAGTGTACAATAAAATCATATAGCTTCAAAAACAAAAAATTAAATTATAATTATTTAAAAAGTAACAAATTAAATTCTATAACTAACAACTTAAGCCTTCATGATGTTTCGAAAAATAGTAAATTCAAATTTAGTCCATTTAAGTTGAATACATTTTTATTTGTGGTTTAATATAGGTTGAGAATTCAATTTACTATCTTTAAAGTTGTAGGGTGTAATAATATTACAAGTTTAATTTGTTATATCCCTAAATTTAGAGTTTGAATTATAGGTTTCTCCTTTATAACATTCATTAAACATTAGAAATTTCTATTTCTAATACTTGCCTTTGTAAATGTCCCAGAGTGCTAAATTTTTACTTTATCCAAACAATTTTAGGTGCCAAATGCTTTTGGCTTTGTGTTGGGGTCAATTCAATTAATCATATATGCAATTTACAACAAGAAGTCAATTTCAAAAAAATCATTGGAGATGATGGAAGAAGAGGGCTCTGCCCACCTTGTCAAAGAAAATGAGATGGGAGAATTTGAGGAGGATGAAGAGGCCAATGTAAAAATTCGAAACCTCCACAAAGGAAGCAGCCTCCCAAAACCATCTACAAATCGACAATATAGCTTCCAAAGGATCTTGAAGACACTTTCTTTGAGTCCATATCAGGGGCGGAGCTAGAAATTTTGGTTTGGGGGGCCAAGTTGTGATGTTAATATATTAGTTAAGACAAACCTCTACACACACACATATATATAAATTAATTTGCTAAGAGAATTTATCATCTTCTAAATTTTAAAGAGTATATGAAAGTCATGTATTTCTTCTATTAGATATATACAAAAAATTATCATTTTCTACATAACTTAATTTGTTAAACCTCTTAAATTATATGATTTTAATATGATTTCTCTTTCTTTTAAGAGCACCATTGAAATGACTCAAAATTTGGGGGGCCAACTTCAATTTTTACATACTACATTTTTTTAAAATGTAAATAATATACATACTATAAATTAATTTTTTAAAATTTTGGGGGGCCTTGGCCCCCCACCCTTGTGTGTGGCTCTGCCACTGGTCCATATGAAAGACACCCTAGTTGACCCTATGAAGAAGATGTCGGCAAGGGAGAAAAGAATCACAGTTGATTATGAGGTTTTTGTTTGGTGAAAAACTTGGAAATTATGTGTTGACCCTATGAAGAAGATGTTAGAAAGGGAGAAAAGAATGACAATTATTTATGAGGGTTTTGTTTGGTGGAAAACTTAAAAATCACGTGTTGCTTAGCCTTGTAGTTAATGATTTTAACATTGAAAAACAAGAGGGGGAAAAAAAAAAAAAAACCTTGTAGTGTGGGATATGGTAATAACTTGTAAAGTTGTGATTGAGCTTTCATAAATAATGAAATAATTAGTTTCTAGCCTTAATGTTTCAACAACTAACGCTACAAGTAAGTGCCCTATTGTAATGAGATTTTTTGTTACAATAAACTTCAAATTATTACAATAAACATCAATTGCAACGAAAAAATTTGTTTGCACACTATTGCAAAAAGTTTGTGGCAATAAATTATTGCAACAAAAATTTTGTTGCAATAAATAATTTTTAATAATTTTAAAATTAGGTTATTGTAACAAAGTAAATCGTTGCATTGGTCTATCACTCAATTGAAATTAGTTTGCAATTATTAAAAAAAAAAGAGTTTCAACGTATGATCCATATATCTCTTAATTTTTGACATGGATGTATTAGATTTTCATGATTGTACCCTTATTACCGATCAAGACACCATTTCTATAGCTTGTTTTATTTCTTGTTACTCAACTTCAGATTATAAATTTGTGTGGAGTGTCCAAATATGACTACAAGATATCATGTTGTCATCGGAATTGAATCTTTTGTTTCTCCAACAAAGTCCATGAACATAATCACCAGTTTATCCTGCTCAATCTTTAACTATAGTCAAGCATAGAACTCGTTGCCAAGTTCAGACTGGGCATCAATTAAGTAGTTGCTCCGAGTGTGTTTGGCCAGCCTTAACCAAAAAATAAAAAAAATAAATACTAATAATAATAATAATAATAATTATCTCTTCTTTTCTACAAATAAGCAATTCAGCAAAGCCCCTACAAATACACTCACCTCCCATCTAAGTATCTAATATCAGTTATGTTTCTTTTTTCGTGAAAGACATTTTGGCAGGTGGTGAAGAAGAAATCAACTGAGAATTATAAAAGCATTCCATATATAATAACTACTCTACTAATCACAAGTTTATGGACCTTATATGGACTTCTTAATCTAGATGGTTTACTTGTAACCACGGTTAATGGAGCTGTTACTCTCTTTATCAATTCATACATGTACATGTCACTCTCTTTCTCATCTATGCTCCTCAGGATAAGAAGGTGATATAAATGTCTCTTTCCTATCATGTCAACTACTTTTATAAATGCTAAAAAATAATAATTAAGAAGCTCATCTTGAAAATATAAATAGTTAACCATATTAATGAATTAAGTCATTAATTTTTTTAATTCTTATTTTATTTATGTCAATGAATAAATTAACTCAATAATGAAAGGTTTATTTTGGAACCTAACTCATTCTTGTTAGGGTAAATTGTAAATTGTACTTCTAAAGTTTGGTGGTGTTTGAATTTTACACATTGAAGTTTCAGAATTTGGATTTTACCCTTTGAAGTTTAGGGTGTTTGGATTTTACATCTTAATGTTTCAAAATTTGGATTTTACGCTCTAAAGTTTAGGAGTGCTTGGATTTTACATCCCTATATTATGAAACTTTAGGGTGTAAAATCTAAACACCCACAAACTATAGGGAGTAAAATCCAAACATCTCTAAAATATAGGGGGTAAAATCCAAATTCTAAAACATCAAGGTGTAAATTCCAAACACCCCAAATGTTAGAAGGTAAAATTTAAATTCTGAAACTTCAGGGTGTAAAATCCAATCACCTCTAAACTTTAGGGGTGTGATTTACAATTTACCATTCTTGTTATATCATATATATTGACTGTATAATTGTTTATCACTATCTTCCACCTTTTTATTAATTATAGAATTTCTTTCAATTGAAGTTGGCCTTTTGCCAATTTAGGCTTTGTGTGTGTGTCATGAAATACTGTTTTCTCTTTTAAAACCATGATAGACTTTTTTTCTTGATTAAAAAAATAAAATATAAAAACAAAGAAATTATGTCTAATATAACTAATGTATTGTATGCAAATGAACATCAATTCTTAGTAATTTATTTGTTCAATAAAGCACAGGTGTGAATGCAGGTCAAGACGGCAAAACTGGTGGCCCTTATTGAATGTGGGATTTCTTGGGTAAGTAATTGCAGTAACTCTTCTAGCAATCTCTGGTAGTGTCCAACTTGCCGTTTTTGGAATTTTATACGTTGAATTAACCATGTGCATTTATGCACCACCTCTATCAATTATGGTAAGATCTCTAATTCCCTTCACAGACCATGTACTTTATTAGTAAAAAATAGCCACTTCTCAAGAAAAAAAATTGGTATAATTATAATTATCATTTTTTTTTTTGTTGTTGTGGCAAGTAACATTATTTGCTTGATACTTCTTCACACGGTGATGATGCCACTTGTTGTATGTGGATCTCACATGGCTCTGAGCCATATCACTCCTCTTTTAGTAAAGAAATACCCTTTTCAAGGAGCATGGTCTATAAAGAATAAAAGAAAAGTGCATTAATCAATTATATAAAGAATTGATTATCCAAGGTTTTTATTTTTTATTTTTTAATGTGGAAAGGGTATTGTCCTAACAAAAAAATCGTTTCACTTTCTTTGATTTTTTTTTTTTGGTGAGTCTTTATTTGATGTTATTTTAACTTTGTCCTACAGGGAATAGTGATAAAGTCCAAGAGTGTGGAGTACGTGCCATTTTTTCTATTCTTTAACGCTGGTATTTGGTCTATTTACATGGTGCTTGTCAAAGTCTTCTATATTAGAGTGAGTTTTCTCATTTATCTTCTTAGAGTAATGGTGCTAAAAATTCTAGTACTTAAGCACTATGGCATATAAATTTGAAGCAGTAACAAATTTTGATTAACCATGTTGAAAGGAATAAATAAAAAGTGGAGCTAGAATTAAGCAATAGTCTAAACACCAAATTTCCCCTACAAAGTTGGCAATTGGTACAATTAAGTGGACGGTTTGAATTTGGATGAAAATTATAAATTATTTTACTGTTTATGGGTCTCACTGTACTTTTTGGTACTATTTATGAGTTTCATTGTATTATTTCAACTTATTTTTACCTTTATATACAATACTGTAGAGACTCAATTTAGATTGGACCAAGAATAAGGATAGGTTGCTAGCCCAACAAGCAAACGATAAATTTTTAGAGTGTGGGTGCAAGAACTAGTTCTACCCGATAGAAAAGGTCATGGTTACAGTGCAGTCAAAGACACTTCAAGCTAATTGTATGATAAAAACTCTCCTCGACTAGGTTTTAGGGGGTATCTTTCTGAGTTCCCTCGTTCTTCTCCCTCTCTCTTGTTTTTCCAAAAAGTCCTCTTTAATGTCAACCACTTTCTGGTTATATACTCCGTTCATCACTTTCTTTTCACCGTATACGTGTAGGGTCTGTTCTCAGAACTCCTTTCTATCCTATCCAACACTTCCTGGAACCTTCACTTAGTTGCCATAAGGCTGCTTGATTATTGTTCAGGTATCATCTCCACATTAATGCGGCTAGAGAGTTAGTTGAGAAGCATTTAATGTAGGGGTAGCAGCTTCAGAAGATATTTGTTATCTCCCCCGGTTCTTCCCTTGTTCCACGTTCACTATCCAGTTCTAATGTAACTTTGCAGGGTGCCCTGAATAGTCAGGTAGTTATACCCACCTCGGACCATGGTATTCGAGATGAGTCTTGTCCTCGAACACGGTTTGGGCCACTATTCATGACATTCATCCCTTTTTCTTATTCTGGTCCCACAATACATTTCTTTAATGATCCTCGGACAAGTGAATGTCCTCGGACTGGGTCGTTGGGTCCCAAGCCCATTTCCTATGATTCCTGTATCCTTTTAGATAATAGGCCCCACAATAGCCCCTCAAAATCTCACTTTTTGTCACCTTGGAAAAAAAAGAGATTTTGATATCCTGCGTTCACTTCTTTTGTGGACTTTCCCAACCTTCAGAGCGCCTTTCTATCTGCCCAAGGCACGCTCCTGACGTTTCGGCGCTAGGAACACGCCATCATTAAGTGATGACGACTTCTCTGTCCCCTACGCTCAACGGTAAGATGGGAATCTAACGGTGGATGACCCTCAATATTTATGAGCGGGATTTTTCCCACTTACAATTTCTGTTCCATTATAAAAAGCTTTTCAAATCAACTCTCTTTTCAGTTACAAAAATTGCACCGTCTCAGCGCATATTCATTGAACCTGCCTCTCTCTCTCTCTCTCTCTTTCATTACTCCATGATCTCATAAATACTAAGAGTTTGTTCGAAGAGCTCATATTCCAAGCCTGTAAGTTTCTTTAACCTTCCTTAGTCTTTAATCTTCTTTGCTAGTTTTTCTTCGCAACTTTTAGGAAATGGGTAGGTTCAAGCATCTAGTTGAGTCCGAGGAGGATATAGAGACATTTAGAGTTAAGTATAGGATTTCTCCAACAGTGGGTATGAGATATGCCTCCACAGAAACGTGGTTAAACGATAGGAAAACAGGAGAAGTGGTCATCCCTATGATTGCCTTTATAGAGGGAGGGATGATTATCCCTATGGGTAGCCTTACTAGAAGTTATCTTAGGTTCTTTAGATTGTCTCCCACACAATGCGCTTCAAACATGTTCAGGGTATTAGGGAGTATAGAAGTACTAAATGCAAAGCTAAACCTAGGTCTGACCCATCACGATGTGAATTGGGTGTACAATCTCAATCATTTGAAGGGTCAGGGATACTATTTGAAATCTAGGTTCCCTGAAGTAAGGTTGATTCAGTGTCTCCCCACATCGAATAAAGGCTTAAAAGACGATTTTCTAATTTTTTCTGGGGAATGGCATGATGGTTTATCCTGTCCGACCAAAGAGGGAACACCAGGTGGGGTTTTTGGGTTATAAGCCCCTATAATTTGGATTGTGTTCTTTAGTTTGATTCACCTCTATTTCTGACAGTTTTTTGTTTTTTTTTTTTTGCAGACAGGTGAGCTACCAAACCTCAGTTCAGATTGGTTAATAGGGAAAGTTTAGATAGAATCCTATGGTCCAAGGTTTATGTAAACCCATCGGACGATCAACTGAGAGCAGCCCACATAATCCTTCGATACAAGTCAATTTCCAAGGCGTTTCAAGCTCCCAAGTGCGTGATAAGGGCCAAAGATCCTCGGCTTCATCGTATCAGTGTAGCCTTTAAGGGATTTATTGTTCCTGAGGGTGCTCCGATTCCTTTCACTGAGCCATTATCTGAGGCCATTTCCTCCGCAGGAGCTTCATCATCACGCTCCGTTCCTCGGGAAGTGAAGGAAGAAGAAGAAGAAGAAGAAGAAGATCAAACTTCAGAGGGAGTTATAGAAATTTCAGATTCTATAGATGAGTTTGAAGTTTTCAACCAACCTTAATCTCCCGAGGTGACTTCTGAAGAGATGGGCATCCAAAGGAAGAACCAAAGGAGCTTAATGGATGTGATCGAAAGCCAGCCTAGAAAGGAGGCGCCGGGGAAGTCAATTCAACCCAACCTCCCCCCTCCTCCTCCTCGTCAACCACCCCAACTACATGGAACCAAACCTAATGACCCAAATAGGAGGAGAGAGCCCAAAGACAAAGAAGTGATAGAGCATGGGAGGCCTCACCTGCCTCGTGAAGATGAGGTCTAACAAGCTACAAAGCAGCAAAAAGTTACCTATGGGTCTCAATGTGTGGTGGAAAGGGCCACCACTCAGTTCTCGGAACCCGAGGCCTAGCTCCCCGCACATATGCTCGGTGGGGAGCCTCTGAGGGAAGATGCCTTACTTAGGGACTTCAACGGTGGAATTAAGTGTCGCGTCGCCTTGGCTTTAGAGGAAACACTCCTTCTTTCCAAGGATATGGCCGAGCTGAGAGGCCTCAAGAGGAATGAGGTCATCCAGAATATGAAAAGATATTTGGGCATGGTATGTTACTATTATCATTATTATTATTATTATTATTTTTTCTTTTATGAACGTTGTGCAAACACCTGTATGTATTGTATCTCTAACTCTTTTTATTCTAGGCCGTTCAAGCCACCTTTAGGTTGGAGGAGATAACTAATGTCTGCTACCAGCAAATAGACAACGAGAGAAAAAGGCAGGCAACAGCTGTGCATACGCTCACTATTGCTGAGCAAATTGTTGAAAAATTGAGGAAAAAGCTGGCCGAGGAAGAACATGCTTGGAAGAGTGCTGACTCCGCCTTGGAGAACACCCAAAGGCAAGCTAAGGACCAAAGGAAACTCTTACGCGACGCTAACGCCCAGTTGGCAACCTCCAGGGAATAGATATCATCTCTGCAGAAACAATTGGAGGAAGCCCAGAGACTTAGAGATCAAGCTGAAAAAGCTCAGGCCGAGGTTGAGAAGGCAAAAGCTGAGGTTGAAAAAGAAAGAGACACAGTCGAGCAACATGGCTACGATATTGGTGTTGCTGAAACCGAGGAAAAATTCCGGGCAGAGGTGCCCGTGGTGTGCCGAGTATACTATGCTCTGACCTGGGGAGAAGCTCTCAACCGAGCTGGGGTTGAGACTTCATCCGAACTGAGAAGGCCTAAAAACGTTTATTTCCCTCCAGCCATTCGTGCCCCAGGTCCCTTCGTTCAACAAGAAGAGGCATCCTCTACAGCAGTTGAATCAACCGAGGAAGCTCAAATTCAAGTTCCTCCCCCTCTCAATGAGCAGGAGCAACCTGAAGTGCTCGAAGGTGCGAAGGACATGCCCTCGGACAAAGGACCAGAAAGGCCTAAGGATGGAGCAGCTTCTCAAAGTTTTGAACAAGCCTTAGCCTCAACCACCTTACCTGTTGGAGAAGATCCAAAGGTAAAGGAGAAAGATGTTCCTCCCGAGGCAACTGACAAAGCCCCTCAGCCCAAGCTCCAGATCAGATTAAACAAATAGTGAATGTAGTTAAATTCTCTTTGTTTTTCCCTTTTTTTTTTATAAACTTTTCGAGGACATTTCTAATCGTAGTGTATATTTCTCTTTCTAAATTTACATGAGATATTGTGGTTTTGCTTATCACTTGTACAATTTCCTACATGAATGGTTTTTATTTCTACTTGATCCCATGCTGTAGAAGGATAATATTTGATGATATAAGGTGAAACTTAACTTTATATACATTGATTGGGAACTAAAGCAGACTATAACAGTGAACTTCACAGCCCTACAAAGGCTTGCTTTAAATGTGCTAAGAATTGTCTGTATATAAAGCGGTATTCTAAATGTTTAACCCAGGGATGTATGGAACACCTTTAAAGTGATGCTTTAAAGTGATGTTCATGGAGTTTGCTTTGATATACAAGTTTAGTTGCATGGGCCCCGCCTAAGAAGCATTGATCCTAACTAAATTTGCTATATAAACAATTTGCCACATCTTAATCTCTGTACCCCACTTCAATTGAGATCACAGGGTATTAATTTCCACTAAGTTGTGGTCCAAGGACCTGACAGAACTTAGTTTCTATTTAATACTTCAATAAATTTTCGTGTATTAATTTCCACTAAGTTGTGGTCCGAGGACTTGACATGACTTAGTTTCTGTTTAATACTTCAGTAGATTTCCGTGTATTAATTTCTACTAAGTTGTGGTCCGAGGACCTGACATGACTTAGTTTCTGTTTAATATTTCAGTAGATTTTCGTGTATTAATTTCCACTAAGTTGTGGTTCGAGGACCTAACATGACTTAGTTTCTGTTTAATACTTCAATAGATTTCAGTGTATTAATTTTCACTAAGTTGTGGTCCGAGGACCTGACATGATTTAGTTTCTATTTAATACTTCAATATATTTCATAGTGTATTGATTTCCACTAAGTTGTGGTCCGAGGACTTGACATGACTTAGTTTTTGTTTAATACTTCAATAGATTTCAGTGTGTATTAATTTCTACTAAGTTGTGGTCTGAGGACCTGACATGACTTAGTTTCTGTTTAATACTTAAATAGATTTCAGTATGTATTAATTTCCACTAAGTTGTGGTTCGAGGACCTGACATGGCTTAGTTTCTGTTTAATACTTCAATAGATTTCAGTATAATAATTTCTACTAAGTTGTGGTTCGAGGACCTGACATGACTTAGTTTCTGTTTAATACTTCAATAGATTTAGAAGAACACATTGCAGAAATAAGATAAATTATAAAAGGAAGTAAAACAAAACTTGTTAATAATAATACCTCTTTAGGTTGCTTACATTCCAGGGATAGAGTACAGATTTTTCATCTAAATCTTCTAAGTAATAAGCAGTAATCCCTGCTATGAATGTGATACGATATGACCCTTCCCAATTAGGACCCAACTTTCCTCAGTTCAGATTTTAGTAGTTCCCAAAACTTTCCTTAGCACTAAATCTCTAGGAGTTAACGACCTTAACCAGACATTCGCATCATAACCTTACTTTAGCTTTTGCTGATAGTAGGCCAATTGAACCATCGCATTTTCTCGTCGTTCGTCTATTAAGTCCAGATTCTTCTTTAATAGTTCATCATTTCCATCCGAGGTGAATGAGCTAGTTCTTAGCATTGGAAAACCCATTTCGAGAGGAATCATAGTCTTAGCCCCATACGTTATTGAGAATGGGGTTTCCCCTGTTGACCGCCAAGGTGTAGTTCGATACGTCCAAAGGACACGTGGCAACTCCTCCACCCATCTTCCTTTTGTGCCATTCAGCCTTTTCTTAAGCTCGCCTACTATGACTTTGTTGACTGCCTTAACTTGTTCATTTCCTTGCGGATAGGCAGGAGTGGAATATCTATTCTTTATTCTCAAATCAGAACAATACTTTCTAAACGCTTTGCTGTCGAACTGAAGACCATTATTCGAGATGAGAGCTTGGGGAACTCCGAACCGAGTAACAATACTTTTCCAAACAAACCTCTTGGCATCCACATCCCTGATATTGGCCAGAGGCTCAGCTTCTACCCACTTCGTAAAATAATCTGTGCCAACTAATAAATATTTTTTATTTCCTACTGCCCTAGGGAAAGGGCCAACGATGTCTAAACCCAATTGAGCAAAAGGCCAGGGGGTAGAAAGAGGATTAAGAACTCCTCTTGGCTGATGAATGTTCGGTGCGAACCTTTGGCATTGATCACATTTCCTGACATACTCTTGTGCTTCTTTTTACATGCCTGGCCACCAATACCCTTGAGTAATCGCCCAGTGAGACAAAGACCTTCCTCCAGTGTGACTACCACAGATCCTTTCATGTAGTTCCTCTAGAAGTGCCTTTGAGATTTAGGGATGTACACAAAGCAGATATGGCCCAGAATAAGAGTGTTTGTACAACTTTTTGTCCTTGGACAGCCAAAATCAAGGAGCTTTTCTCTGTATCTTCTCTGCCTCAGATTTGTCCTCGGGCAGTATATCTTTCTCAAGGAATAACTTTATAGGATCCATCTAACTAAGCACCGACTTGATTTGATTGACCTGAGGTGAGTTCCCCATCATTGGGGTGGTCATGTTTAAGTCTTCAACCATTATCATCCAAGGTAAGTTTTTCGCCAAGGAGGTAGCAAGGGTGGCCAAAGAATCTGCATGGGCATTTTCGCTCCTAGGGACATGAATTACTTCAAAAAATTCGAAATTTACTTGCAGACGCCTAACCTGGCCCAAGTACTCCTGTATTCTGGTATCCCAGGCTTCCAATTCCCCTCTGACCTGGCCCATGATCAGTTTTGAATCTGAGAAAATCTCTACTATTTTTCTACCAAACTTCCTGACCATCGCCATCCCCATTAACAAAGCTTCATACTCTGCCTCATTGTTAGTGGCTGAGAACCCCAACCTTAAAGACTTCTCGATAATGACTTGTTTAGGAGATGTCAGAACCAGCCCTACTCCTGACCCCCTTTGATTTGCTGCTCCATCCACATACACTTTCCAGGGTAAGTCATGTTGCACGGAGATGAGGCCAATTGATTTTTCATCCATGCCATGCGGGCTTGTCTCTATTTCTTCAGGGCCTTCAGCAAAATCAGCCACCAGGTCGGCGAGAACCTAGCCCTTCACAAAGGTATGAGGCGTGTACTTAATATCAAAAGCCCCTAAAATCGTGCCCCACTTGGCAATCCTACTAGTGTATTTTGCACTCCAAAGCATTGCCTTGAGCGGATATTGAGTTAGGACGACCACAGTATGTGCTTAGAAATAATGGGAGAGTTTCCTTGTAGAGTGCACCACTGCCAAAATGGCATTTTCCAACGGCAGATAACGTACCTCAGCCTCGTGAAGCGACTTGCTCACATAATAAATTGGTTGTTGTATGCCATTATCTACTCGTATTAGAACAAAACTAATCGCGTAAGTGGCTATCGCCAAGTTGGAAAAAAGCACCTCATCCACCTCAGGACTAGACATAATGGGTGGTTGAGATAGGTACTCCTTAAGCTGCTGGAATGCCTGGGCGCACTCCTCTGTCCATTCAAATCCTTTCCATTTGTGGAGTAGTAGGAAAAAAGGTCTGCACATGTCCCCCAACCGGGAGATGAATCTGTTCAAAGCAGCGGTCATCCCAGTCAAGCTTTGGACCTCCGTGGGATTCTTAGGTGGTTGCAAACTGCTTATGGCTTTAATTTGATCGGGGTTCACCTCAATCCCTCGGTGAGTCACCATGTAGCCCAAAAACTTTCCTGAGCTTTCTCCGAATGAGCACTTAGATGCGTTCAGTCATTTATGTTTCCTTAAAATCTCAAAAGTGTTGGTGAGGTCTGTCACATGCTCGGCCACTACCTTGCTCTTCACAACCATATCGTTAATATAGACCTCAATGCTCCTGCCCAGCTGTAGCTCAAACATCTTCGTCATCATCCGCTGGTAAGTAGATCTCGCTTTCTTCAAGCCAAAGGGCATTACCTTGTAGTGATAATATCCAGTAGGAGTAAGAAAAGTGGTCTTCTTCTGGTCATCTAATGCCAGTGGGATTTGATGATAGCCCTGAAAGGCATCTAGGAAGCTCATTTGAGGATGGCCCACTATTATATCCACCGACTGATTTATACGGGGCATAGGAAAAGGGTCTTTTGGACAATCTCTATTAAGATTCGTGAAATCAACACATATGCGCCATTTTCTATTTTTCTTTTTCACCACGACTGTATTGGCCAACCACTGAGGGTAGAACACCTCTTTGATAGTCCCTGCCTGCTTGAGCTTGGTCACCTCGTCTTTGATAGCCTCGGCATGTACTTTGGACGGACGCCGAGGTGGCTGTTTCTTTGGGATAACAGATGGATTGACATTCAAATGGTGACAAATGAAGTCTGGATCCATCCCTGGGGCTTCATATGCATCCCATGCAAACACATCAATATTTCTCCTAAGGACTTTAACCAATTACTCCTTCTCTAACATCGGTAATTGTGCTCCCACCTGAAAGTATTTTTCTAGATCATCACCAACACTCACCCTCTCCAAATTCTCACACTCCGTTTCCCCGGCAGTTATACTGAAGTGGGTTCCCTGAGTCTTTGATTGCTATAAATCATCCTCGGCTGCGGCCGAAGTATCTGTTTCTGGTCGATGTTGAATGGCCATTATCAAGCATTGCCTTGCCATGGCTTGATTTCCCAAGATTTCTGAGACCTGGCCTTCTGATGGATACTTCACCTTCTGATGAAGAGTGGAAGAAACAGCCCCTAAGGCATGCGACCAGGGCCTACCCAAAATAGCCATATACAGAGAAAAAGCATCCACCATAATAAAATCCACCTTCACCACTTTTGAACTAGTCTGCATGGGTAACCTAATCATCCCCACTGGAACGACTGATCTGCCCTCAAAACTTACTAGTGGGGAGCTGTAGGCTGTCAAATCCTCGGGTTTCAAATTCAGCCCCCTAAATAGGTCAGGATACATTACCTCAGTTGCACTCCCCTCATCAACCATCACCCTCCTCACATCATACCCTCTAATCCTAATTGTAACCACCAAGGCATCATCATGTGGTTGTATGGTTTCTCTCTTATCTTCCTTTGAAAAACCTAACACCAGTGAGGTGCTCAGTCTGGCTCTCTTCGGCCTTGAATTGGAGCCCTCATCCAAGCACTGAGACACCGACATTACCCTGGAAGGGCAAGACCTAGTTCTCCTTGAGGCAGCAAATATAACGTTTATCGTGCCTAAAGGGGATCCTGAAGAAGCACTCCCCTGAAATGTTGAACTTGCTTGGCCTCCTCGGCTGTTGGAATGGTGTAGAAGCTGGGTCAACCTCCCCTCTCGGACCAGCTGTTCCAAGCGGTCTCACAAGTTTTTGCAATCTTCAGTAGTATGTCTATGGTCTTGGTAGTATTGGCAGTAAAGGTTTTGATTACGTTTTGCAAGATCCCCTACCATTCTATTGGGCCATCTGAAGAACGGCTCATCCTTTATCTTTTCCAGAACCCGTTGCACTGGTTCTCAGAACACAGCATTAACCGCCTGAGAGTTGACAGGTCCTGATTGCCCTCCAAATTCCCTCCGAGGTCGGTTATTATTGTACCGGTTTGACCTGAAATCCCTCCTCTCTTGAGGGGCTGCCTCTGACTTTCCTCCACCTTGTATCTGATTCTCCTCTACTCTTCTATACTTGTCTATCCAATCCATAAGCTGACACACGCTAGTAACAGGTTTACCAGTTAGAGATTTCCTTAGTTCATGCCCGGTTGGAAGGCCTTCCTTAAAGGTATTAATGGCCACGTCGTCATGAGCTTCGTCTACTTCATTGAACATTTCCCAATATCTATCAGAATAGGCCTTTAGGGTTTCCCCCTCTTGCATAGACATGGATAATAACGATCCCAAGGGTTGAACAACCCTCTTGCAGGTGATAAAACGAGCACCAAAGGCTTGAGTGAGCTTCTCAAAAGAGTTAATAGTATTAGCTCTTAAGCCATTGAACCATCTCATCGCCACTGGACCCAGGCTTGATGGGAAAACTTTGCACATTAAGGCCTCATCCCTATCATGAATGGCCATTCTTTGACTGTAGTGGCTAACATGTTCTACTGGATATGTTCTACCGTTATAAATGGTGAACACAGGCTGATGGAAGCACCGAGGAAGATTTGCATCGTCAATGTGTCTCGTGAAGGGCAATTTGGAAACTTGACTCAGCGCTTTGTTCAGAGCGTCATTCCCAAGCCCTGATGAGGTGGGCTCTTATGCTTTCACTCACGGTGATACTCCTCATCATACGAAAAGACTCACTGGGTGGAGTTCTTGACCTCTGTCTGTAACTGGTGTCATCTAACTCCTTAGAAGATTGCCCGGAGTTACGAGCCATACGCCTTCGTCGCTCATGTCGCAATTCCCTTTTCAACTTGTTAATCTCACGCTGCATGTCCCTTTCATTCTTTACGTGGGAAACATGGCCTTTCCCCCGAGAATGACTTCTATCTGTGTGGGTTGTTCGTGTACTTCGCTCACGATCCCCCTTATGTTCATGGACTACCAATGGAGTACTATGCTGAGAGCCCCTAGACTCTGCTTGGTGTGGATTAGCATCCATTTGTTGCGGGTCAGCCACTGGTTGCTGCGGTGTTCCCCCTTCCATCACAAACACTGCACTTGCCTTTCCTTGTGAATAGATCAAGTTCTTCCCACAGACGGCGCCAATTGTAAGGACTCAATTTGGATTGGACTCAGAATAAGGATGGGTTATTAGCCCAACAAGCCCAAACAATAAATTTTTAGAGCGTGAGTGCAAGAACTAGTTCTGCCTAATAGAAAAGGTCATGGTTACAGTGTAGTCAAAGACACTTCAAGCTAATTGTATGATAAAAACTCTCCTCGGCTAGGTTTTAGGGGTATCTTTCTGAGTTCCCTCGTTCTTCTCCCTCTCTCTTGTTTTTCCAAAAAGTCCTCTCTAATGTCACCCACTTTCTGGTTATATACTCCGTTCATCACTTTCTTTTCACCATACACGTGTAGGCTCTGTTCTTAGAACTCCTTTCTGTCCCATCCAGTACTTCCCGGAACCTTCACTTAGTTGCCATAAGGCTGCTTGATTACTGTTCAGGTATCACCTCCACATTAATGTTGCCAGAGAGTTAGTTAGGAAGCATTTAATGTGGGGGTAGCAGCTCCAGAAGATATTTGTTATCTCCCCCGGTTCTTCCCTTGTTCCACGTTTACTATCCAGTTCTAATGTAACTTTGTGGGGTGCCCTGAATAGTCAGGTAGTTATACCCACCTCGGACCATGGTATTTGAGATGAGTCTTGTCCTCGGACACGGTTTGGGCCATCGCTCATGACATTCATCCCTTTTTCTTATACTAGTCTCACAATACATTTCTTTAATCATCCTCAGACAAGTGAATGTCCTCAGACTGGGTCATTGTGTCCCAAGCCCATTTCCTATGATTCCTGTATCCTTTTAGATAATAGGCCCCACAAATACTTTTAGCAATAAATTTTTATTTTCAATAAAATAAGTAGTATCCAAACAGACCTTAAATATAAGCTAAAGCTTCCGTACTCTAAAAGTGAAGAGCACTAGTATCAATGGGGCCATGAGGTCCATATAAGGACAATGTGAAGGAAGATTATGGGCCCAGAATGTGTGTCCGAATTGCATAAGAAAAACCATGCAACTAAACTGAGATAATTGTAACTTGCAAAATCTGGTTGGGTTGGGTTTAAATCCTTAAATGGTCCTACATAGCTCATGCTATGTAGCCCAACAAAGAAGGTGTTTTGTCTAGCTTCTTTCTTCTTCTTCTTCTTCTCTCTATTTTTTTTTTTTTTTTTCTTGGAATGGTTCTTTTAAAACTTAAAACTCTATAGTTTATGTGTAAAATTAAATCATATAGCTTCAAAAAAATTATAATTTTTTAAAAGTAACAAATTAAATTATACCATTTCAAAACTAACAATTAAAAATTAAATTATAAAATTTTAAAAAGCAACATATGAAATTCTATAGTTTCAAAATTAACAAATTAAGCCTTGATGTTTCAAATAATAATAAATTCAAATTTAGTCATTTAAGTTGAATATATTTTTATTTTTGGTTTAATATATGTTGAGAATTTAATTTATTATTTTTAAAGAAGTAGGGTTTAATAAAATTACAAGTTTAATTTATTATATCCCTACATTTTAGAGTCTAAAATATATGTTTCCCTTTTAAAGCTTTCATTAAACATTAGACATTTCTTTTTTTAATACCTGTCTTTGTAGATGTCTCCGAATGCAATATTTATACTTTATTCAAACAATTTCAGGTGCCAAATGCTACTGGCTTTGTGTTGGGGTCAATCCAGCTGATCATTTATGCAATCTACATCAAGAAGTCCATTTCAACAAAATCATTGGAAATGATGGAAGAAGAGGGCTTTGCCCATTTTGTGAAAGGAGCATTCGAGGACAATGAAGAGGCCAATATGAAAAGTCGAAACCTCCACAAAGGAAGCAGCCTCCCAAAACCATCTGTAAATCAACAATATAGCTTCCAAAGGATCTTGAAGACACTAACTTAGAAATCCATAAGGACACTCCAGTTGGCCCTATGAAGAAGATGTGGGAAAGTGAGAAAAGAATCACAACTGATTATGAGCTTTTTGTTTTGTGGAAAACTTAGAAATCATGTGTTGGCCCAATAAACAAGATGTTGGAAAGGGAGAAAGGAATCATAGTTGATTATAAAGTTTTTGTTTGGTGGAAAATTTAGAAATTATGCAATGCACAAGAATAGTTACTAGATGAGTTTCAGGAAAAAAAAAAAAAACATAATTTTTTAGTTTGAGCAGTAAGCAGAAATGCATGAACTTAAAAAAATGGCAAATTACAACTTACCTACCAGTGATTTGACCGAAATTTAAGTTGCCTATATGTGATTTAAAAGTTGGCACTTTGCCTACTCGAGGTTCACTTCTTTAAGCTTCCGTAACTCACCTTTATACTTTCACTATTAAAAACACAAAAAATATAACAAAAAACATAAAAATCAAGATCTAAAAGCATATTTCTTAAAATGGTGAAAATTTGGCTTAAGAACACTCTTACCAAATATAACTTTCTTGGAACCAATGTTAACTTAGTGCTTACCATAAAGAATCACTACAAAACATAGAATTACTTACAACGCAAAGAGATTTTTTCACTAGATTGTAAAGAATACAATGGGGAACATTGATCTTTCTTGTATTAACAAATTCTTAAAATGTATTAACAAATTCTCTAGGTCCTAAACAACATAGAAGGTAAATGCTCTAAGAGAATTATTATTATTATTATTATTGTAAGGACTAGATTTGAGTCTTTAGCCTAAAAGATGGATGGACTTAGGTCTAAAAAACTCAAAACAATGAATTTATAGAAAATGGGTTGGAAAACTTGGCTCTAATGAATTAGTCAACAAATAAGGTAGATCTTGAAGATAAGAGAACGAAGATAAATAAGTTTAAATTTAAGAAAATCATCCTCAGCAAAGTCCGAGGAGATCAGTTCTTTTGTATTGACCTTCAAGTTTGATTACAAGTTTGGTTCTTGATTGCTACAATGTTTCTCTCTATCTTGTTTGATCCCTCCTTCCTCCAGGGTCTCTTACATTATATACATTCCTTTGAATGATCTTGACTCTCTATTTGTTGATCATCTAGGCCACTACCTAAGTGCTTGTTCCATCAGACATCTTCTCTGGCTCTTTGTGAGTAGACATGGCAATACGGGTTAGAATTTTCTGACCCGACCCGAAAAATACTTGACCCGAACTCGATTTTTTGACCCGAAGCAAAAACGGGTTGACCCGTGACCCGACCTGATTTTTTGCTTGTCAACCCAACCTGACTCGGATAACTCGTAACTCTACCCGTTAAAAAAATTTGTTAAAAAAATATTTTAATTACGTTCTGATACTAGGTGCATAAAGCACAAAGTAACAAAACTAATAATTAATATATTATAGAGAATGACTATTTTCATCATCAAAAGTACCACCAAGCAAGAAAAAAAAAATCATCAAAAGTACCAATAAGAGCTAGCTAGCCTAGCTTCTGTGCTTATATGCCAATTGCCTACAGCACGTTACACAAGACAAGGACCAAGGCTCTTAAGAGTCATCACTCATCAGTCAAGGCAACCATTAAAAAAAAAAAAAAAAAAAAATCTCATTTAGGATTTAGCTGAGCTGTAGGCATTGTCCAAACTCTAGAGGACCAAAGCCACAAACGACAAAGCTAAAAGTTAAGTCAAACCAAACTAGTGAAACCCACAAAGCTTCCTTTCCCAGTTTCTCATTCTCTACTCTTTCAGTCTTTCTCTTGTGCAGTTGCGCCTCCTCCGGCCTTTGCCATTTCTTCACACTGACTATTTTTTTTTAGTTTATCTTTCTAAGTAATCTAACTTTACAATTATTTTAAATGCAACAGAAATATGTGTACTTAAGAAGACCGATAACTTGCTACTTTGCTAGCTTACTTGTTTTGTTTGTTTTAAGATCTATCTCTTTTTGAAGATGTAAACTTGTAATTATATGCATTTTGACAGTGAGTTATTAACATTGAAGACTTTTTCCATCATGAATTTATGACTATAAATAATTTTTGTCATGCTCAAAACTATCAGAATTGGAAGGATGTTAATAAGTGGCATTAAGTACAATTCATTTGCTTAATTAATTTTATTCATTCTCTCTGAATATATTGTCATTGATTTGTTTTTGTAATTGAAAAAAAGAAAAAAAGTTGTTTGAAAAATACGGATAAACTCGACTCGACCTGTAACCTGATTAACCCGTAACTCGTTTGACCTACAAACTCGATTGACCTGACCCGCCCGTTTTGCCACATCTATTTGTGAGTTGGGGTAGCCAAGGCAGCACTGTTCGGAGGTCTTCTCCATATAAATGTTGCCAGAAAGTTAGCTGCAGAGCATTCAATGCAGTGGCAACAACATTTCCTTAGATATTTCCCAGCTCCCATTCTTCCAATACATTTGTAGTGTATATCTTTATCAATAGAATCTCTTGGATCATTACCTTAGACGATAGGAGGTACATCTTGATTCTTCATTGTGTTTTGCCAAGGGGATATTTCTTCTTGGACAACCTCTTCCAGTCTCCACAGTCATAGTTTGCTTGTGAAGTTTGAGCTATTACGTCTTCCTTGCTATTAATCTATTCTCGGACTATTGTACCTCCTTGGACAAGGCCCAAGGCCCAACAAAGATTGGGCTTGTGTCCCCACAATTATTATTATTATTATTATTATATTTAAAATAGTGGTAACTTTGAAATGGTACAAGAGTACGAACCGGTACTGAAATATTTCATTCCCATAACCAAACCGAAATGGCCTCTGGTACGGTATTGATTCCCTTGGTTGTATGTATAGTTATGTATGGGTATATACAAGATAGGTTGTAATATATATTACCAAAAGGTGCCTTTGCATAACTCTTCAAATTGAATACACCAAAAAGTGCCTATTGAAATGTCATAACTCTTCATATTGGATATACTAAAAAGTGCCTATTGAAATATTATAACTCTTCATATTGGATATATATTAAGGGTGCCAATTGGCCGAAAAGGTGCCTATTGAATAAAAATGTGTCTATTGACCGAAAAAATGTCTATTGAATGAAAATATACTTGTAGGGGCTCCTTTTTCGGAGGTGGGCCCCCGACAATGAATTTGTAGAGAGTGGGCTCAAGATCTAGGCCCTAGTGAAGGACGCAACGGCCATGCATGGTTATTCGTGGACTGTGGTAGTCCTAATACGAGCTGAGGAGACACAATAGGGCTCCTCGGACGTGTTGGAAAGGCAGCAATGGTTCCTACCTTATTCAAATGAGCTTCACAGTCTACCAAATAAAATGCACTGTTACAGTATGTCTCCCTCTCTGATTCTCCCTCCCGTCCCCCCCTTAGTGGGGACTTCCTACATTATATATCCCTTTCTCAGATGATCTTAGCCCTACATTTGTCGATCAATCCGGTTTCCACTTGAGTGCCTGTCCTATCAGCCGCATTCCTATCTCTCTGCGGGTTGTGGCGCCCAAGGTGGCGCTGTTCAGAGGTCCTATCCTCATTAATGCGGCCAGGACATTAGTTGAGGGCATTTAATGTGGAGGTGACAGTTCGTCTGAGACTTGCACCTCCACCATGCTTCCATGTCCGGTGCTCGGCACCTGCCAGGTCCTCCTTGGATTCCCTGGGAGGTTCCCCTTGACGGACTGCAGCTTGCGTACTTCCTCACTTCGGGTTTCCGAGGATGCGTCCATCCTCGGCGCGTCTTCTTAGCCTGCAAGTCCTTTGCGCCTTGTCCTCGGACCTAAGGCATGTCCTCGGACTCCAGGCGGACATCCTCGGATCTATCCCACGTCCCATCGAATCCTGCCCTTTGTCAGCGTTGATGACTTTTCGCCTGCTTAAGGCGCGTTACTGGCGCTTCGACGTGGGTGTCGTGCCTTGCATTAAATTCGGGCGACTTTATGCTCCCCACGTTCAACGGGCTGATGGCGATCTAACGGTAGGGATGGATCTGGCATTTATGGGCGGGAGAACTCGCGCAGCTCTTCCGCCTAGGGTATAAATACCCATTTGAACTGCTTTTTCCCTTCTCATTCGCAGTCACAAGCTCTTGCGCCTTCTATCAGAGTCTAGCCAAATCTTCACCTACACTTCTAGCATAAAAAGTCAATCCGAGGAGCTCTTCCTCATTCCTGTAAGTCGCTCTATCCCTCTCTGAGCTTTTTCTTTCCCTCTCTTCCCTCTTTGATTTGCTTTCCCCTTTTAGTCCCCTTAAGGCGTTGTTTGGGATGGGTAGACTTAAGAAATACGTTTTTACTGAGGAGGCGATGGAGGAATTCGCCGACCGATGCAAGATACCGGCCAACGTGGGCTTGAGGTATTGTGAGTATGGGGAGTGGTTGCTCCGGAGGTGGACGGGCGAGGTGGCGATTCCCATTATCGCCTTCCTTGAAGGGGGGCTGAGGATCCCCATGGGGCCTGTGATGAGGAATTACCTTATATACTTCCGATTAACCCCCACCCAATGTGCCTCCAACATGTTCAGAATTCTGGGCTGTGTGGACGCCCTAAACGAGGAGATGGGTCTGAGGCTGACCCATCACGACGTAAATTACTGCTACAATCTTCAACATTTGAAGGGCAAGTCCTACTATATGAGGACGAGGGACGACAGAGTCCGGCTCATCCAATGTCTCCCTGAGTCCAACAAGGGGATGAACGAAGACTTTCTCATCGTGTCTGGAGAGTGGCATGATGGCCTTCACTGTCCGACGACAGAGGGGACACTAGGTGGGGCAGTGGGAATAGGAGGGGATTTGAAGGTTCCACCCTGTTTATCGTATCATTCCCCTTTGCTCAGCTTGGCAACTAACGTGGATGTGTTTTCTTTTTGCAGATCCGCACACCCTCGAGCCCAACTTCAACCTGGTTAACAGGGAAGATCTACAGAAGGTGCTCAGGTCGGCGGATTTCGAAAACGAGGCAGACCACCAGGTCAGGGCGGCTCACAAGATTTTGAAGTACACCCCACTCCAAAAGTCGTTTGCGGCCCCCAAGCACGTGATCAGGGCAAACGATCCTCGGCTGTCAAAGATAGAAGTGACCGAGGACGGATTTAAGTTTCCCGAGGGTCCCTCTACTTCAGAAGGTGTCACCGTAGCGATCCCCCCCTTCCCCTACATCCTTAGAGGCCGTGGGAGAGGATATAGAGGGAGAGGGGGAAGCAGCCGACCCTGGTTTTGCCGAGGAGGACTTCAGTGTTTTCGAGCAACTCCGTGAGTCCGAGGACCCCTCCGGAGACTTGGGCGATCCTCGCTCGTCCGAAGCGGAGCTTCAGGAATCTGGGCCATCTACTCGGTCCAAGATGGGTTACAAAAAGAAGCCCCGGCCCAGTTTGTCTGAATTGCTCGAGGGACAGCCTGGGAAGTCTAAGCTGAAGCTGCCTCCTCCTTCCCCCAAGACCCGCACTGCCCATACCAGGTCGAGCTCATCTCAGTCTCGGCTACCCCCTTCTCCGCCTCAGACGACTTCTCCGTCAAGGCGCGAACTTGCCGACCCCAAGCAGAAGAAGGATAAGGGCAAGAGGGTCATGGAGGAGAAGTCTGGGCCCACGCGGGAGGGCGACGATGCTCGGCGGCCGTCGAAGCAGCTGAAGATCGGCCACAAGGACCAGGAGGAGCAGGTCGAGGTCCAGCCTCCGGCTGAGGCATGGCTCTCCGCCCCAATGCTCCGCGGGAGTCCTCTGAGGGACGACGCCTCCCTTAGGGATTTCAAAGAGGGCGAGGGCGCGTATGTGGCCGACGCGGTGGAGAGGTGCCTACTGCTCCCTGCGGACATGGCGCAGCTTGGAGCCATGAGGAGTAGGGAGGTCTTCCTCTGCCTCAAGCAGTACTTGGGGATGGTAAGATTTCGGACGCTCGTGCTTTATCTTTTTTAGTTTTGTCTTTCTTTCTCTGTGAGCTAACTTCGCTTTGTATCTGTTTCGTTTGGCAGGCTGTCCAGTCAACCTTCAGGTTGGAGGAGGCGGCCAACTATCATGGGAAGGCCATGGACGCTGAGCGTGAGAGGCGCTTGTAGGCCACCAAGGTCCTCAAGGTCTCCGAGGAAGATCTTGCCAAGGCCAGGGAGCAGCTGAAGGAGATGGCCAAGGAAAGGGACAACGCGATATCCGGCCTTGAGGGCGCCCAGAGGCAGGCCGTGGAGCAGACGAAGCGCCTGGGTGAGGTCGACAAGCAGCTCAGGATCGCCCGAGAGCTGATAGACGACCTTCAGAAGGAGAAGGCTGCTGCCGAGGAGGCCAGGCTCGAAGCGGAGAGGGGGAGGGAGCAGGCCTTGGCAAGTAAGGAGGCCGCCGAGGAGGCTGCCTTTGAGGCAGGGGTAGCTGAGGCAGCAGCTGAGTATAAATCCCAAGTCCCCGGGTTATGCCGGCGCTACTGCTCAGAAACTTGGCACGAGGCCTTGAGGCAAGCCGGGGTGGAGGCCTCTTCTGCTCTGTGGAGGGAGGAGGGTGTATACTATCCACTCGCCATCCGCGAGGCTGCCGCAGGTGGGTCAGAGGTTGAGGAGGCCACCGTGGAAACTCCTGCAACTCCAGGGGAGGGGGCCCTAGATGCTGGGGCCATTGGCGAGCCAGTTCAAGGGAGTGATCCCTCCCCGGTGATTGAATTGGGCGGCGGCTCTGATGAGGACAATCCCCAGCAGGTCGAGGAGTCTGCCCCTGACACCCAGGCCCCACCTGTTGAGGGGGTGGCCGTTCCTGCCGTGCCTCCCAGCGAAGCGGGCGACTAGACTGAGGCGTCCCTTCTTCTTTTCTTCTTTCCCTTTTTTTTTTTTGTTTTAGGGAACTCCTTTTGTGTAATCTTTTGAACTTAATGAAATGAAAGCTTTGTTTCTTTTTCTGCGTCGTGGTTGTTTCCTTGCTTGTATATTATTCATTTTTTGCTTGCCAATCGTGGTTCGTAACTTAAAATTTTGGACCGGGAAAAGTTTTTATTCGTGAAATGGTTTACAACGTACATTGTATCCCTACCAGTCATGGGTTGTATCAGTTCTATAGCGCGTCCTAAGGAATAGGCAGATTTTACGAAGTAGCCACTAAGGTTCTTTTGAAGTAGAAAGCTTCCCCACAGGACCGAGTCCGAGGACCACACAGTTCTTTGGTTCTGTCTAACACTTAAGTTTTTTGAAGCAGCTAGTTTCCCCATAGGACTGAGTCCGTGGACCATGCAGTTCCTTGGCTCTGTCTAGCGCTTAGCGTTCTTAAGTGGCTAGTTTCCCCGTAAGACTGAGTCCGAGGACCATGCAGTCCCTTGGTTCCGTCTAACACTTAGTTTTCTTTTAAATTGGTTAGTTTCCCCATAGGACTGAGTCCGAGGACCATGCAGTTCCTTGGTTCTGTATAACACTTGGTTTTCTTTTAAATTGGTTAGGAGGTGTAGAACGTAAGCAAAAGAAGCCAACAACATTAATTGAAATAGTTCCTTTATTAATAGTAGTACCTTTTCAGGTTATTTACATTCCATGGACGAGGTACAGGCCTGTCATCTAGGTCCTCCAAGTAATACGCCCCTATCCCGGCTATTGAGGTAATCCGGTAGGGCCCTTCCCAGTTGGGTCCCAGCTTTCCCCAAGAGGGATTCTTGGCCGCCCCAACAACTTTCCTTAGCACCAGGTCCCTCGGCGCTAGCGGTCTAAGCTTAACGTTAGCGTCGTACCCTTGTTTGAGCTTCTGCTGGTAGTGGGCCAATTGTATCATTGCTCGCTCCCTTCGCTCGTCCACCAGGTCCAGGCTCCGCTCCAGCAGCCCGTCGTTGCTAGCTGGAGTGAAGGAGCTCGTCCTTAGCGTCGGGAGATTTGTCTCCAGGGGGATCACTGCCTCGGCGCCATAAGTCATGGTGAAAGGCGTTTCCCCCGTTGATCGTCGAGGTGTGGTGCGGTACGTCCATAGCACATGGGGTAACTCTTCTACCCATCTCCCCTTGGCGTCGTCCAGCCTTTTCTCAAGCCCATTCACGATGACCTTATTGACGGCCTCGGCCTGTCCGTTCCCCTGGGGGTAAGCCGGCGTCGAGTATCTGTTTGTGATTCCAAGTTCGCTACAGTACTCCCTGAATGCTTTGCTGTCAAATTGGAGCCCGTTGTCCGAGATGAGGGTGTGAGGGGTCCCAAATCGCGTAACAATGTTCCTCCAGAGGAATTTTTTGACGTCCACGTCCCTAATATTGGCCAGCGGCTCGGCCTCGACCCATTTGGTGAAGTAGTCCGTGGCCACCAACAGATATTTCTTATTCCCAGGCGCCTTGGGGAAAGGCCCCACAATGTCCAAGCCCCACTGGGCGAATCGCCACGGGCTGGACAAGGGATTTAGGACCCCTCTTGGCTGATGGATACTCGGGGCGAATCTCTGGCACTGGTCGCACTTCTTGACATATTCCTGGGCCTCCTGTTGCATCCCCGGCCACCAGTAGCCTTGCGTGATGGCTCGGTGGGACAAGGATCTCCCCCCTGTGTGGCTTCCACATATTCCCTCATGCAGCTCTTCGAGTAGCGATTCCGTCGCTCCAGGGTGAACGCATAGCAGGTATGGCCCGGAGTAGGAGCGTTTATACAGCTTATGGTCCTCGGACAACCAGAATCGAGTGGCTTTCCTCCTGATTTTTTCAGCTTCTGACTTGTCCTCAGGCAGGATGTCATCCTTGAGAAATCCCACTATGGGGTCCATCCAGCTGGAACCCGCCTCAATCTGATGGATGGGGATTCCTCCCCTTGGCGCTCCACTTGCCCTTCCCAAGTGCTCCACGAGTATTGTCCGAGGCAGAGACCCTGCCGAGGAGGTCGCGAGCGTGGCCAATGAGTCGGCGTGGCTGTTCCCGCTTCTGGGGATGTGAGACAAGCTGTAAGGGCCAAACCCCAACTGCAAGCGCTTAACTTGGCTCAGGTACTCTTGCATTCGTGGATCCCTGGCCTCCATCTCCCCATTCACCTGTCCTACCACCAACCCGGAATCCGAGAACACCTCTATTGACTTTCCTCCCATCTTTTGCACCATGGTCATTCCTTGTATTAATGCCTCGTATTCGGCCTCGTTGTTTGTGGCCGCGAATCCGAGTCTCAGGGACTTCTCCATGACGTGACCTTCAGGGGACACCAGGACTAGTCCCACTCCTGAACCTCGCTGGTTAGCCGCGCCATCGACATATACCTTCCAACATGGTGCCTCAGAGGTGGAGACTGCCCCAACTAGCTTCTCACCACGATTTCCCTCCTCGGTCGTGACCTCCACAGCCGGTTCGGCGAACTCTGCTGTCAAATCTGCCAGAACCTGGCCTTTTATGGAGGTCCGAGGCATGTACCTGATGTCGAAAGCCCCTAGAATCGTATTCCATTTCGCGATTCTTCCCGTGTAGTCGGCGGTTCGCAGCACAGATTTTAAAGGCAATCGGGTTAGGACGACCACGGTGTGAGCTTGAAAATAATGGGGGAGCTTCCTTGTGGCATGGACCACAGCCAGGATAGCCTTCTCCAGGGGCAGGTATCTCACCTCCGCTTCGTGGAGCGACTTACTGACGTAGTAAACTGGCTTTTGAACGCCGCCGTCTTCTCGTATCAACACTAGGCTTACCGCATGGGGTGCCACAGCAAGGTATGCGTATAGGACCTCATCGGCCTCTGGATGGGACATGATAGGCGGACGAGATAGATAATCCTTGAGTTGCTGGAAAGCCTCGGCACACTCCTCAGACCATTCAAATCCTTTCCATTTGTTGATCAGGCGGTAGAAGGGCCTGCACCTGTCAGCTGACCTGGAAATGAACCGGTTCAGCGCTGCAATCATCCCGGCAAGCTTTTGGATCTCTTTGGGATTCCGGGGAGGCTTCAAATTGTGGATGGCCTTGATCTGGTCGGGGTCAACTTCGATCCCACGGTGGGTGATCATGTACCCCAAGAATTTGCCAGAGCTGACGCCAAAAGAGCATTTTAAGGCGTTAAGGCGCAGCTTGTGCTTTCTCAGGATGTCGAACGTGAAGCCGAGGTCCTCTAAGTGTTTGAACTCCTGCTTGCTCTTTACCACCATATCGTCGACGTAGACCTCGATGCTTTTGCCCAACATTGGCTCGAACATTCTTGTCATCATCCTTTGGTAGGTGGATCCTGCGTTTTTCAGGCCAAACGGCATGACCTTGTAGTGGTAATTTCCGATGGGTGTGACGAAGGCTGTCTTCTCTTGGTCTTCCAGAGCCAGCGGTATCTGATGGTAGCCCTGAAAGGCGTCAAGGAAGCTCATCCGAGGATGGCCCGCCGTGGCGTCTACCAGCTGGTCTATCCGTGGCATTGGGAAGGGGTCCTTCGGACACGCTTTGTTCAGGTCGGTGAAGTCCACACAGACTCTCCACTTTCCAGTCTTCTTCCTGACCACCACTGTGTTGGCCAACCATTTAGGGTAAAAGACTTCTTTGATGGCTCCTGCACGCTTAAGCTTGTTGACCTCTTCCTTGATCGCGTCAGCGTGTTATTTCGACGGGCGCCGAGGCGGCTGCTGCCTCGGAACCACGGATGGGTTGACATTGAGGTGATGGCAGATGAAAGAGGGATCAATCCCAAGAGCGTCGCAGGGGTCCCATGCGAACACGTCAAGGTTCCTTTTGAGGAACTCAAGCAATTCCTCATTTTCTTGCGGAGGCAGTTGGACTCCGACCTGGAAGAACCTTTCCGGGCCATCGCCGATCAGCACCTTTTCCAGGTTCTTGCACATGGCACCCTCGGCAGGTGCATTAGGAGGCGCCGCCGGGGCCTTTGACTGCTATAAAATCTCCTCGGCGTGAGCCGAGGGCTGTGCATCAAGCCGGTAGGATATGGCGGCGACCGTGCACTGCCTAGCCGTGGGCTGGCAACCTCGGATCTCCAGGACCTGATCCCCGGACAGGAATTTCACCTTCTGATGCAAGGTGGAGGCAACTCCCCCTAGGGTGTGGAGCCAGGGCCTCCCCACGATGGCCGTGTAGGGAGAGTATGTGTCCACCACCACGAAGTTCACCTCCACCACTTCTGGGCCCGTCTGTATGGGTAACCTTATCATGCCCTTTGGGGTGACGAGCTTCCCGTCGAAAGTCATTAGGGGGGAGCTATAGGGTGTCAGATCCTCCGGTTTTAGCCCCAGCCCCTTGTAGAGGTCTAGGTACATGACCTCGGCCGCGCTGCCCCCATCCACCATCACCCTTCTCACGTCGTATCCTCCAATTCTGAGGGTGACGACTAGAGCGTCATCATGGGGCTGGGCGGTCCCCACCTTGTCTTCCTCCGAGAAACTCAAGACTGGTGGGCAACTCCTCCTGGCCCTCTTCGGCCCCGTCCAGGAATCCTCGGCGGGCTGTCGGACTATAGACAGCACCCTCGTGGGCTGCGTGCCTGTTCTTCCTGGTGCCGCCAAGATGACATTGATCGTTCCCGTGGGTCGCCCCATGTCGAGGTCCCTCCGGGGTTCTTGGAAGTTCTGGTTTTGCTGGCCGCTGGAATGGTGGAGGAGGTGCTTCAACCTTCCCTCCCGGACTAACTGGTCCAGGTGGTTCCAGAGGTTCCTGCAGTCCTCCGTATTATGCCCGTAGTCCTGGTGGTACTGGCAGTAGCGGCTCTGATTGCGCTTGGCAGGCTCCCCAGCCATCTTGGTTGGCCATCTGAAGTACGGTTCGTTCTTTATCTGCTCCAGTACCCTGTGTACGGGTTCTCGGAACACAGTGCCGACCGTTTGAGTGGTAGTTGTTCCGGATTGCCCACCGAAATCCCTCCTCGGACGGGCGTTATCATAACGGTCCGACCTGAAATCCCTCCTTTCCTAGGGGATAACCTTCTCCTTGCCCTTGCCCTGTAGCAGGTCCTCTTCTACCCGCTTGTACTTGTCGATCCGATCCATCAGTTGCCGCACGCTGGTGGCGGGCTTACCAGTTAAGGACTTCCTCAGGCCGTGCCCCATCGGTAGTCCGTTCTGGAATGTATTGATTGTGACAGCATCGTATTTGCCGTCCAGGTCGTTGTAAATCTCCCAGTACTTGTCCGAATAAGCTTTGAGGGTCTCCCCCTCGCGCATGGACAGGGATAACAACGCGCTCATGGGCCGAGGAGGCCTGCTATTTGTGACAAAGCGGGAACCGAAAGCCTGGGTCAGCTGCCTGTACGAGTCTATAGAGCCCGACCTTAGACCGTTGAACCACCTCATTGCCACAGGTCCCAGGCTGGATGGGAAGACCTTGCACATCAGTGCTTCATTCTTGGAGTGGACAGCCATTCTTTGGTTGAATTGGCTCACGTGCTCCACGGGGTCCGTCTTGCCGTTATAGGCGATGAAAGTTGGCTGCTGGAACCGCCGAGGAAGTTCCGCCTCCTCTATGCGACGCGTGAAGGGCGACCTGGAGAGCTGGTCCAGCGCCCTGCTCATGGCGTCGCCTCCCAAGCCCCTGGGGGTTGGGTTGGTACGCCCACGCCTCTGGTAGCGCTCCTCCTCGTGGGAGAAAGTCTCGCTGGGGGGCGTCCTTGACCTTTGCCTGTATTCATCGTCACTTTCGTCTTCGGAGAATGGATTAGGGCTGGGCTCGGACCTTCTTCGCTGCACATGACGTAGCTTCCTCTTGAGATCATCTATCTCACGCTGCATGGCCACCTTGTCATCCCTTCTTTGGGAGGCGTGGCTGTGGGCCTCTTGTGATCGCGCGGCCTGGCCGTCGCCGCGTTCCTGGGGAGCGTGCCCCTCCCGGTGGGTTTGGCTTCCGCCCGTCGTTGAAGTATGCATGCTTCCTTCCCGAAATCGCCCATTGTCGTTCTGACTGCCCCTCGGGTCGCCATAGTTGCCCTGATGCCGCGACTTCGCCGGTTCGGGTCGATTGGGAGTACTTTGGTGAGGGCCTGATCCTACCATGCTTGACTGTCGTTCCTGCTAGCACACAAGTTCTTCCCACAGACGGCGCCAATTGTAGGGGCTCCTTTTTCGGAGGTGGGCCCCCGACAATGAATTTGTAGAGAGTGGGCTCAAGATCTAGGCCCTAGTGAAGGACGCAACGGCCATGCATGGTTATTCGTGGACTGTGGTAGTCCTAATACGAGCTGAGGAGACACAATAGGGCTCCTCGGACGTGTTGGAAAGGCAGCAATGGTTCCTACCTTATTCAAATGAGCTTCACAGTCTACCAAAGAAAATGCACTGTTACAGTATGTCTCCCTCTCTGATTCTCCCTCCCGTCCCCCCCTTAGTGGGGACTTCCTACATTATATATCCCTTTCTCAGATGATCTTAGCCCTACATTTGTCGATCAATCCGGTTTCCACTTGAGTGCCTGTCCTATCAGCCGCATTCCTATCTCTCTGCGGGTTGTGGCGCTCAAGGTGGTGCTATTCAGAGGTCCTATCCTCATTAATGCGGCCAGGACATTAGTTGAGGGCATTTAATGTGGAGGTGACAGTTCGTCTGGGACTTGCACCTCCACCATGCTTCCATGTCCGGTGCTCGGCACCTGCCAGGTCCTCCTTGGATTCCCTGGGAGGTTCCCCTTGACGGACTGTAGATTGCATACTTCCTCACTTCAGGTTTCCGAGGATGCGTCCATCCTCGGCGCGTCTTCTTAGCCTGCAAGTCCTTTGCGCCTTGTCCTCGGACCTAAGGCATGTCCTCGGACTCCAGGCGATCCTCGGCATGGGCCTTTGGGCTTGATCAAAAGTGGGCCGGTGATGCCAACTCTTTGTGGCCCCACAATACTTATTGACTAAAAATGTGCCTATTGAAGGGCCATAATCCTTTGTGTATAAATAGTGGTTCATATTCATTTTTTACATTTTTCTTAACTTCTTCTCTTTCATCTTTTTTAGAAATACTAGAAACCTGTGTGTTAAGAACATATTTTATGTAATTGGCTAATCTTTTGATAAAATGCACTTTACTTATAATTGGGTAGATTTAGGACGAGTTTAGTATTTTAAGAAACAAGAGTTCAAGTCAAGTATTAAAGCCATGAAGATTTGACCAAGAAACAAGAGAAGAAAGAGTTGTTCACTAAATCTCGACAAAATCCTTTCTATCGAGAAATAATGTTGAAGCTCGAAAAAAACTTGACACAAGCTGTTTCTATCGAGAATTACAAAATCAGACTTTTCAGATTTGATTGCATGTAGATTCTTGTATATTTGTGTAGGGTTTCTTTTCTTACAACCCTAGACATATATAAGGATTATTTTAAAGGCCGTCGTATATGTATTGAGTGACCTAATGCCTTATTTTGTCTAAAAGAAGCCATTGCATTTTTGTGCCAAAGGGTTTTGTAACCAAGTAGCTTCCTGATCTTCATTGTGCATGAAGTAAAGAACTTTGCAACCAACAACCTTCTTCAAGTTGCTAGAGTTAGTTATGTATTGAAATCCGTGCATCATTGGTTAGTCACGTACTGGGATTCGTGCATTAAACGAAAAGAGTGCCATTACAAGATCAAGTCTAATTGGGTATTGGAGTGAAGATTTAACTTTAGGTTGGTAAATTTGGGATAGGTCAAGGATAGTTGGTAAGATTCCTTTTTACTTGTAATCACTTAGTTATTGATTAGTGGATTCTTGAGAGTGGTGACCTTAAAATCATCTGGTGGGGTTTTTGCTTTGGTGGTTTTTTCCATTCGTAAACAAATCACTGTGTCAAATTTAATTTTCGTTGCATTTAGTTTAGTTAGTGATTTGTTGGTGCTACCATGCTATTGCATGTAATTGAACCTAATTAATTAACTTGGATTATTAATTAATTTGCAAGGGGTCAATACATTTTTGCCCTGTTAAGTGGTATCAGAGCAGACATACTCTGATTAGGTTTTAATTATTATTGTATGATCCATTGACTCCTGTTGTCATGGATAAAGGACAGTTTCTAATTATTCCACTTTTATTTGATGGCACTAACTATACTTACTGGAAAGTACGCATTAGAGCTTTCTTACAGTCTTTAGATGAGAAAGTGTAGCAAGCTGTGGAGATTGGCTGGACTAAGCCAAAGGAAGCGCCTGCTGATTGGGATGATGTAAAGATTAAAGTGGCAAACTTCAATAGCAAAGCATTGAACGCCATTTTCAGTATGGTCACGAATAAGGAGTTTAAAAAAATTATCCTCGACTGAAACTGCAAAGGAAGCATGGACCATTCTCTAGATGACTTATAAAGGAATTAAGGCCGTTAAAGATTCCAAGCTTCAAAGGCTTACTATAAGTTGCTGATCGAATCTTGAGCGAGATTGCTTATGTACCTCTTGGTGGGAGGATCAGGTCCAAACGTAGTTCATGTATATAAATTTTTTTTTTTGAATGAGTACGAGACATGCTTACCTGAGGTCAAGAAAATATGGAGGACCAAGGATCCTGGCTCATGTTTTTAGAGGACTTAGGATTTTTGGATTTTGGCTCATGTTTTTAGAGGACTAAAGGTTTTTTTGGGCTTTGGCTCATGTTTTCAGAGGACCAAAGGTTTTGGATTCGGGCTCATGTTTTCAGAGGACCTAGGACTTTTGGATCTTGGCTCATGTTTTTAAAGGACCAAGGGGTATTCTCTTTTTTTTTGGGGGGGGGGGGCTTTGGCTCATATTTTTAGAGGACCTAGGATTTTTGGATCTTGGCTCATGTTTTTAGAGGACCAAAGTTTCTGGATCCTGGCTCATGTTTTCAGAAGACTTAGGATTTTTGGATCTTGGTTGATGTTTTCAAAGGACCAAGGGTTTTTTGGGCTTTGGCTCATATTTTCAGAGGACTAAAGGTTCTAGATCCTGGCTCATGTTTCAGAGGACCTAGAATTTTTGGATCTTGGCTCATGTTTTCAGAGGACCTAGTATTTTTAGATCTTGGCTCATGTTTTTAAAGGACCAAGGGTTTTTTGGGTTTTGGTTCATGTTTTCAGAGGACCTAGGATTTTTGGATCTTAGCTCATGTTTTCAAAGGACTAAGGGTTTTTTTTTTGGGCTTTGGCTTATGTTTTCAGAGGACCAAAGGTTCTGGATCTAGGCTCATGTTTTTAGAGGGTCTATGATTTTTGGATCTTGGCTCATGTTTTCAGAGGACCAAGGGTTTTTTTTTTTGGGCTATGGCTCATGTTTTCAGAGGACCAAAGGTTCTAGATCTGGGCTCATATTTTTAGAGGACCTAGGATTTTTGGATCTTGGCTCATGTTTTTAGAGGACCAAAGGTTTTGTTAGGCTTTGGCTCATGTTTTCAAAGGACTAAAGTTTCTGGATCTTGGCTCATGTTTTCAAAGGACTTAGGATTTTTGGATCTTGGCTCATGTTTTTAGAGGACTAAGGGTTTTTTGGGCTTTGGCTCATGTTTTTAGAAGACCAAAGGTTCTGGATCCTGGCTCGTGTTTTTAGAGGACCTAGGATTTTTGGGCATTTTGCTCATGCTGATGTGTGTGGGCCTTTTACCTTAGTACCTACAAGATAAATATTTTCAATTAGTAACGGAGTTATTCGTTGAAAAGAATTCGGTATGCCTAGCAAATGCCCCTAGTTTAGGACATATTCCATGCTTCGATGAATGTTGAGGGTGGACAATTGACTTGATGTTGCACTACTGGAGAATATAGAAGAGGATCATAGCTTTCTATTCCTGAAGAAGAATTTAATGAAGATTTTTTTTTTTTGAAAAAAATTTGGAAATCTTGAAATTTTTGAAGGAGTTGAAAATTTTGATTGATGATTTTTATTTTTATTTTTTTTTTGGAAATATGAAGATTTGTTCATTATCAAAAGGTGAAGAAGATAAAGATAAGGATGGAGTAAAAGTGATGAAGATTTATTCATGATGTTTTTTTTTTTTTTTGGTTGTTATTGTTGAAAAACCTATCCTTTGAATGAGAATAACTTTGGCTGGAAGTTGATGCGGATTGCTAAGTCCTTGCTTAATTCCTACAAAAAGATAATTTCAATTTAGGAATGGATTTATTTATGAAAATGAATTGAAAGTACTTAGCCAATGCCCCCAGTTTGAGGCATATTCCATGCTTAGATTGAAGCTGAGTTCATTTGATGTTGCGACCATTAGGGAACATGAAAGAAGATCACGGTCCACCATCCTTGAATCCTGCAAAAATGGCTTTCTTTCTCTAGCTTGTTAGAAACCGGTTATCACAAAAAAATTTTGGCCAATGCTCCTAATGTGGACATGCTTACAAAAAGAAAAAAAAAAAAAAAAGGATTGATGCCTCAAATGAAAATATGCTTTCATGCAAGAAGGACATATCCTCATACAATATAAATAGGCCAATGCCCCAAATTTAAGCATGCTTGATGCAAAACAAATGGGCTTAGCCTAACTTGCACCCAAACAATTTTGTTACATTGTTTTGACTTTGTTCCACAAGGTTATTTGGATGATTGGGACCGGGCCCTTGAAAGGCTGTCTACGTACCTCTCTCGTAGAGGATCAGTTCAAGACGTAGTTCAAGAGAATTGGATTTTGAAAAAAGAACGATTTTGTTTTTCTTTTTTATTTATGAACAAATGGTGATTAGGAAGGATCAAACAAATCTCTTTGATTAGGAATCAAAATGTTTAAGAATCAAACAAATCTCTTTGATTAGGAAGGATCAAGATCATTAAACTCATGTAATCAAATTTGCTTCATCCTTTTGAACATTGTCAGATTAAGTCTCCAAAGGCAATCAATAAATGAAATGTGATAATGTTTACGAATCACATTGTTGGGTGCAAACAAGGAGAGTGCTCTAGGTTTGGAAGTTCTTTTGAGTTATTTTGAAGATTTAAAAGTTTGAGAAATTTTGTCCTCGAACATATCATCCTATGGGGTTTGACAATTTTAAGCACTTTTCCTTTTTAATTTAAGAGAAAAATATTATTAGAGTTTAAGATGTGCCTACAATTAACAAGACTTCAAGGAGGTCTTATTCATGGGTTGTAATGTAGGCTGGGTTTAAGTTATGAAATGAATGATATAAAAAGGCTCAAAATTTCCTAAGATGTTCCTCCAAGTATGCATTACTCAAAAATCAAGTATTGGAAGAGTTTTCCCATTTCTTCTTTGCCATCTTCTCACTAGTCTCCATTGATCACTTGTATCAACATTTGTTTTTATGCTCATTCCCCTTGAATCATACCTCTAGATTTTCATCTTGTAAAATCCTTTTCTTTTTAGGTTACATCTTCAAGTTTTCAATTTGTTAGGATTTTTTTTTTCATTGGCCCTAACTTTTGGGTTTTCAGCCTAGCTAGCTTTTTTTATTTATTATTTATTTATTATTTATTTATTTATTATTATTTTTTATATCTTTCATCTGTTGATTGAATGAACTTTTTTGGAGATCTTTTGCCTTCCTTGTTTTTCTCAGCTTAAGTCATTTTGATACACTCTCTAGACATCTTTCTTGCCTCGATGTGCTTGCACATTTCTATGCTTGAACCTTTTCATTTTTTGATGAACTCTCTTTTAGATGAATCTTGTATTCCTCTTGGCATGATTAATTTTAGGCTCTTCAAACTTGATACACACTTTTTTTTTTCTTATATTGATGGAATTTCATTTCTCTTTCCTTCATTGTGTGAAACCTCATTTTTCTTTGATGATCCTTATCTTTAGCTTAATGAATTCTCCACTTGTCTTTCATGTCTTCTAGGATAGCTTTATCAATTAACTTCAAAACTACAAGGTTGAGTCCTCCTCAACATGAGATTTAAGTATGCATAACTTGTTTTTTCCCACCCCAAGTTTAGATTTTTGTGGGTTCATGCAAAAAAAAAAAAAAAAGAAGCTAAATGTTTGAAAGCTCAAATGGGCTAGCAATGGATGATGAACATTCTAGGTAATAGGAAATAATTTGGTTTAATCAAAGATGACCTCCTATCCCTAGTAATGCTTGCTTGTAGGCATAGTGGTTCAAGTTCTTTTAATAAATTCATCTTAAAAGAAAAAGTATGAATGCTCTAATGATGTAAAACAAAAGACTTTTGAAAATTGGATCAAGTGCATGGATTCTTGGGATTTTTCGATGGATGGATTCTTTTTGATTGCCTTTTAAGACCATTTCTTCTTATATTCTAAGTCAAGTAGTAAAAGTCTTTACATGGATCAAATGAAATTAATCATTCCTTGGTACAAGTTGATTGCTCAAGCCTTTAAACATCAAGATTTAGAAAATATTTTGTCCAAAGGATCCTCATGTACCATTTTGAAAAGGATACTTCTTCTTCTTCATTTTTTTTTTTTTTTTTTTTAAATCTTGAAAGAAAAAAAATTGGGTCTTTTTGAAAAAGTCACTAGGAAGTTCAATGGTCCTAGTTCAAAGATTTTTTTTTTTTTTTTTTTTTTTTAATATGACTCAAAAGCCCAATGCCCCTAGTCCAAACACTTTCTCATTTGAATTTTTTTTTTCTTTTTCTTCTTCTTCTTTTTTTTTTTTTCGGAAAGATTTGGGAATCTTGATATTAATTTTTTTGGAATTTTTTTAAAAATATATACATGAACAAAGTACATCAAATGCTACATGGATTTTTAGAATTCAAAGAAACATAGAAACATGGAATAAACAAACAAACTTTATGTTAACCATGATGTTGCAAACCAAATGTGGAGTGAGGTAAAGTTGGGCCACTTGCTTCTTCTTGGTAAATTTAGGAAGCTTGAGGCTTGGTCTGCTTGAACCTTGATTATGATGAAATGACTTGAGCTTGCATTTGGAAGACTTGAACCTTGATTATGATGTTTTGGTATTTGCTTGAAATGGCTTGGGCTTGTACTTGAAAGGCATGCATCTTGTGAGTTTTTGGCCTTTGATGTTGATCATGTCTATAAACCTTTGATGGGCTCAAGTGTTGGGCTTAGACTCATTCAAGAAACAATTTTGGGCTTCCATACCAAGTAGAGTTCAATCATAGGCTCTTGGGCTTAAGTTCATTCACATCATACAAGGTTCAAATGATCATGATGGGCTCAAGCGTTGGACTTGAGTAATTATGGTTCAAACAAGAGCCAAACAAATGCATAATGAAATGCAATTTACATGGACCGACCTAATGGTAAGTTAAAGATCCCTACAAGTTAGGATGTCGTACCTCCCAACTTGTGACACCAGGAGCTACGCGTTAGTTCAAATGGTACAGTTAGTCTTTATGAACTACCATGGCATAACCATGATGATCCTTGTCGCGGTGGGTGGTAGGTTTACTACTGGGCATGTGAGTCTCAGGAAGAGAACAATCCACGACTAATTCTACCGGGCTTCCGGGCTAGCACACAAATAAAATAAATTTCATTCAAACAAATGATGCATGACATGCAAAATAATGACATATTAAACATGTTATATACAAAAATCAATAAACAAATAATGACATGGTTGGCCACCATAATCTAATCGAAGTTTAGCCCTCAATATCTCTAGTAGAGTTGCCACTGTGAGAGACCGCGCCCCGGGCTCATTTTTATTGAATGTTGGGCCAAACTCACGCGAATGGGTGGAGTCGTGTTATTGCCTTTCAAAATGAAGGTTCAACTAGTTATATTTTCTTTTTTAGATTAAGGGTTTTACAATGGAGTCGCCACTTATTTAATTATTGGAATAAATAAGAAAACTAAAATTGAAAAATTCCTCTATTTATTTATTTGAAATTGAATTTACATTGATCATAGGAAATTACATGGTTTTGGTCCTAGATACAATTTAAGATAAAGTACATGGTTTTGTTTCTTAGTTACAATCTAAAAATTGAAAATTACATGGATAAGCATTTGATCTACTAACTCTTAATCTAAGCTTGGAGACTATGTTACAAGGTGGGAAGGTGTTAGGCACTCACCTTGCCCGGTGAAACCGGTCTTCTAAATTATGGTGGCCAACATTCATATCACACCATCCAATGTATTATCAATCAATTTGCATGTTGAATTTAAAGTGTGTGCATGTGATGAACCCTAATTCAATTTATTAAACATTTCATTTGGATTGAAAAATAAATTCTAGTGAATGTGTGTGGATTGTGATATCTTAGATTCAATGATTTGAAAGAATTATGAAACAAACATGTTTTTCATATTTTTGATGTGGATTTGAGATTAAAACTAGTGTTATGCATGAACAAATGATGAACAACCAAGAACATGTGAAGAACACATAAGAATATTTAAGAACATTCAAACATACTCAGGAGAATTTAAATAGTTACTATCATACTTTAATCTTAAATTCTCATTATGGCAACACAAAAAAAAGTTAGGGAAAGAGATTATATTTTCATGCAAGATTCATATGGTGGAGGAGGAGACTCTTGGTAAAGATCCTAAGGGTAGAGGAAAAGAAGAGTTAGGAGAGAAAGAGTGAGTTTCACTCAATACCTTGAGTCTCAAGAAAATCAAGATATGACAAGACTATTTAACTTCACTAGAACTTAAGAGAGGGAAAGAGAGGGGGGGTTTTTTGTGTGCTTTGGACTAAAAGAGAGGGAGGGTTTATATAGTAGTGGTGGAGGAAATATGAATGAAATTCCATTTAATGAGGGTTGACAAAGAATCATGAACCTAGACCTCTTTTAGTTTTGGGGAAAATCTGGTGTATTAAATGAAGAGATTGGTGGGAGTGGGGAGCAAGCCAAAATTCGGTTTTCCCATAACTACTGTAACAACCTGTAGAGCCAACTTCAAGAAAATTATATCTGACTCAATTCTGATCAGAATTGTCTCATTCTTAAGCTCAAATTGAAGCCTTGGATGTCTAGTTTCTAGGAAAATTAACCTCATTCATAGATTCAAAATATTCTAAGAGATATCGATGAAATCGTGAGCATATGTCATTTGTTAAAAAATGGTTTCAGCACAATTAACATTAAATGGCTCCAATCACTCCAATTTAGACTTAATTGGTTCCAAATTTACTCTAATTAAAAGATAATTGCACAAATTACTCATTGAGTAATTAATGTTTAACTATCTAATTAATTAGGTGTATGCAACCTCACCATAAAATGTAGTCCTAATTAATCAAATTATGACACATCATTAATCTCCAATTGATTACATTTATAACCAACTGAAATTAATTGTTCATAATCACATATAGTCGAACTCAATTTGTAATAGTGCATCTCGGCCATTAAAACTTGATTTGATGATAACTTTCAATCTGATGGTCCGATTAGGACTTATGACTAGTCAATTTGATCATTACAACATTAAGATCATTTTGGTAAAATGAGATTAAGGATCTAGTAACCAAAATCAAGATGCATGTTTCCAAGGTGAAAGTACCTTTTTACCCTCCATGTGAGGTTAAATATGAGTTGCAAAATGGGGTGTCAACACAAGCTTTGAGGAGATCAAGATGGAGGAGGATAAGTCATTTGATGGGTTTTAAGCCAAACTCAAGGACGTAGTCAACTCAGCCTTTAATCTTGGGGAAACTATTCCTGAACCCAAGGTTGTAAGAAAGGTGCATAGGTCTTTGCTTGAAAGATTCCATGCCAAGATCACTGTCATTGAAGAATTAAAGGTTATTGACTCTATTCCTTTGACAGAGTTGATTGGAAACTTGTAGACCTATGAACTAGGGTTGACAAGACTCGGGAAAGCAAGCAAAGGAATGAATGTGGCATTGAAGGCCAAAAGTAAAGAGAAGGATAAATCCTCTAAAGATGAGGATTTAAAGATGAAATCCTACATCACTAGGCAATTCAAGAAGTTCATTAAGAATGCCAATGTGAAAGGTTAGGTGAGGACTGATGGCAAGGAAATACATCTCAGTCCAAGGGTCAGAACAAAGGGAAGAGAGACTCTAAAGATGGTGCTCAATACACCGTTCCCTCTGGTTCTAAGTATTTTGTCTGTCATGGTTTTGGGCATATGAAATAGAAATGCCCAACATATCTCAAGGCTACTAGAAAAAGCAAGGCACTTGTTGCAACCTTGAATGACACTAAAGTTGAAACTGAGTCCAATGACAGTGGTGATGAGGGAATTCTAAATGCCTTCACCACTATAGTCGATCCTCCTAAACGGATTATGGAAGTTGCTAATGAAGAAGAAGACTTGGTGGAGTCAAATTTGAAAAGATGGATGAGCAGAATGACATCCATACAGCCCATGCAAAATTATACATGGTTTCAGAAAAGCATGAGAAATTGTATAGGCTGACCACCAAGAAGTTGAGCGATGTGGAACTTGATCGAGAAGAGCTCTCCACAAAGTTTGATGAAGTAAATCAGACCATTGGAGCTTTGTAGTTTGAGAACAACTTCCTTGCTAAAAGGACAAAAAAGCTTGAAGTGGAGCTGTTTCAAGTCAGAGCTCAATTGGTTTGAGAACAACTTCCTTGCTAAAAGGACAAAGAAGCTTGAAGCGGAGCTGTTTTGAGTCAGGGCTCAACTGGAGAGGACTTCCAGTGTAAAGCTATACAAGATGCTGAGCTTTCAAAAATCTGCTTTTGACAAGACTGGATTAGGGTATGATTTCTCTATATCTCATAATATTCACTCTTCTAGTAAAACTGTGTTTGTCTCACCTGCTAATGATGATATTTCTAAGAATGTTGACACTAAAACTGAAATAATTAGTGAGAACATAGACAAGGGCAAATCTTTTCTAGGAGCACCACCTAAGGTTGAAAAGAAAGGGACTAGGAACCCTAGGACTAAGAAAGACAATAATAAAAAGTCTCAACAAAAGAAGCCGCATTTCTGTCATCACTGCGAAGCTTCAGGGCACACTCGTCCAAATTGCTATAAGTGGTTAGCCACTCAAGAAAGCAATAATATGCTCTCATCTAGAAACCAAAATTAGTTTCCATCCTCTCTTACTCCTCTGGGAGATCTTCTTAAGGCCATTATGTTCCTTTCGAACCTTAATGGATTCAATTCTTCCCCGTCACCTTAGGATCAAAGGTTTGCAAAAAGGAAAGGTCCTTCCTCCAATTCCAAAGTGTGGAAGGAAAAAGGCTCTAAGTGATTAAGTCACTTCCTCTCTCTTTTGTTCTTGCGTGTCTTGTTTGTTTGTTTTTAAGCTTTTGAGTTAGTCTAGTTTTATGCTTTGTGTGCTTTCTTTCATGTTTTTGTTTTGGTGGTTTTTAAGTTTTGCTTTATTTGTTTTTCATAAAAATAAAAAAATAAAAAAAATCATAAAAATACAAAAATAGTGTGTGTTGTGTATATTGGCACTTGTGTACCTTGGATGGCCTTTGTAACAAAGTTTTTTTACTTTGTATCTCTTGTAACTTAGACGAGTATCTCAATGCACAACTAAGAAAGTGAGCTTTGTGGCATGTGTTTGTGATGAGTATGATTAAGATGACCTCTTATATCTCATGTTTATATCATTCTTTTTGACGGGAAGGACTAAAAAATCTTAAGAGAAAGGCATAAATAACCATCTCACCACTAAAACCCGCCAATCATGAATAACATCTGTGTGCTTAGGCACAACAAAATTGGGATGTTTTAGCTTACATAGATGGGCATTTCTTCTCTAGCTTATATGCCCATGCATGTTATACTTAAAAGAAAAAATTTCAAAGAAAAAAAAAAAAAAAGAAGCAAAAGAATCGGAATGTTTTTAATATGGTTGCAAGCATGTTTCTAGGAGATGTGGGAGTTGTAAGATGTACCTCGAATGTAATAGACCCCATCAAGCAGTTATGATTGTGTGTGAGTGTATTTGTTTTTCTCATATCTCAAATTTTCATAATATGAAACACTTGTGCACTCTTGCTATATTTCATACACAACACATAAATTCTTTACTACTCTTGATACAAGTTCATTTACAATGTGATTTGGCCATCACAAAAAATACATGTATTAATAAATGCTCACTAAATTGTCTTAACTTGTTTTTGAAATATAAAATTAGCTAGACTTATTTAGTGTATGTGTGTGTGTTGGATGTATGAATGCCTTGCATATATGTTGAGAGATGTTTTGAGAACTTAACATGTTGATTGGATCTTTGGTTGGGTTGCTTGCTTGTTGCTTTTGTCTCCTTGTGTTTTTCCTCCTTGAAAAACTCCTTTTCTTCAAGCTTGACAGCTTCTTGACAGATCCTTGATAGATTCCATTTCTATCAAGCTTCTTTCTTTAGCCTCGATAGAAACCTTGACAGATCCTCGATCCATCGAGGAATTTTCCTGTGCTCTATACCTTCTCAATAGAATCTCGACAGATCTTCGATCCATCGAGATTTCTGGGTTGCTTCTTGATAGAAGTTCAAAAGTTTCTCGATCTAACGAGAATTCTGGGTTTCATCTCAACAGAAGCTCGATAGCTTCCTTAATCCATTAAGCCAAATTTCTTTTCTCTTTGTCTGCTTTATAAATCCTCGACAGATTCTCGATCCATCGAGACCTTTCTTTTGTCATCGATAGATCCTCAATAGTACCTTGACAGATTCATTGTTGTCAAGATTTAAAGCTCTACAGATCCTCAATAGAAACCTTGATCCATCAAGCTGTGATTTCTATTTAAAGATGAGGTGTGATTACATATTTCATTTTCTCTTCTTTTTCTCAATAGATCTCCTTCTCTCTCAACCCAAACTTCTCACTCTCACTCAAATCTCCACTTCATTCAAGATTTTGGCCTAGACAAGCTTCAATCTTGTGGTAAGATCTTCAAATCCTTTCTTTCTCATGCATTTCACGCATTAGACCTAGGTTTTGGGGTTTTCTTTTGTTTTTGAGGGGGTTTTTGAGTTTATCCTATGATTTTGTGGGTTTGGGTTGATATGTTGCTATCACATGATTATGCATCGCATTCCATTAGCATTATAACAATGTTTCATGCATTTGTTAGATGTGTGCTTGATTATTGATGTGAGTGCTGTTAGGTTTGGATTGGGTTTTACCCATGATGCTTTTAAATTTTCATGTCATGTTCATGCATTTTTCATGCATACATTCTTTTCCTTTTTCTGAACTTATGTCTACTTTTTGTTTTTTCTCTCTCTCTCTGAGATAGATTCTGTCATAGCACCCAAGCACCACAAATCTACTTTGGCTCTGAACCCTTTTCATTGTTCCTTTTCTGATCCTTCTATTCCATCTCACATCTAGTTCTGTGATGAGAACTTCTAGGCTCGTGGCGTTCATTCGGAATGCCAGGTCATCTTGTCGAATTTCTTCGACACTATGCTACCCGATGTCGTTCGGACTCGGGGATGAGAATCTTTATGTGAGAGACCTATGCGTTGTCCCGTCGTGTTTATACAAGAGTTCTACTCCAACATACACGACATCGATACTTCTGTGCCTCAGTTTGCTACGCGATTTAGAGGTACACGTATAGTAGTTACCTCGGATCTTGTTGCCAAGGTACTACGTGTCCCTAGGGTAGCACATCCTGACTACCTTGGCTGTGATTGTCTACGAACTGTGTCTAGAGACGAAGTTATCTCTCACTTTTGTGAGACTCATTCCATATGTGGTGGTAAGCTAAACACTCCATGCTTGGGTTTTGCTAAAGGCCCAAGATTACTCAACATGGTAATGACTTTCACTTTCACTCCATTGTCACACTACAACTCCATCACCTAGCCTTGTGCTCATTTTCTTTTGTCCTTGATGGAGGGTCTTACCATTGATTTTCCCTTTCATTTCATCATATCTATTATTGATGTCTATCAGGATACCACTACTCATGATAAGCTCATCTTCCCTTTAGCTATCATGCGGATCCTTTAGCACTTTCCATTCCTATTCCCATTCCTTTCTCTTCTCTCTTCATTATCATGGGTGCCATCAGTGCTGGTTTTGTCTAGCTGAGTAAGGCTCAGCTTTAGTCGAAGCGGTTATGTGATGAGACAACTGATCCTGTGGCTCTTGCAGCTCCACCATCTTTGGCTCCATCTTCTTTAGCCCCTTCTACCTCTGCGGTTGGTGGTGTGACCCTCGAGGCCGTCATGGAGTAGCTCCAGAGGATGTAGGCTGACTTTAGTGGTTGTCTAGACTATGTCACTAATGTGATGTGTCAAATGAACACCTGAGTGGGCTGCATTGCTTGCCAGCAGGCTTGCATGGCTAGTTTTGCTCCCTCTCCTTCTTTAGAGCATCCCGCAACTTCTCCTTCTGAGGACGACGATGATGATAGGGATATTGCTAGCTCTTTCGGTGATGACAAGATGACGAACTCTTAGTGACTTTCCCTTTGTCATTCATGACAAAAAGGGAGAGTAGTTTTGGTTTTGAGAGTAATCTTGTATTTAGGGAGAGAGTTAGTATATTATATTTTTGTTAGGGGGAGTGTGTATATCTTTTTGAGGGATGTAGTGAGGACTTTATGTATTTTATTCTTTCATTACTTTAGCTTCTTGTACCTGGGTTTTGTGACCATTATATATACATACATTGTACTTTCTTTCATATATGATGATGATGTATGTTTCTCTTTACCTATCTTTACATGTGTTGTTTATTTTCTATCTTTATACACATGTTTCTTTATGCACGCAATCTTTGTTTTTGTTTCACTTATGATGCCTTGAAAAGTTTTGTTTAAGTGTTTTAGAAAGACAGGTTGTGAAAGTTTATCTTGCCATGAACTTTCTTCTTGCAAAATTTTTCAAGAGTTTGTAGTAGGGATAGATTTATTTTGTAATACAACAAGTGGTTATGAGTTTGGTGATTCAAGACTTCTCTCATGATTATTTGTTTTGTTGTGGTTTTGTCACTGATTGCCAAAGGGGGAGATTATTAAGGACATATTTTATATAATTGGCTAATCCTTTGAGAAAATGCCCTTTACTTGTAATTGGGTAGATCTAGGATGGGTTTAGTACTATAAGAAACAAGAGTTCAAGTCAAGTGTTAAAGCCATGAAGATTTAACCAAGAAACAAGTGAAGAAAAAGTTGTTCACTAAATCTCGACAGAAGTCTTGACAGAATCCTTTTTATCGAGAAATAATGTTGAAGCTTGACAGAAGTTGTTTCTGTTGAGAATTACAAAATCAGACTTTTTAGATCTGATTGCATGCAGATTCTTGTATATTTGTGTAGGGTTTCTTTTCTCACAACCTTAGACATATATAAAGATTAATTTAAAGGCCGTCGTACATGTATTGAGTGACCTAGTGCTTTATTCTCTTTGAAAGAAGTTACTACGTTTTTACACCAAAGGGTTTTGTAACCAAGGAGCTTCCTAATCTTTATTGTGCATGAAGTAAAGAACTTTGTAGCCAACAACCGTCTTCAAGTTGCTAGAGTTAGTCATAAACTGGGATCCGTGCATCATTGGTTAGTCATGTATTGAGATTCGTGCATTAAACAGAAAGAGTGCCACTATAATATCAAGTCCAATTGGGTATTAGAGTGAAGATTCAACTATAGGTTGGTAAATTTGGGATAGGCCAAGGGTAGTTGGTAAAATTCCTTTTTACTTGTAATAGCTTGATTATTGATTAGTGGATTCTTGAGAGTGGTGACCTTAAAATCACCTAGTGGGGTTTTTGCCTTAGTGGTTTTCACCATTCGTAAACAAATCATTGTGTTAAATTTAATTTCCACTGCATTTAGTTTAGTTGGTGATTTGTTTGTGCTACTATGTCATTGCATGTAATTGAACCTAATTAATTAACTAGGGTTATTAATTAATGTGCAAGGGGTCAATACATTTTTGCCCTGTCACTGTGAGTCTTCTCCAAAGTTCCTACTTGTAGAATCCAATAAATTTAGTTTTATCTTGAGGACAAATTTGTAGTAACCCTTTAGCAACTCTTGTGTAGGGGTAAATATTATCTAAGGACAACATTCAATTGTGCCTCTAAGTCAATCAAATTTTATGTTTGTCTATTGGATCATTTTGTTATTTCATTATATTACTCCTTTAAATTCCCAACATTTTGAGCATTTAATTTTTTTTGTAAGTCATTTTATTTTTTGGTTAAATAGTAAAAAGGTTCAGGAATCAAGCCACTCCAACGATACCAGCAATAATACTGAATGATTTCTTTAGACTCCTTACAGATGATTTTCTTCTCAGATTTCTTGTTCTCTTCCCTAAGCTTTAGTCCCATTAGTAACAAATGTTTTGGAACATAAAGAATTTTTGCAATGAAATCTTGAAATTCGATGCCCTATACCATTCTAGAAATTCATTCTCATTGAAATATAAAAGGTCAATATCACCAACCTTGTAACAAACGATGGTATCATCTGGGTACATCACAAATAGTTTAGTTCCAAGGTGGGCATGACAGGAATCACAAAGAGTTTCATCATTGATTTGGACATGTCTTGATCTTTCCTCCAATCTTGCTAACCTCGCATCAAGGTATACAACATGGGACATATTACACACTAACTGAAATTTTCATTTAGGTATAGTTCAATTTTTTTTTTTTTTTTTTTTAGAGAGTTTCAACTTATGACATCCGCTTCTAATGATAGCTCTTTACCATTAAACTAAGACACCAATCGATTTTTGCTATAGGCAGGGATTAAACCTTAGATCTCTTATTAAACCATAAGAGACTTTACTAGTTGAGCCAATTAGAATCTATATGTATAGTTCAAATTAAATACTTTACAATAGGTCTAATTTTGTTTTATTAGTAAGTTTACACACCTTGAATCCTTGGTAAGATTGGGATGCGTATCAAATTTCCTAGGTAAGATCACCTTGAATTCTCAATCTTTAATACATTCTTTCTGTTTTGTTGTTGTTGTCCTAATCTATTTGCTGGTGAATAATTTTTGGTTTTTGTTTTCATGGTTTTTGAACATTCTTGTTCTCAATGATAGTTTTTTTGTTTTAATATATATATATATATATATATATCATGTGAAATGGTGACTAGATATTGAAACTTAATGGGCAAAATGAATGGGCACAACTATTTGATATTTTTAAATGTATATATGTCATGAATTCATATAGTCACATAGCGCATTAAGGGGTAGTCAACAAAAAGTTAAACGTTTCGCTTTTATATTACACTAGTTACTAACCCGTGCGATGCACGAGAATAGATATTCAATGAGTTTCAAGAAAAAGAAGTCATTATTTTTGAGTTGGAGTAGTAAGCAAAAATGCATAAAATTAAAAAAAAAAAAAGAAGATATTGAAACAAATAAGAAAAAGTTTTAGGTAGAAAAAAGCAATACTGTTTTATTTATTAGTTTTTTGTGAGAAGAAATAAGAGACAAAATGTTGCGTCTCTAATTTAGTTTGTGTTGTATATATAGGTATATATAAGATAGTTTATAATATATATGCCAAAAAGTGCCTATTGAAAGGTCATAACCCTTCAAATTTGTTATTCCAAAAGGTGTCTATTGAAAGTTTATAACCCTTCATATTGAATATATCAAAAGGTGCCTACTGACCAAAAAGTGCCTATCGAATGAAAATGTGCCTATTGAACGAAAAGGTACCTAACTATTGAATAAAAAGGTGTCTATTCATTAAAAAATGTGCATATTTAATGAAAAAAAAATGTCTATTGAGCAAAAATGTGCCGATTGAAAAATGAATAAGTATAATTGTTTGGTTTCTTCAAATGTATACGTGACATTAATTTATGTAGCCATGTAGCACAATGAGGAGTGGTCAACAAAAAGTCAAACATTTAGCTTTCATATTATATATAGATATAGATGTGTTACATTTTTCTCTCTATATATTTTACTACAACTAACCTTTTCAAAGTTTCAGTTCTAAAAAGAAAACTATTTAAAGTTTCAAATTAATTGATCAAATTTCTCATTCTCTTAAGAATATTATTTTGATAATCAAATCTTATCACAAATTTTTAATTGATATTACTCAAATAATTGATAGGCACATTTAAATACATAACCATGTAAATTGTATTTTGATATAAACTTAAATTCTTACTTACACAATATCTAAGAATTAACTCAAACCAAAATTATAAGAGGTAGAGAAAGTAGATGTGATGAGAAACTCAAAAAACACAACACCAAAATGTATTAACCTAATGTAGATATATAATAAACACAAAAAATATCAATCTAAAGTAGAGTTGCAAGATAGAATAATAATAATAATAATAATAATAATAATAATAATAATATATATATATATATATATATATAGAGAGAGAGAGAGAGAGAGAGAGAGAGAGAGAGAGAGAGAGAGAGAGAGAGAGAGAATAATCACTTTTTTAAGGAGAGAATGCAAGAGAAATTGCAAGTTTTTATAAAAGAATACCAAAAAAAAAAAAAAGTATAGTTGTAAACACCAAATCATCCAAATAATGTGACGTAATAGTATAACATTATATCATTACAAAATGTCATAGGATAACATCTAACAATCGAAGAAATGAAAAAAAAAAAAAAAGAAGGAAAAAAAAATTAAAACACAACCAAATTGCATTAACCCAAAGTAGAGTTGAATACAAAAATTTGTCAACCTAAACTAGAAATGTAATAAAAAATTAAAAATCCATTGAGAGAGAGAGAGAGAGAGACCATTAAAAGTGGGGAGAATATTGAAGGAATTGTAATTGTAAGGTGGGAATTTAATAAAGAGAAAAATAGTTAAAAATAAGAGAAAAAAATATTGAAAATAGGTGAATGCTGTGGCTATTCATGTTACTAGTGGTTAGTCATTAGTGCACCAACCTTTTGGACTCCTTTCTTTTTTTGAGACCGCATTAAATTCTCCATTTTTTTTTTTTCAATTCTATAATGTCTACGCTAGAGGTACGTAGCATTAGACCGAAGAATTAACATGCATACTATTGCAGCTAATATTGATTGTGTTAGAGCCTTAAGAAGCATGCGTTGCTTGTGCCATGATCCTATGAAAAAAAAACATGAAATAAGATAATAATAAGATGTATGGTATCAATTATAAATCATTTCCTAGTACAAACTAATAGATGTTATTGATACTTTATAGAATACTGAAATTTTATAGGTTGGCAACCTCTGCGCTTCCAGGACAACACGGAAATAGATGAGCACCAACTTTATAGTTGGAAAATTTATTTATGCCAACATTTAATCAAGGCTTAGAGGTGATTGGTAATGGCTAACACATTGCTGCTTAGCTGAATAAATGTGGTACTTGAAGAAGCTATTGGAGACTTGACGGATTGATCTTGGAAACTTTGCTCACACGAGGTTGCATCGTCCATGGCAGCTGAAACCCATGTATTAACATCATTATATCTCTTAGATGCCAAGGCAGTGGTCGAGGACTGAATTTGATCAATTGCATCTCCATAGTTGTCAGCGCAATCAGATAGGGCTTGCTTCAACCCCTCGTCCTTTGCCTTACCTTGCTGTTTTTTGACTTCCGCATTTATTTCGCTAGCTTTAGACCCTGTATGTTTTAGTGCAACTTTGGCTATAGTCAGGAGATCTTTTGCTGATTTGGCCTGAGAGTCCGATTGAAGAGTGCTTAGGCACAGTGACTTGTACGAAGTGTAACCACAAGCTTGATCAATCAAGTTCTGGCAAAATATTTGGGTTGGAAAGACAGTCAAAAGAAGCACAAAGACGAGGCTTGAAATGGGATTCATGTTTTCACTATAATGTTTTCTTTTCAGATAAATTTTATTTTATTTTAAATAGGTGAAGTCAATGTAGCTATAGTACTTTTTTTTTTGGTGGGTGTTTTTGAGAAACTTGTAGCTATTGGACTATGGTTAAATAGAAAAAAGTTGGGATGTGATCGGTCCTAAGTTCAACTACCTATTTTGAAAGTTGATCTATAAAAAGTAAGTGGAATATTTTAGTGCGGGATTGAATTACATATGACCACACAACCACACTGTTTAATCGGTCTCCTTGACCTTACAGTGGTTATTATGAGTTGGCTGAATAAAAAGAAACTTCGACCCAAAACACGATTATTATGAGTTGGCTGAATAAAAAGAAACTTCGACCCAAAACACAATTATTATATATATATATATATATATAAAATCGAAACCTCTGAATCTCTAACAATTTTCCACATCATCACTATTTTTTTTTTTTTAGATTCTTTTTATTTTAGGTTTTATATCTTATATAGAATCCATCAGAAAAATAATAGACAAAAGTTTAAATTTTTATTAATATCAATAATATTTGAAAAATGTATACAAACTTAGAGGCCTATTTAAGTGCTTCATAAAACTTAATGGACAAGAAAATATATTCTAAAATAAGCCCTAATTAATACCTAATCATAATAGGAACCAAATTTGACCTAAAAAACAATTTTGAACATAAAAACAAGGAAATAAATCACCTAGACCTAAAATAACGTTTTTTGCACAAAAATACCAAAATGAAATCATTACAAAAATTAAATTGTAAATTCTATCCTACATCAACTTATCACAAAAATCATCATCTATATTTATTATTATTATTAAATATATAAAACTAAACCAGATATATGTTTCAAGAGCTTGAAAATTGTTCTTAAAGAAAAAAAAAAAGAGCTTGAAAATTCTACTTCAACTAAAATTCTATAACAAAAATAACCCCTAATGCAAATTAGACTTCTAGCCAAATACAATAACACTCTCCCACCACCTCTACTCTCTCCTATTTAAGAACTGCTTGTGTAGAAGACCTAAAACCCAAAAACTATTTGCGGAGAAGATGATGTTTGAGGATCCTCACCATGAAGTGTTTATTGAAGCTGACATCTTTTTTTAAAGATTGGTCAATATCTTATATTTACATGTATGACTATTTTCTGTTAAGTAATTGTTTAGCTACATTGTATTGTCAACGAAAAATTTACAAAGCTATGGAGTGGTAGTTCTTCCTCTTATTGAAATCCATCTTTTGCTGGACTCTTTGAGTTTTGACATATCAAACATTAATTTCAAGATTCTTGTTAATACAAATAAGTTGTGTTCGTTGTATGGTTTTGTTTTAAGCTAATAAACTAATTTGAGTTCGTCGTATGGTTTTATTTTTAGCTAATAAACTAATTTTATTAGTTGAAAACACAATGGCTCAAAAGCTCTTTGCAGTGAAAGTTTCAAAAGCTCTTTGTGGGATCATGTTATAAATCATTGTTATCTCTATTACTTGTGAATCTTATTATAGGCTACATCAGCATAAGATTGTCTCTTCCTTTATAGGATGTCTTAGAACATTTATTTAATTGTTTTTAGTTAAATTCCTTAATATTTGTTGGTATGTCAGAAGTTTTAACATATGAATTTTTGAGATATTATTTTGCAATATTGAAATTATTTGACATATTTCCACGACTATAGTGATAAATTATTTCTTTTAAATGTATCACTATAGTCACATTTTTTTTTTTATGTTGTTTCTATAATTTGTAGGTTTTGACTATTTTGATTCTTTAATTTTTTTTTGTCATTTTGGAAGTTTTAACATAAATATTTTTGGGTTTTTTTTTTTTTGGGGTAATATCTAAAACAATTTGGCAGATTTCAACCGTTATAACCATAGATCGTTCTTTTGAAAATAACACATCTTTCTCCTATGTTTCTCTATTGTGCAGTCACATATATATTTTGTTTTTTTTCAATAATTTCTAGATAGTGAATCTTTTGATTTTTTAATATTTTTTTGGCATTTTGGAAGTTTTTATATATGATTTTTTTTAAACAATATTTGAAAACGTCTAGCAAATTTTTTGCAGGGCATTGCACATTCAAATAATGGATTCTTTATCAAATTTAAACATAAAAGACGGGAGTAATTTATGTGATGGTATAGTTTCATAATTAAGTTAGGATTTTATCAAAATTATTTTAGTCTGCTACACAAATAGGTAGGTAGGTTTCAGGGCGTAGCATGGGTTTGCGACTAGTTATATATATAAAACCGAAGCTTTTGAAGCTCCCAAAATTTTCCATGTTAGCATAATATTAAAAAAAAACATAAACAAAAAAAAAAAAAAAAACTTTTCTAAGACTAAAAAGAAAACTGGCATTATTAAAAAGAAAAAAAAAACACCCAAATTTTTCAATTGAAAAAAAAAAAACTAAAAGCCTAAACCCCAAAAATTTCCTTCTCCCCAAAAGCAAAGCCCGATTAGAAGAAAACACTCCCCCTTAAACGCAAACACGATAACACAAACTCATCAAACTCTCTCTCTTCTTCTTCACGCAGTCCCATCTTCATCTTCAAACACACAATTTCCTCCATGCCTTTCTCTACATACACGTTCCCCAACCTCCAATCCTTTTCCCTTCTCTACCTTCAAACCTCTAAACTATAGTCCACGGTTGCCAGCTTCCCACTCCTTTAGTGGCAGAAAGTTTTTGATTTTGAGACTTCACCATCAGACCAGATTCTCTCCGCAAACATTACCGGTATGTTTTTTATTTTGTTCTATAATTTGGATTGTTAAATATGATTTAGGATTTCATTTTTGGTTGTTAAATATGATTTAGGGTTTCATTTTTGGTTGTTAAATATGATTTAGGGTTTCGTTTGGGAGTGTTTCTTTTGAATGATTAGCTTAGATTGATGGGTTTGGAGCCCGTAGTGGGTTTTATTAATTTCAATTATTGGCCACGACAAAATCCATCTGGGATTTTAGAGTTCTTGTTCTGTTTCATTGTTAATACTGACGGCTTTAGGTGTGTCTCTTTGTTAATAACTTTGTTATGTTATTCTATTTCATTATAGCCCAATTTAATAGGCGTGTCTCTTTTCTTATCTTTAGGTTGCTACTGATGGCTATAATAAAATTTTGGACCTGGATATGTGATTTTTTGTTAGAATAATACACCTATTGCTATTTGATACAAGTTTCCTAAAGTTTATGTTGGTTGAAACTTGGATTCTTATTGTTGTTAATTGTTCTGCTGACAGGGAGCATTTTAATTTTCTTGGTAGGATTGCAAAAATATGTCTTTAACTTAATGGAATTCCCCATGGGATGTAATGATAGTGTTGGGTAGTTGGGGAAACACCACTTTTGAAATTTAAAAATCTTTAAGCAATATTAACAAAAAAAAAAAAAAAGTTCATAAAACACTCTTAAATTCGATCAAGAGTGTATGTCAACAGATTATGGCTTAAGAGTGTTTGATCATAAAGCACTGTTATGGTCATGGTTTAAGAGTGTTTAATCATGGAGCCATCCCAAGTTAACACTTTTAAGATCATAAAGCCATGAGATCAATTGCTATTGATAATAGAGACCTACTGACAGAGAACACGTCATATTGAATTATAAATATTTATCTATCTAATAATATAGCATTTTTTTTTATTTCCTCTGTGTATGTTTAATAGTTATAGCAAATATATGGTTGCTGTTTTAAATCTTCTTTTATGCTTGGAGCTTTAATATCATTTAACAATTTCTTATTCTTTGATATAGTTGATGTTAAGCTCTTTTAGAAAGTAAAAACTCAAAATTTGATGATTTCTGATGCATTCATTCATCTTATGCATTTAATTGTAGGAAAAGGAAACTGGGTAGCTAATTATTTCAAGAAACAACAAAGGATCCTTGAAGGTTGTTTGGGTATGCTTTCTTCTAAACACACAACAAATATATGGTTGCTGTTTTATATCAATATTCTTTTTTTTTTTCTTTTTTTTTTTTTGTTTGATTAAAGGAACATGAGAGAGTTTGAATGTTAATGTTTTGATTAGAAATCTGGTTTTTTTTTTTTTTTTTTTTTTTTTTTTTTTCCACTTATTTTTGTAGATAAGTTTTGGTAATCAAATTTGTTTAATTAGGACTCTATAACCATTATCCCATAAATAGTTTTTGCAATAATTTTTATTCTTTTTTTTTTAATATATATATATATATATATATATATTTTCTATGCACCAAACCAATTCGGCTGTTCAATTTATAATTCTTTGTACATTTGTGTTGTTCCATCCCTGCAACAGATTTAAAACAGTAGATTTCAATGAATACCAAATAGCAACAGATTTAATTCTTTCTACATTCATTTGCTGTTTTAAAGCAGGTTTCATTCTTAATTTTTGTTCTTCCATTCACCTTTATTTAGATTTAATATTCCTGATTAATTTCAGCTTTTTTATTGCCTTTCTCTTCAATCTTTTCCTCCATTCAAATCAAGGTTAAAGGTATGGTATTCGTTTGCCTCTGTACTAAATTTCTAAATTTTTTTTAGTAGAGGGTTAACTATTTGTCTATGTTCATCTAATTTCTAAATATTGTAGTATTCTGTTTACATTTAAAGAACTCATGAAACTCAATTTGAATTGTAACTTATAATGTATAAATAAATTTTTTTTTTTGAATTTTTAGTAATTAATAATAGCATCGGTATGCTATTGAGATACACAATCCAAATAAAATTGTAAAAGAGTCATGAAGGTTGGTTGAATTTTACTCTGTTTTAATGATCATGTTGATTATATGTGTGCTTTACCTATAAACAATTGCATTGTTGTATCTTCTGGAGTTTGATTTTTATAATCTTAACTTGAATGTTTTAAAGCTAGAACTCACATGAGCACATTAACCAAGTTCTTAAGATTTCATAATAGCTGAATCTCCAAGTTCTAAGTCTTTTTACTATAAAATCTTAAGTAAGTGAGTAGGAAGACAGGGAAACCCTAAAACAACAAACATATATGCTTGGCAATACTGGGGATTATGACATGTTCTAATTTTGCACCTAATATGAAGATCATTGATGGCAAATATGATAATAACTTTTTTCTGTAAAACCATCCAGACCGATTAGATTATGTCAATTTTGTCTTGTAGAAATGAGAGAGGGAGCAAAGTGTTAACCCAATCAAAATGATCAAAGGATCAAATGTCTCAATGAGAAACATAAATGTCATGACTATAGAGTATGTCTTTTTTTTTTTTTTTTTTTTTTTTTTTTTTTTTTTTTTATAAATTATTTTCAATACATGCGCTTTTTATTTTATTTTATTTTATTTTTTATTTTTTATATAAGCCAATACATGCACTTATATTATATGAACTTACACTGTAACATTGAAAAATTTGAACTGAGGAAATGAAATAAAGCTTACACTTTGGGGATCAGTTGCAAATCAAGTTGAGGAGAGCTTTTTTACTGAAAATCCAGGCCCTTTTATCATAATAGTTACATGTTTGACTGTCAAGACTTTTAAAGGCAAGTTCATTTCTCTTTTCTATTTCTCTTTATAAGTAATTATGCACCCAATCCTTGAAGACAAAAACCATCTTCTGAACTACATGAGAAATCATCCAATTGTTTGAAATACAAAGTATTTTAGCTGAATTATTATGTAAGCATCCAATTAAGAAGTTGTATAACTGGTTGGAAACTCTGATTTAGTTTGTTATTTTCTATTTGATTATTGAATGCCCCGTAGATTTTATAATTTTGAATTTGGTTGGAAATTTTTATTATTATTTGTGAATTTGAAAATTTTGGAGTGGGAGCTGGTATAGGGCCTAGAAAGACTTAATTGAAAACAAAAAAATTTTATTATGTTTATCTTTTGCTGGTGAAAAGGGACTGAGGGAGAAAATTTAGGTGTTGAGGCTGCTGGAGTTGGGGCTTTCCTCAAGCTTTCAAGCCTCTTTGTGAAGATACATAGGTGGGTTTTGGTTAGGATGTCTCTAAATTGTAAGCTCTCCAGCCTTAATGGTAGATTACCAAACTGTTCCAAGCTGAATGAGGCAAAGGAACCTTTACATGGGCCTAATTTTGTCAAAAAATGGAGAAGAAAGCTTCTGTTTTTCTTCTGTCTTTTAGTTTCTGTTATTCTGAAATAAATTTTAGATCAAAGTTGTGGGCTTCTATGTGAAAATTTTGGATTGGATATTAGCTTTAGGATGTTGATTATACTGACAAAATTTTGTATAATCTTATACACATTCTTATGCAGTGACCACATGGCACTTCTTAAAGCTTTTGAAGGATAGAAGGATGCAAACCGTAATGAAAAGAGTCCTGTCACCTTGCAAATGACAGAGGATATGAGAATGTATTTTGTAGATCTATTTAGCTTGGCTTTGTAAACAAATTGATGAGTGCTAATGTAACTTCTTTAAGATTTTCAAATTTTAAAGCATTTGATTTACCAAAATCTTATAGTTACTAAAAACTTTCCCGTGCATCGCATGAGTTAGCGACTAGTTATTATTATTATTATTATTTATGAACAAATATTCTGTGAATATAATATATGAGTTTTACTAACGTGTGCAATGTAAACCATTTTGTGAAACTTTTTATGGAAAAATGAAAAAGTGATCAACTTTTTTGTTATCTTTTTCAATTTCCTATAAAAGGATTGCACAAGCCTTGAGAGAAAAAACAACCCTTGGTTATATTGATGCTGGTGTTGCTGCAACATGGTACTCTCTTTTCTTTTTAAAATTGTCTCTTTTCATTAAGAGTTGTTTTTCTTACACGTATACAAGCTGTTTGATAAAATTTGTGAATGATTTTTTGCTGTTGTTCTAGAAGTCATAATACATGGAGAGTGGTAAGGCAGAAGATAAGTGGGGAATGTGATGCTATGTTGTTGATTTAATTAGGGTGAGATGTATTTGTTGGCCTTATTTTCTCAAAGTCATTTTTTGTGTGATGTAAAAACATGGCTGTCATTTTTTTTGTGTGCTTTTTCAATTGAACCAAAATGGATTTTTTTTCCCTCCAACTTAAATGAATGATTGGCTTTTATGTATTGCACCTATTCTTTGAACTTACTTTCAAGTTTCAAATGATTATATTCTTTAAGAAAACATGTATATACTCCAAATTAAAAGGTAGACTCTAACTATTTGTATTAACAATTTGTTGTTTTTTTCCCTCTTGGAATATACTTTTAAATCCTTTATGAGATTTTGTGTTACCAAGATTTGCTATAGCTCAGTTTGTTGTATAGTTTATAGTGGTGGAACTACTGAGTGTGTATTTTGGTTTCCATAATGAAAATGGTTGGTTTGAGATCTCTAAATGGGACAAGAGTTATCTACGAAGTTGTGAAGTTTTGTTTAATGGTGGGGAGCAGAATTTTGTGTTGGGTAGGAAGCATAGGCAACCACACAATTTCAGAGGGTGGTTAGAGATGATCACCCAAAATGGAAGTGGTGGCTGGATGGTATGGACGATATAATATATTAAGTAAATGTTTTGAGTTGTTGAGGGTGTGAATATTATTTTTTCGCTTTAGCATTAGAGAAATCGTTGCATCAATAATAATATTTATATATTATTTTTTATTAATATATTTCATTCTATTTTTCTCCTCAAAATTTTGATAGAGATGGTAGTCGCTTCAAAGCATACACAAGTAATTTATTTTTTTTCCTATAAAGTTTTATTCTCTCATCGTCACGATTATCTACTCATCAATATATTTTCTTTCCTCAAAGTCATAATACAAGTAATGTTAATTCTTTGATTTTTCTTGGGTTGTTCTACCTGAACGGTTTTAGACCCCTTAAAACAACAAGATTAATCTAGTTAATTAGCCAAGTGATTAACTTAGTCGATTTAAGCAATTCTATGTTATCACAAACATACAATCATATCAAAAGTATAAAGCAGTGGAAATATAAAAGATACAATGATGATCACCCAGGAAACCACACGGTAAAAATCTGGGGAGGATTTGACCTAGCTATCCTCAAGGTAAACCTGAATCCACTATGAAAGAATCGAAGTTCATACAAAAGGACTTACAAGCTCCCTGCTTGAATTCCTAATGCTACCCACCGGTAGAACTTACTGACACGACCACGTGCAAGTTCCGAATTCACGGACTCATTCTTTCTTGGATTCTCCAATCAGCTACAAGCACCCACGCTTGATATTCTTTAATCTTCAATGGTAGTAACCGAGTTGATCATCAAGATGTTGAAGTAATCTCTACCTTGAAAACCCCAAACTTTGTGTAAAGGAAAGCTCCTCTAGATCTCATAAGAGATTTACACAAAATAGCAAAGTATGAGCAACAATACAACTGGAGCAACTCTAAAAACGTGGTTAGAGTTTTTCTTTATATACCTAGGGTAAAAACAGAAAACCAAAAACGTTTAATGAGTTAGGACTGAGTTGGAAAATTCTGCAAAAAAACATTCTGCCCGAGATTCGATCGATCGAGCCAGGCCGAAATGCATAAATGCATCTGCAGCCTCTCGATTCCAACTTAAGACTAAACAACCTGTTTTGATCATGGTTTGCCAACAATACAAATTAGAGTTCTAAATACATAAAATCCTAAATCTTTAGAACCTAACACTACCAATTGATTGATTTAAGTTGAATCTTCAAATTGAACAGTGGGAGCTATCCTCAATTTATAAGCTTATTATTGTACATTAGATTTGTATTTTAGATTGAGCTAATCATTTGAGAAGTGCATTGAAAATGGATAGTTTTTTTTTTTTTCTAAAAAAAAGAGCGCAAAATTATGGGAGGTGATGCTTGCTATTGACACGAGTTTGAATTTTTTTTGGAGTTTGTTTGTTTGTTTGTTTGTTTGTTTTTTTTTTTTTTTTTTTTTTTTTTTTGTTTTGTTTTTTGTTTTGTTTTGCACTTAATCTGGCCTTTCTCACTCTAATTTTTATTTATGGTTCTTGGTTGGATATAGCACTTTGAAATATAAATTAGTCAAGCTACACAAATTTGAATGGTGAACAACATTGAATATTGTCTATTTTAAGGAGGGATATATTATGAAAAAATTAAGTCATAGAAAAGGGATAGTATGTTTTGTAAAATAATTGTGTTTAGTTTTTGAGTTTAAAAATTTTGTTCTTAAAAATAATCATTGGTAGGCTTATATGGAGCACATAGCTCAAGGGCAGGGGTTTTTCAAAATATTGCATTGATGTTGCCAAAGCCTTGAAACCCAATTTTCCATGTAAATGTAGACGATATGAAGGTAGTTGTTTCATGTTTGTGAGCTTGCAACTAAGTGACATTGAGCTTTCCACTGAGATGTGGTTGATTTTGTTTGTTGTTGTCGTTATAATATCTATATCCAATGTTACAGTGTAGATATTTACGCACAATTGTTATTTGATTATAACTGTTTGTTACGAGATTCTTCTCTCTTTATCGGTCATTGTATTCTCTTGATATCTATTCCCTTTGGCTCTTATATTTTAACTCCATTGTGGTCGTGTAGAGTTTATTTATTAGCATTTGTATGATAGAGGAAGCTTTCAATAAATATTTTACATTCTTTTACCATTTTTGCAATAATTGTTACGGAGTAGATTAATTTTCCTTTAATGTTTGATTTCATTTTAAAATAATTTTAGTTGACTTTTGTTAAACTATTCTGTGCATTGCACATGTTAGCTACATCAACATTATTTAAATAAATAAAAAAACAAAAATTCTGAATTTACATATCTAAAACCTGAAAATAAAAAATAAAAAAACACAAAATCTGATTTGATAATTTTAAAACCCAATACATAAAAGCAGACCCCTTCTCCTTACTCCAAAACAAAGACCCACGGCCCATTCAGACTTCAAAGTCCTCCATTCTGATTCTCCTTCTCAAGCTCACTTGACATTCAAATACAAAGAATCTGCAACTGTAGGCAGGATTCTCTGATGAGAAAAATCTGAACCCAAGGTAAGAATTCGGATTTGCTTTCAATTGAAGACCTACTTACTTTGTTATTATTTTCTATATATTGCTCTCTCTCCACTTCAATTGTTCATGTGGGTGATCTACTTTTGGTGTTTTGGGTTGCTATGGCTGAATGTTTCACCTTAGTGGGAGGAAGTTTCGGTATTTAATCATCTTGATTTAACTTTGATCTTATATTTCAAATGGGTTATTTGTTTTTTTTTTTTTTTTTTTTGTTATTAATATGAGACTTTTAGCGTACCAATTACTTGCATTGGAAACAATTAATGAATTTCCAATAGGTTTGATTCTTTTTCTTGGTGATAGGTTTCAAATTTGCTACATAGAATGTTTGGTCTTTGTTTTCCTTTTTGTTCTTGAAAAGATATAATAATTTCATTGTTAGATGATAGTTGGAAATACTTACAAATTTTCAATTAGTCCAGAAATTTGATTTTCCATGTTCTAGGGATGAAGGAGATCAAGATTTCAAAGGCCAATTTGATGTAAGCCTTGGCTTTTGTGATGGGTGGAATTTAGGAAGCCTACAATGATATTTAAATTTTTCAATGGTATCATATACATAATATCAAGTTTTGTATTTTTATATTCCTAGGATTTGATATTTGTTTTAACCAATCCAATTGATTGTATTAGTTGCGGTGGAGGTTGGCTATTACAGTCAAATTGAAACCAAAGGCATGTGGATGAAACTCTGAAGCTAGTAGTGGATTTGGTGCAAACTACTTGTACACTTGCTATGGAATACATGGAAGCTTAGAGAAATAATTAGTCTAGATAGCCTATTGAAAGGTATACATGGCCTCTGTGGATTTGGGGCTTCATGCAGTTGAGGTAGAGTGTGAATTTAAAAGTCCAGTTGATGAAATAAAGTCAGCTGGACCTACCAATCTGAGCATTGACCACATCCTTTCCTAATGATGTTAGACTACTTTGTAGTTGGTTCTTCTATTAGGAATATATTTTTCTCTTATGGCTTTCCTTGAACAAATGGACCAATAGAGAATATAGCATGTGAAGCAAAGAATTGCCTTGGTTTGCTAGACAATGATGTATTGGATGGAGGAGGGACAAAATGGGCTTTTCCTTTTTCAGGCAAATTATATTGGGAAATGTCTCTCTTTTAAAACTTGATTTTTGATAAATCGAGTTAGGCCTTATAGTGACGTTTTTAAGGAGCTTATAGTGACGTTTTTTTTAACTCTATTTCAATGAAATCAAGTTATAGGCAATGAAATCGACCTATAGTGGCATTTTTTTTACCTATAACTTGATTTCTTTAAAGTCGAGTTAAAAAACATCACTATAAGCTCCTTAAAATGCCACTATAGGGCTTCAGAATTTTTTTTTCTAACTCGATTTATCAAAAATCAAGTTTTAAAAGATGGACATTTTTCTATTTAGTTTGGAAAGGGAGGTATTTCCCTATATAATTTTCCTGAAAAGGGCAGAAGCCCATTTTGTCCGATGGAGGAGCGTCCTCCAAGTATTAAGACTCTACTAAACAGTGATGTACCTCTCAATGAAGGGAAAAAAAAAAAAAAAAAAAAAACCCAAATGTATTTGTAGCATTTTTCAGTGGAATTTCTTGCTTCCTTTCGGCATTTTTACTACAGTGTTACTCCAAAAAATTTTTAATCATATATTTTTTTTCTATTAAAAGTTGTGCTATTACACCAGTCCATTTAAAAAATCACAACTCATGTTTTAGTTTTAAAGTTGTAATATCTATTGGACAATATAGTATTTTGTGTTTCGATACATTAATATTGTTCTTTTTTTTTTAAATAAAAAAAATTGTCATATTTGAATGATATCTTGAATAATCACTAACTATATATAGTATATTATTAATGTCATCTCTTATTTGTAAGCATTTCATTTAATTATATAAGTTATTCCAACTAAAATAAAATGAAATGAAGATTTGAAATAATTTTTTAAACTACCATAAATAAATATTCAATATAAACTAAAATTAATAAAATTTTCTTTTAAAAATCTTATTTTTCAATAGTTTTTCCATGTATCGCAAGGGATAGCGACTAGTTATTATTATTTATGAACAAATATTCTGTGAATATAATATATGAGTTTTACAAACATGTGCAATGTAAATCATTTTGTGAAACTTTTTATGGAAAAATAAAAAAGTGATCAACTTTTTTGTCATCTTTTTCAATTTCCTATAAAAGGATTCCTAAAATGGATGGTAAATATGTGCCATAAGGGTATACATTAATCTGACCCATAATAGTTATAAATATAAATATAAAATATATATATATATATATATATATATATATATTGTGTTGGCATTTTCCTAACAACCCTAAGCTAATTGGGCTCAAGCCGCCAATTTATTTGTATTCTTGGTTAGGTTTAGTCCATAATGGGAGATCCCTGACGCAATTTATGCTATGATGGATAATACCCTAGTTCTATTTTACTATCAGGCTACTTTGAATCAAGAATAGTCGAGAAGGCTTTCAAGCAGCTGAGTAACTGATTTCCCTATTTGAAATCCGAGCAAGACTTTTCTGATCCCAAGACTGTGTTCTCACTTTTCTCTCATGTATCCTTCTCCCAATTTTCATTCCAATCCCTTATTTGGTTTTCCTTCCTCCTTTTATACCATACTCTTAGTGGAGCCCTTATGATGGCAGAATATTCGACACGAGTGTGGGCCCTACCACCCTCAGGGCTTAAGTGGTTCTTTGTGTCTACGGTACTATTGATGCTTGTCAAATCATTTATCAAAGGTGGGGCATGAAATTATGACATTGTGAAGATCATTTAGTAACTTGTGCTTAATGCCAATTTTGTGCTCAGCAAGATGTTTGTCCCTATGATCAATGTGACCAAAATATTATTTAGAAAATGTTATTTTATTTCCCAAACTCATTTCTAGTTAAATTAGATTAAATTTCTGTACTCATTTGACACACTTTAAAACAAAATCATGCCTTTTTGTAATGCCATGTTCAAGTTCTAGTAAGCTTGTGAATTTGCTTACCCACTGGAGCTAATATTAACATTTAGCTACTTACTACACATCCATAACAAAAGTAAAAAGAACTTATATATAAAATTTAGAAACTAACATTTTTTTTTATTTTACGGTAAAAGACTCAAATTTTTTTATTTTTTATTTTTTATTTTATTTTATTTTATTTATTTATTTTTTTGGGTTAAGGAAGCCTCCCGATGTGAATCCACACTTTTTTTTTTTCTTTTTTCTTTTTAGTGGTGGCATTGTTGTTCTTTTATTTATGATAGTTATCAAGTTGTATTTAATCCTAAAATTTAGCCATGTACTACACATCCATATCAAAATTTTAAAAAGAGCTTATATTTAGAATTTAGCAACTACCATTTTTTTCTTCTTTTACGGTAAAAGACTCAAATTTTTGTTGTTTTTGTATTTGTTAAGGAAAGGCTCTAGATGTGCATCCACATTTTTTTTTTCTTTTTAGAGGTGGTGTTGTTGTTGTTCTATTTTTTTTTTTTTTTTTTTTTTTTTTATGACAGTTATCAAGTTGTAAGTTTTATCCAAAAAAAAAAAAAAGAAAAGCTACCCCTATTTTGAAAAAAAAAAAAAAAAAAACATAAAACTATCCCACGTTCTATTCAAAAAAACCCTACTTGCCCACCTTTTTTTTTTTTTTTTTTTTTTGTTTGTTTTGTTTTGTTTTTTGTTTTTTTTTTTTGTTTTTGTTTTTACGAATTCAAAGTTTAAAAATACCTTATCCTTATCCCCCGGTAACCTACATCAATAGTTCTATCGAAAACAAAAATCATCCGTATAGAATGAAAATGATTGCGGAAAAGAATATAACAAAACAAAAAAAGTCCTCATTTGTACATAACATGAAAAAGAAATATAAAATAAAACCTAATTTTTAGGATATTTGATTTTGAAAGAAAATAAATAGCTAAATTTTAGGCAAATTTAAAAGATTAGCGTGGGGAATTGGTGTGACCCTTATCCTTATTTAAAAGTTTATCAAAAAAGAAAAACTACACGTTCAAAAATTTCGAATTAAACTTCATTTTTTTTTTAATCCCAAGTTCTATTCAAAAAACACTACTTGGACACCCCTTTTTTTTTTACTTTTTTTTTTTAATTCAAAGTTTAAAAATACCTTATCCTTATCCCACGGTAACCTACATCAATAATTCTCTCCAAAACAAAAATCATCCATACAGAATGAAAAAGAATGCGGAAAAGAATATAACAAAAAAAAAAAAAAAAAAACCCTCATCTGTATAGAATTAAAAAAAAAAAGGTAAAAATGAAATACAAAATAAAACCTAATTTTTAGGATATTTGATTTTTAAAGAAAATAAAAAGCTAAATTTTAAAGAAATTTAAAAGATTAAAGTGGGGAATTGGTGTGACCCATATTCTTATCTAAAAGTTTATCGAAAAAGAAAAACGTGTTCAAAAATTTTGGATTAAACTTTTTTTTTTTTTTTAATCCCATGCTCTATCCAAAAAACACGGCCACCTTTTTTTTTTTTTTTTTTTTTTTCAAATTCAAAGTTTTTAAATGCCTTATTCTTATCCCGTAGTAGCCTACATCAATAATTCTATTTAAAACAAAAATTATCTATATAAAATGAAAAAGAATACAGAGAAGAATTTGACCAAAAATAACCCTCATCTGTACAAAATAAAAAAAAAATGTGAAAAAGAAATATAAAAGAAAACCTAATTTTTAGGATATTTGATTTTGAAAGAAAATAAAAAGATAAATTTTAGGGAAATTTTAAAGATTAACGTGGGGAATTGGTGTGACCCCTATCCTTAAGTTAAAGTTTATCAAAAATGAAAAACTACACTTTTAAAAATTTCGGATTAAACTTTTTTATTTTATTTTAAAAATCCCACATTCTATCCAAAAAGCACTACATGGCCACATTTTTTTTTTTTAAAATTCTTTTTAATTCAAAGTTTAAAAACAGTACACATTTGTGGATAACTACATGTTTAAATTTTTTGAATAAAACTACCAATCTCCCACGTTTGCTTAATGCATGATTTATACATTTGAGTTGCAATAACACTCCCCACGTTAAAAACTTCTCATTTAATTCTAAAATATTGTGTTTTAGTCCTAAAATTTAGCCATGTTCTACACATCTATAACAAAAAGTGTAAACAACTTATATTTAAAATTTAGCAACTATCATTTTTTTTTTCTTTTACAATAAAAGGATCAATTTTAATCCTAAAATGTATTGTTTTAATCCTAAAAGTTAGCCACTTACTACACATCTATAACAAAAGTTAAAAAGAGTTTAAATTTCAAATATATTTCTTTTACGGTAAAAGGATCAATTTTAATTCTAAAATGTTGTGTTTTAATCCTAATAGTTAGCCACGTATTGTACATCCATAATAAAAGTTAAAAAGAGTTTAAATTTCAAAGATATCAACTACTCTTAAAATTAAGAAAGGGTACATAACATTTTTTATGGAGTAGTAAATTAATAATTATAAAAAAAAAATGTAAATGGAATTTCACATAGAATTATACAAATGATAAATATAATTTATGTTACAATTTTTTTTTATTTTTTTATTTTTTTTTATAACAGTTTCTTAGATAACAACCACTTCATATGAGGTTTAAATTGGATAACCATTAACATGATACATCAAATATATAATAATACCCTCTAAAAAAAAGTAGCGTAAATTACATTTAAAAAAAAGAAGCGTAAAAAAGGTATATTCCTTTCTACACATACCCCAAAACCCCATACAATCTCACTGCAAGCCTTCAAAATAGAACCCCAAAATTGCCTCCTTTTTACATCTTCACTAACACAAAACAAAAAATCCCTCCTCTCCTTTAGCAACCCGAAAATCCCAACCACCATACAACTAGCAAAACAAAAAGGCATGTAACAAAAAACAAAACCCCAAAACACGTGAAAAATCCCACCTTTTCCTATTTTCACCAACACAAAACAGTAGCCAAACCTCTCTACAAAATTCCAAAACAAAGCCAAAATCCCAATAAGAAAGAACCCCAAGACAGAGATAACCCAATAGCACTTCCTTACCTTTTTGAAGACATTAAGAGATGAGGCCTTTTCAATTATGACTCAATCTTTGGAATAAAAACTGGTGTATAATTGATGATATGACTTTGGTTAGAGAAGCGTGATTCCTATAAAAAAAGAGAGTAAATTCCTATAAATAAATAACCAAACCAAGTAACTTATGTTAGGTTCTAAATACTTAGGATTTGATGTATTTAGAACTCTAAAGTGTAAGGTTGGCAAACCATGATAAAAAAAAAATATGTTTAGTCTTGCTTAGACTTGCTCAAAGTTGTATGTTTATGTAAAGTTGGAATTGAGTGGTTGCAAAAAGTATTAGTGACTTTGCTTGGCTCGATCGATCGAAGATTATACTCGATTGATCAATTCTCGGGCAGAATGTTTTTTCTGCAGAATTTCCTACTCAAACCAAGCCCATTAAGGATTAGGGTTTCAGATCTAATTCTCCTAGTATATAAAGAAAACTCTAGCCATGTTTTGGAGTGCAGTCCTTGTTGCTTTAGTTGTATCGTTGCTCATACTTTATGGTTTGTGTGAATCTCTTGTGAGATCTTTGAGGACCTTTCCTTCACATAAACTTAGGGTTTTCTAGGTAGAGATTACTTCAACACCTTAATGATCAACTCAGTTGCTGCCATTGGAGTTTAAAGAATAACAAGCGTGGGTGCTTGTATCTTGTGGAGAATCCAAGAAAGAAGGAGTTCGTGAATTAGGAGCTTGCACGTGGTCATGTTAGTAAGTTCTATTAGTGGGTAGCATTAGGAAGTCAAGCGGAGAGCTTGTAAGTCCTTTTGTATGAACTTCGATTCTTTCACATAGTGGATTCAGGTTTACCTTGAGGATAGCTAAGTCAAATCCTCCCTAGGTTTTTACCATGTGGTTTCTTGGGTTATCATATCATTGTGTTATTTACTTTTCTGCTGCTTTATATTCTTGATATGATTGTTTGATTGTGTTAACCTAGATTTGCACAATTTGACTAAGTTAATCATTTGTCTAATTAACTAGGTTAATCTGGTTCGGTTAAGGGGTCTAAAAACCATACAAGTGGTATCAAAGCAGGTTGCTCTTCTGTTTTAAATCTTTTGATCTAAGAGTTGATTCTTGACCCTTGTTATCATGGATAATTTGAAGTGTCTTTCTGCTTATGTTTGTGATGACTTGATTAAAAAGGACACTGTTGTTTCTGTTAATTTTATTGATGTCTGTGAAACTCTTCGTAAGGAATTATCTAAATCTTTGAAAATTTCTAAGAAATTTAAAGAAGAGTTAAAATTAGTTAATCTTGAAAAAGAGGAATTGATTGTTAGATTAGATGAATCTAATAAAAAGGATGAATTTTTGAGAAATCAAATTTCCTCTCAAGATGAGAAGATGAAAAGCTTGGAACAAGAGTTAGTTGAATCTAAAACTAAAATTGAAAATTTGACTAGTACTAAGCCTGCTGATGATAACAGAAGTGTTTCTATTTCTCTTAAGCCTAAAATTGAGAAATTTTATATTCCTCCTTTCAAGAGGAATAATAAAGAAAAGACTTGTTTTGCTAGATTAGATAAAGGTAAAAGTTCTGATGTAGATACTGAAGTTTCTACACCTATGTCTAAACCTGTAGCTAGTATGCAAAAGAAATCTGTTTTTATGCCTACTTGTCACCATTGTGGTGTTGTTGGTCATATTAGACCAAATTGTTCTTTGTTGAGGCAAGAACCAAAGCATGTAACCGGAAACCCCATTAGAAATACTGATATTCCTAAATTTGTTCCTATCTGCCACTTTTGTGGTGTCTATGGTCACATTCGACCTAATTGTTATAAATTGAAATTTAAGCATTCTATATGTCAATCTAGGATATGTGATGATATTTCTCCGGCTATAAGTCTAAATAAATTGTTTTATATGCTTTTGAAAAGTTTAAGCTTGCTGGCTTGTGAAAGGAATTTACAGGATTTCAGTCTTTCTCAGAAGATTTGTGTAATCTCTCAAATACACTCTGCTTCTTATGGATTTTCACCTACAAAGCCAAAGACTTGTGCTATATGGGTGAGAAAAGATTCTCCAAGATGAGTGTTGCTGATTTGTTCCTGATTTAATTCTTTCAATTGTTTGTGGGCATGTTTTGTTTATGTTTTTGGTTGTTTTTTTTATTTAAAAGAAAAATCCAAAAACATTGAAAATTTTCAAAAAGACAAAAATATTTTATTTTGTGTCTAGTTTTTCTTTTTGAGGATTACATGGATTATGATATCTCTCTCTTGATTTAGAACATGCTTGACATTATGGAGAAACTTGAATAGTATGTGTTATATAAGTGCTAAGCTATTTCTGATTTTGTATGAGTATGTACTAGTTTGTACATGTACTCATGGGTTAATTAAGAAATTGATATTTCTTGTTTGTGTACCCTCTATAGCTTAGTTTAGCACTATCATGCATAATTTTGCATTGTTCATCTAGCACAATGTGTGCCTTTTGTTTTTGGTCATAAATTTCTTTAAACCAAAAAGTTTTTTGTGTTTTGTATTACATATCATGGATTTGATATCAAGGTTGGCAACCTTATCTTTACATAACATGTTTTTGTACCTTGTTTAGCTTTGATGAGCTTATTTATTGCACTTTACTAGTTGAAACTTTGTAGTGCATGTTGTGTGAGAAAGATGTTTATGGTGTTTATCATTTTGTCTTAATCTTGAAGTCATATGTTATTTGACTGACGGACTTGATCCTTTTAAGAAATGCATAAATAACCATCTCACCATTGTTCATTAGTTAATCATGAAAACCTTAGTGCATATCGTAAGATTCTATGCTTGAGAAAGTGTTGCACATGCACAAAAAGAACATAAGGTGTAGTTTCAGTTTAATTGCTTAATGCTTTAAATTGGTGTATACTATTAGGCTTAATGCCAAATCACATAATTAAAATTGGTGTGTACTATTAGGCTTGATGCCAAATCACTAAATTAAAATTGGTGTGTATATTATGAGGCAAAATTCAAGAAACTTACATGATTGCAAGCTTATGATCTAGGAGATGTGGGAGTTATATGATGTAACTCTTTAGGTGATAGTCTCTTTTAAGTTCTATGTGATGAATTTTGTAAACTTTGTGATTAATTTGTATTCACATATCACCTCACATGTATCTCAAGCTTTTGCTAGTTACACACATTACACAAGTTACTATTTGCTAAACTTGGTACATTATATTGTGTGTGATTTTGTTGTGGCCATCCAAGATTAAAAGTTCTTTGATTTTAATGCAAAATGTGTTTAATGTTTGCGTTTTAAGGATAAATTGATTGAAAATCTTGTTTTTGGAAGATCTGGGTTGAATTCAATTGTTTTTTTTTTTTTTTTTTTTTTTTTTTCATCTTATACTCATGCATTTTTTTATAAAACAATGTGCTTTGAGGAGTTTCTGCATTAAAATGCCCTGTTTTTCAAAAACCTGATTTTTCCAGACCTTCGATCGATCGAACCTATTTTTCGATCAATCGAAATTGCGATTAAAATTTTTGGTTTGAGTCTACCTGACTCGATTGATGTTCGATCGATTCTCAATCGATCGAAACTGAAAAATTTTCAGTTTCTATGTTTTTGACCAAATTTTTTTCATGCATCATTTGTGCTTAGGATTCACATGCATTGCATTGATTTTGTATCCATCTTGCAGTTTTGTATTCATATTTCTCATTATTTTCACACATAACATGCATACACTTTGCTACATTGGGTACTCAACTTGATTTAAAAATTGATTGATTAATTTTTGAGTTTTATACATTCTAGTATATGCTATTTTTTATGTGTGAACTGCAGAAAATATTTTTCTTAAGAGATATGATGGATAATCAATGTGCAAATATTTTCTCTACTCATGTAACTGTTTGTGGGTCACATAGTGCCATGTTTGCATTTTATTAAAAGAGAGAATATTTTTTATTCATGTGTATCCTCAACTTAGTTTTTTTTTTTTAAACTTGGTTTGTGTTTTTTTTTGTCCCCACCCCCTTTATTTTTCCCTAAAACTTGTTTTGTTTTTCCTATTTTTATAGGGGGAGAAATTTTTTTCAACCTCTGTGGTTCTTAGGAGGAGTTGTTGCTCTTCATAGGGGGAGTTGTCTCTTTTTTCTCTTACTCTGTTGCGTATGTTTTCTGTCTACCTTCTGTTTAGGTAGTCTTTGTCAATACGTGACAAAAAGGGGGAGACATAGATGACCTATTTGTTTTGTTTACGGAGAGAATATAAAAACTTTTTGTTGTATCTAACTTAGGGGGAGAGTTAGAATTTATTTTGATATATTTGTTTCTTATTTCACTTCTTATTGATTTATATTTATGAGTTCTTCATTGGTATAAGTGTTTATTTTGTGTTTTGTGAAGTCAAGAATTTATTTGTTGATTTATTGTTTTTCTGGCACACATGTGTTTATGCGTTTGTTGAGTATTTCAGGAAATATGTAGGTTGATTCAATTGAGCTGCTGTTTACACTTGCAACTGATGGATAGTAGTTATGATTGAATTTGTGTTATGAGCATTATTTTTGTAAAGGGCTTTTATTTGTAAACTTTGAGCTTTTAAGTTGTGTTTTCTCACAGATTGCCAAAGGAGGAGTTTGTTAGGTTCTAAAGACTTAGGATTTGATATATTTAGAACTCTAATGTGTAAGGTTGGCAAACTATGATCAAAACAATATGTTTAGTCTTCTTTAGACTTGCTCAAAGTTGTGTGTTTATGTAAAGTTGGAATCGAGTGGCTGTAAAAAGTATTAGTGACTTTTGGCCTGGCTTGATCAATCAAAGATTAGACTCAATCGATCGAATCTCGGGCAGAATATTTTTTCTACAGAATTTCCAACTCAGCCTAAGCCCATTAAGGATTAATATTTCAAATCTAATTCTCTTAGTATATAAAGAAAACCCTAGCCACGTTTTGGAGTGCAGTCCTTGTTGCTTTGGTTCTATCATTGCTCATACTTTATGGTTTGTGTGATTCTCTTGTGAGATCTTTAAGGAACTTTCCTTCACATAAACTTAGGATTTTCTAGGTAGAGATTACTTCAACACCTTGATGATTAACTTAGTTGCTGCCACTGGAACTTAAAGAATAATAAGCGTGGGTGCTTGTATCTTGTGGAGAATCCAAGAAAGAACGAGTCCGTGGATTCAGAGCTTGCACATGGTCATGTCAGTAAGTTCTACTAGTAGGTAGCATTAGGAAGTTAAGCGGGGAGCTTGTAAGTCCTTTTGTATGAACTTCGATTCTTTCGCATAGTGGATTTAGGTTTACCTTGAGGATAACTAGGTCAAATCCTCCCCAAGTTTTTACTTTGTGGTTTCCTGGGTCATCATATCATTGTATTATTTACTTTTCCGCTGCTTTATATTCTTGATGTGATTGTTTGATTATGTTAACCTAAATTTGCATAATTTGACTAAGTTAATCACTTGGTTAATTCACTAGGTTAATCTGGTTGGGTTAAGGGGTCTAAAAACCGTACAGCTTAATTCCCATAAAAAAAAAAAAAAAAAAAACATAAATTCCCAAAAAAATCCAAATTTTTTTTTTTTTTTTTTTTTTTTTTTTTTTTTGTGTTTAATCCTAGGCCAAAACAAAAAGAAAGAACCCTTACCAATATCCTTGTTCAAGTAGCCAGTTCAAGTACAAACCCTCCTATTTGAAATCTCAAAGTCAACCATGGTAATAAGCCATTGTCAAACACCCCTGAATCCCTAATCACATTCACCCACAAGTAGGTACTCCTCAAACTATGAATACTTGGCAGCCATGGTAGGTAAGAACTCAAAGAAAATCAATGGTAAACAAAAGAAAAGAAAAGAAAATGAAATGGATCTTGCAAAAAATTGAACCCAAAAAGTTGTTGGAGTCTTTGAAAGTTTAATATGTGTATAAAACACCCTTGAACGTTTAGATCCCCAATTACAGAGTTACCAATTCAAGTTTTATATCAAACAATTAATATGTGGAATATGATAACAAGCTCATAGCAGAATTGATAAACAATCTAAGCCAAATATAAACATATCCACAGCAGTAAATATAAGGCGAAGATAAAGGGAAGGAAGATGCAAACACACAGACAACACACGATGTGTTATCGAAGAGGAAACCAAAGTCCTCGGTGTAAAACCTCTCTGCCGCCCTCCAAGCGGTTAATAATCCATTAGAAAATGTAGTTGGGATACATGAACAGCAATAGACCTTCCAAGCCTAATCTACCTAGGTAATTAAGCCTTCCAAGCTTCTTACTCCAACGAGGTTGCGCTGAACCGTTTTCTTTTATAACTTACCAGATTCCGCTACTAGACTATAGTATCAACCAATGTATATTGGTTCCTTCCAAACTACTTCCCAACAGCACCAAAATAAACCTTCTCACAGACGTAGGTGTGGTGAGATAAGGATTTGGTCAATGACCTCTCAAGGATGTGACAATAGAGAGGAAGAGAGAAGAGGAATTTGTAGAGTCTCTAAGGCAAAGATTGAGGATGAGATAATTTTGTTTTTCTCTAGGGTTTCTCTCACAAAATTCTCTCTGGAAGCTCTAACAATTTAGTGGGTATAACGGTCTATATATAGTGGTGTGTGTTTGGAATACAAAGAGTGCCAAACAGGGCTGGATGGCGGCTTCAAGTCGCGACGTAATGGCCTAGCCAGCTTGGGACTTTTGTCCTGTAGTGCGACAGCTAGCGCGACCCTTTAGCTCCCTTGTGTGCATCTCACGTGCCAGCATTTGGTGGCTTGCCAGTCACGAGTCAACTGCGAATCCTAGTCGCGAAACTTTGCTTCTTTGCACATACTTGAGGTTTTCTTCACACTCTTTTCACACACTACCCTTACATGAATCCCACATAAATACAGGGTTACTAAGTGCTAAATTACAAGTAAATTGGCATGGAATAAAGCCAAAAAGATGGTTGATAAATTTCAACCTTACAATCTCCCCCTTTGGCTATTCCGTGACAAAACCCTATAACAAACTCTAGACTTAACGTGTGAGTTGGGAACAGTTGAAAAACTCACTCACACCTAACTCTAGAATTTGTGAAGCTTTAAAACCATAAGAACAAGAACTCCTGAAACACAACAACATAATAAGTTCATTGTATGCAGAAAACTTGTAAAACATATAGAACAAGCACAATGCGATCAAGCACAATGGAGTAAAGCAATAAACCATGGCAAGACCAAAACATGAAATCACTATAACCAAGTGATCATAATGCTAAACATCGGACATTCAAGTTGACAAACACAAGAAAAATCACTTGAATGACCAACACTCAACCAATGCATAATACATGAAGTATGTGCATCTAGGAAAAATCCTACACGAGCACATGAGTGACAGTACTAAAAAATGAATGCATAGCATTAGGTTAAAAGTACTGATTTAACAATGCACAAAGGCTGCATAAAGTATGGCACAAACCATAAAGGCCTACAAGTGTGCATACAACCAAACCTTTAAAGTTTACAAAAGTAACATGGGTACAAATCTTAAACAAAAACCTTAAAACCTACAAAGGTAGCAAGTACAAACCAACACAAAAAGAAGGATGTGTTGAATAAATACAAAGTGGATATTGAAATATAATATGATGGAAACTAAAGATAGACAAATGCAATAAACAAAAGTCTGTTAGTTGAAATCTCTTCGTTTTGTTGAGCTCCCCTTGTCGACAGCATCTCCCCCTTTTTGTCATGGAATAGCTAGTCTTCATCATCTTCTAGCTTTCTCTGAATTTGATCCAATTGAGCTTGAATAGAAGTGAACTTCATATCCCACTGAATGTTGAGATGGATGTAAGTCTTGACATCTTTGTACTTAGCTCATTGACAGATGCTACAATAAAGTCTAGCTTCTCGTCGGTGGGGAATGAACTAGAGTGCGAACCACTGCGGGACGCTGAAGCTTCTATTTTGATTCCTTTCTTGCTATGGCCAATGCTAGTGTTGAATGTACGCATGTTGATTGGACATGGTTTTGGGTAGGGAAATTCATTTTCAGAGAGATGGATCCCTTTCAACTTCAAAATCCTTGAAATAAGGCAGCAAAAAGGAATGCTGATCCTTGACTCTATTCATAGAATAGTTTTGCAAAGGATATGAAATATATAAGCACATATATCAATCTCAACATCAGAAATTAGATCATGAAGGAACAGTGCACGTCCGAGGTTCATATACCCTATACTAGATAAGGGATACAGGTTGTGCAACATGACAATCGTAAGCACCCTTAATTTTGGAGGAAGAGATGAAACACTGATTGAGTTCCCATTTGAGAAAAATTCTAGATCTTCTCCAAGAACAGCTTTAAGTAATTCCTCATCTGGATGTAGATCATCATAAATTGGTGAGACCCCAAGTATTGGCCGGTTGATGTGCAGAATCTCTGTTAAGTATGTAGGAGAGACCGAAAAAACTTTTTCCTCTAACCCAACACTTAAGTTCATCTCCATCGATAATTGCATTGGCATAAAATTCTTTTACCAGATTTTCATATGCATCATCAAGGTCAGAGAGGAGATAATTCCAATCCTTGCGGGCAAACCATTGAGGAATGGTGGTGTTAAAGAGAGAATGTTGGTCAAAGACTCTTTCAATCAGTGATGTAGCCTTTTTGAAGTAATTTTCATAGATCTGAAAAGCAGCATACGATCAGAACTTGTTAGGATCGAACACACCGGATGAGTAACAAGTCCTTTTTGGTGCAGGGGAGAAATCATCAATTTCAATGACAGGTTCCTTCCCTTTGCTGCTACCTCCTTTTACAGCTGATCTTTTGAATGGAGACATTTTGAAACTGTAACATGATTTAACACACACAAGAGACACTAGACAAGACATTAAACATTATTAGCAATGTGTCAGTTTCACATGGATACTAAAGAAAACCCTAAACTCTTGAGGTTTAGGTTCAAATCAAGACAATGAGAATGTGTATACATCCAATAACCAAATTAGGTACACAAGATAGAGAAAAACAGTGTATAGACCATCACAAACGGACATTACAACCAGTAAATTAGAAACTCATGTTCAAACATGATAAACCATAAACCACAATAAATCTCCACACTTAGAAAAAATGCCCAAAGCAGTAGGTATAAAGGAAAGGAAAGAAAACCCATACATTTTTTTATGAAGATTTAAGAAGAAACGATGCAGAAATGAATAATTTTCAAAGAAATACTTGGAGTGTTTATGAGAGTGAAATAGGGAAGACAATGAAAAGTCATAATAAGTACGAGGGAAAAACTGAAAATCATTTTAAAACTGTCTTTAAAACGCAAAACACGCATTTTTTGCGATTGGATCAAGTCGCCAGTAAGTTGCCAGGGTAAGCCGTGAAACACTATGAAGCAAGATTCTTGAAAAATTTTCTAAGTGTTTTTTGCAACTGGAATATCTACCCGTGAGAGAGTCGTGAGATGAGTCGCAAAAATCTCTATGTACCCCTCGCGACTGGACCTTCCACCCGCAAACAAGTCGCCACACTGAACCGCAAAATATGCAAAAATACAAATTTTGAAAAATTTTCTAAGTCTTTTTTGCAACTGGGATGCTGACCCGCCAGTGACCCGTGAAATCCTCGAAGAGAGCTTCGTGACTGGAGCATGTGACTAGACCTACCCGCGACTGAGTCGCCAAAAATAGAGCAACACTGTTTTTGAATTTTTTTTTTGACATTTTTGTAAAAACAAAAACACTTTCCAGAAACAAACTAAAACACTCAAAAATCTTTTTGTGTTTGATCAATAAAGATTGAGCTTGTGAAAACACATTTAATCAAGTACAATCACACAAATGAATATGTCATTCATTGAACATAGACTTGTGTGTTGTGTGTGGATATCAAAAATGAGATAGTCCTTAGTCTAATGTGAAGTTTCAATGATCAATTCAATCAAGATATACACGACTAGCACTAGATAATGTGACTTATCTCAATTATAGAAATGTGCATATATGACCTCCCACATGCACTTGATAACAATTCTTTGAAACTTTTCATTTGGTTCCATATTTAACATATCATTTGCATTTTTGAGCAAAGAGAATCTCATTGTGAGATAGATACCTAAAATTTTTGATATTTCAATTGATGTGTTAGCCTTTGGCTTTTTGTGCATCATACATTTCATTTTGGTCGCTTTCCCTTTTTCCTAGTCGAATACTAGTATGTGCGACAGGTTTTTGCTCTATATCTCTTTTCATTTGGAAATTTACATTTAGAGAGCTCTTTTAAGCATAAAAAAATGCATGTCTCAAGATGAATAAAACCATTCACTAATCATTCATGACAAGGTTGAAAATCTATTTACAACAGTCCCATAGATTTCAGAATTTCTTCCACAATGATATGAGTGCATAAGAGACAAGCTACACTCATTAAATGCACAAATCCATTAGTACAAAGGTACAAGGCAAAGCATTCTTTGAGACAAAACTCAACAAAGCCGATTAAACTTTTTGGATTTTCTACTTTTTATGTGTTTTTGAATTTTTGACACAAAAGCAGTAAAAACATTGATAAAAAAAATATCGATAAAAAAATGCAGACAGGCATAAGACACATAAAACAACCTAGAACACAATGAGATATCATGGAAGATTAAGTTTAAGGAATGATACTGACACCAATTGTCTTACGCAAGGATTCAAACCTCAGGCTATCAATAGGTTTGGTGAATATGTCTGCCTTTTGATTGTCAGTATTGATGAATTCTAGACACACTATCTTGTCCTCTACTAAATCCTGAATGAAGTGATAGCGGATCTTGATATACTGTGATTTGGAGTGCTGAACTGGATTCTTTGACAAGTTTATGGCACTGGTGTTATCACAGAGCACACACATAGTGTCTTGAGAGATTCCATAGTCATGCAATAACTTTTTCATCCATAATAATTGGGCACAACAACTTCCTGTTGCAATGTATTCAGCTTCAGCCGTTGATAGAGATATAGAATTTTGTTTTTTGCTCATCCATGAAACCAAGTTATTTCCAAGATAGAAGCACCCACCAGAAGTACTTTTTCTATCATCAATGCATCCTACCAAGTCAGCATCTGAATATCCTACCAAACACTCATTCGAATCTTTTGTATACCAAATCCCATAGTCAGACCTGCCATTTACGTAGCGGATGATTCACTTAACTGCTGTTAAGTGGGATTCTCTAGGAGCAGCTTGAAACTGTGCACATACCCCGACACTAAATGCAATATCTAGCCTACTTGCTGTGAGATAGAGAAGACTGCCAATCATACTTCGATAAAGTGTTGGATTAACGTCAACACCAGCTACATCAATGCTTAACTTAGCCAAGGAACTCATGGGAGTAGAAGTATGTTTCTTAGAGTCCAGACCAAATCTTTTGACAAGATTTTTGGCATACTTCTCTTGAGAAATAAATATTCCATCTCTCCGTTGTTTCATTTGAAGCCCTAGGAAGTAGTTCAACTCTCCTACCATACTCATTTCAAATTCCCTTTTCATTTCTTCCGAGAACTCGTGAGCTAGTTGATCACTTGTGGATCCAAATACAATATCATCCATGTACACTTGAGTGATAAGCAGGGATTTCTCATCTCTTTTAACAAACAAGGTTCGATCTGCTTGACCTCTTTTGAACCCACGATCCAATAGGTAAGTAGTGAGACGATCATACCATGCTCTTGGTGCCTGCTTTAACCTATACAAAGCTTTCTTCAATCTTAGTACATGACCCAGAAAGTGAGGATCTTCAAACCCCTTTGGTTGTTCAACAAAGACTTCTTCATTTAGAAAGCTGTTTAAGAAGGCACTCTTCACATTCATTTGGTACAACTTGAAATCCATGGTGCATGCTATGGACAAGAGAATTCGAATGGACTCTAGTCTTGCTACCGGAGCAAACGATTCATCAAAATCTATGCCTTCCACCTGAGTGTACCCTTGAGCCACCGATCTCGACTTATTTTGAATAACTTCACCATCTTCATTTGTTTTGTTCTTAAAAATCCACTTGGTTTTGATCATATATGTATCTTCAGGCCTTGGAACCAATTCCCACACATCATTTCTAACAAATTGATGTAGCTCCTGGTACATAGACTCTACCCAATTCTCATCTTTTAGTGCTTCTTCTACCCTTTTAGGTTTAAAATGAGCAAGGTAGCAGTTGCATGTTACATGGTTAGCAGTATACTTTGGCAATTTTCTCAAACGAAGTCCTTCGCTCACATCCCCAATAATATTACTTGATGGGCTATTAAGAGTCACTCTTGATGAAGGTTTCTTTGAAGTTGAGAGTTACTCATCACGAGAAATTAGGGTTTGAACTTCTGGAGGAGTGAGTGGACTTGAGATTTCTTGTGTTGATCTAGTCTCTCTTCTTAATACAGGTGGTGTGGACTCCTTTCTGGGTGTTTCTTTCTCAGCATCATCACTTAGGGACATATCATCATCATCCTCTTTCTCCTTGAGTTTGAGCCCCATTCCATCATCCTCAATTTCCTTTTCTGATATGGTGTCGTCTATAACCATGTTGATTTACTCAATCATTGTCTTAGTACGCTTGTTGTACACTCTATAAGCTCGGCTATTTGTGGAGTAACTTAGAAATATTCCTTCATCACTCTTAGCATCAAATTTTCTTGGATTTTCCCTGTCATTTAGAATGTAACATGTGCTCCCAAATACTCTGAAATACTTTGCCTTGGGTTTCTTTTCTCTCCATATTTCATATGACGTCTTCTTTGTCCCAGCTCAAAAATATATTCTATTACAAATGTGACACGATGTGTTCACAACTTCAACCCAGAACCTTTGAGGTATGTTTTTGTTGAGTAGCATGACTCTTGCCATCTCTTAGATCACCCAGTTCTTTCTTTCAACCACCCCATTTTGTTGTGGAGTCTTTGGAGCTGAAAATTCCTTCTTGATACTATGCTCTTCACAAAATGTTTCAAATTTAGCATTCTCGAACTCCTTTCCATGATCACTTTTGATTTTAACTATGGGAACTCCTTTTTCATTCTGCAGTCTCTCGTATAGTCTTTGCATTTTATCACATGCTTCGGACTTCTCTCTAAAGAATTCCACCCAAGAGTACCTTGAGAAATCATCAACTACCACATTAATGTATCTCTTCCCTCCTAAGCTTTCAGTTCGGGTAGGCCCTATTAGATCAATGTGAAGAAGCTCCAAACACCGTGAAGTAGCAATCACATTCACCTTGTGATGGTTTGCCTTTGTTTGTTTTCCCATTTGGTATGCTCCACATATAGTCTCCTCCACATTTCTAAACTTTGGAAGTCCCTTAACTGCCTCAAGTTTAGAGACTTTACATACTTGTTTGAAGTTTGCATGTCCAAACCTATGATGCCAAAGTTTTAACATATCAACGCGAGCACTTCTACACGAAATGGGTGCCGTAGGAACTACTCCATAGCAATTATCAGTAGTTCTATTTCCCTTAAAGACTTGAATCACTTTTTCATTAATGATTATACACCCCTTCTTTGAGAATTGGATAAGAAAGTCTTCATCACATATTTGAGTGATACTTAAGAGATTTTCCTTCAATCCTTTGATGTATAGCACTTCTTTTAGTAGAGGTAATCCCGATATTTTAACCATCCCTTTCCCGAGAACTTGAGCATGACTCCCATCACCAAAAGTCATATAATCACATGCTTTCTCTTTAAGGGCGTTAAATAGTGATTTATCTTCTGTCATATGACAAGAACATCCACTGTCAAGGTACCATAAGCACGAGTTAAATACCTTCAATGAGTTGTGAACAAACATACAAGCATGGGACAAGCATTCTTGACCATCAAACATAAATTCATCTTTATTTTCTAAGCTTTTCCTAGATTGAATTTTCTTTTTCAGATTATCAACCTTTTCACACAATGTTCTATTTCTTCTTTTGTATTTCTCAATCAAAGAGTTAGACTCACATAGACTATTGTGTAGAATGTGGTTCTTATTTTCAAAGTATTTCAGCATGTGAATGAACATCCTAGCATGTTTCTTGGATTTAATTAACTCTAAGAGTTCATCTTTAGAATACCCTTCAAACATACTCATAGAGTTGTTATCACAAACACCTAAACCATAATTCTGCATGACCCTTTTTATAGCTGCATCCATAGCCAAGGGGTCTAGGATCGCACTCAGGTAATCAAACCACAAAGAGTGCACCTGCTCTGATACCAATTGAAAGTTCAATATGTGTATAAAACACCTTTGAACGTTTAGACTCCCAATTACAAAGTTACCAATTTAAGCTTTATATCAAACAATTAATGTACAAAACATGATAACAAGCTCATAACAAAATTGATAAACAATCTAAGCCAAATATAAACACATCCACAGCAGTAAATATAAGGCGAAGATAATGGGAAGGAAGATGCAAACACACGAACAACACACGATGTGTTATCGAAGAGGAAGCCGAAGTCCTCGGCGTAAAACCTCTCTGCCGCCCTTCAAGCGGTCAATAATTCACTAGAAAATGTAGTTGAGATACATGAACAGCAATAAACCCTCCAAGCCTAATCTACCAAGGTACTTAAGCCCTCTAAGTTTCCTGCTTCAACGAGGTTGTGCCGAACCTTTTTCTTTTCTAGCTTACCGGATTCTGCTACTAGACTATAACATCAACCAATGTATATTGGTTCCTTCCAAATTGCTTCCCAACAGCACCAAAATAAACCTTCTCACAGATGTGGGTGTGGTGAGATAAGGATTTGGTCAATGACTTCTCAAGGATGTGACAATGGAGAGGAAGAGAGAAGAGGAATTTGTAGAGTCTTTAAGGCAAAGATTGGGGATGAGGCAATCTTGTTTTTCTTTAGGGTTTCTCTAACAAAATTCTCTCTGGAAGCTTTGACAATTTATTGGGTATAAGGGTCTATATATAGTGGTGTGTGTTTGGAATATGAAGAGACAGTTTTGCCAAATAGGGCTGGTTGGCGGCTTGTCCAAGTTGCGAGTTCAAGTCACGACATAACGGCCTGGCCAGCCTGGGACTTCTGTCCTGTAGTGTGACAGCTGGTGCGACCCTTCAGCTTCCTTGTGTGCATCTCACGTGCCAGCATTTAGTGGCTTGCTAGTCGTGAGTCCTAGTCACGAAACTCTGTTTCTTTGCACATACTTGAGCTTTTTTTTGCACTCTCTTCACGCACTATTCTTACATGAATCTGACCTAAATACAGGGTTACTAAGTGCTAAATTACAAGCAAATTGGCACGAAGTAAAGCTAACAGGATGGTTGATAAATTTCAACCTTACAGCCTCTAACAGTAAATGTCTTCAATCTGAAGAAAAAGAAAAGAGAATGTAGAGCTAAACTAAATGTCTTCCATTTGAAGAAGAATGAGAGATAGAAAGTGAGATAGAAATTGGCAAAGTGTATATGAATTTGTGGATCTTAAAGTATATGAGTTTTAATTTACATATTTATCTCCATTAGTTAAAAACTTGCAAGTGGGTATGATGAAGATATCTTAGGCATAAAAAAAAAAGGAATGCAAACAGGGAAAACTCCTTAAATAGTAATATAGATACTTTTCCTAAAAAGTATAGGATGAATTATGATGTTCTCGCTAAAATACATTAAATAATTTTTTTAGCAAAGCAAAATCAATTAATTAAACTACAAAATCAAGTATTTAACTAATTTAATTTTTATATGCACATAGTCATAATTCTCTATTAAATTCAAAATATTTACAATAGAAAGTCTTTTTTTTTTTTTTTTTGGGAGATAATCGATAGAATTTTGTTAAAATGAAGTAAAGTCACGTATACAACTTGAAAACAGGAACCCAAGCAAGCTAAGCTTGTTCCCTGAGAATAGGACAAGTTCCCTGAGAATAGGACAAGAGAAAGTAAAAAGAAAAACCCCCAAACTCCTTTGTTTCACCTGTTTCTTGAAATTCATATTCAGACTTATTGTATTTTTACAATGGTCACTTATGCAATTATGCTTCTTTGACATACAGGCAGTTGAAGCTGTCAGTGCAATAGGGCAGGCAGGGTATGTAACCAGAGGGTCCCTAGGGATGTGCCCTTGGGAACTATGCTAAGATGAATAAATGTGTTAAAGGTAGGAACCATCGTTTAACTCCTTTGAATAGGCTTGCAAGGGAGTGAAGTGACTCATGATATGAGACACAAACGCTCTCACATGGATAAGCTAAGGAAAGCAAGCCAGTAAAGACTTAAGAGCTTCATTTCTTAATCAAACTATTAGTAAACTAAGGAGCTCAATTGCTCTTAATCCCCCTGAGGACTTAGTGGGGTAACAGTCCATACTATGAGTTATGAGCTAGTAGTACACTATGAGTTATGAGCTAGCAGTATTAGTCTAACAATAGCTATAATAGGAATATCAATGATAGGAATAGCTATAGGACTCTAATACCTTACTATAGTTCTCTCTTAGCCCTTTCATCGGCAAAATTTTCCATATAGTACATTTCCTAAAAAAAAAAAGACAGATCGCATACGTTCAAACTTAATTAGCTAGTTAGACGGTTATTGGAAGTCGATTTTAGCAAACTCGACTATAGGCTGAAAAACGAACACTATTGTGGCCTTTTTTTGTGCCTAAGCAGCGTTTGTAGAAAACGCCACTAAAAATAATGCCACTATAGTGTTTGTTTTCCAGCCCAAAGTCGAGTTTGCTAAAATCGACTTCCAAAAACAGTCTAACTAACTGTTAGGTTCTAAAGACTTAGGATTTGATGTATTTAGAACTCTAATGTGTAATGTTGGCAAATCATGATCAAAACAATATGTTTAGTCTTGTTTAGGTTTGCTTAAAGTTATATATTTTATGTAAAGTTGGAATCAAGAGGCTGCATTGGTGCATTTCGGCCTGGCTCGATCAATCGAAAGTTAGACTCGATCGATCGAATCTCGGGCAGAATGTTTTTCTGCAGAATTTTCCAACTCAGCCCTACCTCATTAAACGTTTTGGGTTTTCTATTTTTACCTTAGGTATAAAAGGCAAAACCCTAATCGTGTTTTTGAGAGTTGCTCTAGGTGTATTGTTGCTCATAGATTGTGGTTTGTGTGAATCTCTTGTGAGATCCTTAAGGAGTTTTCCTTCAAATAAACTTAGGGTTTTCTAGGTAGAGATATTTTCAATACCTTGATGATCAACTCAGTTGCTGCCATTGAAGCTTAAAGAATAACAAGCGTGGGTGCTTGTACTTGATTGGAGAATCTAAGAAAGAAGGAGTTCGTGGATTTGGAGTTTGCACGTAATCATGTCAGTAAGTTCTACTGGTAGGTAGCATTAGAAAGTCAAGCGGGGAGCTTATAAGTCCTTTTGTATGAACCTCGATTCTTTCGCATAGTGGATTCAAGTTTACCTTGAGGATAGCTAGGTCAAATCCTCCCCAGGTTTTTATTGTGTGGTTTCTTGGGTCATCATATTTTGTGCTATTTATTTTTTCGCTGCTTTATATACTTGATATGATTGTGATAACCTAGAATATATAAATTGACTAAGTTAATTACTTGGCTAATTAACAAGGTTAATCTGGTTAGTTTAAGGGTCGAAACTGTTCAAGTGGTATCAGAGCAGGTTGCTCTCTTGTTTGATATTTTTTGATCTTTGAGTTGATCCTTGACCCCTGTTGTCACGGAGCATGGACACTCTCTTGTTGTTCCTCCTTACTTTGATGGGAATAACTATGCTTATTGGAAAGTAAGGATGAAAGCATTCCTAAAATCTATTGATAAGAGGGTTTGGAATTCCGTTGAGTACGGATGGGAGAAGCCCACTACTCCTGTGAGTGAGTGACAAACTTCTCAAAAAGAAGTAGTTGGTTTCAATAGCAAAGCTATGAATGCCATCTTTAATGCTGTTTCTATGGAGGAATTTAAGAGAATCTTGAATGTTGAGGTTGCTTATACTGCTTGGAAAATCCTCCAGATTGTGCATAAAGGCATAAAGACAGTTAAGATCAATAAACTGCAATAATTAACTTCTAGATTTGAAAGCATTAGAATGTCTAATGATAAATCTTTTAATGAATTCTATACTAAATTGAATAATATTGTTAATTCTATTTTTAATTTGGTTGAAATCTATGATCAACCTAAAATTATTAGGAAGATTTTTAGATCTTTAACTGAAGACTTTAGGCCCAAAGTGACTGCCATTATTGAGAGCAAGGATGTGGACTCCATCCTTGTTGATGAGCTTGTAGGATCTCTTCAGTCATATGAGTTAGACCTACCCAAAGCTAACAAATCCAAATCAATAGCTCTTAAGTCAGTTGATGATGTTGAAGTTAGTGGATTTGATGATGAGCTCTTTGCTACAGAGATTGCGTACCTTGCCAAGAACTTTAGAAACTTTCTTAGGAATAACAACAGAAAGGCTGAAGATACAAATACTGCTAAACCTCGAAACTTTAGGAAGAATAATCCCACTAAGGTTAATAACTTTGAAAAACCTAGAGAAAAAGTAGGTCAATATTCAAACAATTCTTTGGGTCTTCAGTGTTTTGGTTGTCAAGGGTATGGTCATGTTAAATCTGAATGTCCTACTTACTTGAGGTCTAAGGGTAAAGCTATGGCTGTAACCCGTAGTGATAATGAGGTTTCTGATGATGAGTTTGGATGTGATGAGGATGGAAACTTCATTACTTTCACTACTACTGCTGTAGTCAATGAAAGCATGTATGTTGAAGGGAACCCTTCTGATGGGAAACTCTCTGAGAATGTAGATCTTCAAGAGGCCTATAATAAACTTTGCAAAGTTGCTGCAAAGGATGCTATGAATGTTGAATTTGGCTTGAAGAAAATTGATTCTCTTAAGCTTGAAAAGAAAAATTTGCTTGTTAAATTATTTGATGCTAATGATCTTTTGAACCATGTGAAATCTAAGAATATGCTCTTGCTTGATAAAGTTAAAACTTTGGAACATAATTTAATTGTTGCTAGATCTGCTAGTTCTAAACTTGATCAAATGCTGAATGTTCAAAAGTATTATTCTGACAAATCTGGTTTAGGTTATGTTGATAGCATTTCTGTGTTTGCACCACATTCCACAAATTTTGTTCATTCATCTTCTTTTGAATCCCTTGTGAGTGAGGTTGTCAAACCTGTAGAAGTTTCACCTCATAGGAAGATTAGGGTTAATCTGGTTGAGTCTAAACCTAAGGAGTCTACCCTTTCTAAGGACAAGATGCATGGTAAACCTACTTGAGTTTGTCATTTTTGTAGAAAGTCTGGACATATTCGTTCTAACTGTTACAAGTTTCAAGCTGCTAAAAGAGCAAACAAACCAAAAGTGCTTGTGCCTCAAGCACAAGATCCTATGGCACTTATTGGTGAATTGGTAAAGGCTTTAAACCTTTATTCCAATCCTGAAGTTGGAAATCACTCAAACGTGAATATGAACTCTAATGCTCGTGGTGCATCTAAAAGGTTTTGGATGTAAAAGACTTGATCTAATTGAGTCTTTCTAACATGGTTCTTATACTTCATTGCTCTATTTTTTTGAGACCATTGTTCCTTGGTTTTTGTGTTTTTTGTTTCTAGGATTTGCATTGCATAACATTTATGCATTTCATTCTAGGATTTATTTGTTTTCTCTTTTAAAATAAAAAAAAGAATAAAAAAAAAAAAGGAGAAAAGCAAATTGTGTTTGGTATTATTTTTTTAGTTTTTGAAAACAAGGTTGGTCAATCTATTTACTCATAACATGTCTTGTGTACCTTATTTAGCTTTTATGAGCTTACTTATTGCACTTTGCTAGTTAAAAGTTTTGTAGTGCATGTTGTGTGAGAAAGATGTTTATAGTGTTTATCACTTTGTCTTAATCTTGAAGTCACATGTTATTTAATTGTCGAACTTGATCCTTTTGAGAAAGGTATAAATAACCATCTCACCACTGTTTATTAGCCAATCATGAACACCTTAGTGCATATCATAAGATTTTGTGCTCGAGAAAGTGTAGTACATGCATAAAAAGAACATAAGGTGTAGCCTCGGTTTAATTGCTTAATGCTTAAAATTAGTGTGTACTATTAGGCTTGATGCCAAACTCACATAATTAAAACTGATGTGTACTATTAGGCTTGATGCCAATTCACATAAATATGAGGCAAAATTCAAGAAACTTACATGATTGCAAGCTTATGTTCTAAGAGATGTGGGAGTTATATGATGTAACTCTTTAAGTGATAGTCTCTTTTGAATTCTATGTGATGGATTTTGTAGACTTTGTGATTGATTGCTATTCACATATCACCTCACATGTATCTCAAGTTTTTGCTAGTTGCACACACTACACAAGTTACTCTTTGCTAAACACTTTACATTTTATTGTGTGTGTTTTTGGTCTGACCAACCAAGTTTGAAAATACTTTGAGCACTATGCAAAACATTTGTTTGATTGAGAGTTTAAAGGGAGATTAATTGAAATTTTCTTTAAAGAACTGGGATTAAAACTTGGGTTTTTGAAATAGCATTTCATCTTATATTCATGCATTATGTT